>JAZHRO010000035.1:54912500-55615000 GCA_037157565.1 Thalassia testudinum | reverse complement strand
TTCCGTGATTTTTAAAACAAGTACTGATTGACATTGACTCTCGTGAATGGATGAGATATTATACTGGATCTGCACATTCTTGGCCAATTTGTGCGCCAGACTAAATCGTGATCCTCATGGATCTCAATCCTACATGTAACAATGAAATCTAGTCTGCCTCAATCTAGCAAAGAGAATGGCAAAAAGATGTTGGCATGATGACTCTATCCATTATTTAGGCTTGAAAATAATTAGGCAGATCATTGCTGAATGTTTTTTCTTTGAAGGGTAATTATCATTGTGGGATATTGATCGAGGCTAACCTTAGGGTTAGATCATCCTTGGATCACCATCTACCACACTCCAATTAACTCATAAACATACATATTGTAATGAAATACCAAAGTGGAGAAGAGAATAAGCATTCAATACCACATCTCTCCTAAAAATTGCTAAGAGAATCATAGCAAGGATCATATTTTGGATACATAAGTTAACCCAGAATCAACTATAAAAATAACTCCTGGTAATCATATTGCATCCTATTTACAAATTCAAACTCCTTTTAAGACATGGGCTGAAGAGTATAGGACCATTAAAATTTCCCAGCGTATTAAGCATCCACACAACTGCCTGAACTCTTCTAGATTCCATGGGATTCTTATATTAAACCACCCACACCCTGTCATCACATGGTCTACAATTAAAAAGCCTCTAATTAGAAACAGTAATCGATACGAGGTAGTTGTACATCATTCGAAAAATAGTAAATTCTTCCATACCCAAAGTCCACGAACTTACCTAAAAGACCATACTTGACAACAAGATGGAACACATTAAATCTATTGGTGACCTTCACGGTAGAGGTTCGAGCCTCAAAATGCTTCATCAACTCATGAACAATTGCAACATGCCCATTCTCAGCTGCCACATACACAACCATCTCTCCATCCTGGTTCAGACCATCAGACCATCAAATGGGCAGCTTAATTGAAGTCTTAGCAGCTCCATCTAGCAAGAAGTCCAAGGCAAGAATTTCACCACAGGTTTTATTCTTTCATCTTGCGATTAAAAAAAATGCTTATGTTATATGCTCTTTGGTGCTGAAAAAGTCATTTGAGAACCTACAAGAGATTCCTACCAAGGAATTTTCATCAAAATGGACTAAAAGGAAGATACAAGAGGTCACTGATCATGAAGACATAAAGAAGAAACATTGAAGAAACGAAAGTTATCTTCTACAGAAGAAATTTCAAATGACCTCACCGAGAAGACCAAGACTCTCAATCATCTCACAAAATCAAGGAAGCTCACGGTAGTGCACTCCTCTACTGCACCCCTGTGGGAGGCAAGGGCACGTCATCCACACAGTGGCGATCATTACATTGGGTCGAAGGGGGAGAGCCATAGATGGGGATGATGGCTAGGTCGACATCGTCGCTGTTAACAGGTGAAGGCACACTCCACCGCAACCCCACCGTGTGTGGGGTCACATAATCCACAAGGTGATGATCATCAACATTGGGTCCAGGGGGAGTCGTAGTTGTCGATGAGGGACTTGTCGATAGGGCAGTCGTGAGAGGGGTAGGGGTTGGTGATTGGGAGTAAAGAGGGTGAGGGGGGTGATAGGGGATGGAGGGGGAGGGGGAATTATGGGGGAGCCCTCCATCGGGCCTCGTGGGAGAGGAATGAGAGAGGGGGAGCGACGATGAGAGCTCAAGGGTTTAGTCAAAATCTCGAAAGAGGATTATGTTTATGTTGACTCTCTTGATTATGTTGGTATTAAAATTTTAATTGTTAGTTGACTAAAAATTTTTAGTGGCTCATAATTTGTTGCCTTTAAATTAAGTTTAAAAATTATAATGAAAACATGTTATATGTATACATATAGTTGTATATATATTTGCTATTAATATTAATTGTCAATTATTAAAAGATTTTACTTCATGTTATTAAAAATGTTGAAAATAAAATAGTGGACTTATTTCATCTACAATAATTTGTCATTCGAAAAAAGTATTATAGTGACATAAGTAAAAATTACCACTAAATCAAAGAATATAGTGGCAAATATGTTTGCCACTAATGCTAATTGTCATTTTATAAAAATATTATAGTAGCATAAGTAACAATTGCCACTAAATCAAAGACTATAGTAGAAAATATGTTTGCGACTAATGCTAATTGTCATTTTGTAAAAATATTATAGTGGCATAAATAACAATTGTCACTAAATCAAAGTCAATAGTGGAAAATATATTTGCCACTAATACTAATTGTCACTTGACAAAATATTATAGCAACAAATATAGAAAAATTGCCACTAAATCAAAAGAATTAGTGGCAAATGCATTACATGCCACTATCTAATTCGCCACTAAAGGCCATGTTTTTTGTAGTGAGACATCCAATATGGACATCAGACATCTGATCTTAGACTTTAAGACGTCTGACTGTTTGATCAGATGTCCAGAACACTTAGGCTGGAAATCCACTCTTTGTCTACCAGCTTCAGACATCTAGCCCTTAGTCCAGATGTCTCAGAAGATGTCTAAGTACCTTGTCAGACGTCCAACTAGAAGATCGTTGGCTTATCTTAGAGGATTAACCTTTAATCTAATTTACATCTACTTTCAAACATCCATAGGGTATACCAGACATCTGATAAATAGACGTTAGGCTAAGATCTGACCCTAATTACTTCTTGCCAGACCTAATAGCCGTTTAAGTCTCGAGAAATCCATTCCCGCAGTGATTTGTGTTTCCAGACGTCCAAACCTATTGCCATACATCTGATCTATCGTCTATGCAACTTAACACTAGAACCTTATTTCGATCTTGACAAAACATGAAGGGAACCCATCTAGAATTAGATGTCTGATTAGATTCCCAAAAGTCTAAAACACCTCTTTAGGCATCGTCTTGATCTAACCCAGTCCAAATCTTCCACCCTTCTAGATCTGATGACCGATCCCTAGATCAGACGTTGACCCAGACGTCTGATAATATATCCAGACATTTGATAACCCTGGCAGAATCATTAATGACCCTGATTTCGACCTGATTTGCCTTGGGATTATTCCCAATGGCTATTGAAGTTTTCCAAGACCTTCTTAATGGTTCCTAAGCCATCTATAAATATAGGAGGACCCTTCCTTTACTAGACACCTTAAGAAACCATTTCCACATCTATTTGTGTCCAAAAGAAGAAGAAAATCACTTTGAAAAGTGTTGTTGCACTCCAAACCCGTTAGCTTCCATCCAAGAGCACCGTCACACTGCTGACTTCACGTCGCACCACTTCTATCTAAGGGAAGTCCTTTTGTGCCTATAGAAGCTAGTTTAATGTGCATTCACTTTGTGGCTCTATAGGATTTTGTAATTATCTTTATTTCGGTATTTACTTTGCGAATTCCTATTTCTCTCGCGAGACAAAATATTCCCTGTGAAGAGGAGGGGTTTTGAGGTTACGCTACCCTTAGGTATAAAGTAGCGTGGTTGTAAGAAGTTGTACTACCCTCGTTGAAGTAGTACGTTAGTAGATTTGATCGACTAGGTCAACCAGGAAATCCTAGGTCGAGAGGCTTAGGTGGTGGTTTTTACCCAGGTTTGGGTTTCAACCTAAAAATCCCTTGTGTACTTGTGATTGCATTTTTGTGAGATTGATTGTATTTATTTCCTCATTATTTATTTATCATGCATATCTGACCCCCCCTCCATCAAAACCTACATGGGTTTGCTGCCCCTGATCTTTCTAGGAAAAGTTAGGGTGATTTCTCCAACCAAAATTATAGGAATTCGAGTACAAGTTGGACTTAACATTCTCCTATACAGCATAAACATCCTCGTAAGGTGAGGATGAAGACTAAGAAGGATCATAAAAACTAGGATCAAAGGCCCCAGTTTGGAACCCATAAGGTTCCGAGAAGTGATGGCTTAAAGGTTGAGCCAACTTGAATTGGTTCACGAACTCCCATCCGTAGGAGCGTGTGAAGAATGGAATCCAGAGCTTTGAGATTGAGTGGATCTAGAAATATTAGATTTTTTGTCCATTCACTCTTCCATTTGCTTCGAAACACGATCTACCTTATCTAATTTATTGCAGATCAATTCCATATCAAATGTGTGGGAATCATGAACCTTATTGGCATTTGATCTTGTTTGTTGGGATTGGTTGAACATTTCCATGGAGGTATGGTTTATAGAGTTTTCGCTCATTTCCATGAACAAATCCTACACACTATCTGTGTATTTGTTAAGGAAATTGCTTTCGCAAGAAGTGTCCACATGATTACAGAGTTGATCATTCAACCCATTAAAGAAAATTTACACAAGTTGCCATTTAGGTACCTCATGGTGTGGACACTTTTGCAATAGATCTTGGAATTGCTCCTAGGCCCCATGAAATGATTCCCTCGGCTGCTAGGCGAAAGTGGTAATCGTCTGTCTCAGGGTATTGGTCTGTCCAATTGGGAAGAATTTCTTCAGAAAGATCGATTTCAATTCTATCCAGGTAGTGATCGGTCTTCCAATGGTATGGTACCAATGTGTGGCCTTATCCTTGAGTGAATGGGGGAAAAGCCTCATGAGCATCTTTTCCTCATCTGCATTCTACGAATTGGTGGTCTGAACCAAAGTGGTCAAACCCTCCAAATGTTGGAATGGATCTTCTGAGCCAACATCGTGAAAGTGTTTAATCAAACTCAAAACTTGGGGCTTGATCTCAACATCACTAGCGGGGATCACAATACCAGGATAATCCCTGTAATTTTAAGGACCATAAAAATCCTTCAAGGGCCAAGCTCCTTGACAATTCATTTCTGGGAACCATTCTTGCATCTATCGCAATTGGTCCAACTAGCTTTGAATCAACTTCTGTTGGTTCGGAGGCGGGGGAGGTGTTCGTGGGTCAACCATGTGATTTGCTTGGCCAAAAATAAACCTATGCCTCCGCAAATGGTCTAAAGGTCCTTCCAATCGAGGATTCAGTAATCTCCTTCCAAGCATGCACTAGAAGGAAGTTGGAAGGACAGAAAAAGGAGCCATACAACACAAGCAAACAACCCTGTCCTTAGGTAGGGTAGCCTAAAGACCTACAAACTCTCAGAACCTATCTTAAGAATAAAAACGATTTAGTCTACTATATGTTCAATCCGACCTTAGAGGGAGGGATTGGGGGGAAGGCTCTTCCCACGGCTTTCGCCTCAGGTTCCTTTGATACCCTCCAACTGCTGTCATTTGATGGTACTCTCCTAGCTAGACATTACATGAATTGGTAGGAGCAGGTTAATCATAAACAAATTTTATCTGAGCCCTGAAGAGCGAGTCCAATCCTTAAGGCCAACATCTACTTGATTTTAATTAGGCTTAGGATTGAATGTGCTCTAGAATGTGATGGGCCCTTTTAATGGGTTATGCCTTTAAGAATCAATTCAATGTGTGTGTGTGCACAACCAAGGTTTTCAAGTAAGATTAATATGAATGTGGTACACTTTTTGGTTCAAATCTTGCTTAGTAGCTTTTAGGATTCAACTTTAGGTCTATTCCATCAAGTTTATGAGGTAAAGGACATTTTGAAAGCATTGGTGAAGATGTATTCCTTTAAAAATCAAAATAATGTGGAGTACCTAATTTAAACCCTAAGAATTGAATCCTATAGAGTAGCTATTGGGTGAATTAATTTTAACTTAAGTGGTGCGACCCAAACAGATAAATCAATTGGCCTTTTAGCACCACTGGTTAAGGCACACAAAATAACCCTAGTCATTAATGTGGGTAATCAGTTCCGATGTACCGAGTCCAAAGATCAAATTCTTGGATAGTAATTAAATCAGATAGGAGTGGTGCATCTCAGATGGAGAAATTGTGGGTGTTAATGTATGTAAATTTCAGATAAATCCCAGAATCAATGAAGAAGAATTTTTTTCATATTTTTTTATATGCGAAGGGGTGAGGTGAGTGGAGTGAAGTGACAAACAAACAAAATCTAACCTAGCGTTGATGTGAATCACCTAAGTCGATTCCAATTTGAGTTATTTATGTGATGGAATGAAACTAGTGGGTGGGGAAGTGGGGGCGAACCTACAGAACTTATACCAACACTTTACTCCAATCTATATTGCTTTGGCCTACCTCAAAAGAGTACTTGCAATCATAGCAAGAGAGGAAAAAGTAGGATAAAAGTTAAGTGCAGGAAATGCAAAAAACGAAAAATCAAAGACCATTCCCTCCCCAGCAACGGTGCTAAAATGATCAGTGAGATTTTACGCAAGAAAATTTGTGGTTTCGAAAACCTAGTAGTCGCAGTTATGAAAATCCACTTATCAAATAAAAATAACCAAAACTTAAGTAAGTCCCAAGTCAAATATGGGGAGGCAAACATTTGATATTGAGGAAATCCATGCTTTCTTTATTTGTGTTTGGAGACTTTGTGATTTTATATTTTTTTTGGTATTTTTAGGAAGATAGAATACCATGTGGAGAATTATCTAATTTAACCTACTCTATTTGTAGATAATAAGAGGAGAGATAGAGAGGGAGAATAATTCTAACAAAATGATTAAGTAGGTGTCTGATTATAGAATATAATGCGAGAAAATAAATCTAACAATGAAAGTAGTAAAAGATAGAAAGAGGTGAGAAAAATACTCCTCATCAGCTACTTGGAGGATGAGCCGGTCGAACGACTTTTGGAAGAGGGAGGATGAAGCTTGGACGAAAGGAGGACGATGTAGGGTATCGTCGTTGCGGGATTCACTTCTAGAACGGTGGTGAGAGGATGGACATGGGCTCTCCACGAATGGGGATCAGAGGGAGGAAAAATTATTTTGGTTTTGTCGAGTGGAGCATCCCGTGCATGGGACACAAGCTCAAGAGGCTTCTTGAGCTCTAGAGAGGGAGAGGAGAGACTAGGAAGGATGGAGGGGTTCATAGGGCAATTTATAGGTGGGTGGAGGCCTTTGCCAAATGATTTGCTACGACAAGGCCTTAATGGCCATGCAACACTAACGTCACCCATGGTGCCCATGCGAACAGCGCAACACAACACACGTGGAGTGCACGCTACACTGTTGGTGAGGCACAGAGGATTAAGGGTCGTTGAATCACGATCTCATAGTCGTGGATGCATTGAGATCGCACTTTATAATCTGAACAAGTGTGAAGAGGAAATTCGTAGATCGTTGGATCACCGATGATGAGTGGAGATCATGTGCTTGCGTTTTCTTCAGATAGCGCACTCACACGTTGGATGGTGCGTGATTGCACACATTCCACACACCTTGATTATGTTGTGCTTTGTGTTTGAAGATGGACTACTTGATGCCAATCGAGTGGGCCCTAATAGATTGCCTTGCTTGCGCTGAAGACTGGGGGGGTAGGCGGGGGCTTGAACCCATGGCTTCTCCTTGCCAGTAGCTTGCATTAGCAATGCACTGAGGTTGTCGTTGAGTCCCAAAGATGATTATAGCCTCACGGTGGCCATGCAATCGTGCCATTGGATCTTTATCCAACTGTCATGCTTGCACGAACGATGGGCGCAGAGGAGCGTTGCGAGTGGTGACGTGGTGAGTGCTCAATTGTTGGATAGGGATCCAACGGTTGAAAGAGGATGATGCTAACCCTTTACATTTTGTGAACGCATGCTACAATTTAATCACAATCATTGGATATTGATCTAACGGCTAGGATTAATGGTGCGGGGGTGGAAGGAGGAGCTGTGGGTGGTCTTGGGCGGCTAAGATGGCACCACGTGGCATCATATGGGCCATCCATCCTCTATTGTTCATAGCAGATGCTACAGAGCTTTGATTGAAGTAATTTTCCATTGACAAACTACACGATCGTCGCTCTGAGTTCATCCGTACAGCCAGATTTCTCGTTTGACGCTTGGATTTGTGTCACCTTGTCCCCTGGCCACAAAAAATGCATAAATTAATATACAATTTATACAAATCATTCTAAAAGCATGATTACACTATTAATGTAATATTTACACATCTAAATGCACCTAAGTTGTTATGGAACCCACATTATTGGCATTTTTAGATAAAATAAAGTAGACTTATCACATAACTTGCTTAGTGTAAGTCAAATCAGTGACATAGGTTATAAAATCAGTTTCACCTCAACTAGTTTTAAAATAAAAGACAAACAAACTAAGCAAACCCTTCTTATAGGTCATAGATATAAATATATTATATTGTCAACTTCGACAAATGCGACAACTTTGAATGTCTAGTCACATTTGACAATGAGGCAATACTCTGACACAAACGACTAGGACATGTTCACATGAAAAACCTCAACAAAGTTGTAAAACATGAGCTAGTCAAAACTTTGCCAAAAATCAATTTCAAGAAAAGCAAAGTTTGCGATTCTAGTGAAATTGGTAAACAAACAAAGAATTCCTTTGAGCCAAAAATGATGTTGAGTACTTCTCGACCCTTGGAATTACTTTACTTAGACTTATTCGAACCAACCAAATTCGAAAGCCTGAGTGGGTGTTGATATTATCTTGTCATAATTAATGACTTTTCAAGGTTTACCTGGGTATCTTTTTTAAAAGTTACGGATTTGACTATTGATATCTTTAGTAAACTTGTGAAAAGATTGCAAAATGAGAAAGGATTAGAAGTCATTAAGATAAGAAGTGATCATAGTGGAGAATTTGAGAATCAATCTTTTTCTGACTTATGTGATCAATTTGGGATAAAACATGTATTTGCATTTCTTAGAGTTGCACCTTAAAATGGAGTTGTTGAAACGAAAAATAGGACCTTGCAAAAGTGTGCTCGCACAATACTGTGCGAGTCAAAGTTGCCTCGATATTTTTGGGCAGAGGTTGTAAACACTATTTACTATATCCATAATAGATCCCTGATCAAACCTATCCTAAACCAAACACCCTTTGAACTTTATCATAGGAGAACACTTAGGATTTCCTATTTTAAGGTATTTGGAAGAAATGTTTTATACTAAATACAAAGGATAATCTTGATAAATTTGATGCTAAGAATTCAGAAGGAATCTTTTTAGGTTACTCAACCAGAAGTAAAGCCTATAGAGTTTATAACAAAAAGAATTATGTTGTTAAAGAAACCCTTGTAGTTTCCTACTTGGAGGGGGTGAGATCAGCGTGACGTAAAAAATGCGGAATATAATGTAAACAATCTCACAAAAATCAATCGCACAAGGTATACAATTATTTTTAGGTGAAAACCCAAATCGGATGAAAACCACCACCTAACCCTCTCGAGTTAAGATTTTCCGATCAACCAAGTTGATCAAATCCACTAAACAAATTACTTAAACAAGGGTGATTCAACCTCAATTACAACCACGCTACAAGTGCGAGGGTAGCGTTCCTCAACCCCTTCTCTTCACGAGAAGGATTTTGTCCTACGAAGAAGACGGGAATACGCAAAGCGAATATCCAACCAAATAACAAAGTAAAAATAACAAGTATAGTCCTATAAAGCCAACATAGATTTAAACCTAGCTTCTATAGGAATTAGGAAACTCCCCTTTGCAAGGAGTGCGTAGAATCGATGACGCGAGTGCGTGAGCCATGCAACGGCTCAACGTCGCTCTCATGAACTACGGCGGGAGAGCAGGTGCGCAAAGACTTGATGCTCTCAAGATGTAAAACTTGAGCTTGGAGAGCAAGGGCTTCTCTTGGACACAAAAGAGTGTGAAAGTGTATCTAGGTGTCTTTTTGGTGTCTCTAGGTGTATCTTGATGTGCAAGAGGTTCCTCTCTATTTATAGAGGCCTTAGGAAAGCTTCCATAGCCGTTGGGAGCAAAGCCCAAGAGAATCAGGCCAAAATCAGGAACAATGATTGCACTGACAGGGTTATCAGACGTCTGATCCTGGCATCAGACGTCTGGAAGATCACTTTAAGACGTCTGAAAACAAGGTCAGATGTCTGATTTTAGGCGATTTCTTCCTGACTTAAATCAGATTTAAATAGGGTTCTAGTGCAAATCGATCAGACGACATACAGGACGTCTGGCACTATGTCTGGACGTCTGGAAACCTACTTTTTCGTGGGAATGGATTTCCAAGAGAGTGCAACGGCTAGAAAATCACTGAGAAGAGATTTTGGGTCAGCCGAGGCAAAACGGTCATTTATCAGACGTCTGGAAAGGCCTAAGGATGTTGATAAGGCTCTAACGGTCATATCCTTGAGTGTTTGCTGAGCCAGCCAACGGTCCACTAATTGGACATCTGGCAAAGTCATCAGACGTCTGGTCTAAGGTCTGGACATCTGATTTCATCAAACAGAACAACAAGTCCAGCCTAAATGTTATCAGACGTCTAAATCAACAGTCAGAAGTCTTAAAACACATTATCAGACGTCTGATCTTAGAATTAGACATCTAAAAAGGCTGTTTGAATCCTATATTCGCTTTCTAAGTTTTCTACAGAAAACCTAAGTATCCTAGGGTTGTGCAGGTGTTCCTAGGACTACTGTTAGGGTACTTTAAGGCTCTTTAACATGAATCTAAGTAACAAAAAATAAAGAGCAACAAAAGAAAAGAAGAAATGCAAAGAGTACAAGAGAAGGAAATCTATCATATTCTTCATCTCCTTCCTTCTTCAAGCCATCGCTCCTCGCGAATCTCCTCTGTTCTCCATCAAGCCCCTCCAATCCATCCTGGATGAGAGCTCGAATTCCGTCTAATCACGTCTCCATTTACAATTGACCTGAAATCTAAGATTCCAAGCGCAAATGTTAAATGACACGTGTTTTGTTATCATCAAAATAAATGATCGTGGTGCTCTGGCACCGACAACCCTATATGTTATATTTTGATAAAACCCTAGCACAACCACAATCCTCTCATATTGATGACGATGAACACTTAGGAGATCCTTCAAACATACCTGAAGAAAACATTTTAGAAGATCTACCAAATGATATATCATACATGAAGGATCACCCAAAGGAATTAGTAATGGGAGAACTATTAAAACGAGTTCAAACCAGATCATCAACCAACACCTTAGCCTTTTCGGCCTTTGTCTCCGAGCTAGAACCCAAAAATGTTAAGGATACCTTTCTTGATGAATGTTGGATTATCGAAATGGAAAAAGAATTAAATCAATTTGAGAGAAATCAAGTATGGGAACTCGTTCCGAAATCAGATTGTCAAACCATCATAGGAACCAAATGGGTTTTTAGAAATAAGCTAAATGAATTAGGAGTACCTAGAAATAAAGCTAAACTTGTGACCCAAGGGTATAATCAAGAAGAAATTGATTTTGATGAGACGATGCACTCGTGGCTCGCTCGGAATCCATTTGGATGCTATTAGCCTTTATTGTCGATATGGAGTTCAAAATCTTTCAGATGGACTTTAAAAGCGCATTCCAAAATGGATTTATCAAGGAAGAAGCCTATATTAAGCAACCTTTAGGTTTTGAAAATATCGACCATCCAGAATATCTTTATAAATTACACAAAGCTTTATATGGTCTAAAACAAGCTGCACAAGCTTGCTATTACAAACTAAAATCTTATCTAATTGAAAATGATTTTAAAATTGGAAAAATAGATCCAACTCTTTTTACAAAACAAAAAGAAAATGATCCTTTATTAATTCAAATTTATGTTGATGATATTATTTTCGAAGCTACTAATGATCATTTATGCTAAGAGCTCGCCATGGTTATGTAGGACCAGTTCAAAATGAGCATAATGGAAGAACTTCGGTCCTCTGGGACATTCATATCCCAAATGAAGTATACCTCGAAGATTCTAAAGAAATTCTCCATGCATAAGGTGAAAGGAAAAGAAATGCCTATGGCAGCTTCAATGCAACTCAAGAGTGATGAAACAGGTAAGTCTATAGATAAGAAATTATATAGAAGCATGATAGGATCTCTACTTTATTTAACTACTAGTCGACCAGACATTCTTTTTAGCACTTGTTTGTGTGCTCCTTTTCAGGTTGACCCTGAAGAAATACACTTAAATGATGTAAAAAGAATACTTAGATACCTAACCACACCTCAGATCTAGGACTTTTCTATCTCAACTCAGCCACATTGGATCTTTACTCCTTTTGTGATGCTGATTAGCGGGTAGTTTCACAGACCAAAAGAGTACTAGTGGAACATTTCAATTTCTCGAAAATTCACTAGTCTCTTAGTTCTCTAGAAAACAAAACATTGTTTCCTTATCCACAATAGAAGTTGAATATATAACTGCCTCCCTAGCTTGTTCACAACTATTGTGGATAAAACAAACCCTACAAAATTTTGGCCTAACTTACAAAAACAACAAAATACTTTGTGACAATACTAGTGCCATTAACTTTCTAGAAACCCTGTGCAACACTCTAAAACAAAACACATTGATGTCATACATCACTTTCTAATGGACTATGTACTAAAAGGTGAAATAAACTTAAAGTTTGTTCAAACTGAAAACCAGTTAGCTGATATCTTCACCAAACCCTAACAAAAAGATAGATTTAACCTTATATTCCATGCCGTAGGACTATCAAGACTAAAAGAACTAATTGAAAAATCTTGATTGATGTATTTTGCCCTATTGATTGATCAAAAATATAATTTTGATTGACCAACACTGTTTGATCGATCAAACTTTTCAGATTGATTGACCACTTTTTTGGCGAGAATTTCCATCCAAAAATTTGAAGTTTGGTTGACCAAATTTCTCATTTGATCAACCATTGTGTTTGGGTGGAAAATTTCCCCCCAATACTTTAAACATTGATCGACCAAGATTCTTATCTAATCGATCAATTTCAATTTTGATCGACAAAAACATTATTTTGATTGACCAGTTCTAGACGAAATCCAATCTCACAATTTTGTTTCTAGTCACCTCTAATCTCAATTACTTCCCCCTAATCTGTGCCCATTATGTTGGTTAGCTACCCTATATGTTTTTACCATACCTAACTTCTTCAAAAAATATAAAACACCCATTTCTTACCACCCTTTTCTCTTTACCTCAACCCTACCCCAACAAAAACACACCCTACTCCACAAGCAACCCAACTGACCAAAACACCCAACCCATCTCCTCCACCTCCATGACCGGCGCCACCAACCAAAAATGGCTGCCGTTGACCAACGCCATCGTCCTCCCCAAGTGACTAGGTCCTTTGATCTCCATCCCATCAGCGTCCTCCTCGCACTGCCCTCTCCATTGTGAGTGTCCATTGCTCGTAGCGATGCCGCCATCCTCGCGTGCCACTATGACTCACCATCCTCCTCGAACGACTGGTATCTCCTCTACTCCCGTTTTGATCAATCATTCCAATCAATCTTGGTAAAGCCCTAAGCCCTATCCAAAACTTTCCTTTTCCTTTAGATTTCTTTTACTTAGATGGTACCCTACTATTTTGGTGTAGATCTTATGTGCTTGGTTGTCTCTATTTTGGTGTATGTGAGCAAATATCATCCATGGAAGCCTCTATTTTTTCATAAAATTTCTGATTTGATCAATCAAATTTCCCGGTTGATCGACCAAATTTTATTTTTCCGAAATTCTATCCACCTCATCTTTGATCGACAACACATCCTGTTTGATCGACCAACCTGCATATTCTAGCTATTATGGCCCCAAAACGCGTATGTCCCTCCTCCGCCTCACGTGATGACACATTTGATCGATATTTCACCACCAAGGCTGCCCGTGGGTGTTTTTCCATACCAGCGAAGCTCTCTCCCCATCTCAATCGCCCTGTAGACTTTCCCTACATTGAGACGATCTTTCCCGATCTTCAAGATAAGTTTTCCTATCACTAGATTTTACATCTTTTTTAGCGTAATTTCTATGCCGGCTCTAAGAGTAGTCGCATTCCAAGAGTTGACCCCATGGCTTGTCACCTATTTTATGAGAATTTGAAAAATATAGCTGAGGGGTTCAACATTGAGCTTACCTCCAATGTCTATGGGATAAAAGTCTTGGTGAATGCCGATATCCTCATTGAGATTCTTGGATGTATGGTCCTACTTTTCTTGAGCTCAACCAGTAGACCTAGAGTGACACTATCAGGGAGACTGTGCTTACTCCCTCCCATTATGATTTGGGTCGCCCAGCAAAATCCCCTTATTTTCATTGTCTTCCTCGATTTCTTATTCGTGCCTTTTTATGGAATTTTATGTCAAAGTCGACCTCCTTTGAAAACTGTCCTGGGATCATGCTTATCACACTCTATGCTTTCTTGAAGAACAAGTGATTAAACTGGAACCACTTATTTCTTTATTTGATGGAGAAGAAACCTGATGAGCCCATATTTGTGGACTATTTAATTACTTTAATGCCTAGACATTAGATTAATATTAGTATGAACATAGCTTGCATTAGGATGTAAATAAATTAATTCATATATTTGCTTGTTGTATACATTACATTACATTATTTGCATCGTTAGATGTAAGTGCCATTCAATAATTTGTAGGGGTTCATGCATAAATTTGCAATCAATTCTTTTCCATGTTTTAATCGTATCCATGTCGTAGGCTCGGACATTTAATGGAGGGGGAGAAGTGGATCTAGTCGACCACATCCTCCGATGCTCCTTCCCTCCGATCTCCATTTCAAACGAGTCTCCTGCTGCTATAATAGAAGAGGACTGGTAACCAAGCTCAGGGAGGCCACCACCCGACTCCGCCACTATGAAGAGCTTCGAGATCACCTCCACTCCACCAATGTGGGCCTCCACGATCGAGCTCCTCCACATCGTAGGCCGGCGGGGTGACAGACCGCAGTGCCGAGACGGTGGACTTGGCCATCACCGTGTGCAGCTCTTGTAGTGGCTCCTTCATCGAGGGCGTGTGGCTTGATAGTTCGAACAGTAGATCATGTGGTTTTAGGAAAAGCAATGTCGTTATTCGTAGTATAGTGCGAAATCCGATCAAAACAAAAATATTTCTAAAATAACGAGACCTGGAGTTCCGGTCGTTCGTCTCTGGGAGGCATTTTGGAAATGCAAATTCATATTTGATCTCTCTCGCTCTACTCATTCAAAATCACATGTCAATTTATACTAAATACGTATTGATATACGATATGCTGTTGCCAGAATATCAGAAATTGAAAGCATGCAACTTTAATCATACCAAAAGATGATAATCAGATACATGGTGATTTTCAACATATATATATATTTTTTTTATTTTTTTTATTTTTTTTTTCATTGAGGCATGATGGTGGATACAACACAGGTAGCGGAATGCTTGTACAGGGAAATTTAAATCAAGCTAATAGAAAATGTGCGCATGTGCAGCTCTGCACGAGACTACTTGTGCACCATGCAGGAGGGAGAGATCGCTACACTACTAAGCAGAAAATAAAGCAATAAATCTATGAAGAACTATGCTACTTATCTAGCTATCAGAACAAAGGGCATTCGGAAGTGGGCTCTGACGGCCTTTGAGTGGGTGAGAGGAGAAAGAAGGTCAGCCAATAGTGCTTAGGCCGGTCCTTGGAGAGAGGCTGGAGAAGGTGATCTAGGCTCTTGGCATGAAGGTGGTGATGGCCATGGTGTACTCGTGGAGATGGAGGTGGAGGTGTAGGTGGAATGAGTGGAATGGAGCCAAAGAGCAAAGATTAACCAAATGGCCACCCCTTAGGTCTTTTTATAGGCCTAAGGGATGCTCTCTAGAGAATTCCATTATGGAATTCTGTAGAGAGGCCTATGGTGGGAGCTCGTGGGAGAGGGAGAGAGGGGGTAGAGGGGTGGTTTTTAGATCCACATTTGGTGGATCTAAAAATTAAATGCATCTTGGTTGCTATTTTTAGCAACCATTGCAACAACACATGGTAGAGAGTTCTAGGGAATGCTAGCTAGGCTAATTTCGTGTAGGTGGTGTGTGTGGGTGTGTGTAGGTTGAAACCTAGGTGGCTAGGTTGATTAGCATAGATTCTAGTGGGTTTAGGTCAATGTAGGTTTCAAATTAGGGTTGCAAACCCTAATTCACTAAGGTAAAAATGCAATTAAACATTATACAAGTTTAATTGGGTGTGTGAAAACCTAATTGAGAGTAAAACAATTCAATTAAGTCAGGTTTAGGTCAATTGGGCTCTCACTAAGTCCAATTGGGTTGTGTGTGCTGAGATCAGGGCTTACTTGGACTCACTGAGTCCAATTGAGTAGGCTGATGAAATTGACTATGATCCAAGTCAATTAGGTTTGGTGAGGGCCTAATTAGATCCTTAGGAAGGTCTAGAGGTGATGTACTAAGGTTAAGGCCCTTAATTTAGGTTCCTAGGGGGTAAGAATTGGGTTTAGGGACCTAAGAACTCAAGATCAAGGCTTGAATTCCAAAACAAGAACTAGAGAACAATTCTGGACGTCCAATAAAGTTATCAGAGATCTTATAATGAAAAATTAGAAGTTCAGACTTATTGTCTGGAAATCCAATCAGAGTCAGGAGGGATTTTGGGTTTTGTCTTAGGTATTTTACAGAAATTGGACATCTGACCAAGTGTTTGGACGTCCAATAATACTGCAGACGCGGGTTTGAGGCGTGCGGGTTGTGGCTAAGAGTTTTGGATGTCCAATAACGTATCTGGACGTCCAGATAAGGGCTGGAACTAGGGTTTTGAGGCTTCCTAGGCTATGGTGACCTAATCTAAGGGTGGCTAAGGCTTGGGAAGGCTTCCATGGCTATCCTAGGGCTAGGACTGGACCCAAGTTTTTCATAATTTAACTACTTTACTTCTACTCAATAGAATAGCATACCTCAACCCTTTACATTATTTATCTATTACATTTATTCTAATCTTCCGCTCCAGCTCTGATGCAGCATTAGCTTCAAGTCCAGCTTCTAAGCTTCTTATTTCCTGTAATTTATATAATGCACTTAATTAGTACATTATATCATTATTTCATGCACAGCTACAGAAAAATAGTAAAGATGCAAATAATGATTATGCATGCATGAACTACCCTAACTTATGCTAAATCCTAGCCTAATTTAGGTCAATTAACACCTATGATTGCTGTGCAGTCAAGGTCGTATCGCCATCCACCATGCCACATCACCGTGAGCGCATCTACTAGTGCACGACGACAACAACACCCACTGTCACCACCTTCCTAGTCTTCCTTCTCCCCTGTTTGCACCCTCTACGTGAATCGACACCACCACCATCTTCTTCACCATTCATCGTCTTCTTCGTTCTCTCCACCCAGCAACCCATCTTCAACCCAACATCACCACCACCACCTACTCATCCGTGCTACCATTACAACCAACTAGTACGCCAAAACCTCTCACCGACCTCGCCATGCACCCAACACGACCCAGCACCACCGAACCCCTCACTGGAGCCACCCCCTCACTTTGCGTGCCACACACATGCAGCAGTCACCTGCCACCTCACCGCACGAGCGTCGCCTCGTGCGCTGTCACGTGCGTCAGTGCACCACCCAGCGCACATCTCGCGCCCCCTAGCCTTGTGTAATTGTAGCAAGTAGCAACACCCACCATCGCTCTCGCCTCACTCCCGCCACCTCTGGTCGTCTCGTGCTTCGCCAGATCCACTACTGCGAAGCTCTCCCTCCGATGCTCCTCTAACAAGAAACTCGCCTTCAACCTCCCTCTCTTCCATGCGTGAGAGCCTCACAATGGATTACCCTATTTTTCTTCCAATTAGTAATTACATTTGCTGCCATTGTGAGATTGTTATTGCTATTATATTGTAACACATTGCAAAATATCTCCTCTAGAAGTGCATAATTGCTATTTCAACATTAGCTCTTGTTGTTTACTTAATCTGAAAGTGGTTTTGGCTCAATTTCTTGAGAAAATCATTGTGAACTATAATAATTTGACTTGTACGAGCTTTTGTATGCCAGTGCCTCACTGTGGACACGACCTGCTCTTTTGAGTGAAGAAGCCCATGGCATTAGTGCCACATCATAAAGAGAAGAATGCTTGCGCACGGATATATTATTTTTGTGATCTTAGCTTACCGCTCAGTAACCCAAGGAGTCAACTCCCTCATCACCCTTGCACACGATAACTAGTCTACTTCACTCCTTGGTCACCACCCACGTCGATGACCCAAGACATTGCTCTAAACCCGAATACCCATATCTGGATCCGACTACGCTTGGTCTGCACTTAAGAGAAGAGGAAGACTTGTGAGAGAGCGGGGGAGGGTTTTGCTCTCTGAGACTTATGCCCTGTGTGACACTTAGTCACTGAAGGAAAGTTGATTCCCCTGTGCTGTGCACGAGAAAGAAAAGAAGGCTCCAAAGAAGAAGAAAGAAGAAGAAGGGTCGTGCTTGTGAAGAAGGAAAGCTTAAGGAAGAAAGCTTCTGAAGGAAAGAAAAAGAAGGTTTGAAGAGAAAAGAGAAGGTTTGTGAAGAAGAAAGGCACCTGGAAGAGAAGCTTTGTGCCTGAGGCACTTAAGTCATCAAATGAAGTACTCCCAACGTCTGATTTAGTTGTGAACACTATGGCATTATTTGAATATTACTGTTGAATGATTTAAGTACTATAATTAATATTGAATTCTAATTGAGTATTGTTGAATAAATTGGATATGAGATGCATGCTTAATTAGATGATTCAATTGGTGATTCAAATCACTACCTTTTATATTCTCTCTATTCTTTTTATCTCATCATTATTTGAATTACAATCTGACAAATTATGTTCATTGCATATCTATTTTAATGCTCAATTAATTGTGGTCACTGATTCTGAAAGAGATTAATGTTGTAAATTTCACATTTTGCTCCCTATGTTCGACCTCAGACTCTTCTTTAGAATCTGAGTTATAAATTTTTTTATTTTCGAGCGATTGAGGTTTTACTACAATGAACGCATATTCAAATCTCCTCTTTCAAGCATTAAACAATTTGGCACCGTTACCGAGGAGCAACGCGCAATTCACACATTAGTCTTATCTTTCTTAATTATCTGAGCACTAACTTGCCCTATTTGATATGATTGTGATTTTGCGAGGTACATCACGAAGAGATCTTCCTCACAAATCAACCACTCCTGGGACAGGTAAACTTTCTCTTCTTCCCTAATCAACCTTCTAATCTTTTGGAAGAGAAAAAAAAAGAAACAAATCAATTAGGATTCATCTGCCTTATTTTCTGGTAATTATCATTTCTAAAGAAAGTTTCCTAATTTGCGAATTCAAAATTAATATCTGATTGAAAGTTGAGACGATTCTGTTTAGAGATCCCTACCTAAATTGGTTGTCCTACTAGGGATTTACGCTTAATTTTTTATCATCTTGGACTACGCACTTCTTGTTTGAGTCCAAATTGAACATTTTGAGATCAAATTGGACTTCAAACAGAGCTAATTAGGACTTCTACTCTAGGATTTTGCAGTGTTAGTTCACACTTACCTAAATTAAAGGAAATTAACCCTCCGTCATTTGTGTGCTACTCAAACTCTTACTTGAAAAGATCTAATCAGAAGAACCCTAAAATCAAGCTCTAAATTCACTTGAATCCTAAAATTATGGACCTAATAACCTGAGTCAATTCAGGGTGATCTTTGGGTCATGACCCAGATTTCATTCTCCATCTTTTAGGGCAGGTCAAGTGAAGTTGGTCTACTTTGTGGGCCAATTAACCTCCAAAATTAGGTCACAAATTGAATTAACATCTAAATCAAGTGAAATTCAAGGCACAAATTAGGAATAAAATTGGTAGACTTACGATCTCAATTCATACATTCCGGTCTACTTGGAACTGCAGTGACAAAGGTTGGGTGGGGGAAACCCTATGACCCGTAGGGATGCTCTACCGTTGCTCGAGGGAATTTTCACATTTTCGAATATGAAATCATCATTATGTCGCAGTATAGTGTGAAATCTGATCAAAACAAAAATATTTATAATAACAAGACGATGAGTCCTGGTCGAACTCAGGGAGACCTTATGGAAATGCGAAATCTAATTCTGATTGTCTCTCTCTCTCTACTTGCAAAAACTCATGTCGATTTATAATTACTTACGTATTAATGCACGACAAGCTATTGCTACAAATATGCGAGATTAAAATAGGTAACTTTAATCACAATAAAATATGACAATGAAGCTCATGGTGATTTTTGCAACACATACATATATATAAATACAAAGATGATTTTCATTGAGTTCAGGATGGTTGCTACAAAGCAAAGCTTGAGGAAAGCTTGTATAGGAAAGCTTAAACAAAACAACTAGCTAGCAAAAAGCGAGTGCATGAGTGGATCTACGGGAAGATTACACATGCATCATTGAGGGGGAAGAGAGAGCTAGACTACTAAGCAGAAAAAATTGTAGAGAAAAAACTCATGAACTACTTATCTATGCTAGCAAAAAAAAGGGCATCGGAGGTGGTCTCCAATGGCCTTTGAGATGGAGGTGGTAGGGAGAAGAAAGAGGGGCAGCCAATGGTGGGTAGGCCAGCCCATGGAGGGAGGAAAAAGAGATGATCTAGCCTTGATGTGGAGGTGTAGTAGCCATGGTGGACGTGGAGGTGGAGGTGAATGGTGGCCAAGCTAATGGGAGACTAGATGGCTAGATAGGGGCTTGTGCCGTCCAATAGTCTTTTTTATAGATCCATGGCAAGCCTCTCCTCTTGGTCGACTAAGAGGTTGGGAGATTGTTTTTAGATCCACAAAATGTTGAGTTTCTAGATCTAAAAATTTGAGTTACTCTTGGTTGCTATTTTTAGCAACAAGGTAACACATGGATAAAAGTTCTAGAGAACTCTTAGTATGTTTTTGGCTAGGTGAGGGTGTGTGTGTGTGTGATTAAGTGGTCTAGTGGTTTAGGTTAGGTCATAGAATTAGGGTTAGAAACCCTAATTACTAAGGTAGACGTGCAATTAAACTTGTAATAAGTTTAATTGAGTGAGTGCAAACCTAATTGAGAGTGAAATTACTCCATTAAGTTGATCTTAGGTCAGTTGGACTCTCACTGAGTCCAATTGAACTTGTATGGGTTGAGATCTGAGCTCGATTGGACTCTGTGAGTCCAATTGACTAGGCAAATGTAATTGACTATGATCCAAGTCAATTAATCGTAGTGAGAACCTAATTAGGTTCTTAGGAGGGTCTAGGGGTAGTGTACTAGAGTAAAGGTACCTTAATTTAGCTTCCCTAGGGGTTAGAATTGGGGTTTTGAGGCTTCCTAGGATAAGGTGACCTAATCTAAGGTTGGCTAAGGCTTAGGATGGTCTCTAAGGCTATCCTAGGGCTAGGATTGGTCCTAAGTTCTTCATAATTTAAATCTACATTAATTTCTACTTTAGAGTAGTATACCTCAACCCTACATTATTTCTTCTACTATTTATTCCTAAGTCTTCTGCTCCAGCTCTGCTGCAGCTCTAACATCTCTTTATTCTTCAGATCCATCTTCAGATCCAGCTTCTGATCTTATTACCTACAATCCACACAATGCATTTAATCATCACATTATAACATTATTTGATACATAGCTAAAATAAAGCATGAAAGATGCAAAGTATGCTCATGTATGCATGGATTACACTAACTTATGCTAAATTCTAACTTAATTTAGGTCATTTAAGACCTATGATTGCTACGCAATCAACCGTGTAGGGGTCTTTGTGTGGCTTTCCCTTCCTGGTTGCCTAAGTACTTCTCGTGTGTGTGGATTTTTATTCAAGAGGTATCATCCGCCTCGAAACAAGTCTTAGTCATCCAAAAATCTTTGGGTGCCTTGATTGGGTCCAATTTACATCCAGTCCATCATCTGTTCTCTAGAGCACATACACAGGAAAGGTCCATAGGCTGTTTAACCTAGAGGCCTCATTAGAATTAATCTTCATGGGGATTTCTGATCTAATCCAATCACTTCAATCTGAACCTGAATTTGATTCTACCCCTTAACTCACCCACCTGATTTGAAAATGCAACCTGACAAATTAGGAAAACTTTTTAGGAAACCTGAATCCCAAATGAGCATGAAAGAAAAGATGATTGAGAATGCTCTGAGATATCATGATGAATATTACAAAAACTCAGATCCATCTAGACACATTCAGGTTAATATACTAGAAACAACAACCTTTATTACAAATTGTGCCTAATTGACAATAACACAGATGAAAAATAGATTCATTGAAATAGAAAGACTGCATAATTTCGAGTATCTTCAATGTTTGACAAATCCACGACTTTGGGAAAAGCACCAATATGACCTTGAGAAATGGGAAAACTTGATAATTATGTTGAAATAGGTCATAAATCAAATGTACCCAAATTAAAAGTCAGAAATTGATGATCACCCAAAACCCAAGTTTGAGAATAGAGGTTGCTGTGGACCCCCAACCCAAATGGAATCTGATCCAAATTATGTGCAAGTTGACATGCCTAATCTTGATAAGGGTTGGGAGAATCCAATTGCAAGTATTCTCGATTCTAAACCAGCCTTAAGAAACCATGAAGCTGGTCCATCAAGCCTAGATTCCCTAGACACCTGTAATGATAAGCCTAAATCAGAACTTCTCAAGAATTAATTCCCAAGCCTTATCCTGTTAAGGTAATTCTCGAGAATGATTCTGACATCCCAATAGAACCTAGTCTAGATTCTAGTAACCCAATACCTACCTTTGACCTAGAATCTAGATTCAAGCCTATTTGGGATGATAAAGAGGCCCAATATGATGAGAATCAGATTTTTGATCTAGATTATGATTGCGGGACTATGTTTGGTGATTACACCTTTCCAACCTCCTCAGAGATATAGATTGATTTTTCATAAGTCAAATCGATTTATGATACAGAAACCGAGGAGTTGAAAGACCTGGGATTTGATTGGGTCTATCCTAGGAGCCAAGAACCTGAGCCTATGCCTAATGAGGACACCACTTTGAGTTAGAAATTTAAAATTAGGTTAGATCCAAATCAGGTTGCTGATTCTACACATCTTAATTCATTCTATGGTGGAAATCCCGATCTGGAATCAGGTTCAGACACTAATCTTCGCAAATTCTCCGATAATTTCGAATCATACTCTGATTTCAGATAACCTTTGTTTCCTAACAATTATGACCCAGTTTACGACATCATCCATGATCCATTCTTTGATTCTGATGCTGAGGTCAATGATTTGGACCTTAAAGAAATCACACCTTCTGATCCACATACTACACCTTCCAAAATCTATTCCTAACCCCAACCTGCCACCAAAATCAACTTCTATTTTGATTCACCTCTCGCTTGATCTGCTTGCATATGATTCTCCTCCTTCCTTTGATCGGGTTTCGAACATTAATCAGACTGATAATCACTTATCGTTTTCTAATCCTATCAGTAAGTTTCCTACATCCTTTTCAGATCCATTTTCTTTTGAGGACCCCTACTCTGACCAGGTTGAATCGATTTAGCCAAACCCTAGATTCTCATTTCCATATCTATTTGAACTTCAAAGTATCTGGTGAGCTCCGTATTTTATGATTCACATTCAAAAACCCACCAGACTGATTGGGTTTAAGCTGCATCATCAGCCTGTTGATCTAAACAAGCACCTAGTTTGACCAACCAGGCTTTTAATCAAGTTTCTTGTTCTACAAAACTCATCTAATTTGACCACCCCTTCTCCTTGACCACCTTCTGCTCAGCTAAAGGCATTGAATTTAGCAATTAACAGGAGGCAATCAATTATTCTAAAAACCTGAGACCCTTCTGATCATCTTTCGAGCTACACTCCTACTGCACTCTTGAGTTCAACTTTAGAACAGCTGACTCCACCTTCGGTACTTGTATCAAAGCTTGAAATCATTGGCAACAGTCATCCTGACCCGTTCACCCACCCATTGATCCTATTCTAAACCTTGAACCAAATTGATTTGGTACTCTCCTGATTTACAATGAAGACATTGCAAAACTTAGGCATAAGTGGGTGGTAAAGTGCAAGCATATGGAAATTCAATTCTCTGAGGGGTTCTTACAAAAAAATATACATATTCAAAAAATGATAAAAAATAAAAAAATTGAAAAAGAAAAGAATTGGAGAAAGGGGAGGAATTTTGTAAACTAAATTAAAAATCTTTCTTGAGGAGGAAAAGAGGAGAAAAAATCAAGAACAAAAATGATAGTCAATAGCATTTGATTATGGAGATTGCCTTAAGTTCTAGACCTAATCAAAAAGAAAAACACAAGTCTTGAAAACAAAAAGACAAGGAGATTAGTATGAGTGCTGATCTTAAGTCTCTTGGGTTTGTTTTAGGGCTTAAACATTTACATATCTGTTAAGATCTGAATTAGTCCTCAAGAGGTTGAGGAAAGTGTAAGGCTGCTATAGTAGGTCCAAAGCTTAGGGATTATTCGACCCCATTGCCTACCCTCTGGTTTGCGGGACTTGGTAACCTAAGCACCAAAAATCACACACTTAGTCTGGTTCAGTACGCTTAATAAAGAAAAATCTGCCAAAAGTGTTCTGTTCAAAAAGATCATCTCGAAAATATAGCTTAGGAGCGACTCGACAACACAAGTTGATTGGACGAGTTCCTGATGCAGAGAGGTATGAAATTCCCCTCAAAGATGCGTAATAACATATCGCCTCCTCGGTCCTTGTCCCCTAAAACATCTAAATATCCTACCAGGGGCATGAAAGCACCTTGTGCTGGTTCAGGTGCCATGGGTGGGACTATCCTGAAATGTAGATTACCAAGGCCTAAATTTAGCTACAGAACACCATGGGCGACACTATCCTGAAGTGTCGAAAGCCAAGGCTCTGAGGGTTGCCATGAGTGGTGCTATCTTGAAACATTAAAAGTCAGGAACCCTTTAAGGATTGATGGTGGGGACAAGGAATCTGACACAGACCGTTTTTAGGGCCAATTCGAGGCTAGATCTAGGGAAATCTAAGAAAAAGAGAGAAAACTCTCCAAATAAAAATCCTTCTATCTCTTATAAAAATGAACTGGCAAATTGAACCTGGACATGTTATGTCTATGCACGGGTGCTTTTAATAACTAGGTTCAATAAACCTCTCGGTAGTTTTTGCGGGCCTTAGAAGCCTTCACGGCCGACTCAAACTGAAGCTGGTCAGGTCTGGATCTTGATTGATACTTCAGTACTTCTAGAACTACTATTAGAATTCTAACCTAATGTCTAATGAGTAATAAGAATCAGGCATCTGAACTTTAATGCATGGTCTAGAACTCTAGTTCTTTCCGTAAGAGATTTTATTAAGGGACTAGTAAAAGTTAGGCATGGGGGTATAATGTTAACATCATCATGTGCCATAACTAGCTTTAATTAGTAATAATCAAAAGATAAACGCTCCTACATAATCATCGGAGAGCCATAATTCACTACATATCCATTTTGGGAAGAGTGTAATAAATTAAGGTTAATACTGGAGTTTTACCAGCATATTATGAATGCAAAATAATTACGGGATTTCCTAGGGGTTAATCTAACGTCCAATGAGCATTAATGACTAATAAGAGGATCCATACAGACAAAAATGGGTTTTAACACACTTTGATAACTAATTCAAAACCTGAAGCCCTAATTTCATACCTGCCTAATTAATAGACGATCTGGTCAAAATAAATTCTATCTAAACCTTCTAAAACTCATAGAAAAATATTCCATAAGATTTGGTAAGCTTGGTTTGACCATTGAAACCCATTTTGACATAGATTAGAGTCTTAAACAGAAAGTTACCCTAATTTAGATTTCTGCTAAAATTTCCCAGTCAAACTTGGTCAAAAATGAAGTCAGACTTTACCATCAGATTTCTTGGGTCCAAATTAGGTTTGTACCAAAATTTGGACTCAATCAGAGATTATCTTGACCTAGTTTGCATTTTGGTTCAATCTGACTCTTTCTCTCATACACACCCCTATCTTTCAAAATCCTTGCAAAAAGCCTCCTAGGTTTGTTTTCTTCGTATGTAGGTCCCTGGTGCCATTGGAGGTCAACTGACCTCCAGGCAGGCTTTGACCAAGCCAAATCCCACTCGAATCAACACCAAATCCCACCAAAATTGGTGGGATTGATGCTCACACCTAGGAGAATCCATTGGGATTATTCTTAACTCCTAAATTCCTCTGATTCATGCTTGCGAATGCATGAAATCAATGGGTTCCTTCCTGAATCCAAAGGAGCTAATCAGAGCTCCTTCCTATTTTGGAGCTTTCCCTGAAGCTCTATAAAGAGTCGGCATGCACAACCGCTCTTCCTTAGCTTGGTTTGGCAGCATCTCTTTGCCAAAATTCTTCTCCCTCCAGCCTCCTCCGACCAACTCCAGGGAGCTCTCTTCCCCGACTACTTCACCCTCTGCCACATACCATAGGAAAAGGGAAATGACTCCCCTCATTCGTCCACTCCTCGCAACAATGGCAGGAGCCTCTTTGGCCCTCTCTTTCCTCGCTGCCCTCTCACCGAAGAACTTCAACTTCCTCGCAATCGGCCAATCACAGCCAGTGCCCCCCTACCATTTCGACCGTTAAGCTTAGGCTCTCTTCCTTCCTCTTCCCCTCAATATCTTTCCCCTACTTTATAGCCTTGTTTCGACTGCCATTCATGCCTCTCCCTCTCCGTCTTCCCTAGCTCCGACGAAGCTCCGACAACACCTCCCCGATGCTACACGCCACCAAACGCACCCGTTCCACCTTCAAAACCTCCTACCTCACCTCACAAAACCCCTCATCTAACGCACCCTCTCAAACACCCCACCAGACATTACCACCTTTACACTCCGTCCACGACTTTGGCCGACCACCACACGCATCCACTCACCACATAATCACCACCACCACCGAACTCCACATCCTCCAGCGATGCTAATGAACCCTCTAACTGGGGCTTTTAAGCCGTATTGTGACTTTCAGGTACTGACTAGAGCCGTTGTCGCCCTCGACATCTCCGACGACGTCCGCCTCTTTTTTTTGAAACATAAAGGAAAGCTATCGTCTTAAGATAGCAATCCGAAGTGGTATATTATATAAACAAGTAAGATGAATTACAAAAGAGATCCCCACATATGTATGAGGGACCCACACTCTTACAATTCTTTCACAGCACACCAGTCTCTCCTGAAAAAGTCTCATTTCTCGCCTTCCACACACACCAGAGAGTAACAGCCATGCGTACATGTGGCTTCTCTCTCATATCAAACCCATGCCAGATGGAATCCCAATCTAGTAGCGGCTCCTGATATGTCCTCCAAATAGCATCAGTGATTAGGTAAGAAGAGAAGATATGATTTGCATTGCCAGTATGCATCCAACATAACTAACAAACATGATGATCAGTTCCTAACCTTCTATGTCGCAGATCACCTGTGATCAATCCATCTCTCCTATATAGCCTAAGAAATATTTGTACCTTAAGGGGAATTTTCAGAAACCAAATCTTCTTGTCAATGAAATCGCAACTCCACCCACTTCCATGGTTTAAGATTCTGTTGTAGCCACTTTGCACATTGTAAACCCCCGCCTAAATGTACTTATCCTCCACTCCAGTCCTTGGCCTAAAGCTCTCAAGGTCTGATAGTAGCTTCCTCTTTCTTCCCACAGCTGGGTGCCCCTCCTGTTGGAATCCTCCTCATTCAGATTCCAGCTGCATCTGCTGCAAGACCAGAACCTGCTAACAATAGCTTCCTTATCAGATGCTGCAGCAAAGGCCCTTGGATAGAGTTCCTGCAAGACACCCAGCACTGACCAACCCTCCTTCCAAAAGTTGAAGGTCCTGCCATCCCCAAGAGCTGGCTGCAGCAGGTGGAAATGATCAGCTAAAGCTCTTGTCACTGATTTCCAGAAAGGAGATGGTCTTCTAGGCTGTAGCCTAGACAGTACACTGTTGGAAGCACCATAGCTATCTCTGATCAGGGCAGTCCATGGTTTCAGGTTTCCTTGCAAGAGTTTAACTACCCACTTAAGTAGCAAAGTATCATTGAAGTGTTTCAGAGACTTAATCCCAAGTCCAGCCCTATCTTTGGTTGACAGATCTGCTCCCATTTGAGTGGCTGCAGGAATCTGCCCTCATGTTTTGCTCCCTTCCAAAAGAACCTTTTTCTCAATACATCCAGCCTTTTCCAAATGGAATTAGGTGCTCTAAATATAGAAAAGTAGAAAATAGGAATGGAGATGATCACAGAGTTGAGCAAGATAAGTCTTCCACCTTTAGAGAGGAAACTGCTATGCCAGCCATCCAATTTCACTAAAATTTTGTCAAAGAGGCAACTCCAATCTCTCTTTTTCATTCTAGAGCATCTCAAAGGCAGCCCAAGTATTTAATAGGAAGACTGATCGAGGGGTCCCCAAAACAGCAACTAAAGCACCTTGCTCCTCCTCAGGTAAGCCAAAGCAGACCAAACTAGATTTATCCCTATTCAGCCTCAGGCCAGAGAGCTCACCAAAGATATTGACCATATGAAACAAGGCCAATGCTTCATCCATAGAACCCTCCACAAAAGAAATTGTATCCTCTAATAAGACCTGCTTCAGCAAGCTTACAAGAATACCAGGCCAAGTTGTCAACTATCAGGTTGAAAATCAGAGGTGCCAGGGGACATCCTTGCCTGATTCCACATTGGGGCTGAATCTAAGAACCACAGGGCTTCCCATTTATCAAAGGGGTGAAAGAGGCAGTGGTGATACACATCTTTTCACCCATTGAATCCAAGTAGGGGGAAAGCCTCTTCTTTTAAGCACTTCCCAAAGATAAGGTCAGCTGATGGAGTCATAAGCTTTGCGGAAGTCAACCTTCCATAGAAAAGCCTTACATTTTCTCTTGTGCCAACCACAAATCATCTCTTGGGCCATGATAAAGGATTCTTGTAGGGATCTGCCGGGGAGGAAGGCTGATTGAACAGGATGAATCAATTCTTGCAAAACAGATCTCAATCTATTGGCCAAGACCTTGCTAATCACCAAGTATAAAGAGTTAGAGAGGGCAATAGGTCTAAACTCCTGAAAAGATTCAGCTCCTGGAGTCTTTGGCAAAAGAAAAAGATAAGATCTATTGATTCTTTCAAAGCCAAAGTTGTCACTCTCAAACTCTCTGATCACTTCCATTACCTCAGTGCCCACAATATCCCATAACTCTTTGTAGAAGAAAACTTGGATCCCATCAGGACCAGGTGATCCTTCACAATTAAGATCCTTGATGGCCTTCAAGACTTCAGCTTCAAACACAGATTCAATCAGGCTGGACCCCTGAATCTCTGTAATTCTGGGCATATCATTAGCTGCCATCCTCCAACAGCCCTTACCAGCAGCTCTTGAAGACTCCTTGAAATACCTGACAGCCTCAGCTCTAATATCAGAGATGGAGGTAACTCTCTATCCCTATTTAACAATAGATGAGATCATATTAACTCTTCTCTTAGAGCTGGCAGCCAAATGAAAGAATTTAGTGTTTGCATCCCCCTCACTTAGCCACAGCTGCCTTGACCGTTCCCTCCAATCCATCTCCAGCTTCAAGTCTTCTTCAACCACCACCCCCTGCCACTTCTTTCTGTCACTAGTATCCTTTTCAAACAGCTGAGCAAAGGCTTCCTTGGCATCCAGTTCCTGAATCTTCATCAAGGCCTCTCGACGTTTCTGATGCCTGAGGACAAAGATAACATCACCATATTCCTTTAACATTCCTTTCAAAGCCAAAATCTTGGAAGCCAACCTGAAGGTAGCCGTGCCCTCAACCTACAAGGCCCTCCACCAACCAGCAAGCATATCTCTGAAACTTGGCTCTCTCAGCCATGACTTCCTAAACTTGAAGTAGGATCCAGCCAACACCTGTTCCCCATTGTCCCAGACCAGGGGTGTATGATCAGAAAAGGGACGTTCAAGACCACAAACAAAGGACAATTGGAAGAGATCCAACAGCCCAGCATTGCCAAAAAACCTATCAATCTTGGACATGAGCCTACTACCATTCCTCCAAGTGAATTCAGAGCCCGAGGAGGGAAATCCACACAAGCCCAAAGCTTGGACCATCAACTGGAAGCCAGTGGCAGAGCTATCCACCACACCATTGGGTCTGTCACTCCCCACCAAAACACAATTGAAGTCCCCTCCAACAAGCCAGACCACCCCATTCACAAAATCTACAGCCAAGCTCCAATCCTCCCACAGCTCCTGTCTTCTGCTAGGGTCGCTAGGACTGTACACACCTGTCATAAAGAGATCACTGTCCCCCTGGCCTCTTTTGAACCTGCAAGTCAATCGGTGCCTAGCCAAAGAAGCCTACTCCAAACGCAACACATGCTTCTTCCACCAGATGGCAATTCCCCCAAATCTGCCATTAGAATTGATCGCCACAATGTCATTTGCAAGACCAACTCTCATCTCCACCCATGCCCTGTCAGATTCACTATCAATATGTGTCTCTTGGAGGATGGCACAATCAATCTCCCATTCTCGCAAATATCTAAGCAAGGATCCCCTCCTACTTCTGCCGCACAGCCCACGCACATTCCAAGTAAGAATCCTCATTAGGATGTCTGATCTGTCCCCTTCTTAGCAGCAGAGGCTTTGCCAACCTTCATCACAGCTGCAATGACAGACTCATCAACTTTTTGTGTAGGAGTATGTCTTCTTAGCCTCAGCTTGTATGGAGGTTTCCCAAGACCAGAGGTAGGAGCCTTAGACTTCAGGTGCAAATCATCAGCCACAGGAGAGCTATACTGCAAATCAAAGGAGTTCACAGGGGGATCTACCATATCAAAACCAACAAGAGCACTGGCAGGGGAAGTCACAACTTTGAGGTCCTCAGCCACAGCTTCATTTATCACATTTACCTCCTCCCCTTCTTTAACCACCACTGTAGAATCATCCTGGATCATGGCTATCCCACCCCCATCCTCCAGAGATTCAGTCATCACCTCCTCAACCCTCATGCTCCCCACCCCATCTTCCATTTCCACACTTTTAGTGTGTTTGGCCACCAACTCCTGATTAGCATAATTTGGTTGTAAGGAACCTGCTCTGGCTCGTAGCACCTCAGCGTAAGAGGGGGGGTGATGACTCGGCTCCATACCCCTGTTCGCCACATGAAACTTCAAGATGAGCATCCAAGAGCTTCCCCCACACCTGAGAATCATCCTATCAGGAATAGATCCAACCCTAAAGGCATCCACCCTCACCTTCATAACACTGGCATCTCCTTCAGTCAGACCAACTTCCGTATCCTTAGCCACAGACACAAACCCAGCAACCATATTTTCCACCACCGCCCTAGACCTCAGATGCAGAGGCAGGCCTTTGATCTCAAGAAAACCAGACCTGGGAACAACTCTTTGAGGGGGTTGCTCAGGCAAGGATCCATCAAAAGGGGATACCAAATGCCACATCACTGACAGTCCACACAAATTGCTGGTCTGAAAACATAACTGCTCAACATCTACCACCCCCACATCAAAAAGCACAAACCGTGATGGAGAGATAACTGCAATTTTCCAAGCATCAGACAAGATGGAAAGAGAGATTACCAGTTGCCGAACTCTCTCCAGGGATAAAGTACCCATCATCATTTCCCCAATCAGGGCTCCACGCAAGACCAACTCCGCCACCTTAACATCCTCGCTCAGGGGAATCTCCACATCCACAATGTGCCCCCCGAAAGTTGATGGGGGGGTGGAAGAGGCAACTGCACCTCACCCTTAGAAAACCAAGGTGCAGTGCGCATCCTGCCCCCAGAACCACCACGAGACGTCAGGCAGGAGTCCCGCTTGTGACCATAGCCCCCGCATGCCAGACAAAGCACCGGCTGACGACACATCGCCACCAGGTGCCCACGGAGCCGACATCTGAAACAGATCACTTCCCTATGGCTCCGACCCCAGCCACCATGAGAACCCCTCTTGTCCAGAGTCCCAACTCAGCCAGACACCTGGGCGCCTCGCTCATGTCTTCTCCAAGATGGCAAATGCCATACCGCCCATCCATCAAAGCCGACGGCGCAGTCGTCGAGCCCCCTTAGGCAGCCAACCATCCTCGCCGGAGTTTCCCGCCCAAAGGAGAATTCAAATTTTTTAGAGAGAGAAATTATCAGGAGATTTAGTGTTTAGGCATGCATCTATTGCACCTCGACGTCCGCCTCTTTCCGACCGCATTTGCCCCCAATTCCACTTATCAGGGATTCTTCACTTTGCAGACGATGTATCAAAAAAATATGTCGTCACAATGAAATCACGTTGTGGAAAAGAAACCCAAACAAAAATATTTATCAATAAAATTAACTATGGTGGATTAGGTCGTATCTATAGGGAGGAATAGATGTAATAAATTCACGAATATTTCCCTTATATCTACCCAATCAGGTATGGAATCTATGCCCAATTCTGTTGCAAAACAAGATGAGAAGAAGGATGCTCATACTAACTAGAGAATGCAAGGTTATGGGTGCAGTTTTTCCTCAATAAAATATTCATTAAAAGATGTGATCATTAGTGGCATCTCATGTAATTTCCAACGATATTCATACAAGAGAGGAATGATGCAAATCCGAGTCACAATTTGATGCAATCGCAAGTAAAAAACATGCACTGAATGATAACGAGAAAGTATAAGTGTGCTAATGTAATTTCACCTCAATAAAATATTCAAAAATCAAATTTAAGAAGTTGGTAATGGCATTAGATGTAAATATTAATGTGACCCAAAGCATGGGATTCCTTCCACTTGTGCATACGCGAAGAGGAGGCCACGGTTGGGTCTGCGGAGCTCGGAGGAGGTTGGCTACGTTGAAGGCTATCTGTGGGCAGTGACAATGCATCGAACGGCTGCCGATGGTCGTCGATTGGAGTGGAAGAGGTCACTGGCGATGAGGCTCTCCGGCTGACCATTGGGTGGTTGATCGGTGCAGCCTAAGGCATGGTTGTGCTCGGGGGGTCGAGACGCATCCGTTGGAGGTGGCGGTGCGAAGCTTCGTGGCCAGAATCGACAGCTGCAAGGAGGAGAACCGGTGGTTGTGTTGGGTTCTTTCCTACTGCCGACGAAGAAGGAAAGGAGGAGGCTGGCTGCTGGCTTGTGGTTGGCACGTGCAAGGGCTCGCGGCTGCTGCTAGGTGGCCATGCGCGCAAGGAGTGCACTGCTGCAACCAGTTGAGAAGCCTCGAAGAGGCGAGCTGGTTCTGTGTGTGATGGCATGCGAGAGAGGGCACGCGAGGGGATGCGTTGGTCTATGCACACGCGTGGCTGGTGCGATGGTGAAGAGGAGGCTGAGGAGCTCTATTCTCATGAGCGGGGAGATGGCTCACTGTTAATGGAGAGGATGCGCACGGTCACGATGAAGGTGGCGATCCTCTGTTCTCAAAGAAAATGGATAGGGAAGGTGGTCTTCAGACGTCCGAGATGGGTTCCCGGACGACTTAACTGGGGCAAGCATGCAATTAAAGGTTTTGATGGTGGCTCGCAGTGGCAGTCGGGGGCGCGATCGCGGTGGAGTTGGCCACACGATGAAGGTTTCCAAAGGAAGAGTCCTCTCTGCAGGCGATGACGAGTAGTAGCGGTTGCAGATGTCGATGCTGTCACCACCGACCGCATTGATGGTCATCGGAGGTAAGATGAGGTGGTGGGAGGTCGCAGTCGTCGACGATGGAGGCTCGCGGTGGTGTTGGCACACGGTGGAGGAGAGAGGTCGTTTCCTACCCTTAGAGAGGAAGATGCTGGAGAGGGGGCGCTACTCGTGAAATCCCGATAAGGATAAATCCCTCGTCGTAGGTGCGAAAACAAGTCGTTTTAAATTTATGAAACTGTCTCCAAAAAATATGAGAATAATGTTGGGAATATGAGTCGTCTCACAAGAAGGTGGGGATATTTAGATAATTTCCAACCTGATCAAGTAAACGAATCTTTTTTTTATTATTTATATTTTTATTTTTTTAATAATAAAAGGAAATAAATTAAACAAACACGAAGGCAAATACGAAGTGAACATATAAATGCAAATAAGAACTTTATTACTAATATAAAGTCAGAATAACATAGAATAACAAGAAGACTAAGTTGTGAGGGGAGAGTCCCATGTTGTCGTGAGTCAACAAGCTAAGTTGCCCCTTAATTTCATTCATGTCATCCTGAGTCTTTCGATTCTGTTGATTGATTTGCTCCTGTTGCTTAGTCAGTATTTCACCCATCATTTTGATTACCAATTCTGTCTGGGTTGGTTGGGTGGGTGGAGGGAGACTTTGGGCATTGCTTTGCCTTGAAGATTGACCCTGATTGAAAGAGTTAGGATAAGGTTGTCTAATCTAGGTTTGGTGGGGCACTTGTCCTATCTTCTAATTCGACCAAGAGAAGTTTGGATGATTATGCTATCCAGGATTGTAATTATTAGAAAATGGATCATTCGTAGCGTATTCTTGGATGGCCTGAACATCCTCGAATCCTGAGGACAAGTTGATCGAATAGGAAGAATCAGTATAAGCAGGAACAAAGGTTCCTTGTTGAACTCCATAAGAAGGGTCCTGATAGCTTAGGCTTGTAGAGTGAGTCAGATTTAGGTTGTGAGGGTGCCTGGTTCATCATATTAGCTTTGGTTCTGTTGGGGCATTTTATTTTGGTTGAACCTTGAGTTTGTATGGATTTGGATGTTCCTGGGGTTTGGGATGGGTTGTGAGGGTAGAGTCCCATGTTGTCGTGAGTCAACAAGCTAAGTTGCCCCTTAATTTCATTCATGTCTTCCTGAGTCTTTCGATCTGTTGATTGATTTGCTCTTGTTGCTTAGTCATTATTTCACCCATCATTTTGATCAGCAATTCTATCTGGGTTGGTTGGGTGGGTGGAGGGAGACTTTGGACATAGCTTTGCCTTGAAGATTGACCCTGATTAAAAGAGTTAGGATAAGGTTGTCTAATCTGGGTTTGGTGGAGAACTTGTCCTGTCTTCTGATTCGACCAAGAGAAGTTTGGATGATTACGCCATCCAGAATTGTAATTATTAGAAAATGGATCATTCGTAGCGTATTCTTGGATGGCCTGAACATTCCCGAATCCTGAGGACAGGTTGATCGAATAGGAAGAATCAGTATAAGCAGAAACAAAGGTTCCTTGTTGAGCTCCATAGGAAGCGTCCTGATAGCTTGGGCTTGCAGAGTGAGTCAGATTTAGGTTGTGAGGGTGCTCTCTTGAGAGAGTTTGGGCATAATAGAGAGGGGAGGAGTATGTCCTTTGATTGGGTATGGGCTAGGTGATCTTGATTGTACTAAGAAATTCGTCAAACTTCTTAGAGACTGTGGTTCCCAACTTTTCACATAGCTTTTCTAAGTCAACCTTATTTGGGCTAGTTTGAAGCTCATACATTCCTCTTGGTTGACTAGTCCTTCTAAAGGTGTTCATAGAAGCTTGGTTGAGGGAGTTTTCACTCATGCTTTCAAATAGGTCATATGCACTATCTTCGTCTTTATTTAAAAAGTTACCCCCACAAGCCACATCCACATAATTTCTCAACTACTCATTAAGTCCATGGTAAAAAATTTGCACTACTTGCCACTTGGGTATGCTATGGTGTGGACATTTTCTGACTAAGTCAGTAAATCTTTCCCAGGCTTCATGGAGTTGTTCCCCAGATTATTGAGTGAAGGTTGTGATGGCTCTCCTAAGGGCATTTGTTTTTCCAATAGGGAAGAATTTCCTAAGAAAGGCATTCTTTAGCTCATCCCATGTGTTGATGGGTTTCCCTATGGTTCTATACCAATAGGTAGCTTTGTCTCTTAAGGAGAAGGGGAAAAGTTTCATCATCAAGACATCAAGATTCATGTTCCTAAGTTTTATAGTTTAACCAAGGGTAGTAAGTTTCTCAATGCGTTGGAATAGATCTTCAGTGTTAAGTCCATGGAAATGGTTTTGAATAAAACCTATCCAATGGGATTTGAGTTTAGAATCTTCAGGAACCCTTACATGAGGTACGGCATTGTAGGTCACGGGATCGTAAAAGTCCCATAAGGGTCGAGGTTGTGGTTGGTTTTGGTTTCTATTATTAAACCATTGCTCAAACTGTTCATGCAATTGCTCCATTAACTCCTGGTTTGGATTGGGTTGGTCAAGAAGTGGTGGATCCATTGTTGAGGGCTCACTGGAATTACATTTCCTCCTAAGTTTGAAGCCTTAAAGGTCCCTTTAACCTTGGTTTTCTTGATCTTATACCATGCATGCACAATAGCAATCAATCAAGCGCACACAAGACGAATGATTTTTACTTTTCTCAAAAATTCAATGTTTGTCCTACGGAGTGCCCTAAGACCAGTTACGAACCCTAAATCAACCTACGGAGTGCCCTAAGACCTACACTTTGCTTAAGTGATACTCTCAAGTGATCTAGTAGGAAGTTACTCCAAGGATAGAACTAAGGGATGCAAGTAAGGTGAACCCTTCCTCTGAGGCGATGCATATGCAGTACCTCTTAACTACCATTTTGTTCCTTTAAGGGGTGTCCCCCTCCTTATCGTATCAAAATACTGGGTCACAAGACAATACCACTACAACAAAGTGAAGTAGGAGGGTCTGCACCAATAAAGAGATCGATGCCTATAACCTTAAGGTATCGAGCCTTAGTATGATACCTAATATGTGTGCTTAGTGTTATAAGTGTGCATCACACCGTAAATAATTTTTTATTTTGAAACACAAACAAATCCCTTTGAATCAGATCAAGTGTGAATTAATTTTAAGGTCGAATCTGATTATCAGTCCCAATTTCGGTTAAGCGACCACTAAATTAGGTTAATTCAATCAGTTTGGTGGTCTTGAATTTTAATTCAAATGCAAATGCGTGAAAAGGAGTTGGATGCAAAGATAGAAAAACGTACCTGTCTCTAGCAATCTTCGTGCAAATATGTACGCAATGCAAGGAAAAGGATCTAACATGCTGCTCAATCACCCCTAAATACGTGCACCTAAGGGCATGCAACTCCTAAATATGTAGCTCGATTTTTTTTTGTTTGTTTGTTTTAGAGGCAAGCAAGCAAAAATTGAATCACGCATGCAGAAGAATAGCCCCTAATAGCTAAAGAATGTGGGGACACTTCAAAAAATCAGCCCCAATTACAAGGGCGAGAAGATAGAAATAAAATTTGCGACACAGGAAAATCCTCTGTGAAAGTAGGATCCAGGTCTCCTGCTTATTCTCCGAGTGTGTGGGTGTCGCTCAAGGTCGACATCTTGCTCTACTGCGCCTGTCACTTGCCTTGGTTGCGTCCCGCCTACACGAACTCCTTCTCTGCGACTTGCTTTCACAACTCGTCAAGATTTTGTCCAACGTAGTTGGTACCTGCAAACAGATAGAGAAATATGTGAGGTTCATGAATACTATGTCAAGAAAGAAACTGTCTCGAATATATACTTTCCCGGTAACGGTGCCAAAAACTGCTCGTGAAATCGCGATAATGATAAATCTGTCGTCGTAGGTGCGAAAATGTCGTTTTAAATTTTATGAAACCGTCTTCGAAAAATATGAGAATAATGTTGGGAGTACGGGTCGTCTCACAGGGATATAGGGATATTTAGATGATTTCCAACCTGATCAAGTAAACGAATTTTTTTTTATTATTTATTTTTTTATTTTTTTATAATAAAAAGAAATAAATTAAACAAATACGGAGATAAATACAAAGTAAACACATAAATGCAAATAAGAACTTTATTACTAATAGAAAGTCAGAATAACATAGAATAACAAGAAGAAGAAAAAAATAATCTCAGATAGAAATCCGACGATATCGTGATGGAGGTGGAGAGTGCCATCAACGGTCATCGGTGGAGAATGTGCACGGAGACGAGAGGTCGGAGAAGAGACGTGGTTGAGGGGGTGCAACGCTCGTCGATAGCGTACGATTGCTAAGGGTTGCGACCTTATGTTGAGGACGTGCGGATGAGGGTGATGAAGAGCGTCGAGGGCGTTCTCGCAGGGTGGAATCGTGAGGGAGCAAGAGAATTGAGAGGGGAATTTGAGTAGAGAACGTGGGCGGTCAGGGAAAAAGATTGGTGGAGGAATAAATAAAATACAGGATGATTGAGAGAGAGGGATCGTAGGTTGGGAATTTGAGTGGAGATGGAGAGGTGAGATTGATGGCCGAAGGTTGGGAATAGGGATTGATATCGATGGAAAATTTTGGTAAGGGGATATTAATTTGGTGGAGATGAGGGCAGAAGGTGAGGTTGGGAGGGAAAATTATAGGAGATGAGATGAGGAGAGAACGTCTGGGTGAAGGAGTTTAACTTCAGTGGAGGAGATGAGAGAGAACTGGTGGTGAGGGAGTCAGGAGGGAAAGATAATATGGTGATGGGATGAGAATTGAGAGGGAGAGGGTGTCGTCTAGAGCCGAGAAAAACTGAGAGGAGAGGGCTTTAAATAATTGAGAGGGCACATGGGTCGGTTGGGTGGGTGGAGGGATAGAATTTCGTTGGGAATTAATTAAGGAGCATGGGAATTTTTGTTTGGTGGTGGAATACGACTGATGCGATTTACGTAGGGGATTTCATTGCAGGGTATGTACGTTGGTGGGGAAAGTTTTGGATTGTGCATGGGATTTATCGATAGGAGGGGTTGGTTTGTTTGGTGGAAAAGGTTACGTGGGATTTTTTTTTTGTTGGGATAGAAAAGTTTGGAAAGGGAACCAGTTAGGGATGGGAAATTACACGGGGGCAGAAAATATGGTAGGATGGAATTTTTTTTTTTAATAGGAGAGAATATTGGGTGGTATCAGTAGCAAAGGTTATGGGATTGCATTTTTAAATAGATTAAGGTTAAGATTTAATTGGGTTTGGATTTTAGTATAGGAAATAGGTTCAATCCTATCAAAATAATTTTTCCGTTTTGTAAAGCTCCAATCAATTTCAAACTTAGCACCTGCACACAAAAAAAAATATCAAAGCACCACATATAAGTAGTAGCAAAAATTATAATTATACCTTAAAAATATAATATTTACAAAATATTATAATGTGACTAATATAATCTAATCCAATACAATGTAAACTATTTTACTCTTAAACTAACAATAATTAAGCATAAATTATGTATATAAATATGGATTTATCAGGCGCCTCTCATGAGTGGAGATATTTTTCTCTTCATCCCCCGTCAAATAAAGAGAAAAAAAGAGAATGTGAGAGAGAGAGTCAGCATCATTTCATGTTGCCAAAAAGGGAGAGATTGAGAGAAATTTAAGGGAGAGAGATTCGTGAGGGGGAGAAAGAGAGGCAATTGTCAATTTGTTTCCCTTTTGTTTTATTTCCCTTTCCTTTCATTTTCTTTTGCATGTGACTTCCAAAAAAGATTTTCATGGAAAATAATTCCAATTAGAAGAGAGGCACTCATGGAAAGTGGAGAATTCTTCTTTTTCTTCCATGTGACAAATCAAATGACATTCTAAATTGAGTAGGATTCTACGTAAATTTTCCTTCCATAATGATGTAATCATGAAATGATAATTTTACATCTTACATAATTTTGTTAATATAATGCATACTCTAAATTAACTTCTTATCTCAATAATCATGTACTTAGGTTCTACCTTTGTCCACTAAAGTGGACCTACCAAATACCCCCATGCCTAAGATTTGCTGGTCCTGAGCAAAATCATATGAAAGACCAGATCTCCAGGCCAGACTTTACCGTCAGGATGTCCTATCGTGCCACACTCTAGAAATTAGATTGAAATGCCAACTATAGGATAAAAGGTACTCAAATACCAGCCAAGATACGGACTTGACCAGCCACAGCCTTGAGACCGCCACGAAGGTTTCTAAGGCTGCAAAAACTACCCAAAGGTTCGTTGACTCCAACGATTAAAGCACCAGTGCATATGTGTAGCAAGGCTAGGTTCAATTTGCCAGAACATTTTAGTAAAAGAGGGAGAAATATTATTTCAGGAGTTTTCTCTTTCTTTTTACATTCCCTAAACTAAACATTGGATTGGCCCTAAACACGATCAGTATCAGATTCCTTGTTCCCACCATCAATTCCCGTAGGGTCCCTAGCAATCGATGCTTCGAGATAACACCGCCTATGGAAACCCCCAGAACCTTAGCTTTCGACACTACAGGATAGTGTCGCCCATGGCATTTTGTAGCTAAGTTCAAACCTTGGCAATTGATATTTTGGGGTAATGCCGCCCATGGTATCTGAACTAACACGACATGCTTCCATGCCCCCGATAGGATATTTAAATATTTTCGGAGACAAGCATCAAGACAATATGTTATAATGCATCTTCGAGAGGATTGTTTTACATCCATCCTCTCCGCATCAGAAACTCATCCAATCAACTTATGTCTTCAAGCCGCTCCTAAGTCAACTTTTCAGGAAAACATTTTCAGAACGGATACACTTTTTTGGCATTATTCTCCTTTATGCACACTGAAACAGACTAGTGTGATTTTTTGGTGCCTAGGTTACCAAGTCTCACAAACCAAAGGACAGGCAATGGAGACGGATACTCCCTAAGCCTTAGACTTAATACAACGGCCTCGCAACTCCCTCAACCTCTTAAGGAATAGTCCAGATCTTAACAAATACGTGAGTGTTTAAGCCCTAAAACAGACCCAAGAGGCCTAAAGTCGGTATTCCTCACATATCTCCTTTTCTCTAGTGCTTCAAGACTTTTATTTATTCAATTATTCTGGCCTAGAACTTAGGTAACTCTTCCATAATCAACTATTAGGACCAGCATAATTTTTTGCACATTCTCTCTGTGTCTCTTCAATATATTTGAAATTCAACTCAAAAGATTTCATCTTCTTTCTCTCTTCTTTTTTCTTCCTCTTTTTTTTATGCAAGATGGATGCCCTAATTATGCATACAAAATATGTATAAATGCTATAAACAACCTCAGGCTATGCCCCCCCATGCCTAAATCTGACAATGCCCTCATTGAAAAGCAAAAATACGGAAAGATATTTCTTGACCTGGAGTTGGGATATCTCACAAATCGAGCTCTAGAAGGGAAACAGGAGACCCAAAGAGTATACGTAACAAACTTGCCCTAGCGAATAAGTAGCCCAAGATGTTGACCAACTGGTGATGGATAGTGATGCCAAATGCTCACCAGATATAGGTGAAAAGAGGGTACTTCTAAGCTCTTGTGGGGGGTTTGTCAAGATACATCGAGTAGTGACCTTTGGAAGTGTGTGGCGAGGAGGCAAAGGCTCCTCAAGCATATATGTGTGGGTTACATAGGGTGTGAAGAAACATACCCTAAGACTGATGGGTTGACATGGAAAAGCATAATTCCAAACTCGCCACTCTACCACAAGATGTATTAGTCTGGATATACCCCCGTTAATCAAAAGTGTGAGCAGAGATTTAATCAAAAGTGGATATACCCCCGTGATACGCCTGCGTGATGCATATCACAGGCGAGGCGTGTGTGAGGGTGGCAAGGGACCTCACCCCCCAAGTGACTTGAGGTGATAAGCCCACTTCACTTTGTCAATTTATGCGCTACTATAGCCTCACAGATTTCCAAGCTAGGATTAAATGTCCCACCTTCCCCTTTACACAGCTGCGGCTGGATTGCCTTCCAATCAAGGCAGCTGCTGAGGGTATGGCTTCCAATCGAGGCCTTGGAATGAGACCTGAACCCACTTCGTACTGCCTGGGGATGTTGCCTGGGGCTCGCAATGCCTAGAGCTTGACGAATGAAGGCAACGATGGCAGAGGTGGCAGAGCTCCAACGAATACACCTACAGAGAAGAATACGACCTTGCAGCCTCGTCAGATGGTTCAGCAGGCTTCGCCGTAGCACAGCGAACGTGATGGCGGGTGCAGCGTGAGGCGAGGAGCATTGTGGAGGTCAGACGGAGTCGGGAACGAAGGCGCGATGATGGGTTGTTCGATGGATAATTTAGGTGAGTGAAGTGGCGAATTAGGATGGGGGTTTTGTGCAGATGGATGAGAAGCTTATGAGTTTCGGCAAGGTGGATGGAAGGGTGTAGCAGCAGATACGCCTCACCGGAGGTGCGATCGGAGACGGAGAACTTGATGGTGAACGGCGACGTCGAGGGTTGAAACTAGGATAGGAATAGGGGAATCTAACTTAAAGGTGGAGAGGAACTAATCTAACCTAATCTAATCAGATGAAAGGGGAGGATTCTCCTTATCAAGGGTACGCCAGCTCTGGAGGAGACGAAGTGCTCCGATGAGGGTAGGACGACAAGGATGAAGGAGAAAAAGCCGCTCGCTGGTATGGCACGACGGGGAGGAAGACAAGGAAGAAGGATCTGTCGCTGGTATTGCAGTCAAACGACAATGGGAGATGGAGGAACTCACTGAACATCGAGAGCTTCGACCAAATTAGGAGGGAAGAATTTGGGGGTAACTCCGATCGAATTCGAGCGTGGGATGGACGGTATGCATTGAGGCTTCTTTTATAGGCCTTTGGAGGACGATTTAAGCTTGGGAAGCAAGCTTCCCAAGCTTGGAAGGTTCGCCGGAGATGGGGACCCGAATCTTTCAAAGGTTCACACCAGGATTTGAGCCAATTTTAGAGCTTCAAATCTGGCTCAAAAGGAAGGGAATTCCTTGACGAACTTCCCTTCCAAATCTGAGAGGGATTCGTCAAGGAATCAAGGAGAAAATGCCAAATCAAGCTCACCGGAGTTGTAGGATTAGGATTTCATGGCGACAGGAACCTATTTGAAGGAAACGATAAAGTTGGAGACCTGTTTGAAAAGGATTCAAAAGTTAGGGGCATGTTTGTGAGATAAAACAGTCAGACAGGACCAAATTGTAAACTAGGTCAAGATGATCTTAGATTGCATCCAAATTTTGGTACAAACCTACTTTGGACCTAAGCAATCCAATGGTGAAATTAGATTTTGGTTTTAACCTAGTTTGACTGGGTAATTTATGTAAAAATTTAAATTAGAGCAAAAGTCTGTCTGTGGCTCTGTTTTGGGTCAAGACGGGTTCTGATGGTTAAATTGAAGGTACCAAATCCTAGATAATATTTTTCTATGAATTTTAGAGGATTTAGGTAAATTTTATCCTAATCGAAACCTCAGTTATTTAAGCGGATCTGTTTTTAGGGTTTTAAATGTCATTTATTTCTCAAAACACACAAAAACCATTTTCTATCTGTTCTCACCCACTTGTTAGACTCTTAAGATCATTTGACTCTTAATTAATCCCTGGAGAAACCCGCGATTATACTACAGTTGAGATATACTGTTAAAACTGTAATTTTACTCATGTTTTACTGTATTTCCCTCAGAATGGATTTACAGTAAATTAAGGCTCTCTGGCATTGTAGGAGCATTTAATGATGGAATATGACTAAATAAAGCTAGATATGGCTGATAATGACGTTATCATCATACCCTCATGCCTAACTTTTACAAGTCCCTTAGCCAAATCTTATGGAATTAACTCAAATTCCAAACCATGTGTTCAAATCTCTGATGTGTGTTTTCTTTTGTAGATTAGGTTAGAATGCCAATAGTAGGCCTAGAGGTACTCAAATACCAACCAAGATCCTGACCTAACCAGCTTCAATCTCAATCCGCCGCGAAGGTTTCTAAGGCTCACAGGAACTAACTTAAGGTTCATTGAACTCCGTAGTTAAAGCACCTGTGCTTAAAACATTTTTAGTCTCGGTTCAATTTGCGTTTTTTGTAAGAAAGAGACAAGATTTTTGTTGTATGTTTTGAGAGTTCTCTCTTTTCTTTTCTTTATTTCTAGCTTCGGATTAACTTTACAACATGATCTATAACAGATTCCTAAAGTCCCACCATCAATCCTTGCAGGGTCCCTGGCAATCGAAGCTTCGAGATAGCACCACCCATGGCAACCCCCAGAATCCTGACTTTCAACACTTCGAGATAGTGACGCCCATGGAGTTCTGTAGCTAAATTCAAGCCCTGGCAATCAACATTTAGGGATAATCCTACCCATGGCACCTAAATCAGCACAAGTTGCTTACGTGCCCCTGGTAGGACATTTAGATATCCTAGGAAACAAGTTGTTGTCGAGCGAAATCGAGGTTTAAAAACAATGTTATAGTATAACCGAAATCACTTTGAAAACAAATAATATTTATTACTCAAATTTTAAGTCCGAGATCAAGCATACGGAGCAATATGGAATTCAAAACTCAAGATCATAATTGGAATCAAAAATATAAGAGATTTCAACAATAATAATGTCAGGTATCAATGTGCAAAAAGAATGGAGTAAAATGGTGATTTAAATCACCAATTACTCCTCACAAATAACAACTAAATCAAAGCCTCAAATATATGTAATCAGATGTATCAGACGGCTTAAACAACCTGATGCTACAGTGCTGTTTAGAGACTCAAGGGTCTCTCTTCTTTCTTTCTTTCTATGCTCTGCTTCTCCTTCCTTGTCTTCTCTTCTTCCCCTTATTCTGCTTCTTCTGTTCCACTCTTCTCCTTCTTTTCCCTTCCTGTGCAGCTTCCCTTCCTTCTCTCCTTCTGGCTCAGGTCTTCTTCTCTTCTGCCTTTCTCTATGAAACTCTCCCTCTTTTCCTCTTCTTCACACAGAGGGGGAATGTTTCTCAAAGTTGGCTAAGTGTCAGCCAATTCTCCCTGTAGCAAAACCCCCTTCCCCCGCCTGCTATCTCTCTTTCTGGGTCACACGCTCTCCCAGAGCCTTCCACAGTACCGGGTATTCGGGTTTCAGACCTAGAACGTACCCGAGTCCAGGGTTGCAGGCGTGATCGCAGTCGAGGAGTGGAACGGGTTAGGTGGGTCGGGTCTGCGCCAAGCCCGCTGGGGACGAGTCACGAGCGAGGCACAGGTGAGCAGGTGAGCGGGGACCTCACCCCCAGTGTCTGAGGCAAAGAGCCTTAGACAAAAAATCAACTTATGCGGCCTCACATGCCCTTTAGCTTCCGAGGTGGGACTAAAGTCCCACCTTCCTTTTGCACGTCTGCAGCAACACGATCTCCTCTTCGATTAGGTCAACTGCTGAGGGTATTTCCCTCAATTGAAGACCTGGGCGTGTGTGCGTGATGTTTCCGCGCAATCTGGAGTCGAGGCCTGGAGCGAAGGTGCCCTAAAGTGGCTCGAAGCTTTGCTTGAAGCAACTACGACAATGGTGGTGATAATTGGAGACCTGAAACTCAAGAAAAAAGCCTCTCAACCGCGTCAGACAGCTCAGTAGGTTCGCCGTGGAGTGGCAAGTGCGATGGTGGGTGTAGCATGTGATGAGAGTAAAGGCGGAGGCCTGACGATGATAGAAACGGTCGTGCGAAGGTGGGTTCTTCGAGGGCGTGTTTGGGTGAGTGGTGGAGCGAAATAGGATAGGGCTTTTGTTCGTGGTGGAATGGCGAAGGTTATGGGGTGGTTGGCGAGGCAGATGGAGGAATGTAATGGTGAATATGCCTCACTGGAGGAGCGATCGAAAATGGAGAAGACGAAGGTGAGTGGCAGCAATTGGCGGTTGTGTGCGTCTGTGAGGATAGGAAAAAGAAATAGAAAGAGGGAGGGAGCAAAAGGACTTAGCGAGAGAGTAGGGCGGCGGAGGGCTATCGATGTTGGTTGACCGGAGCCGGAGAAGGAAGATAGTGCAGCGAGGCAGCGACATCGACTGAGGTAGAGGCACAACCTCTCGTTGGCAGGAGAGGTTCACGAAGACGAGGGGAGGATAGTTGGCCGTCCAATTTGATGGTTGGATGGCCGGAGGAGAGCAAAGAGGGGTCGCCAGAGCTAAGTCTGAAGGTGGCCGGAGATGGAGAAAATGAAGGTTTCTTCGGCCAAAACTTGCTGAGGAGCACGGCCGTGCCCTGGGGTCTCTTTTATAGGCCATAGGAAGCCCTTCCAAGCTTTGAAAGAAGCTTTCACGCTTGGAAGGTAGTTGCGACAAGGGATACTCGAACCTTTGAAAGGTTCGCACGGCCTTTTGGGAAAGACTTAGAGCCCAAGGAATGACTCAAATGGAAGAAAACTCTCCAAGGAATCCCCGTATCAATTTGAGAAGGATTGATTGAGAATCAAGCGAGAAAACCTCGCTCGAAACTCGACAGTGAAGGTTTCACCTTCCAAAAATGGCGTAGGAACCTACTTGTGAAGAAGATAAAGAAGTTGGGGGGCTATTTGTAAGAAAATTCAAAAGTCAAGGGTCTGAAAGATAGAAAGAGTCTGACTGGACCAAAATGCAAACTTGGTCCAAATGATCTCAGATTGGGCCCAAATTTTGGTCAAGCTCTTTGAGCATGTCCAAAAAAACATCCCCTTAATTGATGCGATTCACCACGTACCGGCATACGTGAGATTTTTGAATGATTTTTGTACACCTAAGCTAAGCTACGAACCAAAGACAGGAGTCTGATCGTATTGTCTGAGCAAGTTAGCTCAATCATTTTGAGCAAGCTCCCGCAAAAAGCAAAAGATCCTGACACTTCTTTGATCTCTTGCAAAATTGATGATCTATAGTTTGATCAAGCATTATTGGATTTAGGAGCCTCCAAAAACTTGATACATACATCCCTACTAGACCATTTCAAGGAAACTGAGCTTAAACCAACAGAGGTGACTTCGTAGTTAGCTGACCGATCGATCAAGTCACCTAGAGGAATTCTCGAGGATATTCTAGTTTGGATTCATGATTTCTACTTCCTAGTGGACTTTATTATATTAGATAGGTATACTCCTGAAAATCTGAAGAATACACCAATTATTTTAAGAAGACCATTCCTAGCCACAGCTATGGCAAATATAAACTATGAAGAAGGCCAGATCGAATTAAATTCGGGAACAAAACATTGAAGATTGATATATTCAAGGCCCAGAAAGGAATTAACTGTGGGGCTATTGAGCAAGTGTGCTACATCGGTTTTGTTATTAAGGACCCACTTCTAGAAGAAAACCTAATTACCCTTGATCCTCAATCCCAAGCAGATCATGCCCCACAAATAGAGGAGCCTAGAGCTGATCCAAATTTACCCACAGCTCATACCTTATCTTCTGAGGCCCATCTCGGACCTCCTTCTGGTGCTGATAACCCAGTTATGGAGTTGAAACCTCTTCTCGATCATCTGAAGTATGTCTTTTTAGATTCTAATCAAACGTTTCCTATGATTATCAATTCCTGACTCACATCTGATCAAAAAACAAAGCTGATTTCTCTTCTCTAGCAGCGTCAAAGAGTCATTGGATGGACTCTCGATGATCTGACCAGTATCAGTCCCTCCGATTGTACACACCATATCTACACTGAAGAGGGATCACGACCATCTTGAGAAGATGCAGAGAAGACTTAACCTAATCTGTAGAATGTCGTGAAAAAGGAAATCATCAAGTGGTTAGATGCTGAGATCATCTACCCGATCTCCGACAGCCACTAGGTGAACCCGATCCAGGTTGTGCCGAAGAAAGCAGGGCTCACTGTTATTACGACTGAATCTAGAGAGACCATCCCAACCCGCATTGCCAATTCGTGGAGAGTCTACATTGATTACCGAAGACTGAATGCCTCCACGAAGAAAGATCATTTTCTATTGCCATTTATTGATCAGATTCTCGAGAAATTGGCGGGAAATCGATTCTTCTGTTTCTTGGATAGTTACTCTAGGTATAATCAGGTGGCAATTCATCCAGAGGATCAGGAAAGGACCACCTTTACCAGCCCCTACGGTACGTATGCATTCCGTAGGATGCCTTTTGGGTTATGCAATGCACCTGGCACCTTTTAGCGATGCACGCTAGCCATATTCTCTGACATGGTAGGTAAATACCTTGCAGTATTTATGGATGACTTCTCGGTATTTGGTGAATCTTTTGATGAGTGCCTCCTACATCTAACCCAAATTCTCCAAAGATGCATTGATGTGAACCTGGTTCTCTCCTAGGAAAACAGCCACTTTATGGTTCCAGAAGGCATCATCCTGGGACATCTTGTTTCTGAGAGAGGTATTCAAGTCAACCAAGCCAAGGTGAATTTGATTTCCAAACCTCTTGTACCTAACTCAGTCAAAGATATCAGATCGTTCTTGGGGCACATGGGCTTTTATCAACGATTTATATCTGATTTTTCCAAGATCGCATGCCCCTTGACAAACCTCCTCTCAAAAGACATGCCTATCGAGATGACGAGGGAGTGCATTCACACATTTGAGATCCTACATGATCGAGTCACCCAAGCATCAATCTTGCAATTCCCTGACTGGTATCAACCCTTTGAGATCATCTCTGATGCGTCTAACTACGCAGTGGGAGCGGTGTTAGGGTAGAAAATTGACGAGAAACCCGTGGTCATATACTACGCCAGAAAGACATTAGACAAAGCTCAGCATAACTACACAATTATGGAGAAAGAGCTACTAGCTGTCGTATTTGGCCTGGAAAAATTTAGATCATACCTCTTAGGTTCCCATGTCATTATATATTCAGATCACACCACAGTGAGGCACTTACTCATGAAGAAGGATGCGAAACCGAGATTGATCCGATGGATCTTACTATTGCAAGAATTCGATCTTGAAATTCGGGACAAGGCGGGAAAGTAGAACGTTGTAGCTGACCATTTGCCTCGCCTTCCTTCTTTGGTCATTGACCCGTCTGGACCTATTACCGAGCATTTTCCAGATGAACACCTGTTGGCCATTAATGAACTACCCTGGTTTGCTGACATGGTAAACCACTTGGTTACAAGAAAAGTTCTCCCAAATTGGGCCACTACCAGTCGAACAAGTTGATTTTCGATGCCAAGTACTACATTTGGGAAGAGTCATATCTCTTCCATATTGGCAATGATCCGGCCATCCGGCGATGTAGTCCTGACAACGAGGTCAATAACGTCATATCAATCTATCATAACCAAGCTTGCGGTGGTCATTTCTCTGGTTAGAAAACTACAGTGAAGATCCTCCAGTGTGGGTTCTTCTGGCCCACAATGTTCAAAGAATTTATTGTAGGGCATGCGCTCGTCAGACCTTAGGAAACATGGGCCCACGTGATATGATGTCCTTGAATCCGATGATTGTGTGCGAAAACTTTGACATCTGGGGAATTGATTTTATGGAACCCTTTCCAAAATCTAATGTTTTCGAATATATCTTACTCGCTGTTGATTACGTCTCTAAATGAATCGAAGCCATCCCCACCAGAACAAGTAACCACAAAGTTGTTCTTCAGTTCATTCAGGAGAACATCTTTTCCAGAATCAGGGTTCAAAAAGCCATCATCAGCGACGGCGGGTCTCATTTCGCAAATGTGCATTGTTAGTCCCTGATGAAAAAGTACAGGATGTCACATCGTATCTCGACTCCTTATCACCCCCAGACTAATGGATTAGTTGAACTGTCAAATCGGGAGATTAAGAAGATCCTTCAGGTCACTGTTCGACCTGATAGGAAGGATTGGTCTACTCGCCCTTCGGAAGCCATATGGGCCTATAAGATCTCCCATAAGATCCAGTTAGGCATGTTTACCTTCAGTCTCGTGTATGGGAAGACATGTCACCTCCCCGTAGAAATGGAGTATAAAGCCTACCGGGCAGTACGGAAGTGCAATCTAGATCTTGTGAAGACTGAAATCCACCGCCAGTTGCAATTGAGTGAGATCGAGGAACTATGTAATGACACGTACAAGAACTCGCGAATCTACAAAGAGCAGGTGAAAGCTTTTCATGACAGGCACATTTCAAGAAAAACCTCCCATCCTGGTCAAAAAGTACTACTCTTTGATGCCAAACTCAAGCTCTTCCCAAGCAAACTCAGATCTAAATGGATTAGACCATTTCTGGTAAGATGAGTATTCGGAAATGGATCTGTCGAAATCAGTGAACTCAACCTCGATTTTGAACCTTTTGTTGTGAACGATCAAAGACTCAAATCGTTCATCGAACTTACTAACACAAACTTGGCTGCAATATCTTTTGATGTCCATTCTCCTTGAGCTTCATTATGTCCAGTTGATGGCATTAAACTTAGCACTTAACGGGAGGCAACCCGTCATCTTTTGAAAAAAACCTAAAACCTTTCCGACATATCCTTTTGCTGACTTCATATTACACTTTAGGATTCGTCCACTAGAATTGCCGACCCCACCTTTGATACTTGCATCAAAGATTGAAATCGTTCGCAACAGTCATTCCGACCCGTTCACCACCCACCTGTTCTAATGTACGATCTAAACTAAATTCGAATCCACCTAATTTACAATGAGGACATTGCAAATCGTAAGCATGAGGTGGTATTAAAGTGCAAAACACTGTGAAATCAATGCATGGAAGGGTTTCATCAAAAAAAAAAGAGGAAAGGAGAGGTCATTTTGAGCTGATTGAAAAAATAGAAGGGAAGGAAAAGAAAAGAAAAGAGAAAAAAGAGCAAATAAAAAGGAAAAAAAAAGAGTCCCTTGAAACTGAATATGGAACCTACCTATCTTTTAGGTTGGATCAGATGATGAATTAAGACCTGGAAGGTTACTTAGGGAATTAGTGGTAGATATCGACCTAAGGCCTCTTGGATCTATTCTAGAGTTTAAGCACTCAAGTATTTGTTAAGATCTGGATTAATCCTCAAGAGGTTGAGGAAAGTGTGAGGCTGATGTAGTAGGTCTAAAGCTTAGGGATTATTCATCCCCGTTGCCTGCCCTTTAGTTTGCGGGACTTGATAACCTAAGTACCAAAAAATCACACACTTAGTCCGGTTCAATGTGCTTAACAAAGAAAAATATGCCAAAAGTGTTCTATTCTAAAAAAATCATCTCGAAGATCTAGCTTAGGAACTACACGACAACACAAGTTGATTGACGAGTTCCCAGTGTGTAAAGGTGAAAAATTCCCCTCAAAGATGCGTAATAACATATCGTCTCCTCAATGCTTGTCTCCTAGGATATCTAAATATCCTACTGAGGGCATGTAAGCAACTTGGCTGGCTCAAGTGCCATGGGAGAGATTATCCTGAAATGTCGATTGCTGGGCCTGAATTTAGCTACAGAACGCCATGGCCGGTACTATCTCGAAGTGTCGAAAGCCAGGGTTCTGAGGGTTTTCATGGCTGGTGCTATCCCGAAGCATCGATTGCCAAAAACCCTTCAGGGATTGATGGTGGGGACAAGGAATCTAATACAGACCGTATTTAGGGTCAATTCGAGGTTGGATTTAGGAAAAAGTAAAAAGAAAAGAGAAAAAACTCTCCAAATGAAAATCCTTCTATCTCTTTCTTACAAAAATGCACTAGCAAACTGAACTTGGACATGTTACGTCTACGCACTGGTGCTTTAACCGCTGGGTTCGACGAACCTCTGGATAGTTTTTGCGGGCCTTAGAAAACTTCAAAGTAGACTCAGACTGAAGCTGGTCAGGTTTGGATCTCAGCTGATACTTGAGTACCTCTAGGCCTATTGTTGATATTCTGATATAATTTCTAGAGATGCAGCTTAGTAAGGGACCCTGACAGATGCATCCAACCTAGAGACCTAGTTTGATCCAGAAATTATTTTTGCAAAAGCTAAGCATGGGGGTAAGATGGAAACATCATCATAGGCCCTAACTATCCCATTTTAGTCTAGAATAAAAGACAAAAGCTCCTACATATTCTTTTGACGGTTATATCTCCACCTTATTATGTTTCGAAAAGAGAACAAGAAACTAGGGTTAATTCTGTAATTTTAACATATCATGAACACAGAATAACCAAGGGGTTGATTAGGGGTAAAATAAAGGTCAAATGAGCATCACAGTCTAATAACTGGGTCCATGCAAATAGAAACAGGTTTTACGCATTTCAAGAAATTAACAATAACCCAAAACCATAATTTCAGACCCACTTAAATAACAGATATTTTGGTCAGGATAAATTCCATCTAAACCTTCTAAAAATCATAGAAAAATATTCTATAAGGTTTGGTATCCTTGATTTGACAATTGGAACCCATTTTAGCCTTAAACAGAGTCTCAAATAGAAAGTTATCCTAATTTGGGTTTCTACGTAAATTACCTAGTCAACCTGGTCAAAACTAAAATCCAACTTCACCATTAGATTCCTTAGATCCAAATTAGATTTGTATCAAAATTTGGACCCAATCAAAGATCATCTTGCCCCCTTTGCATTTTAGTCCAATCAGACTCTCTCTCTCAATTAACCCCTCAGCTTTTGAAATCCTTGCAATCAAGCCCATAGGTTTCTCGTCGTTCTTTACAAATAGGTCCCTACCGACATTGGTGTGAACACATTAAGCTCCGTCGAGATTTGAGCAAGGATCTCTCACTCGATTATCAATCAAATTCTCCTAAAATTGAAAGGGAAATTCCTTGAGGAATTCCTTTCCAAATAAGCCCGGCCATGGACCTTGATTCCTTCTCAATCTCCCATGTGAACGCATGCAAGATGTGGGTATCCCACATGCACGAAATTCTCGAGCTTCGCATGCTTGTTTCCAAGCTTGGAAGTCCTCTTTTTGGCTTATAAAATGACCCAGAGCAAGAATCCTTACTCCTTAGCAAGTCTTGGCCAGAGAAAACCCTTCTTCCCTCTTCAGCCACCTTCGCACCTTACTCCGGCAACCTTCTCCGTCCTCATCAGGCCGTCAAACAATCAAATTGAATGACCCTCTACCTTACTCCATCGACTCCACTCCTCGCCAGCCACAACAGGAGCATTCTTCCTCCTCGTCGCCGCTCCACTTCACCAGACTTCCTCATCTTCTTCGGCTCTAGCTCGCCAACATCGGTGCTTTCTGTCCGCCTCCTGCCTCCCTAAGTCACTCTATCTCCTCCTCTCTCCCTCTACAGTCATTCCCCACATTCACACTCCCTTACAACCACACCATCACCCGCACGACCTTCATCTTCTCCACCTCCAGCGACGCTCCAGCGTAGCCTCTAGCCCGCTACACTTCACTAATCACCCTGCCGCCACCTCCACAAGCTTCGCCTTGCCCACCTTTACAAAAGCCCTCTCCTAATTTGGGCTTTCATCCACCAAATCACCTCACCGACCACAGTCACCTGTGCACATCTTCCTCGAGGTCGTCAGGCCTCCTCACACACTCGCACGACACGCCACAACCCCCAGCATACTCGTCATTCCACGGAAATCCTCCTGAACGAGTTTGACGTGGCCACCAAGCTATGTGCTTGCTTTTTAGGTACCTACCGGAGCCCCATCACCTCCTCGACTCCTCCAACCTTGCCTTCAGTTCTCCAGCCACAACTCCTCCTAGATTCACTCCCAAGATCCACGGTTGACTACCAGACATCCTTCTAGACTTGCAATTGACAAAGCAAGTGCCCCTTTCAACTGCAATTAGAGTTGCATCCGCAACACCTACGCGGAGAAGACTATGGGACTAGATAGTCCCACATTGTGTACTGAGCAACTGTTTGTACGGCATAAAGGTGTTTTGTGCACCCAACCCCTCGCCCAAGACACGGGGGTTGGGTCCCCAAGCACCTCATGACCCGCTTAACCCGATTGAGCACTGCTCGCCTACGACCACACCCACAAGTTTGAACCCTGTTCATGCCAGGTTACCCGCCCAATTACCCGGCTAAACCCGGGTTTCTAAGAAAAGAAGAGGAAAAAAAGAGAGGAGGGGGGGCTTTGCCCTCTACTGCTCCCTGCACTTAGCGTATTCTGAGAGGTCTTTGCCTATGTGCTGTGGTTGCCTCTCTCCCTTCAGGAACAAAGGAAGAAAGAGAAAGGAGGCCTTTGCCTCTTCTGAGAAGCTTGGTTCTATTGGTTCTGAAGTTACTGTTGGTTCATTTAGCTTGATTAATGTGGGATATGTGATTGAGTTACTATTGATATATTTGAGATATTTGAACTTAACTTCAAAGGGTTAATTGGTGATTCAAATCACCATTTTAAGCCATTCTATTTGCACTGAGATACTTGGTTTCATCTATATATCATTTTGAGTTGTTCTGAATAAAGTTTTGATTATAATTACTTATATTTTTTGTGATTGGTGAGATTAAATTGCTATTACTTGCTCCCTGTGTTCGACCTCAAAATCTTGTGATACTGAGTTACAAATTTAAATAATTTGAGCGATTTGTCCTATACTACGATGCATTTTCTTACAAAACGACAAATTCTCTTAAACACCCATCAATGCGCCCACCCTCACTCATTGGATTACGATCCAACGGCAGAGATGAGGCTCCTCCCGATGAAGTGCGCTAATTCGACTAACATGGCGCTATCATGGCCGATGGATGACGATCCAACGACCCACAAAGCACCCGCAGTTTCCTTCAAAAGATGTGGCCATGGGTGAGAGCCGTCAGGACGGCGCCACATGGTGCCATCCTGACTGTTCATCTTCCTTCCTTTATAGATGGTGCTACAAGGCTCCGATTCAAATGATTCTTACGTCGTTAACCTGCGATCGTCACTCCAAGTCCATCCGTACAATCGTATTTAGGTGATCAGAAATGCAGAAAAGTAGGTCAAGACTATATTTGGTAGATCGCAATGGTAGTGGGTATTGTTATCTCAACGTACTTGACACAAAATGAAATAAACACAACTCAACCTTTTCTTTTTTAGGCTTTTTCTCTTTTTCTTTTTTTTTTTTCTCTTTTTTTGCTTTCTTCCTTTTTTTTCAAATCAAAAACCTTGGACTGGGGGAAAGATAACTTGGACAAGCTCATTACCCATCAAAAACCTTCCTAGAGTAAATTTGGACTAGGCTTTTATGAACCTAATCAAAGTGAACCGAAAAAGGATCCTCCTCTAAAGGAGACCACTAACAAATACGGAGTCACATTGCAATGGATACCAAAAAATAACTTTCACTTTGTTTTGTAGGGATGAAAGGACATTATAATGTCAAAAATTGGATATACAAAATGAAGGATAGACGACTCAAATTAGAAAGACCTATAGAAACACCAAGTTACCAACGAAGATCTTTTGTAGGAGGAAAGAGGTCTACAAGAAAGAAGACAAAGAGACCACCGCCATCAAGGAGGCCGATGGGTGATGGACTCCAGGTGTTCCAAACATATAACGGGAGACAACCACCTATTTTTGAACCTTCAACCTACGGATGGAGGAACGGTTACATTTAGCAACAACCACAAGGGACATTATTGGCCTTGGTAAAATAGGTAACCCTCTCTCTCCCATCTCAAATGTTTCTCTAGTTAAAGGATTAAAACATAATCTTTTAAGTGTCAGTCAAATTTGTGATAAGGGGTTTAAGGTAGTATTTACTTCAGAAATGTTTGAAATTATGCATGCATTAACCAATGAAATCCTTCCTAAGGGAACTAGATTTAAAGATATTTATATCGTAGAATTCGATAGAGATAGCATTTATGAATATCTTGTAGCAAATAATGAGTTAAGTATATGGCATAGAAGACTAGGACATGTTCATATAAAGCTAGTTCAAAAACTAGCCAAGCATGAACTGGTCCGAGGTCTTCCTAAAGGAAAATTTTAAAATGAGCTCATTTGTGATTCATGTAAATTAGGAAAAGTTATGAAATCTAGTTTTAAAAACAAAGAAATTATATCCACATCAAGATCATTATAACTACTTTACCTAGATCTGTTTGGACCAACAAAATATGAGAGACTTAGTAAATGAAAATATTGCTTTGTGATTGTAGACGATTTTTCAAGGTTTTCATGGATCTCCTTCTTAAGATCCAAAGGAGTATTTTTCATCTTTTATGATTTTTGTAGGAAGGTTCAAACTGAAAAAGGCTACCAAATCACTCGTATCCATAATGATCATGGGGGCAAGTTTGAAAATTTCTTGTTTGATGATTTTTGTCAAGAGCATGGTATTGCCCATGAGTTTTCTTTTCCCCGAACACCTCAACAAAATGAGGTGGTTGAAAGAAAGAACCGTACTCTTCAAGAGTGTGCTCGAACATTGCTCATAAACTCAGGGTTACCGAAGTCCTTTTGGGCCGAGGTGGCACCTTAATTCGATCCGGGTTGCGAAAAACTTATTTTGAACTATACTATGGGAAAATACCAAAAATCAGTTATTTTAAGGTTTTCGGATGTCGGTGTTTTGTTTTGAATACCTACTCTAATTTAGATAAATTTGATGCCAAAGGTGAAGCCATCTTAATTAGTTATTCTTCACGTAGTAAGGCATATCGGGTCTTTAACTAGTAAGGCAAAACTTTATTGGTTAATCCTACAGATGTCTATACTGACGTCTGTTCCTTGAAATCTAAAACCATATTTGGATCTGGTCAAAACAAGAACGAATCCACACATAATTAGACGTCCAATACTTTTATCAAACGTCATATGTGAAAATATCAGACATCCCTATTTCGATCCAATGGAACCAGTAAAGCCTGACTAATAGTATCAGATGACCATAGTTGTAATCAGACGTCTTATAAAACGTCTGATCCTAAAATCAGACGTCCAATATTGCTGTCAGACTCATTATTATCCTGATTTGTGGTGGATTTCGTCCCAGTCTCTTGGGATTTTCCTCCAACGACTAGGAGACCTCTCTCGAGCATTCTTGAAGGTTCCAAACTTGCCTATAAATAGACTACAATCCCTCTTAGGCAAAACACACCTCTTAAGATTGATTCTATTTTTAGGAAGCCAAATACTATTTCTGGGAAGATTCGTGTCTTTTCTGACTCTGCAATGATCAAATCATCAGGCGTTGTGTTGCTTCTTCTGAGATTGATTCTATCCTTTCTTTTTATCATGACCAAGCTTATGATGGTCATTTTTCTGGTCGTAAGACCACTGCAAAAGTTCTGCAATGAGGGTTTTATTGGCCCACTTTATTTGCAGATTCATAGACATATTGTAAGGCATATAGTCACTGGCAAACTCTTGGTAGCATGTCCCGAAAAGACATGATGCCTCTGAATTCGATTGTTGTCTGTGAAATCTTTGATATTTGGGGCATAGATTTTATGGGTCTGTTCCCGTCCTCTTTTAGCTTCGCGTATATTTTACTTGCCGTTGATTATGTTTCTCGTTGGATTGAAGCCACACCCACAAACACAAATGATCATCGAGTTGTCATTCCTTTTATTCATAGTCATATTATCGCTCGTTTTAGGGTATCTCACGCTATCATTTCTGACGATGGTTCCCATTTTAATAATGTCCAGTTTAGGAACTGACTTAGAAAATATAGGATTACACATCGTATTTCTATACCTTATTATCCCCAAACCAATGGGCAAACTAAGGTCTCTAATCGGAAGATCAAAAAGATCCTTCAAATGACAATCCGACCCGATAGAAAGGATTGATCTTCCTGTTTAGATGAGGCTTTATGGGCTTATAAGACTGCCCACAAAACACTAATAGGCATGTCACCATACAGACTTGTTTACGGGAATCCTGTTATCTTCCTGTAGAAATTGAACACAAGGCCTATTGGGCAATTAAAGCATGTAATTTAGACCTCGCGAAGGCTGGTGATCATCATAGGTTGCAGTTTAGTGAACTTGAGGAATTACGACATGATTCCTATGAGAGTTCAAAGCTGTATAAGGAAAAACTTAAAGCCTTCCACGATAAACACATTTCCCACAAATCTTTTACACCTGGTCAAAAGGTGTTGCTTTTTTATGCACGTCTGAAGTTCTTCCCTAGGAAACTTAGGTCTAAATGGCAAGTACCATTTATTGTTGTTAGAGTCTTCAACAATGGAGCTGTCGAAATCACCAAACCTAACAAGAATCAATCATTTAAAGTTAATGGTCAACGTTTAGAACATTTCTTGGAACCACATGTTTTGGGTATTGTTAGAAACTGTTACATGCTCCATTAGGATTTGTCAACTATCCATCCATACTTTGTATATAGCTGTTTTCTGTTTTCTACACTTTTCTCTTCCTATATACTTGAGTCTATATCTGATTTTTCACCTCATTCTACACTAATTACCTTCACTTAGTTCAACTGACCACACTGATCTTTGGTCAGAATAGAAATCGTCCGCACAGAAATCTTTGATCTCCTCTATCCGACTCCTTCCGTCACCGTATACTAAGTGAAGTGTAATATCTTTTTCACCCTTCTTACAATGAGGACATTGTAAAATCTTGACTTGGAGGGGTGTGAAGTGAAATTTTCACTTCAAGTCTATTTGTAGAGTAAATATAAAGAAACACATAAAAATTAAATATCCACAAAATTTAAAAAAAATGGAAATACCAAAAATTAAAAAAATTAGAAAAAAAAATCAAAAATTCCATAAAAATTGAAAATTTTTGAAAAAAATCATAACAATTTGAAAATTTTATAAAACATAAAAAATAAAAATATTCAAATATAAAAAATTTGAAAATTATAAAATCATAAAAAGAATAAAGGGGTTTTACATTTATATTAAAGAAAAGAAGAAAAAGAAGATTAAAAAAAATTTATACTTATTTATGCTAGTAATTAAGAGCTTAACTTTTCTTTTAGATCAGAAATTAAAAATAAAAATATATATTGTAAAAAGTATTTAATAAGAGCATTAAATCCTTATTTAGATTTTTACTTATAACATGTTCTTCAGAACACACTTCTGTTTGCGAAATTTTAAACGGGATTTTATTTAAATTAGAATCTTAAACCCTAATGATTTGTTTTTTCTATTCTTTACCCTGAAATTAAGTAGCTAAGGTGTATTGAGTTCAAAACTTAAGTTTTGGAATTAAATTGTAACTTTTTAGTCAATTAGACTAAGTAATCCTTTTACTTTTTGAATATTTGTTTTTATCATCAACTTAAGTAAAAAGACCAGATATTCAGAATTAATTAAGTAAAGAGTTGGTAGAATCTTAGTCTTAGGGTCTATCAGGCTATAGTTAGCTTAATCAACTAAGGACATTCGGCTAGACTTGGTGAGTTATGTCTTGACAAATCTTGTAGGAGGAAACTAAAAGTTTGAAAGACCTGAGAATGAATGGCTTTGCTGTCCAAGCTCTAATTTGAGAGCTAAGTAACCTAAGCATCCAAAATTTAGACACATAGAGTTGTCTTGTTGGCATCTGAGACCGCAAAAACACAGAGGTTAAGAGATCGATTCTAAATCCTCTTTAGTCCAAGGATTTCCGCGGGGAACTCTTGAAAGGGTGAAGGATGTGCCACTCACTTAGAAAAAGGATATGGAGTATATGTTAGTAAGAAAAATGAGAAGGGGGAGAAAAAAGAAAAAAAATAGAAATAAAAAAAAAAAGAAAATAAAATAAAATAAAACACCCTGCAATTAAGTACCTCGTTACAAATGGGTACTTATGCAGTTTCTCCACCAAATAAAGCATCTTGATACAAATGGATGCTACCCTTCCTTCCATCAAATGAAATGTGCATGACATTAGCCTCGATCCTGTGTGGATCAAGATCCAAAAACCCTGATAGTGAAGATAAATGCAACATTAGGTCATTACAGAGGAGCCCAATGTTCCCACGAAAAGTTGTCTTCATCTTCACCATCCTCTATTAGATTACAGTCGAAGTTCCGAGATGCCCTGAATGTCCAGTCCAAGTCTTTTGTTTCCTAGGGCTATCTCCATACACCTGGATGCACAATCGATGTTCGTGCGAGCTGTTGCCAAAAACGAGCACCCCAAAATAATCAATGCATCGCGAAGATTAGAAGGAACCTCCATATTGAGAACAAAAAAGTTCGTTGGAAAGTAGAATCCATGGACCTTTATGATCACGTTCTCAACCCACCCCTCGATGTTTTTACAGATTAGTTGGCCAACTGTATGGTAACCGAGGTGGGTTTCAACTCCTCAAATTGGAATCGATGAAATATTGCGGTGGGAGTTAGGTTAATGGGTGAACCCAAATCAAGAAGGGCTTGATCAAATGAAGAATCTTGTAAAAAGCAGGAAATGAGTGGGGTGATGAGAGACTCGTCATGGCTTCTAATTACCCCTAATTAACTAGTCTTCCAAGTTAATTAGCTAGGAATATGTATATATATGGGTTAATTATAAAATAAGAGATAAATCATTAAAGGACCTTAAAATAAGTTTAAAATACTAAATTATTAGCCAATTAATATTATTAATAATTTAATTAATAAATGGACTCGAAATATCATTAATTATTTATCTAATTAATGTGTTAATTACCTTAAGCATAACTTATAACTAAATATGTAATAACTTAAGTAACCTTAATTAAATAAATTAAGCTAAAAAGGTCAAAAACGTAAATCCAGGGTTTAAATATAATATTTGTCTAATTTATAATCATATAAAAAGTTGAAAAAGATTTAAATTAAAATAAACCTTGAAAACCTTAGTTTACGTTTTGATCCTTCGGTTTTATTTCAATCGAGTCCTACTTCACTTAGGTCCTTAATTTTCCTTATAATCAGGTCCCTGTATACATCTTCCTCTTCATTTCTTCTTCAGCCTCTTCGACGGCTGACGATAGGAGGTGTTTTCACCCACCAATCACTGTCCATCTGACGCTTGTTCACCTCTGCCAAGTTCCTAGAGCTTGCGCTCATCACCTCCTTTTCATCCATCAATCTGGATGAAGCTACAATCCTACTTAGGGTTTGAAGTTAACCTCACCGACGTCGAAGAAAACGCCAATGGTTACTTCGCACCTAGACTCTTTCTCATCCAGATTCACCCTCCTCAACCACCGCAACCTATAAATACCCCTCCGCCTCTCTGATTTCAAGAGGTTAGCTCCCTTCCCTCTTCCCCCCACTAAGCTAGCAAATAGGTTATTCGTTCCACATCCGGCAACCTTTTTCTGCTTCCACCATCTTCCTCTGATCATCTCCACTTGTTCCTGATCTCCGCCGCCATCCACTGAGTCTTCTGACAAAGTGCTGATGTTGGACTTCATCTCTACGCCTCGCCTACACCTGCCGGACTTCTTCCTCCATCCCACTGATTTCCTCCTCCGTTAAGGACCATCGACGGAGATTCTCTGCCCCCTTCGTCCAGGTAACAGTAGGTTAAGTAAGTGTAATTAGAGTAGTTAATTAAGTAGTGTAGTTAGAATTAATGTTAGATTTTTCTGTCGTCTTCTTCAACTCTAGCGAGCTCTTTGAGCTTGATTGGAGAATCTTTTCGTCTTTTGAATTCACTAATCACCTTCTTTAATCTTCCATGATCATCTCTGACACATTAATTCCTTGATTTTAACACCTAATCATCTAAGAAGATCTTTATACTGGAGCTCTTTTTCTATTATTTCTTTCTGCTATATCTTTGATAGGGGGTTGGTTACACCTACAACCCAAATGGAAACCAAGCGTTTCCTGGTTCAAAAATGCCGAATCTCGTCTCAATCATCATTTGTCAGGACTTTTCGGAGTCACCGACTGCTTCCGCTGTTCATGGCGGAGGTAACCGAGGGCAATTCACCTCCACTGGGGTCCTCCATCACTTAATCATCATCTAAGGGGCCCTATCTTCACTTTAATTTGGTTAATAATCATTTATATATAAAACACCTAAAATTCATTCAACCGTCTGAGCTCGCTGTCAATGGCGGCTCAAGAGGAGTTCCTCCATCAAATTATCCACCTATGCATCATCACCACATCTCACTGATTAGTTCTCTCCACTCAATTGAGTGAGAGAACTTGTCCTAAGTTCTAGCGAACTCATATTACACTTACTACCAATTCATTGCATATCTTTCAGTTTAATCATTAATTGAATGAATTAATGAGTTCTTGAGGTTCCTTGTGACCTCAGGAAACCTTTCACATCTTTAATGGCCTATTTTGATGATTTTTACACTCATTTAGCCATTGTCTGGACTCACCGGAGCTCCGGCGAGCTCCGGCAAGTCAAAAACATTCTTCAGCCTATAGAACTTCCTGAGAAGCTCCAGATTACTTAATTGAGGTCTAGGGATTCTATTTTGGTGTTTATTCTGATGATTTGAAATCTGGAACTAGATATTGGCTTTTGTCTTCTCCAACTCCGACAGAGTTGGAGAAGACTGTTGGTTAGGGTTTAACTTGATTAAAGAGGTCTCAAAGCATCAGAAGGATGCCCTGAGATCAGACTTGTAGATCAAACACTTAGAAAAGCCTTAGTTTATTCTGTCGAACAAACTCACTTTAGATCTTAGGCGACAGACCTCAAACCCTAGGTTTCCTGGTTGAAACCCTGAATCTATTTCTGAGGATAAATAGAGTTGAATTGAGGTATTAATTTCATCTAGAAGAGCTTAATGAAGAAAGTCAAGTTTTGAGGTTCAATGGTCAAACTCAGGTCTGATTGAATGCTTTAAACACCAATTAGAGAAATTGATGAGTTTAAATGATTTCTAGAATGATTTTAATTGATTTAAGATTGATTTGGATGAGTTTTATTTAGAATTTCAAATGAATTCAAATTCTGTTCAGTTTGGGTTCATTTGAACCCAAAACTGACTTCAATGTTTCTCTAATGAAATTCAATTGCAAATACTGCCCAGATGGATTCTTCACAACCTTCAGAGGTTGTTTAATTGGATACAACTGCCCTTTATCTATCTCTCAAACTTTTCAGAGCTCAAACTGGAGCTCTAAGCTTTTGAGCTTCTTCATCTTCCAATAGCTTCCTAGCACCTCTTCCCTTCACCAATAGGAGCAGAATCATCCTCTGAGATGATTCAGAACCTCATCTGGAGGTCAAAGTTATTGCAGGTCCTTAGACCTGTGTAGCACATCTGCAGGCAAATTGGCCGTATAAACCTTCAACTTTCACCTTCAAATCGAAGGGTAGATTCTGTTCTCAGCATCAAATTGATGCTGCAATCCTGTAGTACACCTCTAGAGCTTTCCAACGAGCCATTACTTGCTCGATTTGAAGCCCTGAGCCGGCCTGAGTCTCCGGCCAAAGTTTGGCCTGAAGGGGATTAACTTAGTCCCACATCGGAAAAACATGAGCGCGCGCCTTAGCATAAAAGGAAAAGGTGATAGGGCCTTCTCGGTCGTCAGCACTGGGCGCACAAAGAGCATGTGTATGTGTGGATGCGTGCGATGCACGTGCCCGGGTGTGTGTGCATCTGTGGACGCGAGTGTGGGCCCGTGAGTGGGCATGTGTGTGGGCCTGATAGACTGGAGACTGTGCATATGATGAATCGAACCAGAAATAAATTATACGTAATTAACTAGGCTCAGACCCAATAGAGTCTGGTCCCACCCTGAGAGGGGTGCTGCATATCCCCAACTAATCTGAGCCACCCATAATAAAACCAATTTTTTGTTCAATGTGGTTCAAACGCACAGTAAAGGTGTTGAAAAGAAGGAGAAGAGAAGAAGGTTAAGAGACTTAAGAGAATTCCAAGGAGAAGAGATGAAGGGCTCAAGAAAGGTAAAGACTGAGAGATAAAGAGAGAGAGTAAACAAAGAGCAAAGGTAAAGCAAAAGAGAGAGAAAGAGATGGAAGAAGAGAAGAATCAAGACTGAAGAAAGAAGAAAAATAAATGGAAAATAAAGAGTTCCTTTAGATGTCTGACAATTTAATGCTCATTTTTAAGATGTCTAATTTTGTATTTTACTTCAATATAATTTCTTTTTGTACTTAATTGATGAATAAGGCACTTGTACTCATTTGAATTTCTTTTTATTGCCTTAATCTTTTGTAAATAAAATGAAATTAGTGAAATAAACATGTTTACTTACTTTTAATAATAAATCATGTGTAAATATATTTTTCTTATGGAATGTTGCATGTCTTTTAATTGAATATCCTTTATGCAAGATTCATATTCTTAAAGTAAATTTAATTACAATTCTCACTGATTAAATAAGTAGTAACTTAAGTTTAGGATTTAATGGTGAATTAAGTTAAGTTATACCACCCAGTGAACGACCTAGACTCAATCAGTTAAAAAAGAATTAAAATCTAAAATGTCAAATTAGCTTGACCCTATACTACACAATCTACATTAAATCAAGTTAACCTAAGTTACTTTCTCTTGCACTTAATTAAGCCTAAATAACTTAATTAACAGTGTTGAGGAATTAAACGACCATGGGGTACCAGAGTCTTTCTTTTTAGGTGGTAAGTCGACTAGAATCACAGCACTAACCTCTTTTGACAATACCGCCTGCCGTCCGATTTTATGTTGTCACTTCGAGGTACAGTAGTCCTTGAAGAACCTAGTGAAATTAAGGATGTGATCTATCGCATCAAGAAGAGGGACCTAAATGTGAACCTCTTTGAACATAGTTCTTAGGTCCTCGAAATTCTACATACCCTTTTCCTGGGCTAAATCTCGCGTCAGAGCCTTAAGAAAAGGGATGAGAATCTCAGGGTAACTGGTCTTTTGCCCTTGTCTACAATAGGTGGCTCCTTAGACGAAGGAGACAAGCCATCCTACTGTAGAGGGCACGAAAAATCATGACCCACCTGCTTAAATGGTGGGTCCTGTGTGATCTTCCCACTCCTCAATGTGACAACCTTTGCATCGACATACTGTTCATGAGGTGGCAGAGCAACGAAAGGGGCAGAATAAGCAGGATTGCAGCAAAGGTGGCTAACCCTATCCATAACCAGGAGGTGAATGAGGTGCTTGTAATACAGCATGCTCCTATCCCTGAGGTGGCTGGAACCTAGGTAAGGCACCCTTGCTCTACACATATCTCAGGTTAGGGACAGGTTGGGAGGGCAAGGCTCCCTGCGATCTATGCTCCTGCAATAACTAATTATACATGTTTTGTATGCTCTGAATCTTATCAGCCATAACCTTCATAATCTGCAAATTGTCATGAGTAGATTTCATTGTTGACTCTTGCAATTCCCCTTTTAATGCCTCTAAAGGGTCGACCAGCTTTGGAGGGTGATTGGCAGCTTGGTGCAGTAGCTGAAAAATAGAGCAGGATTATTGCTAAGACGGAAATGGCTACTACCTCGGGTATGTGTTTTGAGCATTCCCATACTGTCTGGTCTGGTAGTGTGGATCTTGATTTGGTCTCTGCGAGTTACCAGACCAGGAAAAGTTAGGATCCTGGTGCCAACCAGTATAATACGTCTCCGAATACAGGTTATTATGCTAATAACCTTGGATAGTGTTGACATCTTCACAAGCCGAAAATGTCTAAGATGCATATTCATCAAAGGAATATGCACTAGAATCATCATGGGATGCGTTACCCTAATCGTATCGTACAAGATTTAGATTATTCATGGGTTCCTGATACGTAGGATCCCGTGAAGATGGAAAAGATGCATCCCAAGTGAGTAAATGTACTCGAGTAGGAGGAACTTACGATGTGAAAGAAGAGTGAGATGCAGCTAAATTACCAGAAAATCCACGTCAAGCTCGAATCAATTCGTCGAGCTTCTTGTCAAGCAAATCCACCTTATCTAGCTTCTTGGCGACAATGTCCGTATCAGCTCTAGCAGATTCAACATGAACTTCATGGACATTAACCCACTACTGGCCAGGTTGCTGGAACTAGTTCATAGATGTGACATTCATTGAGTTCTCTGCTAAGGACTCAAACAACTCAAATGTGTTGTTATTGTCCTTCGCGAGGTAATTCCCACCGCTAGATGCATACAACCAGGTACCAATGTGTGTCAACCAACCCATGGTAGAAGATTTGAGCTAAGTGCCTTCTGGGCACACCATGGTGTGGAAATTTCCTAAGAAAATCATGAAATCTATCCCAGGCATCAAGCAACTTCTCCCCAGGTCCCTAAGAGAAAGTCATAATCGCACGCCTCATCATGTTTGTCTGACCAATTAAGAACTTTCAGAGGAATCCACAACATAATTCCTCCCAGGTTCCAATCGGCCTTTCGATGGTCTTGAACCAATAATAGGCATTATCCTTAAGAGATAATGGAAAAAGTTTCATGAGAACAATGCCTAAATCAACATTTCTAGGTCAAACCATTCGCAATTCGACTCAGATCCTCGATGTGCTGGAAGAGATCCACATTCGAATTTCCATGAAAATAAGTCTGAATCAGACTTATTATATTTAGCTTCAGCTCAAATGCATCTCCGCCTGCAGGAATCCGGAATTGGGGTGCCAGAATCATAGCCGCTGGATCATAGAAGTCCCGCAGTTATTCTCCGCATAGTGGATGCTGCATTCTATCTAGTGTGGTGAGAATCCTGTCAATATTCTGCTAGTATCTCTGTTTTGATTCCATAGCCTTGCCTTCCAGACGATCCATTGGGTCTAGATTTTTAGGGCCCTGACCAGGTCCAGGACCAGGAATAGCTATCTCAGCTAATGGAGAAGAAAAGGGTTGAGAAGAAGAATTGGGCAATGCGAAAGTCTCCTTCACCGCCCTGGGTTTGGTTCCCAAGGCCCAGCCAATTCAAGTCTTAAAGACCTCCTTCCTTGCATACACCAATGACAAGGGTTGGTGTAGCCAAGCCAAACAAGGCTAAAGCCTTATTACTCAAGTTGGTCCTTTAAAAATCAGATTATCAGATGTTTTATTAAGGTTTAAATTCTCAAAGAAAATTCATCAGGAGATCGAATGAAAATGATCTTCGCCTCTTAAGCTAACCCAATCAGTCTGTTACGAGGGGACTAAGAGGAAGGTTCTTCCTTCAGCTTTCGCCTCCAGGTCCTTAATACCCCTTAACCAAGGTCGTTTGACACTACCCTGCAGGCTAGACACTAGGTTTGGCTAAAGAGGTTGAGACCAACCAGTAGTTAAAAGACGAATGTAGGTTATTTGATATATTTTTACAAATTTTTCTTAACCTTTTCTTCAATTTGGGTGTCTGGTGAGTGATCCACGAGGTGACTCAACTTACTAACTAGTCACTAGACTCAATTGAGCCCAGGTTAGTCCAATATGGTCTCTAAATGTGACCATAGAGGTTAAACCTAGGGTTACTACAATTTGACTAAGTAGACCACACACAAATTCAAATTACTCTCTAAGATACAATTGGAATCCAAATGATATAATACTTGACAAGAAGATTTCCTTTTCAATAAACTTTTCAGAGAATATTTTTTCAGAATTTTTTATAATTTTAATTAAATAAATATGAATTTTTAACTAACAAATAGTCAAATCTGGGATTTTGACCCTGTGTTGATTTTTCTTTTTGAAATAGTACCAAATGTGATCCAAAAATTTGCGAAAAATATGGAAATGAAAGATACCTTGATAATCTTTCAAACCCCACCATTTTTGGGTCAATTGGATTCACTTGTTTCCTGAAATTGATTTTTGAAGATAGAAAAATTTAAATCTTAGTTTATTTGACCCTCGTACACTCCATAAGTTTTTTAAAATTCCACAAATTGAATTTTTTCAAGGGAAAAATGATGTTGGAAAGATAATTTATAAATATAACACCTACCTGAATTTCAAAATTTTTGATCACTAGAACTTTCGTAAATGGTTTTGTAAATCCAAATAAAAACTTTAACTAATTTCAAAAAATAGCAATAAGGGTTTTTAAAATGTTTTCAATCCAAACTAAGGCCTTTCACCAAAAATCTTTTTTTTTAATTTTGTGATTTTTTTTTAAAGCAAATCCTAACTTAAGTGATGGTGTGTGCGTGAATTTCTTCAACTATGCTTCATGCATATGCAGAATCCGCGTTTCGTACCGGTGCACCAAAGATAACATAATCAGATATCAAATCAAGAAAAGCTTGCCTCCCCAATAAGGGTGCCATTTTGTCAGATCTCAAAATCATGGTTTTAGAATATTTTCGTCGTAGTATAGTACGAAAACATATTAACAAATCATTTTAACAAAACTTGGTAAGTCCCGGTCGAACTGAGGGAGGCAGAAATGCGACTGAATTTGATTTTAATATGTGCGATGTTTTGAAAATAACAATCTAATCAAACTAAAACTAAAAACAATAAGATAGATGTGAAGTAAATCAACTTTATTCAAATAGCAACCATTGTTGAATGCATCTTGCATCAAATTTTATAAGGGAGAAATGATTGCATCGTAGTATAGTCAACAAAAATCTCCTTACAACATCTAAATTTATAAGAGTGCTCGAAAATAGATAAATTAAGTCCGAGGTCATTTGCAGGGAGCAAATGTACAATTCACAACACTAATCACAATTAATAATAATGAGCACAGTAATAAGAATAAGCATTGAATTTCAGTAATCAAGAATATATTCAATAGCAGCCCAAATTGTATGTCAAGGAATCATGGGATAAAAAGAATGAGACTCTAAAAAGTGGTAATTTAAATCACCAATTAATCCCTCAAATTAAGCACATCCCAAAGCATTTATAATCAAATAAATTTTGCTACAGTGGTTTTGAACCACTAATATCTCAATTCCACATCAAATAAGAGCCAAGTATCTCCAGAGTCATTCAAATATAGCAATAGTAACCCAGATTAGACATCGCAATGGATCATTAGATGCCTTAAACAACCAAGGCCTTAGCATAAGACCTCAACAGAGTCGGAGCAGAGACGTCAGAGATGCTAAGTGATGGGAACACCATCATGAACCATAATTAGCTCAATTTCATATGATTAAGTCATTATATGGTCCTACATAACCGCCAAAGAGCGCTAATTCATTGCAAATCCTTTCAAAGAGAAATACAAGAAACTAGAGTTAAAATTATAATTTTACCATCATATCTTGAGTACAGAACAACCACGGGTTTTATCAAGGGTTAATTAAGAGTCAAATGGTCTTAAGAGTCAAACAAGTGGGTTAGTACAGACAGAAAAGGATTTTCCCGTGTTTTGAGAATTAAATGACTTCCGAAACCTTAAAAATAGACCCGCTTAATTAATTAAGGTCTGGTCAGGATAAAATTCACCTAAATCCTCTAAAATTCATAAAAAAATATTCTCTAGAGTTTGGTACCTTCAATTTGACCATTGGAACCCATCTTGACCTAAAACAGATTCTCAGACAGATATTTGCTCTAATTTGGGTAATTGTGCAAATTACCCAATCAAACTAGGTTAAAACCAAAATCCCACTTTACCATTGGATTCCTTAGGTCCAAATTAGGTTTATACCAAAATTCGGACCCAATCTGAGATCATCTTGACTAAGGTTACATTTTGATCCAGTCAGACTCTTTTTATCGTATTCAGATCCTTAGCTTTTTGAATTTCTTACAAATAACCCTCCAGCTTTATTGTCTTCTTCACAAAAAGGTCCCTACCACCATGAATCCTATTTCTCCAACTCCAGGAACCTTTGATTGAAGAAAACTTCTCTAATCAATCAATCCCTTCCAAAATTAGAAGAGAGATTCCTTGATAAGTCATCTTTCCATTGAATCCGTCCATGAGCCCTAAAACATTCCTAATCTCTCATGCAAACGCAAGAGAGATTCGGGTATCATAGAATTCCTATCTCTGGCAAGCTTCCCAAGTCAAAAACTCCATCCAGAGGCCTATAAAAGGAACCCCAGATCAGACCGAAGAGGCCAAACGCGATTTTGGCCGGAAAATTCCTAATTTCCTCTTTCCTCATCCAGCCAAATAGCTCCTCAAGCTCCAGCGACTCCATCCGACTCCTCTCATTGTCTAACCACAATACCAGTGGCAGATTCGTCTTCCTCACCTTCCTCCGCGCCACGCCATACCAGCGGACGTCCTCAATTCTCCATCGTCGCCGTCCCCCTCTACCGTAGTATCTTCTTCCCCGGCACAGACCTACCAACGTCGGTGCCGTTCTCCCCCTTTCGTCTGATTAAATGAGGTCAAATTAGGTCCTTAATTCTCTTAGATTAATTTTATACCTAAAAATCCCAAAAATCTCCCCTCGACGCCACCACTCACCTCCATCGTCCTCACCGTCGGCCACTCCTCCAGCGAGGGCTTTCGTCCGCTACACACATCCATCCCCCTCGCCAACTATCCCTACACCTCCGCCTCGACCCAAGGGCGAAAAGCCCTCAATCTATTTCACTGATTCATTACCCAAACTCGCCCCGAACAGACCCATCATCAAGCACCAACTCCGTCACCATCCGACCACTTCAGTCACTCCCACTCCACGCTGCACCCACCACCACATTCGCCGTCTCAAGATGATCCTGCCAAACGTTTCTGACAGGGCCAAAAGCCCGTTCTTGTGTTTTCAGGTAGCAGTTCCTCCGCCGCCATTACTGTAGCTTCGAGCAAGGCTTCAAGCTTGCTCCATGACGCATTCACTCCAGGCTCTTGCTCCAGGCTAAGCGGATTCATCCCACGTACGTGTCCAGCTCCTCAATTAAGGATTTCAGTAACACCATCTCCAATTGGACGAAGGACCCTGCTGCTGCGTTGTGCGAGGAAAGGGTGAAACTTTAGTCCCACCTCGGAAGCGGGCAACGAGACGAAGCGACAAATTGTTTTTGTGATTGGGGCTTATCGCCTCCAACCACGAGGGTGAGGTCCTCCTTACCCACGCACGCCTCACCCGCAACACCTAATCCACGGGCCTAGCACTGACCCGTATACCCGACTAAGCTCTGTACACACCTCAGCTACCATTCACAGCCAGCAGCCTTGGTCCCGGGTGCGCGTGTGCCTGTTTACCCGATAACCTCGACCTTGGCCTTGGGAAGGCAGGAAAGAAGGAAACCTAGAGAGAGGAAAGAGAGCGTAGGAAAGGGGAGATTTTGCTCTTCAGAGATCCCAACAGTTAGCCGCTGAGAGGGGTTTGCTCCACTTGTGCATGAGAAAGAAAGTTCTGAAGAAGAAATAGAGAAGGCTTGAGAAAAGAAGAAATTCTGAAGAAGAGGAAAGAACTGAAGAGAAGAAGAACAAGGGCTAAGAAGAAGAGAAGATACGACATACATTAAAGAAGAGAAGAGGAAGAAGAACAGTGCTTCCCTAGCACTGTAGCACTTGGTTAAGTCGACTGGTCATCAGACCTGACATCTGATTTGAGGCTTGATACTGTGAACGATTAATTTAAGAGTTACTATTGAGATATTTCAATTGGTTGAATGCTTGAGAGTAATTGGTAATTTAAATCACCATTGTTTTAGCTTCTCTACTTTTTTTTTATTGTCTCAAGATACATGAGAATTCATTGAATATCTAATGTGACAGATTAATATTTATTGAATATCATTATTTGGTTTAAGTTCCTGTGCTCAGTTACATATTATTTGATATTAGTGTATGAATTCATATTTGCTCCATGTATTCAACTTCGGAGTTGCATTTGAGTAATAAATTCTATTTATTTTCAAGCGATTTCGACCTATAATACGACGCACCTTTTATAACCTCGATCTCACCTGATAACATTTTGACGTCGTTGCCAGGAAGCAACGCACAATTCACCGCTATTCTCTGCATTATTTGATTATATTTGAGCACTGATTTGCCCTATTTGCTTTATTGTGATTTTGCGAGGTACTTCACGAGAAGATCTTCCACGCAAAACAGCCACTCCACGACAATATTCTTCCCTAATCAACCTCCAAATCTTGGGAAGACACAAAAAAGGAAATGATCAATTAGGAATCACCTACCTTATTTTTCATAGTAATCATCATTTAAAAGACAAATTTCCTGATCTGAGTGAAGTTTTCAAATCTGAGTGAAGTTTGAAACGATTATATTTAGAATTCCCTACCCCAAATTTCCTGTGCCTATTAGGGACTACGCTTAATTTCTAATCACTTTGGGCTAATACATTTCTTGCTTGAAGCCCAAGGTGAACATTTGTAAAGATCAAATTGGATGTGGAATAGAGCCAATTAGGGTTTCAATTTTTAGGGTTTTGGAGTGCTAATTCATACTTGGCTGCATAAAAATGACGAGTCGATTTTTCGCTTTCGAAAATGATGATTAAGATGATTTCTCATAGTATCTCTAAGTGGTGGAAAATCGACTAATCAAAACAATTAAAATAACCACTCAATTAGGAGTGGATCGTATCCACAGGAAGGTAATGGCCTATTAAAAACTCGCACAAGATGTCAAGCAGAAATTCTGAAATATATTCTCCCAAGCAATAGAATCATAATCAAGCTCAAACCTCCTTTTAAGGAAATCACTTAAAGTTATATTTATGTTTAATAACATGGTGATCATGAAATTCCTATGCCCAAAAATGAAATCCCAAAATAAAGATTGATAAAAACAATCACCGTAAATATAAATGCTACTGGGGCATGACTTCCCTTGAATAAAACCAAGAGAACCTTTTAAATGAAGGGAATCATGTAAGATAATGTTGCAATAGTCATTTTACGAAAGAGGAGCATTCTCATCAAAATCACATAATATTTAATTGATTTAATTATATAAGAATGAAGTGGCAATGGCAAGCAATGTAAAAACTAATGGCATGGTTCCTATAGCAAAACAGGGGAAGAGCTTTGCCTTGCTCGCTCGCGTAAAGGAGACCACGGCTGGAAGTGTGAAGCTCACCGGAGGTCGAGTGGGCCAAGGGCTACTTGGCAATGGTGGCAATGTGGCAAATGACGGCCGGAGGTGGCGGCGGCGAGGAGGAGACGGCGGTGGGTATGTTGGGTGTTTCCTGTTGCTGCTGCTGGAGAGGCGTGCGCGAAGATGGCGAGGATGGCAGCGAGGACGCGCACACAGTGCGCGCGAAGATGGCTCAGGCAGGCACTGGCGTGCGACGACCCTGCTGGGCACAACGCAGGAATGGCGGTGGGCGCCCACGCGTGAGGAGAAGGTGGTGCACGAGCACTGTTCAGGCCGAGCGTGGGAGGCGATGGCGCACTGCAGGGGGCACGAGCGCGCGGGGGCATGCTGCTGAAGGTGCGCGATCGCAGGGGCACTGCTGGAGAACACGCGGCCGCACGCGTGTATCTGCGGGCGTGGCGAAGGTGCAACTGAGGGGGTGTGGATGCTGGAGGTGAGGTGGAGCACAGGGGCACGCGCACAAGGCTGCTGCACACTGGGTTGCGTGCAGCCTCTGCTGAAGGTGGTGCGCTACTGCAAGCTATGTTGCGCACGGGTGAGGAGGGTAGTGGTGCACTGTTGGTGATGATGGTGGTGGGTTTTGTTGAAGTGGAGGAGAAATAGAGGAAGAAGAAACAAAGAGGAAGAAGGTGGTAAAGAGGCTTCAAATGTCCGAGAAGCTTTCCGAACGTCTTAAAATTGCGAAAATGGTTGATGGCGTGTTAGTGCGGTGGTGGTTGCTAGTGATGACGATGAGGGTGGTGCATGGTGATGGTTGCGTGTCGTCGAAGATGCACGCACACGGTGTTGGCACAAGCCACCAGCTTGGCGTGGCGAGCTGTCACCTCGTCGGCCCACAGTGTGGTGGAGCTCGGCCTTGGAGATGCACGGTGGTGGTGATGGATGTGAGATCAAAGCTCTTCACAATGGTGGAGTCAAGGCGAAGTCTCCTCAAGCACGGTAACAGCTCCTCTCTTGTAGCCGTCTGCATGGATTTGAAATAGAGAGGCGGGAGCAGATCTACATTATCTGCTCGTCTTCACTGCGGCCATCACTTCACGCATTGCGCATAGCTACAGCAACCGTTAAAGAAGAAAAATTAATAAAATAATAAATGAAATGATGACTTATTTATCTTCAAACCCTCACATAATATGTTAATTCTAATACATGCATATAATACAACCTAAAGACTAATGCACGCATGCTAAATAATTTATATATGAATGTAATTCACACAAGTAATTATATATAAACTAAATTATTTATTTCTTAATGTATGCTATATATACACTAATATTAATCTAATGCCTAGGCACTTAAGTAACTAATTAGCCCACAAATATGGGCTCATCACCCGCATTTATGTGCTGCCCAAACCCTTGGTTGAAAAGAGCTAAGCAACAAAACCCTAAAAATTAAGCTCTAAATTGACTTAAACCTTAAATCCTTAGACCTAATAACCTGAGAGTCAAATCAAGGTGATTTCTGGGTCTTGACCTAGATCTCATTCTACCATCTTTAGAGCAGGTCAGATGAAGTTGGTCTACATTGTAAGCCAACCAACCTCCAAATTAGGTCACAAGTTGAATTAACTTCTAACCAAGTGAAACTCAAGACACAAATTAGGACACAAAATTAGTAGACTTAAGGTCTTAAGTTCGTACATTCCGGTCTACCTGGACCCTCAGTGATAAAGAAGGTCAGGTGGGGAAAACCCTGTAACCCGTAGGAACGCTCTACAGTGTAGGGATCTTTGTAGGGCTCTCCCTTCTTGACTACCTAGATACTTCTCGAATGTGCGAATTTCTGATTCAGAGGTATCATCCGCCTCAAAGCTGCCTTAGTCATCCAAAAATCTTTGAGTGCCTTGATTAAGTCAAATCTCACATCCAGTCCCTCATCCCTTCTATTAGAGCACATACACAGATCATCTCAGGAAATCTCTTTCAGATCTGATCAACTTCAAGTTTTGATTCTACATCTTAATTCCACCATCTGATTCAAAAATGCAGCCTGGCTATATAGGAAGACTATTTAGGAAACCTGAATCTCAAATGAACTTGAAAGAAAAGATACTTGAGAATGTCTATAGAAATCATGAAGAATATTATGCAAGAGACATTCAGGAAAGATTTGTAAAAACAACAGAACTCATCACAAACTGTGTAGAAATAATATAGACACAAATGAAATACGGTTCAACCCGGGATCTCCTATTAGCAGAATATAGTGAATTGGTGAAATTACACAACAATGATTGTCAATAATGTTGGTCAAACCCCTCATTTCCAAAAAAATTTGATGAATTTTTAGACAAACAGGGAGAATTGCTGAGTAAGTTATATATAACAATTGATCAAAATACCTGTTAGAAACTAACAAAACATCTTGGAGTGAGACTAGTGATCAACACAGTTTCCCAAACCCCAGGATCAATGATGATGATTGTGGATCCCTAGCCCAAATAAATTCATATTCAAATTTCATAGCAATTGACATTCCTGATCTTGATGAGGGTTGGGAGGATCCAATTGTGGGAGATCACGATTTCAAGCCAGCTCTAGAGATACAAAATCCCGATTCGCCAAGGTTAGATTTCCCAGACTCCTGTGATAATGAGATTGAATCAAAACCTCTCAAGAGTGTAAATTTCGTCCCTTATTCTAATAAGGTGACTCTCGAGAACAATTATGACATCCTTGTAGAGCTCAATCTAGATCCTAGTGATCCAACCCACACCCTTAACCTAGAATCTGGATTTGAGCGTTATTGGGATGATTATGAGGCCCCATGCGAAACAAATTAGATTTTGAATCTGAATTATGATTTTGGGCCTTTATTTGATGAATGTACCTCTCTAACCTCCTCAGAAATACATATTGATTTTTTGGAAGTCACGCCTATCTATGATACAGAAACCAAGGAGGTGGAAGAGTTGGATTTTGATTGGGTCTTCGCTACAAACCAAGAACCCGAGCCCAAACCTAATAAGGACACCTTTGTAAGCTCAGAATCTGAAACTAGGTTAGACCCAAGTCAGGTTGCTAATTGTCCACATCTTGATTTATTCTGTGATGGAATTTCTGAACTGAAATCAAATTCAGAACATGATTCTCGCAAGTTCTGCAACGATTTTGAATCTTACTCTAATTTCGGAGAACTTTTATTTCCTGACGACTATGAGTCAATCTACGACATCAGCATATATAATCCATTCTTCGACTCTGACTCTGAAGTCCCTGATCCCGAGATCATTGATTCAAAATTAGATTCCATTGAAATGGAATCATTTTTTTTTTAATCCTCAAGAATCAGAAACAGAAAATGCCAAGAGTGTCTAAAACCCAAAGTTCGAATCTTTTCTTAACTCAGATTTCCTTGATCCTATAAACATTCTTCAGACATTTACCTTTGATTTTGATGACTACTATAAGGACTCTCTAAATGACCCCACCTTTGAAACCTTCCTAGAGGAGCCCTAACACACAATTATTTTTGAAGCCACTTCTTCTACACATGCAGAACCTTCCCAGACCTGTTTTCAACCCCAACCTGCAACCAAACCCAATTTCTACTTTGATTCTCCTCTCAATGAGCCAGTTGCACATTATTCTCCACATCTTTATCAGGTTTCGAACATCGATCAGACTACAAATCACGACCCATCCTTCTCTGATCATTTTCGTAGAGTTCCTACATCCTCCACTGATTCATTTTCATTTGAGGATCCATATTCTGACCAGGCTGATTCAATTCAGCCAAACCCCAGCTATACGATTCCACATCCTTTTGAACTCCACAGTATCTGGTGGGCACCGCATCTCTTGATCCACATCTATCAACCCACCAGATTGATTGGGTTTAGGCTACATCATCAGCCTATTGATCTGAACAAGCACCTGGTTGGACCAACCAGGCTATTGATAACGGTGCTTGTTTTACAAAACTCATCTGATGTGACAACTCCTCCAGACCATGTTATGCTTGGTTGAAGGCATTGAATTTAGCACTTAATGAGAGGCAACCCGTCATTCCAAAAACCTGAGTTCTGATTATCCTTTTGTACTTCACGTCTATTGCACTCTGAGTTCAGTTTTAGAACAGTCGATCCCACCTCTGGTACTCGTACCGAAGCTTCAAATCATCCGCAACAGTCATTTCCGACCCGTTCACCCACCCAATAATCTTGTTCTAATTCCTAAATCCAAAATTGTTTTATACCCTCCGTTTACAATGACATTGTAAAACTTAGGCATGGGGGGCTGGTAAAGTGCAAACATAAAAAAAAATCACAGTTTGGAAGGGTTCTCACAAAAAAATACAATCTAAAAAACCCAAAAAATAATTAAAAACTAAAAATGAACAAAAAAATGGAGAAGGGAGAATTTTGAAAGAATTAATTACATATCATTCTTGAGGAGGAAAAATGGAAGTTGATATAAATGTCAAAAATGAGCAATAATTTGAAATAAAAAGAGATAATCATTGCTAAAAGATTAAGGAATCTACTTGATTCTAGACCAAATCAAAAAAAAAGAAATAAAAGTCAAAAAGTGCTAAGAGACACAGAGGTTTGTATGAACGTTGATTTTAGGCCTCTTGGGTTGTGTTTTAGGCTTAAAAATTCAAGTATTCATTAAGATCTGGATAGCCTTCAAGAGGTTGGAGAAAATGCGAAGCTTAAGTATTAGGTCTAAGACTCAGGGATTATTCGGCTCTGTTAACTGACCTCTGGTTTGCGTTACTCAGTAACCTAAGCACCCCAATCTACACACAATCTGGTTCAGTGCGCTTAATTATCAAAATCACACAAATACGTTAATTCTGTTCGAAAAAAGCTGCCTAGATTAGGAGCGCCTTATCAACACAAGTTGATTTAGAAGAGTTTCCAGTGCGAAGAGGTGGGAAATTCCCCTTAACGATGCGCAATAACATACCGTCTCGGTGCTTGTCTCCTAGGATATCTAAATATCCTACCGAGGGCATGTAAGCACCTTATGCTGGTTCAGGTGCCATGGACGGGATTATCCCGAAATGTCGATTGCCAGTGCCTAAATTTAACTACAGAACACCATGGGCAACACTATCTCAAAGTGTCGAAAGCCAGAGTTCTGGGGGTTGCCATGAGCGGTGCTATCTCGAAGCATCGATCGTTAGGGACCCTGCGAGGATTGATGGTGGGAGCTAGAAATTTGATACAAACCGTGTTGTAAAGCCAATCCGAAGCTAGAAATAAATAAAGAAAAGAGAGAAAACTCTCCAGAAACAAAAAAATATTCTCTCTTACAAAAACGCACTGCAAACTAAACCGGAACTAAACATGTTTTAAACACGGGTGCTTTAACCGCGAAGTTCAACGAACCTTAGGTTAGTTCCTGTGGGCCTTAGAAACCTTCCCAGCGGACTGAGGCTAGAGTTGGTCAGGTCCGAATCTTGGTTGGTACTTGAGTACCTCTCGGTCTACTATTGGCATTCTGACCTAATCTACAAAAGAAAGCACATAGCAGAAATCTGAGCATAAAAAGGTATGGTCTAGAATTTAAGTTAATTCCATGAAATTTTGCTAAGGGACTAGCAAAAGCTAGGCATTGAGGTATGATGGGAACACCATTATGAGCTATAATTAGCTCAATTTGATCTGATTAAGTCATTAAATGCTCCTACATAACTGCTAGAGAGTCATAATTCATTGCAAATCCTTTCAGAGAGATACAAGAAACCAGGGTTAATGTTGCAATTTTACCATCATATCTTCAATATAGAAAACCACGGATTTTCTCAGGGGTTAATTAAGGGTCAAATGATCTTAAGAGTTTAACAAGTGGGTTAGTACAAACAGAAAAGGATTTTCATATGTTTTGATAATTAAATAACTTCTGAAACCCTAAAAACAGACCCGCTTAATTGAGGTCTGATCAAGATAAAATTTACCTAAACACTCTAAAATTCATAAAAAAAATTCTTTAAGGTTTGGTACCTTCAATTTGACCATTGGAACCCATCTTGACTTAAAACAAATTCTCAGACAGACATTTGCCCTAATTTGGGTAGTTGTGCAAATTACCCAGTCAAACTAGGTCAAAACCAAAATCCCACTTCACCATTGAATTCCCTGGGTCCAAATTAGGTTTGTACCAAAACTTGGACCCAATCTAAGATCATCTTGACTAAGTTTGCATTTTAGTCCAGTCAGACTCCTTTTATCTCATTCAGATCCTTAGCTTTTTGAATTTCTTACAAATAGCCCCCCAACTTTGTTGTCTTCTTCACAAAAAGATCCCTACCGCCATGAATCCTATTCCTACAACTCTGGCGACCTTTGATTGAAGAGAACTCCTCTAATCAATCAATCCCTTCCAAATTTGGAAGGGAGATTCCTTGAGGAGTCCTCTTTCCATTGAATCCATCCATGAGCCCTAAAACTTTTACAATCTCTCATGCGAATGCATGAGAGATTCAGGTATCTCCGGCGAGCTTTCCTAGCTTGGGAAGCTTGCTTCCCAAGCCCAAAACTCCATCTAAAGGCCTATAAAAGGACCCCCAGATCAGACCGAGGAGGCTAGACTTGATTTTGGCAAGAAACTCCCCAATTTCCTCTTTCCTCATCCGGCTGAATAGCACCTCGAGCTCCGAAAACTCCCTCCGACTCCTCTCGTCGTCTAACCACAGTACCAGTGGCAAATTCGTCTTCCTCACCTTCCTCTGCGCCACGCCATACCAGCGGGCGTCCTCAATTCTCCATCGTCATCGCCGTCCCCCTCTACCCGAGTATCTTCTTCCCCGGTGCCGGCCTACCAACGCCGGTGCTGTTCTCCCCCTTTCGTCTGATTAGATTAGGTTAGATTAGGTCCTTAATTCTCTTAGGTTAGTTTTATACCTAAAAATCCCAAAAATCTCCCCCCGACGCCACTGTTCACCTCCATCATCCTCACCTCCGGCCACTCCTCCGACGAGGGCTTTCGTCCGCTACACACATCCATCCCCCTCGCCAGCTATCCCTACACCTCTGCCTCAACCCAAGGGCCAAAAGCCCTCCATCTATTTCACCGATTCATCACCTAAACTCGCCCCCGAATAGACCCATCATCGCACACCAACTCCGTCACCGTCCGGCCACCTCAACCACTCCCACTCCATGCTGCACCCACCACCACATTCGCCATCTCACGACGATCCTACTAAACGTTTCTGACAGGGCCAAAAGCCTGTTCTTGTGTTTTTAGGTAGCAGGTCCTCCGCTGCCATTATCGTAGCTTCAAGCAAGGTTTCAAGCTTGCTCCAGGACACATTCACTCCATGCTCTTGCTCCAGGCTACGCGGATTCGTCCAACGTACGTGTCCAGGTCCTCAATTAAGGATTCTAGTAGCAGCACCACCTCCAATTGGACGAAGGACCCTGCTGCTGCGTTCTGCAAGGAAAGGGTGGGACTTTAGTCCCACCTCGGAAGCGGGCAACGAGACAAAGCGGCATAAATTATTTTTGTGATTGGGGCTTATTGCCTCCAACCACGAGGGTGAGGTCCTCCTTACCCACGCACGCCTCACCCGCAACACCTAACCTGTGAGCCTAGCACTGACCCGTATACCCGCTTAAGCCCTGTACACACCTCGGCTGCCATTCACTACTGGCAACCCTGGTCGCGGGTGCGCGTGTGCCCATTTACCCGATAACCCGGACCTTGGCCTTGGGAAGGCGGGAAAGAAGGAAACCTAGAGAGAAAGGAAATAGAGCACGGGAGAGGGGGGGGTTTGCTCTTCAGAGATCCCAACACTTAGCCGCTGAGAGGGGTTTGCTCCTCTTGTGCATGAGAAAGAAAGAAGTTTTGAAGAAGAAATAGAGAAGGCTTGAGAAGAGAAGTTCTGAAGAAGAGGAAAGAACTAAAGAGAAGAAGAACAAGGGCTAAGAAGAAAAGAAGCTACAGCATACATTGAAGAAGAGAAGAGGAAGAAGAACAGCGCTTTCCTAGCACTGTAGCACTTGTTAGTCAAGTCGACTGGTCATCAGACCCGGCATCTGATTTGAGACTTGATACTGTGAACGATTGATTTAGAGTGACTGTTGAGATATTTTAATTGGTTGAATGCTTGATATATATATGCTTAGTAATTGGTGATTTAAATCACCATTATTTTAGCTTCTCTACTTTTTTTATTTCAAGATACATGAGAATTCATTAAATGTCTAATGTGACGAATTAGTATTTATTAAATATCATTATTTGGTTTAAATTCTTGTGCTCAGTTACATATTATTTGATATTAGAGTGTGAATTCCTATTTTCTCCCTATGTTCGACCTCGAACTTTTATTCGAGTAATAAATTCTATTTGTTTTCAAGCGATTTCAACCTATACTAAGACGCAACTTTTATAACCTCGATCTCGCCTGATAATACTAAGTATAGAACACATATATGCACACAGCTCAAGGATGAACAGTGCAAAACCCTACCCCACCCTCCTTAGAAATTACTCTCTTTCTCTAATCAGGTACATAATCGGGTAATCGAATCCAGGTATGGGGTCTAGGCTCACCGGAGGTGATGATGAGTGAGGAGTGGAGGCTGGTGTGGGATGAGAGACCTCTCCCCTCGTGAAGAGGCAAGGAGCCTACAGCAGAGATTCACTTTATATGCCTACTTCAGCTCATTCCCATATGATGTGGGACTGTTAGAAGTCCTCATCTTCGCATGCAACTGTGGATGAAGCTTGAGAAATCAAAGAAGCTGCTGCTACAATTTTATCCAATTGGAGCTACAGGTGTGCTCTCCAAACGGATCCGCAGCTGCTCGAGGTAGTAGTGAGATCGGAGATCGTCAGACTACGGTAGACAATGGCGGCAAATAAGGGTGGACGATGGAGCTCCGGCGATACCTGAAAATTCAAGAATACGGCCTCGCAACCCCATTAAAATTGTTCAGGACCTTCGCCGGACTACGACGAGTGTGGCGAGGGTGGCGACGTGGTGAATAGTGGCCTGTGGAGGGTGGTCAAGGTCGGAGATGGCATTGCTATGGTGGGTTGTTCGGTGAAGCAATAGAGAGCATGAAAGCTGAAATAGGGCGAGGGCTTTTGATGGTGGAGATGTGGTAGAGCTTTTGGTGTCGGTAGAGGGTGGATTGCGTGTCTGTGGCAGTCGCACGACGTCGCCGGAGGTTCGCCGATGCTAGGGAAGATGGATGGGGAGAGAGGCGATCGACGGTCGATTTGAAGTGGGGAAGGAATGATTCTAACCTAAAGACAGAGAGGAAGAAGATAGACCTAATTATGGACCACGGGGAAGGAGATCCGCATCAACTTTGATTAGCCGACGCCGAACGGGATGAAGGCTCTGGTGATCAGAACAACAAGGAAGAAGTCTGGGAGCTTCTGCTTTGACAGGTGAGAAGCGGACGAGGTCAAGGAAGAGGTTCCCTCTACCTATTGTATGTGGCAGAGGGCGATGAAGAGGGATCAAGAAGCATGCCAAAGCTTGATCGGAGCAGGCCGGAGGAAGGAGAGGAAGAGGTGTTTTGGCCTTAAACCTAGCTAAGGAGGACAATCGTGACAAGAGGGCTCTTTATAGGGCTTCGGGACAAGCTCTAAATGAGGAAAGAGGCCTGATTGAGCCTTTGTTCTTGGAGAAAAATATCTCTAAAATCATCAACCTCGCCTGAGCTCTAGGATGCGATTCGAGGTCTAAGATTCAGTTCGAAGGATTGGGAATCTCCTCTAGGTCCTTCCCTCCAAAGTTGCAGGTGATTAACTTTGATTCGAGGGAGAAAACCTCCCTCGAATCTCGCTGAAGGTGCGTTCCCACCGCCAATGGTGGCAGGAACCTAAATGAATAAAATGATGAGAAGTTAGGGGGCTATTTCCAAGAATCTTGAAAGTTAGGGGTTAGATTGATAGAAATAGAGATTTTGGGAACTGAATTACAAACTAGGTCAATATGAACTCTGATTTGGCCCAAATTTTGGCCTTAACCTAATTTGGACCCAAGAAATCTAATGGTGAAGTTAGATTTCAGATTTTCACGAAAGTCCAAATTAGGGCAAAATCCTGTCTAAAACTCTATTCTAAGTCAAAATGGGTTCAGATGGTCAAACCAAGGATACTAAACCTTTAAGAATATTTTTATATGATTTTTAAGAGGTTTATATGAATTTTATCCAAACCAAAACCTCTTTAATTTAAGTAGATCTAAAATTAGGATTTTATGTGCTGTTGCGATTTTCGAAACACATGAAACCCTGTTTCTGTCTGTGTGGACCCAATCTTTAGACTTTAATACTCATTTGACCTTTAATTAACCCCTAGGTGATCCCATGGTAACTCTGCATTTATGATGTGATGTTAAAACTGTAGAATTAGCCTTGTTTTAATATTTTTTCCTCAAAACGGATTTGAGTGGAATTACTGTCCCCAGGCAATTATTCAAGAGCATTTGTCACTTGATTTCAATTAATTCAAGTTAATTATGGCTAATGATGGTGTTGTAATCAATCATGCAAGTTCTTCACATAGTTGAATGTTTGGCAAGAAAATTAACTAAAATAACTAGAACTTAATTAGAACAACTAGAACAAAAACTACTTGAACTAGAACTACTAGAAGAATTAAAGAGAAGACTATTTATTCTACTAGAACAAGGGAACCATGGAGTGGTCGCTGGTGGCCTTTGGAGAGGCATAGAGGAGCAACAGCAGGACACCAAGGGTGGTGTTAAGACCCGTACTGTTTGAGCCTTTTAAGACGTCTGGACTGTGAGTCAGACGTCTGGATACCTTCCCAGACGTCTGGAGATCAAAAAAATTTAAGTATGAGCTCGCTTCTGCACGCGTGTTGCACGCAAACAATACTATCATTTTTCCTCCCCTTCTCTCTCTCCCTGCCTCCAACAAAACCCTAACCCACCGATCTTATAAAACCCCCCTTCCTCTCTAACATTCTCCTCACACCAGCCCCTTCCCCTCTTCTTCTCCACTCCAGCGAGAGAGACAGCGCGAGCGAGAGAGCACGCGGGTGGCGTCGAGGAGCGGCATGAGGAGAGGAGGTGAGCTCGCGAGCTCGCGTGGGAGCTCACCGATGAGCGCACGGTCAGAGCAGCGCGTGCGCGAGGCGAATGAGTGCATTGGGGAGGCCCTCCCCAACACTACTGCAGCCGAAGCTACAGGCGAGGGGGCGCGGCACGGCCACGCGCGGTGCAAGAGCAGCGGAAGCAGGTTCTGGTTCTGGGTTTTTCCCAGAATCAGACGTCTGGAGTGAGCTCCAGACGACGATGCGGACGTCTGGAGGTGGTTCCAGACGTCTGAGAAGAGAGTTTCGTGAAGGTACATCCCCTCTGCGGATACGGCCATGCAGGCCGCTCCGCTACTACCGCTTTGCATGCCCTTTTTGAGAGGATTCGATGTCGGAGTGTAAGATTCACTTCGGGAAGGCACAGGACATGTCCTCCCACACATTTTAGACGTCTGGGAGAAGTACTAGACGACGGGAAGCATTTCCAGACATTCGAAGAGATGGTCGGACGTCTGGAGTTGGGTCCAAACGGTCCGGAAGAGTTCCTAGACGTCTGAGGTTTGGCATAGAGACTTAGGTATGTTACTGGACACTTTTAAGATGTCTGGAAGTTGTTTCAGACATCTAATTTGAGACAGAAACCCTATTTTTGACCCATTTAGGGTCCATTTGTGTTCCATTTTACGCAATTAAGATACCGTTGTATTCTTTGTGAGTTCCTCTACTTGTTAGAAGGCTTTCCATACTGTTTTGATAATTCCCTTGTGTTTGTTCCTTATTATAGGACTTCATTCCATTGCGAGTTCGGGACTTGCTAAGGCACGTGAGCCTGCCGTTCAAGCCCCCAATACTCCTGGGTTTACTGGTAGAGTGGCTTCCCCCTAATTTAATTATAACCTAAATGCATGTGTGGAATGAATGCTTAGAACCTAGGATATGACATGAATCCTAGGATGAGAAACACTTGAAATGTCTGTATTAGATGATTGAATTGCAGTCTTGAATGAGTAGATAGAATGATAACAATTGCTTGATAATGAATAACAGCTGCCTGTGAAATATGAAGTACTTGTGCTAGCTAACTGTTGCATGTAAAGTTCCTGTTGTATACGTTAAATGACATAATACGTGCTGCATGTATATAAATTGAGAATGATAATGTGAATGATGGAAATACGAGCTATCTGTGTATAACTTATATATGGAAATGTGAACGATAGCAATACGAGCTGCATATATATAACCTAAGAATGGAAATAGAAATGATAAAACCTGGTATGGCTTGACATGAGGAATATAAGCATGAACCCTACGGGAAATTAGGAGTAGAATTCCTGGAAATAAATAGAATGGATCTGGAAATGTGAGTGGGGAAGTAAGCTGGCCCTTAAGTACGGGGTACCAAGGAGAGCGACTGTCTCCCTGTTTAGTATAAAGCGAAGCTAGCCGCCCTTGGGTTGGGACCCAGGGTTAGGATTGACCACTCTGTACCAACTTTTTGGCCCTCGCGTACACGGTACCGAGGAGAACTACTAGTGTAGGGAAAGAGCTAGCTACCCCACGGGACCCGGGGTTCAGCTAACCGCCCTACTTCGACTTGTTAGGCCCACTGGGTAAACCAGGGTAGTCAGGCGAGGGTGCGCGGACTATGGAGGGGCGAGACCCCTATTTAGTTCTTAGGGGCTAGACCCCTGTTACTGAGAGGGCTAAGCCCTATACTGGTTCTGTGATGTACTTTGGGCGCACCTGCTAACAGAAACGACTGGTCGCGTGCTAATGTGAGGTAGCTATCCATGCACTTATCGCGCGTGCTGTAGTCACCGTTACGTCTATCTGTGACCTTGGGGTGGTTAACTGGGTGTAAGATCACCATAGGGGACTCTTCCGACCATAGTGTGCCTTCTACTCTTCGGAAAAGACTGCAATCAAGATCGTTCCCATGATGAACATTCGAGATCAAGAAAGAGACCTGATAAATAAATCAAGTGGTGAAAAGAAATAATTAGTTAAAGAAAGTAATTGAAAAACAACAGCTACATGTCCACTCTTACTGCTTTAATTAGTTGGTTGCCACTCTACTCAGCGTTCGCTGACTTTGTATACTCATAACCCTTTTCAGGTCCAGATGTTGAGCAGCCAGAGCCCACGGCTGTAGAGGGTGCTGACCTAGTAGAGCCCAGTAGTTGTAGCTCTTTTGCTGTACTCTTTTGTAGTAATGAGTTCAAACTCTAGTACTTTTACATTCTGTACCTTTACTTTCCTATACTTTGTTATTTTCTACTGTTGTGGTGGTGATATATACTATAACAGTTTTACTTCTTTATTGTTGTACCTTTCTACTGTTAGTTTCTTAGTATGGTGAATGTGGTTTACTTTCCTACTTTTTTGTTACTTTCTCGTTGAACGACTGGATCTTGGGATCAGTCGAGTCGATCCAGTCTCATGTCCTGTAGGGATTCAGGAATCATGTCGTAACAGGTGGCCTTGGTAGACGTCTTGGCAAGCTAGAGAGAGGAGAGGAGTTTGGAGAGGGAGATGCTTGGCGGTGGAATTGTTTTGAATTGAGGGGTCTTAGGCCCTTTTTAAAACCAAAATGAGGGGCAAAATAAGTGTTTTATAACCCCAACTCGTGCCAACAAGTTGAAGCAACGAGGGTCGTCGATCTGGAGATCTACAGCTTAGATTGCATCCAAATCTTGCCTCAATCGCACCTTCAACACACGCTTTCACCAGGCACTGCCACATGGCGCTCTTTGCCCTGTCTCATCGAAATCACATGGCTGAGAGCATGCAAAAGCCACCACCTCTGTTGAAATCACACACCACGTGCGCATTCAATCTCGACCGTCTGATCATGATGATCAATAGTCCTTATGGTGTCCACGTTAAGCGCTCGCCACCGCCTCATCGCTCTCACATTCATCTGCGCATCATCACATGCGTGTCAATCCAACGTGCCTCCATGTGCCACACGGAAGCTCCAATGCCGCTCGATCGAGATCTGATGGCTCAATTTCACGCTCCTTGCCACCACCTCAATTTGGCCTGCACCTCGCGACTCAATTGGGCACTTGGCACTCACCTTAAGGCACTTGACCAATATGCTACACACGTCTTTGTGTTGCACTTTTGTTTCAGCGTGTGCCTGCCCTCAGCCATTGGATGAAGTCCAACAGCTAAGATGAAGCTCCTCTTGATAAAGTGTCCTAATGCGGCTAACATGGCATGATCGTAGCCGTTGGATGACAATCCAACAGCCCACAAAGCACCTACATTTGCTTCAGAAGATGTGGCCACAGGTAAGAGCTATTAGGATGGTGTCACGTGACGCCATCCTGACTGTTCATCTTACTGCCTTTGTAGATGGTGCTACAGGACTCCGATTAAGGTGATTCTTGCGTCGTTGGACTGCGATCGTCACTCTAAGTCCATCCGTACCGTCGAATTTATCATCTACGACCCCAAATCATTTACAATTATTATTTCCTATCAATTAAAACATAAAAATAGCGTTAATATTTATATAGCTAAACAAATCAACTACGATGCACAATATGCTGCTCATGCATGCATTATTCCTAAGTTAAGTTAGGATTTGACTTAATTTAGGTAGATTAAGTCCTATGATTTCTGTACAATCACGTATCATCCAAAAAATACCCTAACTTTATTTTCTTAGCAACTACATTAATATCAAAATAAATTTTCTCATTATTACTGCTCATTTCGATACATCTTAAGTAACAATCAATCTGTGCATTGGCCGTAGCCAAGAAAGGGCGACCGAGAATGGTGGGTGAATCACTTAGCTTCTCCAGTATATCCATGTCTAAAACAATAAAATCAACTGGAAAGTTGAGACCTTGCACTTTAATGATCATATCATGAACTACCCCCTTAGGTGTGTTGATGGAGCCATCTACCATCTTAATGGTGACAAGTGTGTGGTGCAAATCTCCAGGTCTGGTGCACTCGAAAAGAGCAGTACGAATCATGCTGATTGAGGACCTTAGATCCACAAGGGCTCTATTGAAGGTGAACCCCTTGATGGCAAAAGATATGAAAGGTTTTCCAATGTTGGTCTTTTTGGGTGGTAAGGTACCAGAAACAAATGCACTAATGTGAGCAGACAAAACCACCTCTTTTGGTGTGCAAGTCTTTTTCTTTTCTTTTGACTCTTTCTTTAAGGCACTAGGAAAGGATAAATAAGTCAAATCAACTTCAGGAACCTTTTTCTTCTTTTTGTCCCTAGAGTCTGAGTCAAGGCGAGATGCAGGTTTGGTCTTAAGATTTTTAGGTGAGCCCGAATCAGTTTGTTTGGGTGAGCTCTTGGCTTTTCTCTTTCTTTTAGAGGCTAAAGAATTGGCACTTGCACAATGGCACATGTGATAGATTGGAGGGGTCAGAAGAATACGAGGATAGAAGGATTATTGAAGTCTTTTGATTTGATCCCCTTGACATTTCACTTGATTTTCCATATTAGTCAGCCTTTCTTTGCTTTTCTTATCAAAGTCCAACAAAAGATTCATGATATCATCAGGGGTGGTTGTGGGTTGGGTTGGACTAGATGGTTACCCTAAAATGGATTAAGTGGAATATTGGACAGGCCTAGATAGATATTGTGTTTGGTTTTGTTCTTGTCGAAGCCATGAAAGATTAGGATTGTCTCTCTACTCAGGGTTGTATGAATCAGGATATGATTCAAAGTGTGTTTCACCCTGAGTGGGGCTGACTATAGAGGGAATTGATTGAGAACCTGATGTGTGGTCCTAAACTTGTGATCCATTATTCCAATTCTTAAGTGAGATATCATCAAGTACAGGGGTATCAGAGATGGTGCATTCCCCAAATGATCTACCCAAATCATGAAGTAGGTCCAAAAGTGCCTTCTAGGTTGGCTGAGTCCAAGATGCCTCCTCAGGGTTGCAAGAGTCAGTAGAGTAGCTAGTGGATCCAAAATATGGGTCACCAGATCCACTAGGTTGGGTGTTTTAAGTCTCTTGTACCTGGGAGGGGTGATATGATTGTGCCTGGTGTTGTCTAATTTGCTCCAAGAGCTTGGCACGTTGATCTTCCAACCGAAATTCAGCAACTATGGCCTTCAATTGGTTCAGATCTAGATAAGGGTCGGATTCATGAGGTTCAGGTTCTAAGTAAGCTGACGAATAAGGAGTATGAGAATAATCATATCCTAGCTACTGAAGATGAGTCTCCCAACTAGGAGGAATCTGAATCATGGCTAGGTTGGGAGATGGAGAAGGATGAGTGTATGGGTTTATGGTCATTAAAGGAAAGAAGCGAATGGAGATAAGAAAAGGTCATAATCAGGAAGACACAACCAGCTACAAGGGGTTGGTGAAAATAAGGCAAAGGCCTTGGAATCAAATGTGGTCCTTAGAGTCAGATGACCAGATTTTTTGTTAAGATTTTAATTCTTGAAGAAAATTTGTTAAGAGATCGACTGAAAATGATTTCTGCCTCTTAAGCTAACTTGGCCAATATGTTATGAGAGGACTAAGAGGAAGGTTCTTCCTTCAGCTTTTTCCTTCGAGTCCTTGATACCCCTTAGCCGCAATCGTTTGACATTACCCTATAGGATAAACACCAGGTTTGGCCAAAGAGATTGAGGCCACCCAGTAGTTAAAAGACGAATGTAGGTTAATTAAGATTTTCTTTACGGATTTCAACCTTTTTTTTTTCAAGTTGGGGTGTTGGGTGAGTGGTCAACAAGGTGACCCAACTCACCAACTAGTCAATGGACTCGATTGAGTTCACGCTAGTCTATGTGTTCTCTAAATGTGATCATAAAGGTTAAACCTAAGGTTTATGCAATTTGATTAAGCAGACCACAGTCAAATTCAAAATATTCTCTCGGATGCAATTTGAATCCAAATGTAATAAAAATTGACAGGAGGATTCCTTTTTCAATAGGATTTTTAGAGAATATTTTTTCAAAATTTTACTATTTTAAATAAATATATATAAATTTCTAACTAACAAGGGTCAGATTTGGAAATATGACCGCATGTTGGTTTTTCTCTTTGAAACAGTATCAAACGAGATCCAAAAATTTAGGAAAAATATTCAAATTAAATCTAACTTGATAAGCTTTCAAACCCCACCAAGTTTAGGTCAATTAGACTTGTGTGTTGTTCAGAGTCACTTTTTCATAATCAGAAAAATCTGGATCGTAGTCTGCTTGAACCCCGACACTGTGTATTTTTAAAAATTTCACAAATCAAATTTCTACAAACAAACGATGGCGTTGGAAAGATAATTTAAAAATCCATGTTCATCCCAAATTTCAAAAATTTTGGATCATCAGATATTCTGTAAATGATTTTTAAATTCAAAGAAAAACTTTGGTCAAATTTCTAAAAATAGTCATAAGGCTTTTCAAAGTGTTTTCAAAGGGAATAAATCCTTTTCACCAAAAACATATATTTTTTATTTTTTTTTACAATTTTTCTTTTAAATTTTTGTTTTACAAATTTTTTTTCTTTTTCTTTTTCAAAATAAAAAATCTAACCTAAGATTCAAAGCAAATCCTAAACCTAAGGGATGGTATGTACCTGAATATCTTCACCTGCACTAGATACATGTGCAGAATCCTTGTTGTGTACCTGCACACCAAAACAAAGGAATCAAGTTAGCAATCAGTAAGAAAAATGCGTTGCCTCCCTGGCAACGACGTCATTTGTTGAACTCGTAAATCGCGAATTTAATTTCATTACACTGCAGCGCAGTCGTAAAATCTAATTCAAACAAAAATTATATAACATGATGGTGAGTCCTGATCGAAGTCAGGGAGGCGTAATTGCGAATTCCGAAACAAATTTCTAACTCGATTTAGTGAATAATCTAAGCCTAAACCTAATTACTAACATGGCGTAACATATAATCATTCATACTAGCCATAATTTATTCGATAATAAAAGGAACTTTATTCTATTAACATATTCACAATAGTGATGAGGATGTAAAAAACTACTTCTAGAGACATGCTTGATGATCTATATATGTATGAAATGCAAGAGAATCTAAACTAGAGGTTAAAAAAAGAAGGCACCGATGATGCTCTAGCGAGGAGTGCTTCGGCGGCCTTGGAGCTCGGTGGAGATGAGAGACATCTAAGAGAAGAAGAGAGGGTGGAGAACCCATCTTCTCCCTTGCCATCCTTGAGAAGCTTTTGGAGAGGAGGCTTCCTCTTGCTTGTCGTCCATGGAGGAGAAGTATCCCTTGGAAAGGACTATGGGGACAGCCTTGGAGAGCTAGTGGAGGAAGAGCTATGGAGGTGAAGCCTAAGGGATGATGAAGATCCTTGGGTGGCCACTATAGAGGTCCTTTTATAGATTTTAGCTGGCTCATCTAGAGAAGTGTGGAATACTCTAGAATGGGCTCCATAGGTGGCGTCAACTTAGTTTGGGAGTGGTCTTCTTAGATCCACAATTTGTGGATCTACGAATGGACTAAATAGCCATGCTATTTTTGGCATCCAAAGGTTGGCACCACTTGGAGAGTGTGCACGCCCTTTGGAGAATATTCTAGAGAACTCTAGAGTGGGTGGCCTCTTGGTGATGTTGTGGGTGCGTTGGGTTAGGTCTAGGTGGGTTGGTTTAGCCTATTAGGTTGAGTCCTAACCTAATGAAGCATATATGAGAGCAATTGAGTTAGGAACTCCCTAATTAGACTCTAGGGTTTGGGGGAAATGGTCTAACCTAGTTGGGTTGGTACTAAGGGTAGTGGAATAAGCTTGGAAGGTTTCTAATTAGTCTTCCTAGGGTGTTAGGTTGGGTTTTTAGGTCAAAACGAATGAACCCATGCGTTTGATTTCAAAAACAGCACACTACAATAATGAAGGGTTTTGGTCATGGTTAAAAAGCATGACCAAAGGGTTTAGAACTGCCACCAATTAGTGTCAGCAAAAGTTGCGTGGCGAAAGGATCTTTGGTCACGATTCTACCCAAAATCGTGACCCAAACTGTAACGACCCGGTTCCCGAGTCCCTACGAGACACGAGAACCGGACCGACTCGACTAATCCCAAGACCTAGTCGTCCAACGAGGAAGTAATCAAAAGAGCAGTAAAATAAATCACATTCAGCATGAATATAACTAACAGTAAGGAAGTACAGCAGTAAGGAAAGAAACTACTACAGTAGATACCACCACAACAGTAGAACAACATTTATCATATAACAAGAACTGCAGGTAAAGAAAGTACAGCGAAAACAAAAACTACTCACTAGAACAGAAACAAAAGAGGTACAAAAGACTGTGGTAAACTCTACTGGACCCTACTCGGCCGAGCGTCCTCTGCAGCCGCCGACCCTGGCTGCTCAACACCTGGTCCTCAAAAAGGTAACGAGTGTAACACGTCAGCAAAACGCTGAGTAGAGTGGCAAACAAACTAAAGGCAACAGTAGAGTGTACAGTAGCTGTTATGTTCTATTACTTCCTTTATTTACATCTTTCAATTTTCTCACTATTTCATTTATTTCTCAGATCCTTTACTTGATCTCGAATGTCCTCGTGGGAACGATCTTGATTGCAATCTTTTCCAAAAGTAGAAGTAGCACGTGGTGCTCTCCTGGCCGGGAGAGTCCCCCGTGGTGATCCTACCGTCAGTCAACCACCCCAAGGTCACTGACAGACGTAACGGTGACTACGGCACGCGCGATAAACGCACAGGTAGCTAGCCCGCACTGGCACGCGGTCAGTCGTTTCCGTTAACGGGTGCGCCCAAAGCACAGCACGGAACCAGGGCAGAGCCCTCTCAGTAACAGGGGTCCAACCCCTCCACAGTAACCAAACCGGGGCCTTGCCCCTCCACAGTCCGCGCACCCTCGCCTGACTACCCTGGTTTGCCCTAGTGGGCCTAACAAGTCGGTGAAGGAGGCTAGCAGAACCCCGGGGCCCGTGGGGTAGCTAGTACTCTCCTAACACTAGTAGCTCTCCTCGGTACTACGTACACGAGGGCCAACAAGTCGGTACAGAGCGGCCAATCCTAACCTCGGGTCCCTGGGGTGGCTGGCCCCACTCTGCACTAAACAGGTACAGGTACTTCCCTTGGTACTGCGTACCCAAGAGACAGTACAAACTACATCTCAGTTCCATTCCTTTTTCTTTCCAGGAGTTCCACTCCTAATTCCCCGTAGGGTTCCAGCTCTTTATCTCAGAACATCATATGTTTCACTTTCCAGTTTCACGTTCTCACAATCCATGATCTCAATCATGTTTCTTTATTCATAACAGGCAGCTGTTAATTCAATTTACAGGCAGCTTTATATTCCTTTCCATTTTTCCAAGACTGCAGTATTATACATTCCACTAGTTTTTCCATCCTAGGGTTCATGTCACATCCTAGGATCTAGCATACAACTAGTTTTCCATCCCTAGGATTCATGCATCACCTAGGAGCTATCATTCCATACATTTCTCATTCCTAGGATTCATGCAATGTCCTAAATTCTAGTTATGGTTCCATACTTTAACATATTTTAATAGTAAACTTAAGCCACTCTACCAGGTACAACGGGAGTAATGGGGGCGTGATCGGGAATCCCGCGTGCCTCCGCGACTCTCAAGACTGCAACTGAACGAGGTCCTATCACAAGGATCAAACACAAGGAGTATCTCAAAACAGTATATAGCTACTGTAGACGGGTAGAGGAATTAATTCTGAAAAGAACGCAACTCGAATCGCGGAAAACGGAGCCCGAACGGGCCCTAAATGGGTCGAAAAAGACGATACTGTGCAAAATCAGACGTCTGGAACTTCTTCCAGACGTCTTAAACAGTGGATCAGAGAATTACCTGTTCAGTGTGGTTTCCCAGACGTCCAGAAGTCTGCGGGGACATCTGTCCTAACTCCCAGACGTCCGATGGTCACCCCGGACGTCTGGAGGTCACTCCCGCCGTCTGGTACAACTTCCAGACGTCTGATTCGCAAAGGATGGCGAATCAGCGAACCTGCGCACAGCCAACTCCCTCCCTTAGTACGGTCGGTCGACAGGAAGGAAGAAGAAAGCGGAATACACACCTTTCAGACGTCTGTATGAGCTACCAGACGTCGTCCTTGCCGTCTGCCTATCAACCCAGACGTCAGATTCTGGAAATTTTTCCAGAATCAGGGTGCTACTCGGCCTCCGCTCGCGACGCCGCCCGCGTCGCACCTCGCGCGCCTGCTGCTCAGACTGCAGCTGGTCCCTCTCCGCGTCGTTTCGCGCCCCCTGCGCCCTCCGCCGGCCGGCCAAGCCGCTCCGGCGAGCTCGCCCTCACGATAGAGCTCCGCTCTCGCACGCCGCACCTCCTCCGCGCTCACTGCAACCACCGCTGCCGCCCTCGCGCTCGCTCGCTCTCGCGCACAGGAAGGAGAAGGAGGAGACGGTGGAGACGGGAGGGGAGGCGTGCCTTTTAAGGCCGCGCGAGGAGGAGAGAGGAGCGTGGCAGGTCGTCTGCAGCCGCAGAGAAAGAGAGGGAAAAAGAGAGAGAGAGGAATCGCGGGTCTGCGCGCACAGGCGCGCAGACGAATCTTTCGTGCGAAAATAACTGTTTTCCAGACGTCTGGAAACGATCCCAGACGTCTGGTCCGACGTCTGGGCCACCTCCCAGATGTCTTAAAAGACGTCTGGGGCACGCATTCGTTACACAAACCCCTACCAATAGCTGGGTTCAACAAGGTTTGGTCATGGTTATAAACCGTGACCAAAGACTTTTAGTCACAATTATAAAGCCGTGATTAAAGAGAGACCTTTGGTCATGGTTAATAACCATGACAAAAAAGAGTTCCTTTGGTCACGATTCCCTAACCGCCACCAAAGGATCCCTTTAGTGACGATTTATTAGCCGTGATCAAAGGGGCTAACGTGACCAAAGTTCTCTTAAAACAAAATAAATAAATAAATATAAATATGTTTAATAAGGCAAATAGCTAAAATATCTTAAAAAATAAGTTTTTTATGGTGCAAAAAAAATAAAATAAAAATATTTGCACCTTTATGATCAATGTCTTGCAGCCCCATAAAACAAATGCATACTTCAGTTTTCAATGAACAAGATCATTATAAGAATAATTAATGATCAATAGCTACCCAAGTATTAAAAATATGAACATAAATTTATAAGTAGAAACTAGCACCGGTTAACAGCAACTGAAAATATTTAGTGTAACCTGCTTATCATACCTTTAATCCAAAATAGTCGACTTTAACATACAAACATGCAAAATTGGGGAATATAGTGCTCTTCGTTATCAGCAGAGCAGGCGGCAATCTCGAGGAATACCAAAATCTTTACAAACACAAAGGGAGAACACCTATACCATCTTCTTGAGGGAGGATTGTACTACAAAACATTGAATGCAGCATAAAAAATAATTACCTTGCCATGATTCCTACTAAAGGTAAATGACAAGAATATTCTTGTCATTGACTCCACAGGTTACTTAATAGTTGCAGCATCCCACAAATGTGCTTTTGTTAGATCCTCATGAATTCATGAACCTACTTGTCAAAGCAGAAAAATTGATTATAAAATATATAGGACCTAACTAGGCGAGATAAGACAAAGCCATATAATTAGGAAATAGGTTGTGTATACCTTACCTTGGAAGTCGCTGATAGACAGCATGCAACTTGATAGCTTGGAACCACCTAGGAAAAAATCTCAAGGAATTATAAATCAGAACTACAATAAGCTGAACATCTCTTGCTATTGCTTCAGTCACTACCCTCTCTGGCTGAGAGAACCTTGTCTACTATTTCATCTGGGACAGCAATCCCAGTGGTTTCCACGTCGACAACTATTGCCACAACTGTATCAAGCTCACCAGAGATCAAGGCACAACGTGATGGCTTCGTCATACAATGGGCTATCAAGGAAAACATGGATCTAATCAGCCCATGAAACTTTCTATATCTCAATAGGCAAACAAAGAATGGAGAAATTATGTTCCTTTAATAACTTAAGCCAAACTGCCAACCAAGCATGGAGACGATGAAAACATTGATAATAAGATTCCACAGACTTAATATAAATGACTACCCTCTCAATTCAAGTATTAACACAATAACTTAACATCAATTCAAGTAAACACAAGCTAATGTTAATATTATTCTGCAAGTAAACACAATGTAGGTTAACATCAGTGTCACCTTTCTTAAACACCACTTTCCAAACCTTTCAAGTAAACGAGCCCTAAAATGCAAAACCTTACTTAAAGGACTCTGGTTTTTACATTCATCTTTGTTCCCACTTGCTCGTAACCGTCCGATCAATGGCATTTAGTGTAAATTTTTTAGTTGTAACATATCTTCCTTTGAAGTATTATTCTTCGAGGGAAAAGTGCGATTTAGACTTGGCTTACACCTACTCGAATCTTTTTTCCTATCCTCTAGGAGTTGGCGAACTTTTTATGAAGTTTCATCCGAATTACAAGAAAGCACAAGGGCAACTCTGCAAATAGACCATCAGGATTGGAGCACGCACCATATTAAAAAAAAACCTAAAATCTTTTTACAAAACCCAGAAAAAGGTTCTGCCTTTTTGGGTTGATAAAAAGTGGCAGATATTGAGGTGGTTGGCATGTGCATTCCCATTTCAAAGAGCTCTCCTCTCCTCTCCCTCTCTCTCACTTTGTGCATTACGTGTGTGCAATCTGCTTCCCACCTTTCTATCCCAAAGCAACTATATCCTCCTTTATATGATCCTCATCCCATCCCTTCCTTCACCCTGATTGATTGGTACCCACTTTGGTATATCCCAAACAAAAGTTTCCAACTCTTATTACTTTTGTTCAATCAGCTCAAATTCCACTGCCCAACACACCATTTTGTTCCACAAAGCCATTTAGCTTTGGATATTGCTTGTGTTGGTAAGTATTTGTGGTAAGTGGCAATGGAAGACCTTAAGCCAGAGGAGATCAGCCACCCTCCAATGGATCAGTTGCAGGGGGTTTGAGTACCGTATTGACTCCAATCCATCTTGGGGTATGTGATTTTTTGTTTTTTTTTTGTTTTATTTTTTGCTAGTTTGGTCCATTAAGTGGTGATGGTGTTATGGATTTCCCTTGGTGTTGGCTGGTGGTTTGCAGGAGAGGCCATTACCTTAGGATTTCAGCACTATGTGTTGTATCTTGGGACTGCTGAGATGATACCCACCATGCTTGTTCCTATGATGGGAGGAAATGATGTGAGACCTTATATATATTTATTTTGCTTGTATAGATTTTTTTTTCATTGACTTCCTTTGGTTACTTTGTTTGGAGCAGATATGGAAGACTATTGTGTAGTGGAAAGAAAAGTATTATGAGATCTGATCTTGGGTTATTTTGGTTTCTGAAAGTTGCTTGCAAGCACTTTGGAAAGTTTCAAAATCTGGTTTTGGGTTCTTTTGAATACCGGTTACCACTGGTGGTTTTGAAGTCCAAATTTGTCACTTCTATATTGGGCTCATGAAAATGGGAGGAGAAAAAGAGCCCATCATGGGAATTGGGTTTTATCATTTATGGAATCGATTCTAGTTGTCTAGATAATGATAACCTCAGGCCAATAGTAATAAAAATGCAATACTTGGAGTTTTTTATGATTTTATATAGAGTTTATTTTTCAAAATATGATTTCTTGATAGTCTATTATTCAAGTAAGAATCAAGAGTAGTGTATAAAACCATACCTGAATCTGAAAGAATCTGAACAAAATTAACATGTACATCCGAATTAATCCCATCTTTTGGAATTCTAATACTAGTCTCATGCCATATATGACATCAATTCTTTTCTAAATCACCTGGCCATCTCTGCATTATTGCAGCATGACAAGGTAAGTGTGGTACAGACTCTGCTATTTGTCACTGGGATCAACACTCTTTGGCACTCGTCTGCCTATGGTAGTTGGCTGTTCTTTTGCCTTCGTGGTTCCAATCGTATCCATAATCCATGACTCCTCTCTTCAACAAATCCCAGGTAATCATGAGGTAGTTAATGGCAAAAGTTTGCTCTCTACCTCTTTAAAAAAATGGACCCTGCTAGAAGGTGCACTTTTGTCTACTTGTGGGTCATCCAATGAATGAAGGAGGCTTTGTAAGATGTTGTGTGGGGTTTCTTGTACCCCTAACAGTGCCCGTGAAGAATCTTGATAAAATCCAAGAGCACTCTATATCACCCTTATGCATTCAAGCACGTGATGGTATACGTTTTACTCATGCGCAGAGGTTTCTCCAAACCATGAGGACCATTCAGGGATCCTTAATAGTGGCCTCCAGCATCCAAATTATCTTGGGTTACAACTAGTTGTGGGGCATATGCTCCAGGTGCATATATTTCCTTATCATTCTTGCTATCAATATGGTTGCCTTATGTTTTTTTGCATTATATGTGGTTGGTGATGACAACCTTAAGATTAAATATGTGGTCTTGTGTGTCAGTTCTAATGTGATGTAGCAGATTTTTCTTGTTTACCTGAGTAGGTGGGATAAAAGCACTTCTACTTCTTGTGCTAAGGATGAGTCACATTTTGAATCACTTGAGAAGTCTAGATTTCGTGTTTTCGACTCCTTTTTTGTGTTTTTCTCTTTTTTTTTTTTTGGTCTGGTTATTCAAGTTTATTAAAACTATGCTCTGATAGAAGTGGAGAGTTGGTATATAAATGTGCCTTTCTTTACATATAAATAAAAAATTGTGAATTTTAGGAGACAGTTTACCTTGGAGATAGATATGTCCTGTGAATAGGTTTGAATTGAAGTTATTAAAATAACCTCCTACATATTGTCCGGAATCTATGAAATTCACCAATTATTTCTAAGATAAAATAACTCCAAAGGCCTTTCTGTGACAGAAAGTAATAAATATTTGCTAAAATGGTGGAAGTTGGAATTCATGGTTCATTTCACAAGATGCTCCCATCCCTTTTAGATAATGACCTTTCTTGATATAGCATTCTTTTTCTGATTCCCAACCATTTTTTCCCATATCGAATACTTTGATTTTAGAAATTTGTTCTTTTGGGAATCAGATTTATAAGTATTTCTGAACTAGTGCTTATCATAACTCCATTAGCCAATCATATACTATTTTCTCATTCCTTTTGGTTGTTTATTTCTATCATGATATCATCATAAACTTTAAGAATGAAAAGGTATCTGAAGAAAAGCTTGAAAATACCTTAGCTTTTGAAATGATTCCAAATTTATCTTAAACTTTTTGTATTAGAAAGTTTATGCTTTCTAGAATTACAATACTGACATTATTGAACTAATTGTTATTCCACTTGCCACTTGCCAGTGAGATGGAACTTCCTTGTCCCTTGTGGATTGTTTATTGCTATCATCATAGTAATTCTCTCAACTGTAGTAATGGTTTTAATGAGGGAAGCAAAATTCTTATCCAAGTTCAACTCTTAAAAGAGATCATTAGGACTCAAAGCCCAACAATAAGCCCAAAAAAAGGCCTATTAAGTAGGAAAGTTTAGGCCCATTTAAGAGTCCTAAAGAGATCTTTAGGACTCTTAAATTATTGCTCTGTTATTTTGGTTGGGAGTATAGTATGTTATGAGTCATGACTCCACTTATCCTAGAATTAAAATTCCAATATTAAGTGAGAAAAATGAGCAAGTCACGTACTCCTACCTTGTTTCTCCCTCCCACCACTTACAGCCCATAGAAACCTAGCATACAACTAAACAAGAAACAGGATTACCCTACTTGCAATAAGCTGTCTAGGAATGATAAACCCCACAAAAAAATAGGCCTAAGAACCGCAGGGAAATTCTGTATTACCTGATCATGAGCATATGGAGTATTTGTAGCAGCGAGAATAAAAAACTTTTGGTCATTATTACCAATACCTTGCAGAGAAAAAAAGATTATTAGAAAGTACAAAATATGATTAGAAAAATATACAATTTGAAGCTGTTATGATATAGGAAAAATGACCATAGGTTTAACCAATTTCCATAACAACATATAATTGTATGTTGGATGCAAATTCAAAAGGATTAAATATGCTAGAATTTAAAAGTTCCTTATTGGAAGTCAAAATCGAGGGAATAATTTCATACCCAGATTATACATTATCTAACATTATTTTAAGGCACTACTTGGAATCATATTGGATGTACGAATCATATTGGTCAACAACCATCCAGGCTTTTAATAAAATTAAATTTAACCTCATGTCTCATTAAAAAGAAAAATGTATCCAATAAAAACACAACATATGGTCTTTCATTACGAGAACAAAAATAATGTATGGACATGATAAAAAATGAATCCATATCATTATGAGAATTAAAAACCACCTTCTAATTAAAATAATGTATGGAATATTTTCCATTCAAAACTTCTAATGATGGACATGTTCATCCCAGTCAAAACAAGAATTCGAAAGAAGTTCCCTTGGACTCCCCATTCACATCAGAAGCTTGCTTCTCTACACTCATTCAGACAATTATCTTCATTAAAACATGCACTTATAAATAAAAAAAGGATTACAATTACATACACTGATGTCCAAATACTGTAATGGCTTGATTAAGATTGCAATGGCATTCCAAGGAGGGTGTAGAAGATGACTATCTTTTTCAAAGGGATGTTACAAGGCATTTAGCAAACACATTATTCAAGGAAAAGTTTATAAATGAGCACAGCAAACTAAGGCGATAAATTTTAGCATCAGTGTTTAATTCAATAATATCCAACATTTTGTTCGAAATTACTTCAATAATGTCACCATCCTACCATGAAAATTGTTGAGGGTGACGAATGCAAATCAGGTATTGTCAAAGCAGACTAGCTAAGGCCCCTAAATGACTACTCGTGAGGTTAAATAGCAAGAAAAAACTATAACAAACATAGCTTAACCATGAGTGTATGAGAAGATTCATCATATAGCTATACATATTTTTGTGAAACAACTAAAGATTTTCATCCTTGAGTCAAAAGTTTCTCTAGGATTTTCATCCTAGAAAAGAAAAGCCAACTTATCATCAAACAGGTTACATAAATAAACCACGAAAATGTGATTTACAATAATAAATGGTAGCCAACACATGAGGTACACAAATTACTTTGTACCTGCTGCTACTACATCTGCATCTGCTGCTGTTGCATCTGGCAAGGTGACTTTTTTTGGAATAAAGATGGAAAAGAAGAAAATATATATAATACCTACTAAGTCCCAAAATCTATCTATCTATGTGAAAACAAAAGGCAAGGCAGTAGTAGCGTGAACAAAATTTGCATCAATCTGGAAAGGTGGTGAGCTGTGAACAAGTTACCATACAAGCCACCTTCAAAGTCTTCTTCTTCACGGTCAGGGTCAACCAAGATTATCAACTGCTTCATCAACTTGTACACATGTTCATTCTGAAGATGTGCCCAGAGTGCCATCTTCCAGGTGGTAGATAATCTAGGACAAACATTGCCAGCCACATAGAGTGCATTTATAAACTTCAGCTGCTCAATCTCAAAATTTTAAGACTTAACAGTTAAAAACAGATTGTGCTTAAAATCAGAGACATCAGAAATTATATTTATTTATGGGAACAACATAAACAACAAAAAACTCATGCAACTCAATCCAAAATAATTTTGTGGCTACAAAATTTATTAGGTGAGTTAACAATTTTATAACCTTTAAGATGAGTTAAACGATTTTATAATCTCTTTTGTATAATTTACAACCATGCCATACCAATTAAATTAAAGAGCAACATATCCCCGCAAACATAAGGGATCCTAAATGTACGTGATGTAACCATATTTCTATTTCAACCTGAATATACACTGCATTCTCATATCCCTACAGAAGCACAACAAAGATGGTTATCCAACTATCTACATATTCACCTAACACTCAAGACCCACAGAACTACACAATAGAGCTACAGTAGGAAAAGATCCCCGTTGGACAGATCCCTCAAGTTAGCTGATTCGAAAATCCAGCACTTCTTTTCCAAGCCAATTCTGCTTCAGATGTGAGTCTGTCTGAATTCTTCCACATTGTAAATTATGTCAGTTTATATCAGTTTTTTTGTTTTCATGTTAAAAGATAGCATCTTGGTCATTGGGATGGCGCCTTTCTGTTGTAGAGACAGGCTCAAGCTGTGAAGAAATCGGACCTGCAAGCTGAGTTGAATTCTCTGAACGAGGGGCCGAAGGCTGCAAATGAGCACCTGGTTTATCCGGAAAGGGAGAAATCTCAAGCGTTTGAGGAGCTGAAGCAATGGATGGGTTGGCCTCTACCTTGCAAGAGGCAGATGCTGAAGCAAAATAATCAAAGAAAGAACTGGAGATGAAGGAATTTGAAGTTTCTGATGCACTGTGTCAGCTAGATGAATTGAAGAATGCTCTCAAGTCCACTGAAGAGAGGTACAAAGCATTGCTTTCCATTTGCTGAAATCAAACAAGAAATGGATAGGAGGGTTTCTAATATTAAAGGGTCGGAGGAAGAAGCAGCTGCAACGAAGGAAGAGGGAGTCTAGCTTCTAAATAGACTAGAATCAGCCAATGAAGTTGTGGATATGGCGAGGGCAGACAACATGCAATTGAAGGAAAGCCTACTGGACAAAGAGAATGCACTACAGTGCATTGCTCAAGAGAATGAGGAGCCCTAAGCCAGAGAGGAAGAGATAAATAAGATGATCCTAGAGCTTTCTGCCATGCTTGAAGAGGTCATGCCAAAGGAGAAAGAAAATGGTCTCTTTTTTTTGAAAAAGGAAAGGGTAGTTATCCAGAGTGATAACTACCCAAATATATTAAATATATATCAACAGCCACCGTCAGTACAAATAGCAGACCCCAAGGTCCCCCACTCACAAGGATCCACTCCAAAGATTAAACAAAGAAATAACAGCCTCAACAAAATTCTCTACATAAGGCCTCTGGCCCCTGAAGACCACAGCATTCCTGCCCAACCAAATGTCCCATAACACCGCCAACGGTCTGGACCTCTCCTTCTTTGTATGAAAGACAATCCGTCCAACATCACCCCCTCCATTTCTGAAGCTGTGCCAAAAATCTTCAAAGGATCGACAATCCCACCACCCCGCTCCCACCCGGCTCCAAATCTGCACCACAAACGGGCAAGTGAAAAAAAGGTGATCAATCTCCTCCTCCCCACCTCCACACAAAGGGCAAACCTTGCTCTCTCTAGGAGCCCACTTTGCCCTCCAAACCTTGGTCACAAGCCTTCTCCTCCTAAGTAGCCAGACAAAAATCTTAAGCTTTAAAGGACACGCGGCCTTCCAAATCTATCTGCAGTCTCTCACCAAATCCAGTTTAACCATGGAACTTCCAGTGGACAATCTCCTGTAGGCAACCCCTACCTAGAAATCACCTTCATCCCAACCAAACATATCCGTATCGGAAGTTCGTTGCAACCCTTCCAACTCTTCAAGCAACATCTGAAATCATGAGTTCTCGCATCTGAAAGGTTTCCTACAAAACACAGGCACCACCCACCTTCCCACACCTTGGCCATAGATGCCTCTTTGTTCTGGGACAAAGCAAACAATCTCTGAAATCTTCTAGCAAGCACATCTTGTCATGTCCAATCATCCAGCCAAAATCTGAAGATCTCTCCCGTTCCAACCACAGGAACAAAACAGCTCTGCACCCTAGGAGCCACCACCGACAAACCTTTCAAAAAATGAGAAGCATCCCTTGACGGAGATATCAGGATATCCCACCGCACCGGGCCACCATAAGCGGTCCCAAACACCTTGCCCACCAAATCCTCCCTACATTCCAAGAGGCTCCCCACTCATTTCGCCAACAGGCTGTCATTAAACCTCCCCAGGTCTCTCACCCCGAGTCCCCCCTCTTCTACCGGCTTGCAGACCTCCTCCCACGGAACCAACCTGGCATCCGGTCCACTCGTCCCCTGGTTGGACCAAAAGAAATTCCTCATAAGTCTCTCTATCTTCCCGACAACCTGTCGAGGCATCTTCAGGACAGAAGTAAAATACGACGGCATCGCTGCCAGGACCGCCTTGAGCAAGACCAACCTTCCACCCATTGACAGAAGCCTGGACGCCCACCCTTCCAGTCTCCCCTCTAGCCTCTCCACCAGGGGAGCCCAATCTTTCACCAGAATCCTACCATCTGTCAATGGTAAGCCCAAATATCTGATCGGAAGCTTTACCTGCTTCACAAGAAAATGGTCTCTTGTCCAAAAGCAACGTAGATCACATTGTAGCATCCAGGGCGACAGAATCCACTAGTGAAGCTGAAGCAATGGGTGATGCTAACAAGTCGGAGTTGCACGTTGGAAAGTCTGAGAATCTCCATGTGGAAGAATAAAGTCTAGGAGAACAGATTGGTGGTGATAACCAGAAATAATCTAATGCTGAACGAGAAGATAAGAATGAGAACATTCTTATTTTAAAGAATGAAGTTCACTTCTTTTGTTTGAAGGATCTGGATCCTAACATTCTTATTTTATGTATCTCTTACTGAAAATTTATGCTATATTATGTTTTAGCTATATGAAATGCACTTCCATGGCTGTTCCTTCCTCATGTGCTCAAAATGAGTGAAAGGATTGTATTTTATTCCATCCCTCCTATGGAAGTCGTTCTGACATGTTTTGCCACCTAAGGCCCTACCTTGTCTGGTTTCTTGCAACCATGCATTTCTATGGCATGTGGTGGGGGATCCATCTCTAAAGAAATGGTTAGAGACCAAGTCTGTGTACCTCTCCCCTCTCCTTGACTGCTAAACGTCACATGCTAGTTGGATTCTTTTTGGGTTTTAGATATTCAAATAGGCATGCATGCCCTTATAATTGAATCATCCATGATGATCCTTCCCTAAGCAAAATGGAACCCTCCCTCTTATCTGCATCCCTCTCTAGAGGGTATAGCATTGTCCCCCCTTTTGCTCTTTTTGTTGCCTAGAAACTATGATTTATCTTAAACATCAACCAATGTGGAAAAGAAATGGTTAGACCAGGACTGCACGATTAACTGCATGATATAAAAGATTTCTAGAACTTGTGAAGAAATTGAAGTTTAACATTACGTGGAAAAGAAGATCCAATCTTTTACCTCCTCCTATCGCTGCATCTGCTGTTGCTGCTGCATCACTTGGCAGTGCTCTGTTGCGGCTGCTGCATCGCCACCACACCCCTCCCCTGCACTCTTACATGCCCTCTGACCACCTACAGCACAGAAAGGTGATAGACTACTCTCGGATGTTATCTAAAGTGAAGAGCCTTCCTTAACAGGGGAATTCAATTGCACAGAAAGTATATATTCATCCCTCTTATATTTTGTAACTTCTGTCTATTTAATTAATGTTTGGTCTATCCTGATGGTTCCCAAGCAAAAGGCCAGCAAGGAGGCCAAATTAAAGAAATCCACCTTCTGAAGAGGAGGGATTTTGTTAAGCACACAGAGTTCTTCCTTTTCTTTAACTTTTTGCTTCTTTTTACATGCTAGAGCAAAGTCTAGTGCCACATGATTGCCTCCTGCACCCTTTGTCTCATTTTACTCAACTCCTGCTGGTCTTTATGTGTATTTATTTCAGAACCATTTGCTAACAGATCAAGGAGATTTATAAAGTTTCATTTGACTCATAGAATGGTTGATATACTAACAACATAAGGGAAAATATATTAAAAACTAGTGGTTTTTAATGGTCTCATACAAAATCAGCTGTCTTATAGGCAGCATCAAATATCTGGTCTAATCAGTACCTCAAACATAAGACTGTATTTTCCATCTCTATTTCTCATCCTCAGATATGATTAGCGTGTTTCAGGATCTTCAACTGGTGGAAGGAGGTAAATATCATACATATCCTCTAAACTTTCTTTATAGTCCTTGGGCATCACGGCCTTACTTGATCCACGGTCAATGCCCTCGAAGACTGCAATGCTATAATCAATACTAACAAAATTGATGCTTAATCCAAGTAATTAAAAAAATATAAAACAAAAATCTTTGTGTGAATCTGAAATTACCTTGAGAATGTAAGTTGGATTGTAGAATGCTAAGAATGGATTAAACTTGTTTATTATTTTTTATATGTGCTTTCTGAAGATCGGACTCAATAAATGCTTTGTACATGGGATAGACCTAAGTAAGAGTGGATAGTTAGAAGTGGGTCAAGACACACAACTATAAAAGTAATTAGGAAAAGGTGTAAGCACAATACCGAGGAGATTTTCTTTTTCCTGCAGGCCACTCTCTGATGTACCAAGTGATCAAATTGTTGACGTTGGCTCAATAAGTTTCCCTCTCCACAAAGGAAGTGATAGGTACTTGTCCATTTCCATTGAAAGGTACTAGAATTGTTCTACATAATTGCATTCCCTAAATAACCAATATCCAAAGTCTATTACATCGTTCTTCAAAGTGATAGAAAGATGTAATATTCTGTGTCATAAGCTACCTTACCGGGTTTTAGTTCCCCTACAGTTTCCTCTAGTTGCCAAGAGCAGAAAGATCTTGGCTCCTCCTGCTGTTGCATCTACTGCTGCTGCTGCATCACCACCACACCCCTCCCCTGCACCCTTACATGCCCTCTGACCACCTACAGCAAAAAAAGAACACCACAAATCAGAGTTAAACAAAAAAAGGTGAAAGAAGGAAAAAAGGCACGTAGATCTGATACCTGAGCTCTTTATTGCCAATTCCAAAATAATAACCAGACTCCACTACTATTGTTGGTGCTACTACCATTGTGAAAGCTTCCAACACCACCTCCTCCGTTGTTGTCAGCGGTCCCATTGGTGGCTGTGGAGAATGATTAACCATTTCTCCTCTGTTGTTATCATACATGTTAACAGATATATTTTACAAAGAAACATGTTAACCTGCCTCATACATTCACCACAAATGCAAATATACTCATATCATTATTTCCCAAATTCATATACCACAAATGCAAAATACTCATATCATTATTTCCCACATTCATATACCACAAATGTAAATATATATTAATACAATTTTACCTATCTTTTCAACCTGTACCCTAAGGGTTATATTTCTTATTATTTGTGCTCGAGTGCATCTAAGGTTGTGTAAGTGTGGATATCTAAAAATTATATAAATAAATACTAACAAAGAGAGCAACAGTAATAACATAAGTTAGATATTATGTAATAAAAATTCAATCGATTGTGTCATAACAGAAAGTAGTTCTCCACAGTTCTCAAGACAACGTGACAATTCATAAAGGAAGTATGCAAAAGCACAATAGATTGGGTGTCACAAGACTTGGCTAATTCAGTAACTACTTTGGTTGCCAAAAGAAGATTTACATTAACCATTTGAGCATGACAATTAACCATTAGTCAATAACCCAACCATTATTAATGGGGGATCAACATGTGTAAATGAATGAAAGATATGGACTCAAGTTGTAACCAACCTAATTGATTATATCAGCTCTACAACAAGTGCAGATTCTCCACCTCAACCATTGCAAATATCAACAACCCCATACTTCCACTTTTTCTGTCTCAAAACCTGTTGATTGATAGGAAATATCAAAAAGCTTAGATATTCAACACCTTGGAAAAACAAATAATTACATATTGCATAGGCATTAATAGGAAGGAATGGCTATCTAATTGAAGAAAAAGTACAAAGTTAAGCCATATTTTTTCTGGGAAAATGGTTTAGTGAGTACCCAGAATTAAGCCTAACAATATTAGAGTCCATATAAAAATTTGAGGTTTAATTGAGGACATAGGAAGGCACATAACAAATTTAATTTTACATATGATATCTTAGGTGTGAAGTCCTAGACATTTATCCATTTGCATTTCATCAAATGGTTGTTATATATAATTATAGTGATTAGAGGGATTAACACCTAGCCAAGTTAAACGGGACACCATATCTAATACTAGTGCACAAACAAGCTTCGGTAAACATACCCTCCAATATCATTATCTTAAAAGTTCAACTAGAAAAAAAGGATGTTGTATAGCATCTCCAATTACTAAAACATGGCATATGGCAATAAAACACCATAAAAAACTAACAGAAGAAAAGGCACACCCCATGACTCAAGCTCCACTGCAACCTAGAGGGTGTCCTGGAGACATGGCTCCACCATGGACATCAACCTTTTCCTACTGGCAACAAAGAGTGATGTCAAAGAAAGCTCATCATGCAATTGGGAAATTTCTCAGCCAAGTAAAATTTCAGACTTTTTTTCTTTGTGTGTGTGTGTGTGTTGCACTGATGTAGAGAGGGTGTTGCTAAACAAGAATAACAAACAAAAAAGGCTACAATTGTGCTTTTTGTAGGCTATGGAAATGCACATTTTGAACAAATATTGTAATAGATACACTGAAAAACTAAGGTGTTCAACAGTTCATCTTCAGTGAAATGCTTTACAAAACATTATCCCTCTTTCTGAAAATAATAATATTATAAAGCTTGATAAAGTGAACTACCCAACGAACAAGTTTTCATACAAGTGAAACATTGGAAGAAAGTATGATAACATTGGAAGTACAAAATATTAGTAATAAGCATATAAATTGGAAAGAAAAGAAGGTACCATACTTATTCCAGCGCCCCCCCTCCCCCCCCCACCTGCTAGTATTCTCTGGCTTTTTGGTAACAACTTCCTGAAACCCTAAATTGTCCATTAGCAGCACCTTCTCTTCCTATGCTTAGCTCCTCTTCCAATTTCTAAGTAATTGTTGCTAATTAAGAATGGAGGGTATGGAAGAAGAGGTTGGAGTGCTCATGGGAAGAGAGTTAGCGTTCCTCCTCCTCTGATTGGGTTGGCTCCACTGTGTGACCCCTTGCTTCTCTCCTTCCCCTTCTTCCTCCCCTTCCTCTTCCTTGTCCTCCTCGTGACCCTCACCGTCCTCTTCATTTTCCCTCCGCTCATCTTCCCGTGCACAATCGGTTCATTGATTTCTAGGCAGGAGATAATTATAAGAATAATGAAGAATACCGTGGAAGGATGGGGTGTGGGGACAGGAAGGAGGGAACGAGGCGAGGTGAGGCCAGGCAAGGCGAGGCGAGGCGACGCTGCAGTTTCATGGAGGTGGTGGTCCCGAGGGGAGGAGCGGAGGCGATGCTATCGCCGTCGTTGTCGAGGAAGGGTCGAGGTGCCCGGGGGAGTGACGCCCCTGCCTTCGTCGGGGGAGGTGATGTCGTTGTGGGAAGGTATGGTCGGGAGGAGGGAAGGTGACACAGTCAGGGAGGTGATGGGAGCGGCGAGTAGGGACATCAGGGAAAAAATTTGGATGGAGGTGGGGGAGGGTTTCGTGGGTAATGGAAAAATACTTTTGTCACGATTTTGAAACCACTCTGAAATCGAGATGGAAGTTTTTTTTTGTGAAATCATGGTGGAAGGGTTTAGCTATGGTGTTTAAAATTATTATCAAAAGTTAAAAATATAATTTAGTTATCAACTATCTTTTTATCATGATTTTGGGTGAAATTGTGACTTTAAATTACGTTTAGTTACGATTTTACAAGCCGTGACTAAAATCCATATTTCTGGTAGTAGCAACTGAAGAGCACCTCCAGATGTCTAATTATTATGTCAGACGACATATACTTCTAAACTAGACATCCAAATAGAAAATTAGACGTCCAATTCTAAGTCAGTACTTGAGTTGGGTTGTGGCGGGTAATTCTGCAGAGATTAGATGTCTAGACGTCCAGTCTATGCTTGAAAGTGTTTTTAGGGTGTTCTAGGGTAGGTTTTGGTTTCTAAGTGTGTGGGAGACCTAAATAGGTTTTGGGCACTAATTTCCTAGGGTTTCTAAGGTCAAGGATAGGGATAAGGATAGTGTCGATAGGAACATGGATAGTGCCATCCATGTTTTAGGTTCTAAGGTGAAGATGTCCTAAAAGAAGTTATTTTGGGTTTTGGAAGGCTATCCTAGGGCTTCTAAGGGTAGGGATAAAGCTATCCTCCTCACTCCTCTTGTCTAGATCCATCTTCTTCTTCTTTCTTCTTCTCTTTTTCACCTTATTCCACTCTATCTGACATCCTACATCACTTTATTACCTGCAAATAGCAACAAAAATATTAAATAGCAAGATAACCTCATTTTATTCTATATAACATGATATGATGCATGATATGCATGATATGAATGCAAAATTTACAAATTAAGCTAGGTTCTAATATTACTTAGAAAGGTTGATTGAGACCTACGATTGCTATGCAATCAAGTGCCAATTCATCCTCCACATAAGCTCTACCATCCTCCAATGTGTTCCTTAGTCGAGTTTAGGCCAAAAACCACTCTTCTTCCTCTTCTCCAACCACGTCCAACTTGTACTCTGGCAACCTCCTCGACCTCCCCCTTCTGGGCATCCAATGGCAAAATTGGTTGTGCCAACATCTTCCCTAAGTCCTCCTAACTCTAGCCAACCATAGCTAGGTCCCCTTCCTCCCTCCTCGTCATCATTCCATCTAACCGGACACTTCTTCATGTCCGGTGAGGCAAGCCAGACATGGAACCCCCTCCTTTCGTCTAATAAAGAAGGTCCTCTTCCTCCCCTTGCTTCCGAGAGTAGTTTTAGGCCCTTAAATTATAGTTTAGACCTCTACCTTCACTGCTTTCTCTTCTTCTTCTCCAACTCCGACAACACTCCAGCAAGTTCACCCCATGTCTACACTCCATGAACCTTCACGCCACCACCACCAAAATACTCCTCACACGTTGGGGAGAAAAAGCACTCAAGAAACTGAGGCTTTTGCTCACCCAAAACCCATATCGGACAAACCCATCAAAAATGTCGACGTCCACCTCTGTCTAGCTGCCCTAGGTCACCAATCACCAAACCAATACCACCACCACACTCCACTCCTCACGTAGAAGCTCTTGAACATTCTAATTGAGGCTTTAAGCTTGTACTTCTTGTTTTAGGTCCATGCCAACTATTACGACCCGGTTCTCGAATCCCTACAAGACACGAGAATCAGACCGACTCAACTGATCCCAAGACTCAGTCGTCCAAGGAGAAAGTAACCAAAAAGTAGCAAAATAAACCACATTTACTATGCAAGTAACTAACAGTAACAAGAGTACAGCAGTAAAGAAAAGAACTACTACAGTACATACCACCACAACAATAGAGAATTAAACAGGTACATAAATATGATGCTTACAATAAAAGAGTACAAGTGTAACAGAATATACTCACTACAACAGAAAAATGGTACAACAAGTACAACACAAGTAGAACTACTAGGCTCTACTAGGCCCAGCACCCTCCGCAGTCGCAGGCTCTGGCTGCTCAACACTTGGTCCTGAAAAGGTGACAAAGGTGACACGTCAGCGAAACGCTGAGTAGAGTGGCAACCAGCTAGCTAAGAAAAACAGTAAAGGTGGACAAGTAGCTGTTATTTTTAATTTCTTTCTTTATTTCTCTATTTACTCATTCTTGAATTATTTCTCAGATCTTTCTCTTGATCTCGAATGTTCCTCGTGGGAACAATCTTGATTGCAGTCTTTTCCGAAAAGTAGAAGTAGCACGTGGTGCTCTCTTAGCCAGGAGAGTCCCCCGTGGTGGTTCTACCCTCAGTCAACCACCCCAAGGTCACTGACAGGCGTAATGGTGACTACGGCACGCGTGATAAAGGCACGGGTAGCTACCCCGCACTGGCACGCGGTTAGTCGTTTTCGTTAACGGGTGTGTCCAAAGCACAGCACAGAACCAATATAAGGCAGAGCCCTCTCAGTAACAGGGGTCTAGCCCCTCCACAGTAACCAAATAGGGGTCTTGCCCCTCCATAGTCGACGCACCCTCGCCTGACTACCCTGGTTTGCCCAGTGGGCCTAACAAGTCGGTGTAAGGCGGCTAGCAGAACCCTGGGGCCCGTGGGGTGGCTAGCGCTCTCCCTACACTAGTAGCTCTCCCCGGTACTATGTATGCGAGGGCCAAAAGTCGGTACAAAGTGGCCAGACCTAACCCCAGGTCCCTGGAGCGGCTAGCTCCGCTCTGCATTAAATAAGGGGGACAGTCGCTCTCATTGGTACTCCGTACTCAAGGGCCAGCTCACTTCCCCAAATCCATTCTATTTACCTTTCAGGAGCTCTACTCCAAATTCCCCGTAGGGTTTATGCTCATATTCTCTAGCTAAGCCATTTTAGGTTTCATCATTTCAGTTTTATTCTCATATAGCCCGTGTTTCCAACATTTAATGTCCATTCATATACAAGCAGTTGTTATCCAATTACAGGAAATTATCATTATTCTATCTACTTTTCCAAGACTGCAATTCATGTATTCACGACATTCGTTTCAGTATTTTTGTTCTTACGATTCATGCCACACCCTAGGATCTATCATTCAATCTAGTTTTCCAGTCTTAGGATTCATGCCATACCCTAGGATCTATCATTCAATCTAGTTTTCCAGTCCTAGGATTCATGCCATGTCCTAGGATCTATTATTTATCTCAAAGATGCATTAATGTTGGTAAATAACCAAGGGAAGCCACTTTACCCGCAAAATCGGGAGTAATGGGGGCGTGATCGGCAGATCCACGTGCCTTCGCAGCCACAAGGAACTACTCAGAATAGGATAAAAGTATTTTAAACAAGTAGATGAACTAATTCTGAGAAGAACAGAATTTTAAACACGGAAATTGGACTTCGAACGGACCCTAAACGAGTCAAAAATGACAACTCTACCTCAAATCAGACGTCTGGAACACCTTCCAGACGTCTTAAAAGGTGGTCTAGATCATACCTCACTCTAAGCTGTTCTTCAGACGTCCAGGATCCCGCTGAACCGTCTGGACCTAGTTCCAGACGTCCGACTATCACTCTGGACGTCTGGAGACTCTATTCGTCGTCTGGTGTTGTGCCCAGACGTTTGATCTGTGTGGGAGGGTGTGTCCTTACGCCTTCCCTAACGAAACCTGCACGCGTACGCAAATGATCTCAACACGGTAATGAGGCAGAACCTTCGGCGGAACGGCCTGCATGGCCGTATCCGCGAAAGGAAGGAGATGAGAAATATTGTACCTTTCAGACGTCTATATCTCCCTTCAGACATCTCCCGCGTCGTCTGGACGTAGGTCCAAATGTCTGATTCTGGGAAAATTTCCCAGAATCAGAACCTTCTCGCCTTCTTCCCACTGTGCACGGCCGCATCGCGCTCGTCCACCTGCTGCCTGAGCTACAGCAGCCCTAGGGTAACCTCCCCAGCACCACGCTCCCGCTGTGCACCCGTCGGCCGGCCCTGCGCTGCTTCGGTGAGCTCGCTCTCTCTTCCTCACGCACTCTGCCTCTTCCCCCCCCCCCCTCTTGTTGCACTTCTTCCTCTCTCACGCCCTTGGCAGCAGCTGCTGCCCACGCTTTCTCTCTCTCGTGCTCAAGCTGGAAGAAGGGGACGGTGGGGTGATGGGTGAGGGAGAGGGAAGGGTATTTGAAGGCATGGGGGGTGGGGAAAGGTGTCTGCAGGACAGTGAGGGAAGAGAGAGAAGAAAAGAGGGCGGCGGGTTCAGTCTGCATGTGCACGCGCGCAGACTCACAATCGTACGCCGCAAAAATTATTTCTAGACGTCTGGGAAGGCGTCCAGACGTCTAGACCAACTCCCAGACGTCTTAAAAAGTGTTTGATGTCTTGGGTCTTAATACCAACCAAGCCTCCATCATTGACGACGAGCATCCCATTCGACTGTTGAAGCTTCATTAGAAGGATCTCTCCATGCGGACCCACTGCAAAAACACATTCATGCCCTTGGATTGAAGATCTAATGGCTAGATCTCCTTCAACCAACATCGACATTCCACACTGAAAGCTACTGAAACACGTTGAAGAGGGCACATAATTGTGCCATATCGTTGGATTTTAAGTTGATTTTTGATATATATTGTTTTATGCACATTGATAGCTTACCTTAGATACTAGGGGGTCAGGTCCCCACAACCATACACGTACACACACACGCCACATTTGTGCATCCACACACACACGTGTGGGTAATTTTGTTCCTTGGGAATCGTGCTAGAGAGGAGGGAATTTTGGCTTTACAGACAGGATTTGGAGTTAACTTTTAAGACATCCAAGAGTGCACTGGAGACATTTGAATTGAGTTGAAAAGCCTAAGTATCAAGACTTTTGGTGCTTTAGTTCAAAACAAATTTTTTTGGCCTTACATTCATTTGCTTTTGGCGGTTGGAAACTTGAATCTTTTTATATATTGAGAGTTGGATTCATTGTTTATCATAGTTATTCTATATTAGATCATTGTACTCAATTTATTCCATAGATTAGTGGCTGATTTACACAATTTGCTTCCTGCGAACAACCATGGAACTCACGTTTTTCGAGCACTACAAATTTTAAATGTCGAGCCATTTTCATTGGCTATACTACGATGCATTTCTAGAACTAGATGAGAACATTTTGGCACCATTGTTGGGGAACAATGTACATTTTGACCAGTAGTCACAATCATTCTTGAATTGAATGCTAACTTTCTCTATCTAGTTTGTTGTGTTGTTGCAAGGTGCATCACCACTGACGACCAGCCGCTCCAGCAACTACACCAGGAGCAGGTAACCACTATTCCCTCTTCCATAATCCCCTCCTCTCCTAGAAAGATAAAAAAGGAACAAACAAAATTAGGATCCAATTTTGCCTTACCTTCTAGTAATATCATTCAGGGTGAAAGTTTTTTTATTTATGCAAGATTTATTGAAATCAGATTTGAAGTGATTCGATTTGATTAGAGATATGAAATCCATACTTCCTGTGCCTATTAGGAACTCACACTAATTTCTCAACACCTTGGACTACTCACTTTCTTGTTCGAGTCCAGGGTGTCATATTTGGAATCAAATTCGATCTGAAATAGAGCCAATTAGGGTTTACATATTAGGGTTTTGAAGTGTTAGTACACATTTGTCAATTATAAAGGAAACTAATATTCTCGCATTTGTGTGCCACCTAAGCCCTTAATTGAATTGATTAATCATTAAAACCCTAAAATCAAGGTTCTATATCCACTTGAATCATTAAAACTTGAGACCTAATAACCTATTGAGAACCACAATGGGATGGTTCGGGTGACTTGACCCAAACTTCATCCTCAACTTTAGGGCAGGTCAGGTGAAGTTGGTTCACTTTGTGAATCAACCATCTCCCAAATTAGGTCACAATCTGAATCAACTTCTAATTCAAGTGAAATTTAAGGCACAATTAGGTCTAAAATTGGTAGACTTAAGGGCTCAATTCGCATTTATTGGTCTACTTGGAATCGCGGTGACAAGGAAGGTCGGATGGGGGAAACTCGTAACTTGTTGGGGGGTTCTATCGTGTAGGGGGTCTTCGTGGGGCTCTCCCTTCCTAGCTGCCCAAGTAATTCTCGGGTGTGCAAGTTTCTGATCTAGAGGTCCATCCACCTCAATTTTCCATTGTCATCCAATTCTATCGAGTGCCTTGATTGGGTCCAATTCATATCCAGTCTCTCATCCTTTCTATAGTGCACATACATAGGAAGAAGTTCCTAGGTCTAACCTAGAGACTTCTATTAGAGTCTGACCCAAATTAGGGTCAAGTCTCGATCCTTTTGGGTGAATTCTGATCGAATCTGATCTATTCAAATTTGTATTAGAACTTGATTCTTCATCCTGCTCCACCATATGATTTCGAGTTTCAACATGACAAATTAGGAAAGATGTCCACTAGACCTGAGCCCTATAAGAGTATGAAAGATCATATGATTGAGGATACTATTAGATTCAGCGAAGAATTTTACAAAACCTTGATCACCGGTTGCAGAGTTCAGGTTAGGGAACCAAAGATGATGAACCTCATTTCAAACCACATCTAGATGATTGCAACACAATTAGTATGCGGTTCAACCCGGGAAGCCCTCTTAGAATAAATCAATATTGTGAGAAAATTACATAGAACTAAGGGTTTACAATACTTGACAAATCGACCACTTTGGGAAAAATACCACGATATCATTGCAAAACGTGGGGATCTAATAGCTCAGTTGGAAGAAGCAATCATCGACAGATACCTAGACCCCCACTTGGAAGTCAATTATGAGTCTTGGGGTAATTATGAGGATCAATATGATTTCCTAGAGCCTGGGTTCGAAAATAGAGGTTTCTATGCTGAATCGTCAACCTAAATAGAACTAGAGTATGATTTTCTACAGAATGAGGTATTTGATAAATTCATGGGTTGGACGGATTCAATTACAGGTGTTCTTAACCATGAACCAGCAATCAAAACTGTTGAGGCTAGTCCATCTCAAGTAGAATTTCAAAACTCTTGTAATAAGCTTGAGTCAGAACTCCTTGAGGATGTAACTCTCACACCTTATCCTGGTATGGTATTCCTCGAGAATAGTTATGATATCCCAACTAAGCCAGACTCATATTCTAGTAACCCAATTCCTATACCTAACCTGGAATTCAAATTTGGACCTATCTGGGATGAGTATGAGGCTAAATATGACGAAGATGAAATCTCATATTCAAAATACAATTTTGAGTCTGTGTTTGATGAAGAAATCTCCCCAGCTCCTCAGAAGAGCAGATTGATTTATTCGAAGAGAAATTGGTTTAACATACAGAACTCGAGGAGTATGAAGAGTTGGGATTGAACTGGATCTACCCTAGATTCCCTAAAATCGAGCCTATACCAGATAAGGATATCCCTATTATCTTTGAATCTGAAGCTCGGTTAGACCAAGGTCAGGTTGATAACTCCATGCATCTTGATTCTTACTAGGGTGGAAATCTCAATCTCAAATCAAATTTAGAAAATTCCTTTTGCAATTTCTCCCGTGCTGAGTTTGATCCAAATTCTGATTTAGGAGAATTGTTGTTTCTAGATGATTATGAGTCGATTTATGATGTCGATATACACGACCCATTCTTCGATTCTGATTTTGAGGTCATTGATTCTGAGATCATTGATTCAAAGTTGTATTCCATAGATCTAGAGACATTTTGTGATGATGATTACTTTAAAGATCTATAGGAATCTGACACAAAGGGTGTCGAGAGTGTCCATGATATAGAGTTTGAATGTTTTATTGAATCACATTTCCATGATCTTATAGTCACTCTCCAGATAGTTACATTTGATTGGGATAAACATTATAGAAAAGATCCTTTGAATGAACCAATCTTTGAGCCATTTCTTGAGGAACCAGATATCGATGCAGCTTCACAACCTGATCTAGAGCCAAAATGTTTCAAAGACCTGCCCCCACCGCATTAGTCCACCAGAATCCATTTTTACTTTGACTCACCTCATTCCAATCCGATCGGAGTTGATTTGCCACCAAAGTTTGGCAATGAATGGGACATTGATCAAACTGACACTCATTCATCACTTGATTCTTATCCCATAAGTAGGGTTCCTACATTCTTCATCACCTCTTTATCTTTTGAGGATCCCTACTCTGATTTGGCTGAACCAATACAACCAAACCCTTGCTACTCAGGTTTTCATCAACTAGAATGCATTTAGTAGGCTCCACACTTACTGATCCACACAAACTAAATGGGTTTGGTCTGCATCATCAGCCAGTTGATCTATCCAAGTACCTAGTTGGACCAACCAAGCTAATCATCAGGTGGTTGTTTTATAAAATTCCACCAACTTGATCACCCCTTCTCCTTGATCTTTTTCTGCTCGGCTGAAGGTATTGAATTTAGCACTTAGCAAGAGGCAACCTATCATCTCAAAAAATCAGGACCCTTCTATTCTTATTGAGCTATATGACTTTTGTACTTTAGGGCTCAAACTTTAGAAAAGCTGACTCCACCTCTGATATTCGTATCAGAGCTTGAAATTGTCTGCAATAGTCATCTGGACCCGTTCACCCACCCTTTGAACCTATTCTAACCTCTAAACTAAGCTTAATTCAAGCCCACCTGGTTTGAAATGAGGGCATGGCAAAATTTAGGCATGGGGGGGTATTGAAGTGCAAAGCAATTTAAAAATTCAAATTTTGAGGGATTCCACAAAGAAATAATAAATGAACGAAAAGGGGAGGAAAATTTTTTAGCTGAATTAAAACATCTTTAATTAGGAGGGAAAAGATGAGAGAAAAAGAGAGAAAAGGAAGAAAAAATAGAAAACAATCATGTTTAGTCTTAGTAGTTGATTATGGAACTTACCTAAGTTTTAGACTGAATCAAGAATAATGAACTAAGTCCTAAAGTCTAGAGAATAGGAGATTAGTGAGGGATATCAACTTTAGGCCTCTTGGGCTTGTTTTGGGCTTAAACATTCACGCATTTGTTAAGATCTGGACTATTCCTCAAGAGGTTGAGGGAGTTGCGAGGCTGATGTATTAAGTCTAAGGCTTAGGGAGTATTCGACCCCGTTGTCTGCCCTTTAGTTTGTGGGACTTGGTAACTTAGGCACCCAAAATTCATATATCGGTCTGGTTCAGTGCGCTTAATAAAATAATGCCATAAAGTGTTCTGTTCCAAAAAATGTTTTCTTGAAAATTTGACTTAGGAGCAGCTGGAAAACATAAGTTGATTTGTATGAGTTTCCACCGCGGAGATGAGTAAAATACTCCCCTTGAAGATGCGTTATAACATATCATCCCCTCGGCGCTTGTCTCCTAAGATATCTAAATATCCTACCGGGGGCACGTAGCACCTTGTGCTGGTTCAGAGTTCCATGGGCGGCATTATCATAAAATGTTGATTACCAATGCCTAATTTAGCTACAGAACGACATGGGCGACATTATCACGAAGTGTCAAAAGTCAGGGTTCTGGGGTTTCCATGGGTGGTGCTATCTCAAAGCATCAATTGCGAGGAACCCTTCGAGGATTGATGATGGGGATGAGGAATCTGACACAGATTGTGTTTGGGGCCAATCCAATGTTGGATTTAAGGAAATCTAAAACCAAAAGAGAGAAAACTATCAAAATACATATCCCTCTCTCTCTTCTTAAAAATACACTAGAAAATTAAACCTAGACCTTGTTGCACGTAAGCATGGGTGCTTTAACCGTTGGGGTCAATGAACCTTTAGGAAGATTTTGCGGGCCTTAGAAACCTTTGCGGCGGACCCAAGGCTAAGGCTGGTTAGTGATTAGCCCATATTTGTAGGCTATTTAGGTATTTGAATGTCAAGACATTAAGTTAATTTTAAAATGTATTTAGCATGCATTAAGATATAAATACATTAATTATAGATTTGTTTCATGCATCGCATTTTTATGTAAATTAGATCTGAGCATGCATTAGCTTAGTCTTTAATTTAGTTTGCATTTTAATTTAGTGAGCATTATACACATTGCATGCATTACATAAAATTAGATATTTTATAAGGCTTTATATATAAATAAGCCAAACTTTTATTTATTATTTATCTCTTCTTCTTCCGCAGGACTCTTCGATCAAGCCACCGTGCAACAATTGCAGCCTCAACAATCAAGGAGTAATCCACTTGTCTCAACAAGGAAGGAACAGAAAAAGTGGATCTAGTTCCCTCGCGACTCAATTCAAAAGAGGCTAGCTGCTATAAGAGGAAGGAGGAGGCTGTGGAGCAGGGGGAGGGCCTCCATCCCAATCCATCACTATGCGTGCATTCTGCACATTCCTACTCATCACCACCGACCTCAACCGTGGCAGCGAGCCTCCACCACTGTGGACGTGTGGCATGACAGGTCACACCGTCGTCTAGAGCTCGCTTGCATCATCGTGCTTCTTGACTACAACAACACCTGCAACACCACCGCTACCTCCACGCACCATCACCATTCTCCTTCTTTGTCTTCTTCTTCCTCTATTTCTCCCCTGCAACCATACACCATCGGAACAAACCCATGAACAGAGTCACCTCCCATGCACGCACGACCCTCCGGCTCTGCACTCTCCCTCGCATAGCATCACCCTTATGCACCATCTCCCTCACGCACCATCGGCACACACTCCTGCCTTCCCTCGTCGTGCTTCCACCCACATGCAGCACCCCGCGCGAACCTCCAGCAGCTCACATGCACCCTCTCTTCTCTGCATGCCACTCTCCAGCAGCAAGTAACACCTCCACCTCTTCCTTTTCTGAAACTCAATAGCAATAGGAAGAGCAACCCACCGCCATCTCCTCCTCACTGTCGTCGGCTCTGGCAACCATTTGCCGCGCCACCTTCGCCATCAGAAGCGGCTCGAAGGACTTGTCCTTCACCGTGAACCTCGCCTCCAGCCATGGCCTCCTCTATGCGCAAGCACAAGGGGAAGTTTTCCCCTATTTCGGGTTGCATTAGTTATTATGGTCGAATGCCATTGCCAAACTTAATTTTCCTCATTTATTGAATATTATAATGCTGGTTAGTTTGTGAAGATAACCTCACTCCTTTCTTTAAATGCTTTACCAACATATATGAACACTATGAACCTTATTTGAGAGGGGTGTTGGCATCGATTCTTCACGACTTTAATTGTAAACATTGATCTCTCAATTCTTGTAATTTTAATAGGCACGTTCCTCCCTGTGGACACGACCCACTCCATCTACGGGTGGTTTAATTTAAATTGTTTTGATTAGTGATTTTCCACCACTTACATACTAGTTCGACGCGTCATTTTATGTGCAAAACTACTTTCAGATCGAAAATCATCTTTTCAAATGGTGCCGTTGCCAGTGAGGCAACGGGCCTGATAAACTCGCAGTCATTCATTTGTTCATGCTGATTTAAATTTTTGAGGCATATTTAATCTGTCCTATCTTGTTTGTGCGAGGTACCTCTGAGAGAATTGATGCACCCACCTCAGCATCTTTGCATTGTGGACCTTTGGCCACACTCTTGACCAGGAGACATCTTACCGCACCTACGAGGAGGAGCTTGGCATCTTGGTGGACCTTGTTGCCACCAATCTGGAGGAGAAATTCTTAAGGAAAGGTGCTTCATATTTATTATCCTCTACTTTTCCATTTAGATAGACTTAGACTTTAGGATTTCTTGCATTCATTATTTGGGACCCTTGTTCTGGGGTCATATTTTTAGGGGTTTGTTCCCTAATTTTGTTTTAGGCTCGTGTTGGGTAATCTTTTCGGGAGCCTGTTCGCATTTGTTTAGGCAATAGGTTTTTTGTTTTCTTTTGTAGAGTTTATCCTTTCTTGTTTGTGATTAAGTAGTGTAGAAAAAAGAAAACATCACGAACTGCCTGCTAGGAGTTGCATGCCCCTAGGTCAAACCATATAGGTGTGTATAACAACATCTAGATCTTTCTTTGATTGCATTACTTGAAACTTGCATTGCTGAAAGCTGGAGACAAGGTACGTTTCTTTATCTCCTTGCCTATCTTCCTGATCATGCATTTGCACTTGGACCTAATTTGTAAGACCACATAATTTGATTTGAAAAGAATTAACAAGTGGTCATATTAAATTTTCTAAAAAAGGACTAATTAAAGGAGGAACACATTAAAACCCAAGGAGTTGATTTGAGACATTGTGTTGCGGTTTAAAGTTCAAAAAAATTTTCTGGTCAATGCACACGTGTATGACATTTTTGCATGGAAGCATGCACTCTAGACACTCCTAGGTTGGAACCTCTAGGAAAGAGCCTCCTATTGTTGGACACTGAGGTGACCCAAACTATAGTCCAAAAGTGAGGTTGTCTCCAAACCTTGCGGATCGAGGGTAGTTAAGAAGCATTGTGAAAGCAACGCTTCAAAGGAAGGGCTTGACCCTACTTGCATCCCTCTTTGCCGCGTCTGGAGGTGACTAAACTTTTTGGTCTTTAGGGAGGATCTCTAAAGTTCTAGTTAGGTCTTTATTAAGGCATTCCGTAGGTCGACAATAGGTGTGTAATTGATTGGGTAATTTGTATTGTCACCTAAAAAAAGAAAAAAAGCATTTAGGCCATGTTGTTATGCTTAACCGGCTGGGCTCTACATCTTTAGGCATGAGACCAAGACTCCAGGTTTGCTTAGCTAACTCTAGGTGCCTAATTGTAGGAGCTATGGTTGAATAATTGACTTTAGAACTCTAAGGTCCATTTGGACTTAAAAACTTAAGTAGAAGTCAAAGTTGCGGACCATTTCTCAAAAGGTTGAGGAAGGAAAGCTAGAGATTGAGTTAAAAGGATGGGTAGTATCTGATGTCTTTTTCTACCTTTTGCTTTACGGGTCCTTGTAACCTAAGCATCCACATTTCACACACACTTGGTCTTGTGTAAATAGTGATCACCTTAATTCCTTTCTTGAAGAAAATTTGCTTCTCTCGGTTCTAACTTAAGAGAAACTTGAAAACACAATTTGATTGGATGAGTTCTTACCACATGAGAGGTTGAGTATATACTCGCCTTGATGACGCGATGATAACATGTCACCTCCTCGGCACTTGTCTCTTAGGATATCCATCCTACTGGGAGCATGTAAGTGCATTGTGCGATTCAGGTACCGTGGGCGGCCCTATCTTGAAGTGTCGATTGCCACAGGCCTGAATTCACTTAAGAAATCAATGGGCGATACTATCTCGAAGTGTTAATTACCAGGAGTTCTTGGAATTGTTATGGGTAGTGCTATCTCGAAGCATCGAAAGAAAGGAACCCTTCGAGGTTTGGTGATAGGGACAATGAATCCGACACAGACCATGTTGATAGCTGATCGAAGGTTAGACTTAAAGGAATCATACAAAAAAATAAATATATATTTGATGTAGACACAGTTATTGAGGGTAAAATGCCTATTCATGCATGTTCCTAGGCTTAGATTTGCATTTTATGTTATAAATATTGCATAGCATGCATTATTCTGCATTTAGAGTAGTTGTATATAATTTAGGTTGATTGCATCCTTTTTGTGGCCATGAGAGAAAGATATTTATTTTGGAGCCTCAGATTGACGATCCGACTGTACGAATCTGATCAAGACGACGATTGGAGTCCAACGCCTCCGAAATCGCCTCGATTGGAGTCCCGTAGTATCATATGCAATCCAAGGAAGATCAACGGCCGAGGGACTAGGTGATGCAATTCGGAGTGTCAAACAACAAATCCGACCGTACGGATGGATTCGGGTCAACGATAGCAGCCTAATGGTGCGAAAATTGACTCAATTCAACCTCTGTAGCATCCCCTACAAAGGAAAGATGGACGACCCAGATTGCACCACGTGGTGCAACCCAGGCCACCCATGTGCACGCATGCGCCACTGCACTTGCACAGCAGCGCAGGCGCGGCGCACACAGCAGTGTAGTGCGCGCGGAGGCAGTGATAGCAGTGGCTCGTATCGCACGTGCACGCGCGATAAGGGTGCGTATAGCGCGAGCCAGCAGTGCAGCAGCAGGGGCGTGTGAGCGAGATCTTCAACGACGTTTGTGGCGGATCTTCAGTGATGTTTATGATTGTCACTAAATGTCGTATATATGAATTTGATTCTTTCATCCACTATAAAAGGACCCCTACCCCTCTCATTTTTCTTTATCTCTTCCTTTCTTCACCTCACTGCCTCCAAGGCTCTAGAGAGAGCTTGTCCCAAGCTCGGGATGCTCCTCTAAAGTAGAATCAAACATTTCTCTACCTCTCACCCCCTTCGTGGAGCATCTCGTGGCCATCTCCTCACCTCCCTTCTGGAAGAAGATCATCGCCATGACGCCATCCTGCCCCATCCTCCATCCTCTGGCTACGTCCTCCTTCGTCCTGCTCCTCACCACCTTCCTCCAGGCACCGTTAGAGTAAGTCATCCTCCGAGCGACCTCGAGGGGGATTTCTCTCACCTCTTTCTATCTTTTTCGCTTTCGTAGTATAGATTTTTCCACTTTCCTAGTTGTAACAAACACTTGCTTATGAATAGATGATTGTTTCTCTCTCTCTCTATCTTTCTCCCTCTCCCTCTTATATTTTCGCAAGCAGATTAGCTAGATAAGCAATTGTCGATCTGAACTCTTACCCTATTAAAATACCAAAAAAATTAGAAAATATAAAAATGACAAAAAGAAATAAAGTGAAGCGTAGATTTTTATAAAACCAAACGTTCACCTCCCCGTGTTTTACCCGGGAATCACTTATCGAGTTTCGGTTATAAATTTTATCTAATAGACGCGTTTTGCAAGCTACGATGACGGGTCCTCCAAACCCCTAATTCTAATTCGCAAAGCGCGCCCACATCAATATTTAAAAAAAAGTCCTTCTTACTCTCCTTCTAGGTTGGCAATCATACCAACCTCAAATAAATTAGACCATTACACATGCACGGATGCTTTAATCTCTGGGAACAATAAACCCTAGGGTAGAGCTAGAAATCAGGGAAACCTGTGCCTGAACTTGTCCTTAGTCAATCTAGTCTGTAACCTAGAAACTACTTAAGTACCTTATGATCTAGGGTTTGATAGTTCAACCTGATTTATGTGAAAAAGTCAATTGAGTCAACTTGGATAACTTAGAGTGCTAGGTTGCTACTTGAATTTGCTAGGGACAAGAAATAACTAGGCATGGGGGTGATTGATTAGCCCATATTTGTGGGCTATTTAGGTATTTGAATGCCTAGACATTAAGTTAATTTTAACATGTATACAGCATGCATTAGCATATAAATACATTAATTATAGATTTGTCTCATGCATCACATTTTTGTGTAAATTAGATCTTAGCATGCATTAGCTTAGTCTTTAATTTAGTTTGCATTTTAATTTAGTGAGCATTATACACATTACATGCATTACATAAAATTAGATATTTTATATGGCTTTATATAAAAATAAGCCAACCTTTTATTTATTTATCTCTTCTTCTGCAGGACTCTTTGGCTGAGCCACCATGCAATAGCTGTAGCCTCAGCAATCAAGGAGCAATCCACTCGTCTCGGCAAGGAAGGAATCGGAAAAGTGGATCTGGCTCCCTCGCAACTCAATTCAAAATAGGCTAGCTGCTATAAGAGGAAGGAGGAGGTTGTAGAGTGAAGGAAGGGCCTCCATCCCAATCCATCACTATGCATGCATTGTGCACATTCCCACTCATCACCACTGGCCTCAACCATGGCAGTGAGCCTCCACCACCGTGGGTGTGTGGTGTAACAGGACACACCACCGTCTGGAGCTTGCTTGCATCACCGTGCTTCTTGACCGCAACAACACCCGCAACACCAGCACCACCTCCACGTACCATCACCATTCTCCTTCTTTGTTATCTTCTTCCTCAGTTTCTCCTCTGCAACCACACACCACTGAAACAAACCCATCAATAGAGTCACCTTCATTTGGCCACCCTAGGTCTGATTGCACAGCAATCATAAGCCTTAATCTGCCTAAATTAAGCCAGAACTTAGCTTAACATGAACATTTTGCATGCATACGCATCGTATTCTGCATCATAGTTGATATATGTGTTTTATGCATAAAACTGTGCTATTTGAGAGGTATCACTCATTGCAGGTAATTCGGGGCTGCAGATGACCAATCCAACCGCATGGATCTATTCAAAACTACGACGAGAGTCCAACGCTTCCAAGATCGTATCAATCAGACTCCCGTAGCACCCTAGGGAATCCGTAGAAGATCAAGAGCCAAGGGGCAAATTAAAGAAGATCTAGACGTCAGATGACAAATCCAACCACACGGATGGATCCGGATTGACGTTTGCAGTTCAACGGTGCAGAAATCAACTTAATCGGAGGCTTATGTCATCAGATACAAGAAGAAGATGGATGGCTACGATGGCACCACATGGTGCCATCGCAGCGCCCCCTCACCGCACCCCATTTGGGAAGGAGAACCGCAGGCTGTTGCAGCTGCCCTTAGCCACTGTTTTGTCGAAAGCGAGATTAAGTTTAAAATAATTGCGTAATAGTATAGCCAAAATCGCTTTAAAAATAAATAAAGTTTATTACTTGAAAAATATAAATCTGAGGTCAAACACAGGGAGCAAATTGGGATTTATAAACCAAGAACACAACTTTCAAATTTGACAAAATATACAATGAATAATTAAAGTTATAAAGCAAGAAAGATGATCTCAATGTATATAGAAGCTAAAAATGAAATATGGACGTCTGATGTAAAAATCAGACGCCTTAAGTACTCAATGCTACAATGCTTCTTTAATCTCTCTTCTTGTTCTTTGTCTTTTGCTTTCTCTGGCTCTTCTTCTTCTTTCTCTGGCTCCTCTTCTTCTTCCTTCTTCCTTCTCTTATTTCTTCTCTTCTCTGTCCTTGGCTTCTTCTTTCTTTCTTCTTTCTCCTTCTTTGCTTCTGACTTCAGCCTTGCCCTTCTCTTCAGCCGGGCCTTCTCAAACTTCTGCCCTTCTTCTTCTTCCTTTGGCTTCTGCTGAGGCTCTCTTTCCTTAGCCTCCTCTTCAGCTTTTCTCCTTCTTCTTCTGCAGCTTCACCCTTAGTGTCTTCTTCTTCCTTTTCCCTGAGAGCAAAACCTACCCCCTACCCTCCCCGCGAATTCTCTCTTCTTTCTTCTCTCTTAGGCTCGCTCTCCTAGAGCCTTCTCGGGTTAACGGGTCGAGTCAGCGTGCTCGGGACCAGGCCCACCGGTGTGGGTGGTGGGTGAGGAGTGCACAGGTAGTAGGATCGGGAACCAGGTCCGCGGAGGTGTGGGTTACGGACGAGGCGAGTGGGACCTCACCCCGTGTCAGGAGGCGATAAGCCCTTGGCACTTTTTCCACTATAGCGTTCCGCCCGCTTCAAAACTTTCGAGGTGGGACTAAATGTCCTACCTTCTTCTCACAGGTGCTTGCAGCAGGTGGTCGCTCAATTGTAGAGGCTACAGGGGCTTTGGTCTCCAACAGCTAGCTGGAAATGTTTGCGAAGGGAGCCCGCACGTCTGGGAACCTGGAGCCTGATGCCTGGGGCCTTGGATGAACCTTGCAAGCTTATTCAAGCTTGCTCCAATGGCATCGAAGCACCTGTACCTATCTACAAGCAAATGGCCTCACGGCCTTGTCAAATCACACAGAAAGTTTCACCTTGGCACTGTAAAGGTGGCCCAGTGGTCGGCGTGGCGTGGGGCGGCCTAGGCGTGCGTGCCTAGGTCGCTTTGTGGCTGTGAAGATGGGTGTGTTCGGGGGATGTGTGTGGAGTGTGTGGCGGTCAATGGGAAGAAGGATGATGATCAGTGAGATGTGGCAGAGCTTTTGAGGTGGTTGGCGAGGTGGGTGGTTGCGTGGAGTGGCGGATGCACCTCGCCGGTGGTCTGCCAAAGGTGGAGAAGGTGACGGTGGCGTGTGAGCGTTGAGGCGTGATAATAGAAATAAATGAAGGGAAAATAAAGAGCAGAGGGAGAGGACTTATCTACGAGGGGATAGACGAAGGGAGAGCAGAGAAGGCAGACGGCTTGTATGTGTCGTTGCTGGAGACGAAGACCCAGTGAGAGAGGGATGGCAACGACGAGAGGGAGGCAGGCGCAGGCGCAGGTGTGGCACGACGCAAATGAAGGAGGCAGAGGCAACTCTGCCACTGGTATTGGGGCAGAGCGACGAGAAGAGGAGGTAGGAGTCGCCAGAGCTTGCTGGGATTTTGGCCAGAGGGGAAGAGAGGAAGATTGGTGGTTTTCTCAGGCCAAAACAAGCTTGAGAGGAGAGGGAGGATCTGGGGACCTTTTTATAGCCTCTGGCAGAGGGCCTTGTGCTTGGAAGGCAAGCTTCCAAGCACGACAACCTCGCCGGACTTGGAAGGTCGGAAAAGATCCAAATCTCTCATGCGTTCGCATGAGAGATTGAGTGGAAATTAGAGCTCAAGATTGGGTTCACATGAACCAGAATTCCTCAAAGAATCTCCCTTTCAAATTTGAGAGGGATTCTTTGAGGAATCAAGGAGATGTTTTCCTCGAATCCTCGTCGGAGTAGGATTCCTCCGTTATAATGGCGGAAGGACCTAATTGCAAAGAATGAAGAGGAAGATAGGGGATATCTGCAAGCATTTTCAAAAGTTAGGGGTATAAATGTAATTGGGCTGGACTGATTTGCAAAGTAGGTCAAGATGAATTCCCCTTACATCCAAATTTTGGTATAAACCTAATTTGGACTTAAGGAATCCAATGGTAAAGTTGGATTTTGGGTTTGACCACTTTTGACTAGGCATTTTACACAAAAACCCAATTTAGGGCAAACATTTGACAAGACCCCTATTTAGGTTAAAATAGGTTCTAAAGGCCAAATTGAGGGTTCTAAACCCTAGAGGATATTTTTCTATGAATTTTAAAGGATTTAGGTGAATTTTATCCTGACCAGAACCTTATTGAATTAAGTGGGTCTGTTTTAGGGTTATTAGAAGTCATTTAATTCATAGATTTCACATGAACTATTTTATATTTGAATCAACCCACTTTTTATCTTGTTAAGACCATTTGACCTATGTTTAGCCCTAGAGAAATCCCGTTGTTGCACTGCAATGGTAAAATTGTAGTTTTACCCTTTATCTCTTACTTTTCTCTCAGACTGGTTATTCTTTGAGTTAAGCCCTTCATTTGCTTATGTAGGAGCATTTGTCCTCTTTCCTAGGTCAAAATGAGCTAGTTTAGAGCTCATGATGGTGTTCCCATCATACCTCATCAGAAGAAACGATATCTTGACCGTTGGATTTCCATCCAACGGTTGAGAGCACATGCCAACGAAACCTAAACGCAACCAACTCGTAGGAGTAGCACGTTGGTTAGCGCTCTCTCCACGAGATAAGTAGCGTGGGATCAAAGCACGCTCCATGGGGATTTAGGAGAAGCGATGCTCGCAGATGAAATTTGACCGTCGGATCTCCATCGAGTAGCTCGGTGGCGAATGTGGAGGCGTTGGATGCAGATGCGTGCGATGACACGTGCGGAAGCGCGTGAGAGCACGCTTTAGGATTTTCAAAGGTGCAATGAGCGCACGTTTAAGCCGTTCGATCTTACGATCAGATGGCTAAGGTTAAGGCGCTCAGAAGAGGCGAGCGGTGAAGGTGAAAATGCGAAGGCACACGCGGGCGATTTGCGGCCGTGCGATGGAGGATCGACACTCCACGGAGCGACACGTGGAAGCATTAGAGCGAACCGAGGGAAAAAGAAGAATTTGGAAGGCTTAATGAGGGTCGTTGATCTCCTAATCAACGGATCTGATTAATCCAAGGCATTTAGACGGATTTAAGGGGCCAAATGCCCTCTTTGCCCCCCACCAAAGCTATAAGAAGAGGCCAAAGGGCCCCCTTTGAAGGCATTCTCTTCATTCTCTTCTTCCTCCCTCTTCAACCTTTCTTTCTTCTTCTTCTTCCTATCTTCTCTATATCTATTTCTGCATTTTCGTCTGAAGCATCCGTTGGGCCACCCCGACGGATCGTTGCTGCTCTTCCCAACCTCTCCAAAAGGCCACCACAAACCACCCATGGTGCCGTTGTTCTGTTGCAATAGTAATTTGTTTATTTTATGTTTTATTCAAATGAATGTATCCAATTCATGTTCAATCTCTCCTTGTGATATAAATATTGTGATTGATTGTTCCTTCTACGTAGTCTTTATATTTGAAATAAACACATGAAATCAAAAGTGCTTTCTTCCTCCCTGTAATCGACCGGGACTCACCAAGTTCCGTTAATTTATTTGCTTGAGACGTATTTCTCGCTATACTACAACGTGTTAATTTTCTACGCGATCTACCTCACGAACAAATTGGCGCCGTTGCCTGGGAGGCAAGGAGCTTTTGATTTTATCTCTAATACAATGTTTTTGTGTACAGGAACAGCGACACGAAGCGGCGAACGAGGAAAAGCGGGTACTGCAAAAATTAAGTGCACACATTCCTATTAGAAATTCGACTAGAAAGTAAGTGTCATCTTTAAAATTCAATAGCCATGTTTCTAATATTTCAAAAATCTTCAAATTTGGACTAGAACTAGACCTTCAAATTATCTTTCCAACGCCACCTTTTCCAAAAGAAAGTTCCTTCTATGGAATTTTTAAAAATTCATCGAGTACATACTAGTCAGATTGCTTGAGAATAGAACTTTTACAAACTTTAAAAATTAATTCTGACTAACATACAAATCAGATTGACTCAAAATTTATGGGGTGTGAAAGATGATCAAATTATCTTTCAATATCATATTTTTACAAAATTTTTGTAGCATATTTGATATAATTTCCAACAGAAAAACCAATACGGGTTCTAAATCCCAAATTTGACCCCTGGTTAGCTAAAAATTCATAACTAATTATTGAAAATAGCAAAAAATTTTGGAAAAATGCTCTCTAAAAGCTTATTGCAAAAAGAATCTTCTTGCCAAGTTTCAAATCATTTGGATTCTATCTTACCTTAGAGTATACTTTGGAATTGTGATCTACAATGTGAAAAAGAACTTACAAGTGCATGAGCCAATAGGACCACATTGACTAACTTGGACTCCGACGAGCCCAAAAGTTAGTCAGTGAGGTGAGTCACCTTGTGGACCACCCACCATCTACTACATTGAAGAAACAAGTTAAGAATTCACGAAAATACATCAAATAACCTACATTTGGCTTGAAACTTCTGGGTAGTTCCAACCTCTCTTACAAAACCTGGTGATTAGGCCTGCAGGGTAGTGTCAAATGATCGCGGTTATGGGGTAACAGAACCGGAGGTGAAAGCCGAAGGAAGAACCTTCCTCGTAGTCCCCTCGTAACCAGACTGGCCGACTTAGCCTGAGAGGTGGGAATTCCTTATAGCTGGTCTTTAGCTGAATTTTCAATAACACAAACTTAAACGAAAAATCAAGTCATCTAATCTAAAGGACCACTCTGATTAACAAGGCTAAGGCCTTGTTCTTCTTGACCACACCAACCCTTTGAGTTGGTGTATGCAAGGAAGAAGGTCATTAAGACCTGAATTTGCGGGACCTTAGGAGCCAAACCCAAGGCGGCAAAGGTGACTTTTGCCCGACCTCTCTTCTTAACCTTCTTCCGCCCGATTAGTTGAGATGACTAATCCCGGTCCTTGAATTCGTTAGGACCCTGAGAATCAGGACCCAATGGCTCGTCTGGAAGCCAGGGTCGAGGAAACGGAACAGAAATATGAGCAGAGCATCGACCCGATTCTTACGACACTCAACAAAATGCAGCATCCACCATGCAGAGAACAATTGTGGGACTTCTATGATCCGGCAGCAACAATCATAGCACCTCAGGTTCGGATTCTTGCAGGCGGAGGCGCATTCGAGTTAAAGCCGAATATCATAAGTCTAATTTAGACTTATTTCCATGGAAACTTGAATGAGGATCCCTTCCAGCACCTCGAAAACCTGAATCGGATTGCAAAGTCAGTTTGACCCAGGAATATAGATATTGGAATTGTTCTCATGAAGCTTTTTCCTTTTTCTCTCAAGGATAAAGTTGCTTATTGGTTCAAGACCATCGGGAGGCCAATTGGAACTTGGGAGGAATTATGTTGCGAATTCCTCTAAAAGTTCTTCCCGATTGATCGAACAAATGCCATGAGGCGCGCAATTACGACCTTTGCTCAAGGCCTTGGAGAGAAGCTACATGATGCCTGGGACAGATTCCACGATCTTCTCAGGAAGTGCCCACACCATGGTGTACCCAAATGGCACCTCGCGCAAGTATTTTACCATCGGCTGGATGACACACATCGGTACCTAGCCAATGCATCTAGCGGTGGGAATTTTCTTGCGAAGGACAAGAACAGTGCATTTGAACTGTTTGAGTCCTTAGCAGAGAACTCGATGAACGCCACCTCAATGAACCAGTTCCAGCGACCTGGACAGCAACGAGTTAATGTCCATGAAGCTCAAGCCAAGTCTGCCCGAGCCGACATGGACATTATCACCAAAAAGATGGATAAGGTGGATCTGCTCGATTAGAAGCTCTTTGAATTAATGTGAGTGAGATCCAGATCTTCTGGTAGCACTGCTCCAACTTACTCTTCTCAAGCATCCCGAGACCCCTCTGCTCATACATATTCGATTACTTGGGATGTTTTCTCTCCATCTTCGCGGGATCCTGCATACCAGGAACACGTGAACAATATGGATTTGGCACCGTATAATCAAGGTTACGCACCACATGATGATGTAATCTTTTGATGAATTCGCATCTGAGATGTCTTCAGCTTACAAAGATGCCAATGGCATTCGGGCGTAACAACCCATATTTTGAAACATATAACTCTGGTTGGTGCCAACATCCCAATTTCACCTGGTCCGGTAATCCATAGAGACTAAGTCAAGTTCCACACTACCAGACTAGGCAATACGGGAATGCGTAGAATATGTATCCTAGGCAGCAGTCATTCCCGTCTTAGCAGCAATAGACACGCTTTATCTATTAGCCGTTGCACTAAGCTGCTAACTACCCTCCAAAGCGGGTCGACCCTTTGGAGTCGCTAAAAGAGGAATTGTAGGCATCAATTCGAAAATCTATTCTTGACAACCTCTAAATAATGAAGGCAATGGCCGACCAAATATAGAGCATACAGAACACGCAAAAGCAGATGATGCAGGTGCATGGATCACAAGGAGCTTTGCCCTCCCAACCTATCCCAAACTTGAGATATGTGCAAAATCAGGGTGCCCTGCCAAGATTCCAAGCACTACAGGGGCAGGCACACGCAGTTATGCAAGCACCTCTTGGTTATGGGCTCGGTCAGCCACCTTTGTTTCCAAACCCTGTGTATTTAGACCAACCCGCTCCTCTTCCCTTGCATGGACAACACACCGATGCAAAAGCTATTACCTTAAGGAGCGGAAAGACTACATAGGACCCGCTACCTAGGCAAGCAGGTAACAATTTCCCCTGCACTATACCATGAGATGGATCACAACCCTCTTCTTCTCACAAGCCATCTTCATTAGATAAGGGAAAGAAGCCCCTAGACCCTAAAATTCCCGTCCCTTTTCCTGTGGCCCTAACATGAGATTCAGCACGGAAAAAGGACAGGCAGAATTTTGAGGACCTGAAATCTATGTTCAAGGAAGTTCACATTCAGGTCCCTCTCCTCGAAGCGATAGATCACATCCCAGCTGTTGCTAGGTTCTTTGAGAACTATTGTACTCTGAAGCGGCAATAGAGGATAGGATGACAAACGGTATTATCTAAGGAAGCCAGTGCAGTTATTTTAGCTGACTTACCACCCAAGAAGAAGGACCCAGGCACACCATTGATTTCCTGCTTTTTGTAGGATTCCCCTTTTGATAGGGCCCTTCTTGACTTGGGGTCGTCCATTAACCCAACTCCCACCACAATATTTGATCGATTTTGATTTGGGGAGTTAAAACCCACCTCGGTTACCATACAACTAGCTGACCGATCTATAAAAACATCGAGGGGGGTGGTTGAAAATGTGATCGTAAAAGTCCAAGTATTCTGCTTTCCAGCGGACTTTTTTGTTCTTGATATGGAGGTTCCACCTAATCTTCGTGATGCACCGATTATTCTAGATCGCTCATTTTTGGCAACTACCCGCGCAAACATCGATTGTGCATCAGGGTGCATGGAGATTGCCCTGGGAAACGAAAAGCTTAGACTGGACATTTTCAGGGCATCAAAGAACTTTGATTATGATTTGATCAAGGAGGATAGTGAAGACGAAGATTCAGCTTTCTGTGGGAACATTAGGCTCCTCTACAGCGACCCAGTGGCACATTCATCCTCACTATCATGGGTCTTTGATCACGATCCATATGGGACTGAGATTAATGATATACACATTTCGTCCCATGGATCTGGTTGTCATGGGTGTTCATCTGCTCTTAACACCCCTGATCCTGACTATCCTGTCCTATCCAGCATGGATATCTTAAGATAGGATTACATGACCACTGCAGGTGGATTCTTCATTAGTCAGGATCAGTGAATTTCCGCTATCGTTTCCTCTCCCCCCCTGCATAACCCTCCTCCCTACCCTCTGCTACTAGAGTTACAACCCTTACTTGATTCGCTCAAATACGTGTTTCTGGGAGAAAGTGAGACATATCTAGTGATTATCAATACTCACTTGACTATGGATCAGGAACACCAGTTGATCTCCGTTCTGCAAGCACATAGGGCTGCTATCGGGTGGAGCATTGCTGATCTCCACGGAATTCGCCCCTCATATTGCACTCACCATATCTACACTAATGAAGGGGTGAGACCATCGAGACAACCTCAGAGATGCCTAAATCCAAATATGTTGGAGGTTGTCAAGAAGGAGATCATTAAATGGCTGGATGCGGACATTATGTATCCAATTTTTGACAGCCAGTGGGTGAGTCCCATTCAGATAGTGCCCAAAAAGGTGGGACTCACCGTAATCAGAAATGAATTGAGCGAATCCATTCCAACCCACACAACGACTTCTTGGTAGGTCTGCATTGACTATAGGAAGCTAAACTCGGCTACCAAAAAGGATCATTTTCCTTTGCCCTTTATTGATTAGATTCTAGAATGGCTACCCAGGCGTAGTTTCTTCTCTTTCTGGATGGATACTTCAGGTACAATAAAGTTGCAATCAATCCAAAAGACCAAGACAAGATGACTTTTACATGTCCCTTTGGAACATTCACTTTTAAGCGGATGCCTTTCGGCCTCTGCAACGCACCAGCTACTTTTCAGCGATGCATGATGGCCATTTTTCAGACATGATTGGGGACTGTGTAGAAGTGTTCATGGACGACTTCTCCATGTTTGGAGACGATTTCTTGTCTTGTCTCAATAACCTCACAAAGATTCTAAGGAGATGTATAGAGGTTAACCTAGTACTTTCATGGGAGAAAAGCCATTTTATGGTGAGAGATGGCATCATACTAGGTCACAAGATCTCCACTAATGGACTCGAGGTCGACCGAGCTAAGTCTGAAATCATCTCGCGATTACCTCCGCCTAGCTCAGTTAGGCAAATCAGATCATTCTTAGGGCATGTCGAATTTTATCGAAGATTCATTCGAGATTTCTCGAAAATTGCTCGTCCATTAACGAATCTTCTAGTAATCGACACACCCTTTGAGTTCGACTCCTCGTGTCTCAGCGCTTTCGAGACCTTGCGAAGTACTGTCTCCAATGCACCTATTCTCCAACCCCCTGACTAGTCACTCGACTTCAAGATGATGTGTGATGCTTCCGACTTTGCTGTCAGAGCTGTTCTTGGCCAGTGTCGGGAGCGCCATCCATTTGTAATATACTACGCTAGCAAAACGCTGAACGAGGCTCAGCGTTACTATACAGTCACTGAGAAAGAATTGCTAGCCATAGTATTCGGGTTGGAGAAATTTAGGTCATACTTACTTGGGTCCAAAGTTATCATCTACGTTGACCATTCCGCCCTCTGGCATTTGTTGGCAAAGAAGGACGCCAAACCTCGCCTTATCAGATGGATCCTTCTTTTGCAGGAGTTTAATGTCGAAATCCACGACAAAGCCAGAGCACATAATGTTGTGGCGGACCACTTATCTCGGCTTGACCCAGACTACATTCCGTACTCCCCACCGATATCAGACTGATTTTCGGATGAGTCTCTGCTATCTTTCAACTCTGTTGAGTCTCCTTGGTATGCTGATATAGCAAACTATCTTGTCGCAGGCAGGCTACTTACGGGATTATCCAAGGAGCAAAAGCTCAAATTTATATCAGAGGCTAAATTCTATTTTTTGGATGACCCATTGCTCTTTCGCATTGGGGCTGATTAGATCATCCGTAGATGCATCCCTGATCGGAAATCTCTAGTGTGCTATCCTTCTGCCACAATGATGCTTGTGGGGGTCATTCTCAGGCCGAAAAATCGCTGTAAAGATTTTGCAATCGGGATTTTTCTGGCCAACCATTTTCAGAGATACACACGAGTTTACCAAGTGCTGTAAGCAATGTCAGGCAGTCAGTTCTATGACCCGGAGAGATATGATGCCTCTCCAATCCATTTTGGTCATAGAGGTGTTCGACGTCTGGGGCATCGACTTTATGGGCCCCTTCCCGAACTCGCATGGCTTTGAGTACATACTCCTTGCAGTAGACTATGTCTCAAAGTGGGTAGAAGGTATCCCAACAAAATGAGCTGATCATAAGACTGTTATATCCTTTGTCCGGGAATTTATTTTTGCGAGATTCGGAGTACCCTGCGCCCTGATAAGTGATAGGGGAAGCCACTTCATCCATGCCCATTTTAGGTCATTATTGAAGAAATACAGGGTGTAGCACCGCATTGCTACCCCGTATCACCCACAGACCAATGGGCAGGCTGAAGTATCAAATCGTCAAATCAAGCTTATCCTTCAAAAGACGGTTAGACCTGATAGGAAGGATTGGTTCGATCGGTTGATTGATGCACTATGGGCATATCGGACCGTGTACAAGACCCCTCTCGGAATGTCGCCATACCGCATGGTGTATGGAAAGGCCTGTCACCCTCCTGTGGAGCTGGAGCACCGTGCTTTTTGGGCGGTGCAGAAGTGTAATTTTAACCTCGAGGTCGGAGGTTATGAAAGAAAGCTCCAGCTCAATGAGTTAGAGGAGATTAGGTGGGAAACTTACGAGAATGCAAAAATATACAAAGACAAGATAAAAGCTTTCCATGATTGACACATCCGAAGGAAGGAGTTCGCACCTAACTAGCAGGTTTAGTTGTTTGACTCCCGACTCAAATTCTTTGTAGGAAAGCTCAAGTCCAAGTGGACTGGGCCGTTCCTGGTGGTCCACCCATATCCTAACGGGGCAGTTCAAATTAGAGACCCAAAATCTGGGCACGTTTTTATAGTTAATGGCTAGCGCCTCAAACCATTCTTTGCCCATGAACCTCCTCCTGCTGACAAAACGATACATCTTCTTGAGGACGTATGATTGATGAGTTGCCAAGTCGGAGGTGTTAAACTCAGCATTAATACATATATACATAGCATATTTCATTTTTGCATAATGTTTTGCATATTGTTTTGCATATTGTGTATGGCATTGCTGTAATGGCATGAGCTCAATGACAACTCAGAAGCAGTTTCAAGTGATTTCTATCCACATATACCCAGCCTTATTTCTTTTATTCATGCATGAGGACATGCAAACACTTAGGCATGGGGGTGTAGTCCATAAAAACTGAAAATTTTCTGCCAACAATTGGGGGATTAGATCGCTTTATCAAGAGATTTTATTAAAGATTTATTCTTTAGTAGATTCCTAAGCTTAGAATCCAGTATAACCTCACATTTGCATGTAGAATTTGCAATGGATCTACTGTGAAAACCGATAGACATCTCTAGTTTATCGAGAAGAAGCATTACTTCTTCTTCTGAACCCTTAGACGGCAATCAGGGAGTCTGGTGAACCATCTTCTAGTAGATCCACCAAAACATACGTGAGATGAGAGTAGAGAGTCTACTGGTGCTCTAAGGCTAGTGTAAGGAATCTTTAATAATTGAATAATGATACTCGGAGATGGGCATAGTTTTCGCTCTCAGTTTTTGCGTACTAAATCTGTGAGAAATTCCATACGAGAGTTGCCAAATAAGGCAAAAACACAGAGAGCGGGTTCTGATAAAACTAGGACTGAGGTGGATGGTCACGACCGTCCTTTATGGAATCCTCAGCTGAAGGAGGGTATTGATGTCAAGGTCAGAAATACGTCGTCCTATCCATTCCCTACCTGGTGCTGAGAGTAGGCACTCCCACCAAATAAGCCACCCGAGATCCTCTTGGTCATCTCTAAAAATCCCAAATAATGCCTCATGAATAAAAGTATGTATGTCGTCTTGAATTATTGTGTTATGTTGGTAATAGCGTTGTGCCAGCATATATATATATATATATATATATATATATATATATATATATATATATATATATATATATATATATATATATATATATATATATATATATATATATATATATATGGATCTGTAAATCATAAGCACATTAGAAGGGGGGATGAATAGTGTGGGAAATAAAAATTACAAGACAAAACAAACCACAAAAACAAAGGCACAAGATATATAATGGTTCCCCTCACTTGGGTACTCCACTACCTAAGTATCCTGACTTAGGATTTTTAACTCGATTCCCTCAACTCAGAGGGAATCAATTTACTAATATCAGAGGTAATTAACGGGTTACCTCAACCCAATTACAAGATATGAAAAGTGATAAAGGTACAGGTGTAAGCAAAATGTAAGTAGAAGCTTACAACTATTTCCTAAGTCTCCAAAAAGATTATATCTTATAACAAGTATAACCAAATCTAACAAGAAAAACTACGATATAAAACAAATGATTGAATACAGAAAAATACGATCGCCTTTGATAATTTGTTGCAAATGGTGAGAGGCCTTGAAAAGTATGCAACAAACCAAGCTCTTTTTCTGCTTGAAAATTGAGAATTGAAGGTGTAGGAAAGAGTATGAATTTTTAAGAGATGTGTAAAAAACAACACTCAAAGAGTGCTTATATAGGCCACTAATCACCTTTCTCACGAATTTTAGCCATTAGGGGTATTTTAGGAACATTAGAAATATGATTAATTGCAAACTGGCCGTTCAGACTAGTCACAATGGTTAGTTGGTACCGGTACTGACTGCATACAGTCAGTACAACCAAATCACTGGGTACCGGTAGTCATTGTGAGTACCAGTACTTGTGAAGCATAGACTTGGGTCCTGTGACCTACATGTACCGGTACTCATCATGAGTACTGGTACTTGTAAGTTCCAGGAAAAAACTCAGGGCACAAACTGTGACCACTTGATACCGGTACTCATTATGAAAACCGGTACTTGATGTTCACAGTTTGGAACTTAGGTCCAAACCTGTGCCAAGCAAGTACCAAAGATCATTAGTGTAAATCAATTAGAAAAATCCAATTTACTTTTGGCGACTTTGTTTTGAAAGAGTTGATTTTGAGTTAAGAGTCGAGTAAATGAACGATATTCTGAATCCTAGTTATCTCTACTTTAATTTTAACACTTAGATTAAAGTCTTCAAAACTTCTTCCTTCATGTGCAATCTTTTTGCTTGCATCCACAGATTCCTTTGACCTGTAATTACTTCAGAAACATATTAGAATTTAAAACGGTTTTGTTAACACCAAAACACAGAAGATAGATGGAACTAAAGTCCAACAATCTCCCCCTTTTTGATGTTGACAAAACAAACAAGATACTCATATTAAAGATAAACAGAGACTTAATAAGAGAAGAATAAAAAAAACTCTACAAGAGAGTGAAAAACCTCCCCCTCAAACTAAGCTCTCCTTATTTTAGATATGAAGTATCCATTCATTCATTTCATTTCTCCACCTTTTCGTCAAGCAAGCAAAAAAAATGAGCAAATACCATATAGCATGACATTATCAAACAAAACATCAACTTTCATAACATGATAAAGTTCATGACATAAAAGAAATATTAAAAGTCACACAAGTTTAACAATCTTAAGAGTCATACAAGCAACAACAAGCTTACATACTTAAAAAGCTAAACTAATTTCTACGATGTTTTCTTATAAGTGGTTGTTCATCCTCATCATCGCCGTCGTCATCATTATCATCATTGTCGTTGCCGTCGTCATCATTATCATCATTGTCGTTGCCGTCGTCATCATCATCATCGTCTTCTTCATATGAAACATTTACTTCATCTTCCGTGTCTTCTTCTTCCTCATCTTCATGGATAATAGGTTCTTTTTCTGCTACAAAAGTTGGATCTTGGAAGTGCTTCTGTCTTTTTTCACTGTATTCCGAAGGTACTTTTGGTTGAGTCCGCTTCCTTTATTTAGTTTGTTGAGTGGAAGATGCAACATATGAAGATTCAAGAGACATAGAAAGATATCATGAAATTTGCGTTCCATGTGACAGAAGGCAAAATTCAAATTGGTTAAATTTTAACCAATATAATTGAAAGTGTTGATCATATAGGATCGGTGCCAGACTCATGAGATAGGTTCCTCCAAGGAGTTTCGGCTTCCGGAAAGGGATAGGTAATGGGGACAAAAGCCGAAGATGACTCAAGAGGTGGATGAGAAGAAGATTGAGCATTTGGATCAACTTCATCTTCATCATCACTAGTAGATTCCTCTCTAGCGGGTTTCACTCCTATTTTTCGGAAAGTGGTCCATTGGAAATAGACTACTTTTCTAGGAGGAGTGAAATTAGAAAGGTCAATTTTATTTTTATGAAATATGTGAGACACTAAGATATCTAAAGGGTAAAGTCGATGCAGGGTAATGAGGTCTAAGAAAGTGAATGAAAACTGTGTTCCAGTTGACCGGAAATCTTGTAATGATAGCATAAATTAAGGGTAAAATGTCAACGGGAATTTTGTGAAAACCTGAATTTTTAGCCCTTAAATTCTATGCTAAGATACGAAAAAGAACACGAGCAAAAAGAGTCATGTTGGGGGCAACTAATGCTTTCCCCTGGCAATTAGGAAGTAATAGAGTTTCATGAATTTTGTGAGTAGGAAATTGCTTCTTAAGTGTGTTAAAAGGATGACCTTCATTTGGGCATTGGGTGATGGTTGATAAAAATTTAGGAGTAATGGTGATTTTTTCACCAAAAACTTTGGATGTTAAGACTAGATGGCCTCGATTTTCTTGTTCTTGGAGATTAACAAAAAATAGACAATTAACGTCAGGGTAAACTCTAGGAACATCAGCAAAAAATGACTTATCAAAGAAATGCATAAGATGCTGTTTGGAAAGACAGGCAGTAAACTCATAGATTTGAAGAGAAAAATCTTTCCACTCAATAGGCCTACAGTGATGAAGTTTTATGCCTTTATACCAATCAAATTTTGATTTAGCACCCTCATTGATGCAAAACTTGTGGAATGCATCTTGAGATGCTTTTCCCTTACTTTTAGATTTAGGTGTCATCTGAAAATATACAACAAGGAATAGGAAATACAATTAGAGATAAAGATCATGTGTTCAGGTAACAACACATTAAGCCTGCATGTACTGGTACTGGTGATTGGTAACGGTATTGGTTGGTTTCTATCCCAACCAGAAATTCGAGCTAGTACCGGTACTAATCTTCATTACCGGTACCTGCTCTCTAAAGCAGGCACTGCTGCGCCCAGCGAGTACCGGTACCGATGATGGGTACCAGTACCATCTGGTACCCGATGAAAACATATTGCAGCGGCAGAAATGACGTCGAGAGAAAAAAAACATGATGTAGAATGACTCAAGGAAACATGATTTGATGAGAAGAGAAGAATGTACCTAGGGTATGAAGATTGGAGATGATTCTTCTTCTTCTTGGCAAGGACTTGGAGAGACTTGTGGTGGAACTAGGGTTTGGTTGTGATGAAATGAGGCAAGTGTTTGCACTTGACCTCTTTTATATGGGATGGGTCATGTGCTTGTCACATGACCACTTAGGTGGTTAAGAGAAGAAAAATTGACAACTTAGGTGTTGAAGAAAAATAATGTAATCAACAACCTAAGTTAAGTAACCAAATTGCAAACAACACCCTGGTATTTCCAAACATATGAAAATATTACAATTTACCCCTCTTTTAGTAAGCAAGGGTAATTTGCAAGAAAGCCCTCAGGAATTTTCATAAATAAAAATAAAGTTCATATCAAACAAATTGTTAGATTAGAATCTCTTTTATTGTACAAATTCTTAATTTTCTCCTTATAAAGCAGAATCTCTCTGCTGCAAGAGGTTTTGTAAAGATGTCTGCCAATTGATTTTGAGTGTTAATGAATTCTAATTGAATAGAGCCTTGAAGTACATTAACTTTAAGGAAATGATGTCTAATGTCTATATGTTTGGTACCTGAATGATGTATCAGATTTTTGGATAGATTTATTGCACTTGTATTACTACATAATATCGTGGATTGTGCAAAAATCAATCCAAAGTCGGACAAAGTTTGTCTCATCCAAATGGCCTAAGAGCAAGCAAGTGAAGTTGCAATATATTCTGCTTCAGTCGTAGAAAGTGAAACACAAGTCTACTTCTTAGAGAACCATGAGACTAGAGATTCTCCAATAAAATGACATGTGCCACTTGTGCTCTTTCGGTCTGTCCGACTCCCTGCATAGTCTGCATCACTATAGGATAATAAATCTAAGGATTGTGCTTTAGAATAGAAAAGACCAAGGTCTTTTGTGCTGTTTAGGTATCTAAATATTCTTTTTACTGCATTAAAATGAGATTCCTTGGGTTCGGACTGGAATCTCGCACATAAACATGTAGCAAAAAGAATATCAGGTCTAGAAGCTGTGAGATATAGTAGTAAACCTATAATTCCCTGGTATTTCTTTTCATCTACTCTCTTGCCGGATAAATCTTTACCAAGAGAAGTAGATAGAGCAATCGGAGTCTCTTTGCCATTTACATTTTCAAAGTCAAATTTCTTGAGAATCTCAAGAACATATTTTGTTTGATTAATGTAAATTCCTGTGTCTAATTGTTGAATTTGGGTCCTAAAAAGAATCTGAGTTCACCCATCATACTCATTTCAAACTTAGTCTTCATAGACTCACAGAAATGTTGACACAGGGACTCCTTATTTGATCCAAATATAATATCGTTGACATATATTTGAACCAATAAGATGTCATTACCTTCTTTTACAAAAAGAGTTGAATCAACAACTCCAATTCTAAAACCATGCTGAAGAAGAAAGGTCCTAAGCCTATCATACCAGGCCCTAGGAGCTTGTTTAAGTCCATATAATGCCTTATTGAACTTGTATACATGCTCTGGGTGTGCTGGGTGGTGACATTTCCCAACCGCGGCTAGTCTTTGTCTGTTTTAATGCTTATTACAGTAATGTCGTTGTGGTATAAAATAAGACAGCTACGGTTGTCGTTACCATTACAATTTTACTTGGAAATAGTTTCCCGAGGTCGAACTCAGGGAGCTACTGGAATTCTAGACGTACAATGTTCCTTATTACAAAAATAAGAGAGAGAGAGAGGGAGAAATAGATTTCTGTCTTTTGACTTTTTCTTCTTTCTCTCTTTGCTTGTCTTCTTCTCTTCTTTCTCTTTTGTTTATCTTTACGGGTCTTCTTCCTTGGCTCTGATTGCCTTCAGTTCCTCTTCTTCTTCTGCTTGTCTTCTAGTTCTTTTCTTCTTCAGTTCTTCTTCTTTTTCTTGTCGTTATCTTCTTTCTTCCTTCTTCTCTTTTCTTTCTCTTCAGCTGCGGAGCCTTTTCTTTTCTTTTTCTTCTTCTCTGCTTTATCTCCTCTGAAGCTTCATCCGTCGTCTGATATCATAGTCAGACGACTTAAACGGCGGTCTGCTACAGTGCTTCCAGTCTCTTTTCTTCCTTCGTTGCTTCTTCTTCTTCCGCTCCTTTTCTTCTTCTTCCTGCGGCTAAGTGGTGAACCTTCTTCCTTCGCGCCCTGTCCCTGCGCAAGGCACAACAAAACCTATCCCTTCCCTCTACCCGCACGTCTCTCTCTCTGTAAACCGCTCACAGGAAGCTCTCCCAGAGCCGGGTTAACAGGTCAGGCTGCGTAACCGAGACCAGGCACACCGGCGTGGGTGGTGCGCGAGGAGTGCAGGGTAGTGTTGGGTCGGATCCGCCAGGTCCGCGTGGCGTGGGTCGCGGACGAGGCGGGCGAGTGGGCGAGGGGACCTCACCCCGTGTTCTGAGGCGCTAAGAGAAAAACACAAAATCAATTTAAATGGGTGCGGCGCTTCAAAATCTTACGATGTGGGACTAAACTTCGTTTCTTCACGCACGCGCCTGCAGGAAGGATGCAACCTTGCCTCAGCAGCTGCGTCCTCGTTTTTCCTCGCAAACCAGCTGCCTGCCTTCACCTGGGTCTCTCCAATTCGCCTCAGCTGGAGTCCTGCTGCTTCGAGGCCTGGAGCTCGCTTGGAAGCTCCTTGCTTCGTCGCCAATGGCGGCCGGGGCTGAAAATCTGCCTAACACAAACAGGGCCTCTCGGTCTAATCAGACCACAGGGAAACCTTCGCCGTGGCACGGCGAAGGTAGTGCGGGGTGCAGCAGGTCGCAAGGCGGTGTCTGGCGGCAGCCCTAGGTCGAACTGCAACCGGAAAAATGGGTTTGATCGGGGGAGTGTTGTGGAGGTGTGGAGTGGCAGTGGAGGGGTGGGGGGTGTTGGGTGGAGTAAGACGGAGCTTTTAGGACAGCTGGCGAGTTGTGTGGAGCGGCGGATCGACGGGGGCAACTCGCCAGAGGGTTGCCGGAGGGATGGAAGATGATGGTGGTCGGGCGTAGTGGAGGGGTAATCAACTGAAATGAAGTGGGGAAAAGAAAGAGGGGACGAAGGGAAATAACAGTAACCTACCTACAGGGACGAAGGGGGGTCAGAGCAGGGCGGCAGTCGTATCGACTTTCGCTGGAGAAGAAACACGCAGAGGGAGAGAGCGGCGGCGAGGAAGAGGGCAGGGAGGCGCGCGCTTGGTACGGCGCGACGTAGGGAGATTAGGCGAAGATGGCTCTGCTGCTGGTATTGCAGCAGAGCGACGAGACAGAGGAGGAGGAGTCGCCGGAGCTGGTGGGTTCCTGTCGGAGTGGGGAGAGAGGAAGGGTTGGGGTTTTCTCCGTCAAGACCAAGCTGCCCCAACCGGCTGGCGACGCTGGTCTTTATAAAGGCGGTGGCGGAGGGGTGGACGCAAGGAGGCGACGTGCCTCCCTCGCCGGAGAATGGCCGGAGGTGTGACCCATACCTTCCACGCATTCGTACGGAAGGTGTGGGCGTCGTCAGGCGACATGGCGGTGTCCCTGCGACAGCAGACGTCACAGGGAACACCAGGTTCAATTTGCAGGACATCCCCCTGTTGGTGCTAGCACACCACGATCATTTGTTTTGATGATAACAAAACACGTGTTATTTAACATTTGCAATTTGAGTCCTAGATTTCAGGTCAATTGCAAATGTGGACGTGTTTAGACGGAGTTCGAGCTCGCATCCAGGACGGATTGGAGGAGCTTGACGGAAAACAGAGGAGGTTCGCGTGGAGCGAAAGATTGGAGATGGAAGACAAGAAGAATATGATAGATTCTTTTTTATCCTTTCATGTATCTCTTGTCTTTATTTTCTTGCTCTTTTTGATTCCTTAGAACATTATGTTAAAGAGCCTCAAAGAACCCTAAAAGTAGTCCTAGGAACACCTGCACAACCCTAGGATACTTAAGTTTTCTGTAGAATACTTAGAAAACCAATATAGGGCTCAAACAGCATTTCCAGACGTCTAATCCCAAAATCAGACGTCTGATAAAGTATTTTAAGACGTCTGACTGTTGTTTCAGACGTCTGATGTAACGACCCGATTCCCGAGTCCCTACGAGACATGAGAACCGGACCGACTCAACTAATCCCAAGACCCAGTCGTCCAACGAGGAAGTAACCAAAAGACAGTAAGATAAACCACATTCAGCATGAATATAACTAACAGTAAGAAAGTACAGCAGTAAGGAAAGAAACTACTACAGTAGGCACCACTACAACAGTAAAACAACAGTTATCATATAACAAAAACTGCAGGTAAAGAAGGTACAGCGGAAACAAAAACTACTCACTAGAACAGAAACAAAAAGGGGTACAAAGCTGGGGTAACTCTACTAGACCCTACTCGGCCCAGCGTCCTCTGCAGCCGCCGACCCTGGCTGCTCAACACCTGGTCCTGAAAAAGGTAACGAGTGTAACACGTCAGCAAAACGCTGAGTAGAGTGGCAAACTAACTAAAGGCAACAGTAGAGTGTACAGTAGCTGTTATGTTCTATTACTTCCTTTATTTACATCTTTCAATTTTTCTCACTATTTCATTTACTTCTCAGATCCTTTACTTGATCTCGGATGTCCTCGTGGGACGATCTTGATTGCAGTCTTTTCCAAAAGTAGAAGTAGCACGTGGTGCTCTCCTGGCCGGGAGAGTCCCCCGTGGTGATCCTACCCTCAGTCAACCACCCCAAGGTCACTGACAGACGTAACGGTGACTACGGCACGCGCGATAAACGCACAGGTAGCTAGCCCGTACTGGCACGCGGTCAGTCGTTTCCGTTAACGGGTGCGCCCAAAGCACAGCACGGAACCAGGGCAGAGCCCTCTCAGTAACAGGGGTCCAACCCCTCCACAGTAACCAAACCGGGGCCTTGCCCCTCCACAGTCCGCGCACCCTCGCCTGACTACCCTGGTTTGCCCTAGTGGGCCTAACAAGTCGGTGAAGGAGGCTAGCAGAACCCCGGGGCCCGTGGGGTAGCTAGTACTCTCCTAACACTACTAGCTCTCCTCGGTACTACGTACACGAGGGCCAACAAGTCGGTACAGAGCGGCCAAGCCTAACCCCGGGTCCCTGGGGCGGCTGGCCCCACTCTGCACTAAAACAGGTATAGGTACTTCCCTTGGTACTGCGTACCCAAGAGACAGTACAAACTACATCTCAGTTCCATTCCTTTTTCTTTCCAGGAGTTTCACTCCTAATTTCCCGTAGGGTTCCAGCTCTTTATTTCAGAACATCATATGTTTCACTTTCCAGATTCACGTTCTCAATTTCCATGATCTCAACATGTTTCTTTGTTCATAATAGGCAGCTGTTAATTAATTTCACAGGCAGCTTATATATTCCTTTCCATTTTTCCAAGACTGCAGTAATATACATTCCACTAGTTTTTCCATCCTAGGATTCATGCCATATCCTAGGATCTATCATACAATCTAGTTTTCCGGCCCTAGGATTCATGCAACACCTAGGAGCTATCATTCCATATATTTCTCATTCCTAGGATTCATGCAATGCCCTAGGTTCTAGTTATGGTTCCATACTTTAACAGATTTTATTAATACTTAAAACCACTCTACCAGGTACAACGGGAGTAATGGGGGCGTGATCGGGAATCCCGCGCGCCTCCGCGATTCTCAAGACTGCAACCGAACGAGGTCCTATCACAAGGATCAAACACAAGGAGTGTCTCAAAACAGTGTATAGCTACTGTAGGCGGGTAGAGGAATAAATTCTGAAACGAACGCAACTCGAATCGCGGAAAACGGAGCCCAAACAGGCCCTAAACGGGTCGAGAAAGACGATACTGTGCAAAATCAGACGTCTGGAACTTCCTCCAGACGTCTTAAACGGTGGATCAGAGAATTACCTGCTCAGCGTGGTTTCCCAGACGTCCAGAAGTCTGCAGGGACGTCTTTCCTAGATCCCAGACGTCCGATGGTCACTCCGGACGTCTGGAGGTCACTCCCGCCGTCTGGTACAACTTCCAGACGTCTGATTCGCAAAGGATGACGAATCAGACAACCTGCGCACAGCCAACCCCCCTCCCTCAGTACGGTCAGTCGACAAAAAGGAAGAAGAAAGCGGAAACTCACCTTTCAGACGTCTGTATGATCTCACAGACGTCGACCTTGCCGTCTGTATATCAATCCAGACGTCTGATTCTGGAAATTTTTCCAGAATCAGAGCCCTGCTCGGCCTCCGCTCGCGACGCCGCTCGCGTCGCACCTCGCGCGTCCGCTGCTCCGCCCGCAGCAGGTCCCTCTCCGCGACGCTCTGCGCCCCCTGCGCCCTCCGCCGGCCGGCCAAGCCGCTCCCGGCGAGCTCGCCCTCACGGCAGAGCCCCGCCCTCGCACGCCGCAGCTCCTCCGCGCCTACTGCGGCTGCCGCTGCCGCTGCGCCCTCACGTCCGCTCGCTCTCGCGCACAGGCAGGAGAAGAAGGAGGAAGATGGTGGAGACGGGAGGGGAGGCGCGCCCCCCCTTTTAACGCCGCGCGGAGAGGAGAGAGAAGGCGGTCGCAGTCGCCTGCCGCCGCAGAGAAAGAGGCAGGATCGCAGGTCTGCGCGCACAGGCGCGCAGACGAATATCCCGTGCGAGCATAACTGTTCGCCAGACGTCTGTAAACTAACCCGGACGTCTGGTCAGACGTCTGGATGTGATCCCAGACGTCTTTACAGACGTCTGGGCCACCTCCCAGACGTCTTAAAAGACGTCTGGGGCACGCGCTCGTTACAATATAACAAACTCAAAGGAAGTTTCGTCCCCGAAACTTGCGCCAACTAGGGTGCGGGAAGAAGGTGTCCAAATAACCATAACAAACTCAAAGAGGATCGAAGCCGGTCCGAAAAGACGTACCCGCGAAAAGCTCCGGGTACCGCTCCCGCATTGCCGCCTCAGGCTCCCAGGTAGCCTCCTCGTACCGCTGGCTCCTCCACAAAACCTTTACCAGGGGTACTTGCTTTCGTCTCAACCTGCGGACGGCTCGGTCTAGGATCTGCACTGGCCGCTCGGGGTAGGTCAGGTCGTCGCTCACCTCGACGCTCTCGTGACTCAGTACGTGGCTGGGATCGGCTACGTACTTCCTGAGGTTGGACACGTGGAACACGTCGTGCACACCAGAAAGCTGCGGGGGAAGGGCAAGTCTGTAAGCAACGGGTCCAACCCGCTCCAGGACCTCGAAGGGCCCCACGAACCTCGGCGCGAGCTTCCCTCTCACCCCAAACCGCTGTAAGCCCTTCATGGGCGAAACACGAAGAAAGACGTGGTCCCCGACCTCGAACTGCACCTCTCTGCGTCTGCGATCTGCGTAGCTCTTCTGTCTGCTCCTGACAGTGCGGAGTCGTCTGTGGATCTGCTCAACTACCTCCTGACTCTGCCGGATCAACCTGGGGCCAACCTCCCACTTGGTCCCCACCTCAACCCAACTCAAGGGTGCCGTGCATTTCCGTCCGTACAGAGCCTCCCGGTCGGATACGATCTCCCGCGGAACTCCGTGTAGTCGCACCACATCACGGATATACCTCTCTGCCAACTGTGCTGGTCCTAAAGTGACTCGGATCGGCAAGAATCGTGCCGTCTTCGTCAATCTATCCACTATTACCCAGACCGCGTCGTGTCCTCGCTGGGTAACAGGTAAGCCCACCACCAAGTCCATGGTGATGCTCTCCCACTTCCACTCTGGCACTGGAAGCGGCTGAAGCGGCCCTGCAGGCCTCTGATGCTCGGCTTTCACCTGCTGGCACACTAAGCACTGCTGCACGAACTCACCCACATCCCGCTTCATCCCTCTCCACCAGAACTCGCGTCTCAAGTCATGGTACATTTTCGTGTTTCCGGGATGTATGGTGAATCTGGAACCGTGTGCCTCAGTCAGGAGCTCTCTCAACAGCTCCTCGTCTCTGGGGATGCACAGCCGTCCCCTCAAGCGCAACACCTGGTCTGTGAAAGAGAAGTCCCCTGGGTCCCCTGACAGTACTCTGTCGCGCAAAGACTGCAAGTACGGATCGGTCATCTGTCCCGTGATGATGCGGTCTATCAACTCTGGTCTGGTCTGCCGTGTCACCGTCACTGCCCCACAGTACCCTCGTAACTCTAGAGGTCGCCAACTGCCCACCTCCTCCAAAAGGCTCCAACTCTGTAACTGTAGACTGGCCAAGCGTGCGGGCGCCTTACGGCTCAAGGCGTCAGCCACCACATTGGCCTTTCCCGGGTGGTAGGAGATGCTGCAGTCGTAGTCCTTCAGGAGCTCCAACCAACGTCTCTGTCTCATGTTGAGCTCCTTCTGGTCAAAAAGATATCTGAGGCTCTTGTGATCTGTAAAAATCTCGAAGGTCTCACCGTACAAGTAGTGCCTCCATGTCTTCAGCGCGAAGACAACAGCTGCCAACTCTAGATCGTGGGTAGGGTAGGTATGCTCATGGGGCTTCAGTTGCCGCGAAGCGTAAGCGACCACGTGACCCCTCTGCATGAGCACACCTCCTAACCCCTGCAAGGAAGCGTCCGTGTACACAACGAACCCGCCACTACTGTCAGGGATGGTGAGCACGGGAGCCGAGGTCAACCTCTCCTTCAGCTCCAGAAAACACGCCTCACAGGCGTCTGTCCAAGCGAAAGGCACATCCTTCCGAGTCAACTGTGTCATAGGACGTGCAATCTGCGAAAACCCTCTGATGAACCGTCTGTAGTAACCTGCCAGTCCCAGGAAACTGCGAATCTCAGTGACCGAACGCGGTCTCTCCCACCTGAGCACTGCCTCGACCTTGGCGGGATCCACCGCCAGGCCGTCTCCAGAGATCACATGACCCAAAAAGGTCACCTCCCTCAACCAGAACTCGCACTTGCTGTATTTGGCGTACAGCCTGCGTCGTCTCAGAGTGTCCAGAACCATCCGCAAGTGCTGTCCGTGCTGCGTCCGATCTCTAGAATAGATGAGTACATCATCTATGAAAACCACCACAAACTGGTCCAAGTACGGTCTGAACACCCGGTTCATCAGGTCCATGAAAGCAACGGGGGCATTGGTCAGCCCAAACGGCATGACCAAAAACTCGTAGTGTCCGTACCGGGTGCGGAAAGCTGTCTTGGAGACGTCGGTCTCCCTGATCCTCAACTGGTGGTATCCAGACCTCAAGTCGATCTTGGAAAACACCGTGGCACCCCGCAACTGGTCAAACAAATCGTCAATCCTCGGCAGCGGATATCTGTTCTTGATGGTGACCCTATTCAGTTGTCGGTAATCCACACAAAGGCGTAGGGTCCCATCCTTCTTCTTCACAAACAGTACCGGGGCTCCCCAGGGAGACGCACTGGGCCTCACGAAACCCTTCTCCAAAAGGTCCTGCAACTGAGACTTGAGCTCTCGCAGCTCAAGCGGTGCCATCCCGTATGGCGCGGTGGAGATGGGGCTGGTCCCTGGTACTAGTGAGATCTCAAACTCGATCTCACGCTCGGGCGGTAGTCTTGGTAACTTGTCTGGAAACACGTCGGGGTACTCTCTGACCACCGGGATGCTCTGGAAGTCTGCCACGGGGCTGTGCTCTGCCACCACACAAGCTAAGAAGCCCTCACACCCCTGGCTCAAAAGTCTCGCCGCCCGAAGTGCCGAAATGCACCTGAAACCTCCGTCCACTGGCTGCCCGTGAAACTCGAAGGAAGGCAACTCCGGAATGGAGAAGACAATCTTCCTCTCAAAGCAGTCTACCAAGGCGTGGTAAGCGGACAGCCAATCCATCCCCAGGATCACCCCAAAGTCCTCCATCTGTATCATAATCAGGTCAGCTGGCAGGCTGTGTCCCCCGATGCTGACCCCGCAACCCGTGTACACCTCCTCAGCTACAAACAGCTGACCACTCGGACCTCTGATTACGAACGGGTTCTCTAACAATGTATAATCCTGGTCCAAACTAACTGCGAAACTGTCTGCGACAAACGAGTGCGTAGCGTCGGAATCGAAAAGCGTGTAAACGAGTCTGCCAGAAACTGAAACCATACCTGCTACCACGGATCCCGAAGCTCTGGCATCCCTGTGTGTTAGGGCGTTGATACGCCCCTCAGCTCTAGGTGCGGACGAAGCAGCCACACTCTGCGTCGGACGGGTAGGTGCTGGCCGGTACCCTCCTCGCGACTGCGGTCCTCCTCCTTGCGCCTGGAAACCGCGGCCTCCTGCGCGCCCTCCAGTGCTCTGCGCGGGAAGTATCTGCTGACCTCCTGCCCTAGATGGGCAGTCCCTCCTGACATGGCCCGGCTGGCCACATTGGTAGCAGAGGGGAACTCGACTCCCGCCCTCAGTGAGTCCCTGCTGTCGGCTAGGCGGGGGTCCGGTGCTGGCGACTGGCCCCTGTCGAGAGCCCCCAAAGGCCACTGATGGCCCTGCACAACGTGACGGCTCTCCTGCGGACGCCACGTGTCTCCGCTCTCGCCGGCCCTGTGAGAAGTCTGGCTGAAAGGGCCTCTTCCGCCCGCCGTCGGTCTCTCGCGCGGACGGGTTGGTCTCCTCGTAAGTCATGGCTGCCTCTACCACCCTCGAAAACGTCGGCAGCTTCAGGGGTTTGACATACCCCCGGATCGCAGGCCGGAGCCCCTCGGTGAACCTCCAAAGGCGCTCCTCCTCAGTGGCTACCGCTGTCGCTGCAAAGCGGGACAGCTCCAAGAAACGCGTGCGGTACGCGCTCACGGTCATCGTCCCTTGGCGGAGAGTGTGGAACTCCCGCCTCCTCTGGTCCTGCCACGTCTGGGGAAAGTACTGCTCGCAGAAGAGGGTGACGAACTGGTCCCACGTCGGCTCGTCCCTCTCCTGTCCCCGGACCGCCCTCCACCACCGGTGTGCCGCACTCTCCAGCTGGTACGTGGCAAAGGCCACGCGGCACTCCACCGGGGGGCGAAGGGTGTCGAAGATCTTCTCCAGCTGCTCAAGCCAGTCCTCTGCCTCGGTCGGGTCCTCATCCCCCTTGAAGGAGGGGGCTTCAGCTTCCGGAACTGTCCGAAAAGCTCGAAGTGGTGCTGTAGGGGAGGTGCTGGTGCACCTCCAGGCGAAGGTGCCTCGTGTACAGAAGTGTCGGAGGAAGGTGGGGGCGGCAGGGGCCCATCCCCTCCCTCGTGTCCGGCGCCGCGTCCGTCGCGTGGTCCCACAGAGGACTCCCCCTCTGCAACCCCAGGAGGAGGTGCTCGGGGCGGTGGGTGGAGCTCCTCTCGTACAATATCCCGTATCAGTCTGGCGAGGTCCTGGGCCTGGATGCCAGGGAGTGGTGGCTGGTCCACCGAGACGTCAACGACAGCACGTCCACCTCGCCGACCTCGCCCTCGGCCGCGCCCGCGGCCAGTCTCGCCAGTCCCACGACGAGGCATCTCCTGCAAGGAGACGCGAAACAAAACGGAAACGTCAAAACAGACGGTACCTAACAACACTTCTAAGAGCTCATGTCAAGAGATATGTTGTGGTGGCTACTCTAGCTATAAACATGTGAATTGGTTATTTTCCAGTCAGTTGATTCACTTCTCGGGACGACCTTGCTCTGATACCATCTTGTAACGACCCGATTCCCGAGTCCCTACGAGACACGAGAACCGGACCGACTCGACTAATCCCAAGACCCAGTCGTCCAACGAGGAAGTAACCAAAAGACAGTAAAATAAACCACATTCAGCATGAATATAACTAATAGTAAGAAAGTACAGCAGTAAGGAAAGAAACTACTACAGTAGGCACCACCACAACAGTAAAACAACAGTTATCATATAACAAAAACTGCAGGTAAAGAAGGTACAGCGGAAACAAAAACTACTCACTAGAACAGAAACAAAAAGGGGTACAAAGCTGGGGTAACTCTACTAGACTCTACTCGGCCCAGCGTCCTCTGCAGCCGCCGACCCTGGCTGCTCAACACCTGGTCCTGAAAAAGGTAACAAGTGTAACACGTCAGCAAAACGCTGAGTAGAGTGGCAAACTAACTAAAGGCAACAGTAGAGTGTACAGTAGCTGTTATGTTCTATTACTTCCTTTATTTACATCTTTCAATTTTTCTCACTATTTCATTTACTTCTCAGATCCTTTACTTGATCTCGGATGTCCTCGTGGGACGATCTTGATTGCAGTCTTTTCCAAAAGTAGAAGTAGCACGTGGTGCTCTCCTGGCCGGGAGAGTCCCCCGTGGTGATCCTACCCTCAGTCAACCACCCCAAGGTCACTGACAGACGTAACGGTGACTACGGCACGCGCGATAAACGCACAGGTAGCTAGCCCGTACTGGCACGCGGTCAGTCGTTTCCGTTAACGGGTGCGCCCAAAGCACAGCACGGAACCAGGGCAGAGCCCTCTCAGTAACAGGGGTCCAACCCCTCCACAGTAACCAAACCGGGGCCTTGCCCCTCCACAGTCCGCGCACCCTCGCCTGACTACCCTGGTTTGCCCTAGTGGGCCTAACAAGTCGGTGAAGGAGGCTAGCAGAACCCCGGGGCCCGTGGGGTAGCTAGTACTCTCCTAACACTACTAGCTCTCCTCGGTACTACGTACACGAGGGCCAACAAGTCGGTACAGAGCGGCCAAGCCTAACCCCGGGTCCCTGGGGCGGCTGGCCCCACTCTGCACTAAAACAGGTACAGGTACTTCCCTTGGTACTGCGTACCCAAGAGACAGTACAAACTACATCTCAGTTCCATTCCTTTTTCTTTCCAGGAGTTTCACTCCTAATTTCCCGTAGGGTTCCATCTCTTTATTTCAGAACATCATATGTTTCACTTTCCAGATTCACGTTCTCAATTTCCATGATCTCAACATATTTCTTTGTTCATAACAGGCAGCTGTTAATTAATTTCATAGGCAGCTTATATATTCCTTTCCATTTTTCCAAGACTGCAGTAATATACATTCCACTGGTTTTTCCATCCTAGGATTCATGCCATATCCTAGGATCTATCATACAATCTAGTTTTCCGGCCCTAGGATTCATGCAACACCTAGGAGCTATCATTCCATATATTTCTCATTCCTAGGATTTATGCAATGCCCTAGGTTCTAGTTATGGTTCCATACTTTAACAGATTTTATTAATACTTAAAACCACTCTACCAGGTACAACGGGAGTAATGGGGGCGTGATCGGGAATCCCGCGCGCCTCCGCGACTCTCAAGACTGCAACCGAACGAGGTCCTATCACAAGGATCAAACACAAGGAGTGTCTCAAAACAGTGTATAGCTACTGTAGGCGGGTAGAGGAATAAATTCTGAAACGAACGCAACTCGAATCGCGGAAAACGGAGCCCAAACGGGCCCTAAACGGGTCGAGAAAGACGATACTGTGCAAAATCAGACGTCTGGAACTTCCTCCAGACGTCTTAAACGGTGGATCAGAGAATTACCTGCTCAGCGTGGTTTCCCAGACGTCCAGAAGTCTGCAGGGACGTCTTTCCTAGATCCCAGACGTCCGATGGTCACTCCGGACGTCTGGAGGTCACTCCCGCCGTCTGGTACAACTTCCAGACGTCTGATTCGCAAAGGATGACGAATCAGACAACCTGCGCACAGCCAACCCCCCTCCCTCAGTACGGTCAGTCGACAAAAAGGAAGAAGAAAGCGGAAACTCACCTTTCAGACGTCTGTATGATCTCACAGACGTCGACCTTGCCGTCTGTATATCAATCCAGACGTCTGATTCTGGAAATTTTTCCAGAATCAGAGCCCTGCTCGGCCTCCGCTTGCGACGCCGCCCGCGTCGCACCTCGCGCGTCCGCTGCTCCGCCCGCAGCAGGTCCCTCTCCGCGACGCTCTGCGCCCCCTGCGCCCTCCGCCGGCCGGCCAAGCCTCTCCCGGCGAGCTCGCCCTCACGGCAGAGCCCCGCCCTCGCACGCCGCAGCTCCTCCGCGCCTACTGCGGCTGCCGCTGCCGCTGCGCCCTCGCGTCCGCTCGCTCTCGCGCACAGGCAGGAGAAGGAGGAAGATGGTGGAGACGGGAGGGGAGGCACGCCCCCCCCTTTTAACGCCGCGCGGAGAGGAGAGAGAAGGCGGTCGCAGTCGCCTGCCGCCGTAGAGAAAGAGGCAGGATCGCAGGTCTGCGCGCACAGGCGCGCAGACGAATATCCCGTGCGAGCATAACTGTTCGCCAGACGTCTGTAAGCTAACCCGGACGTCTGGTCAGACGTCTGGATGTGATCCCAGACGTCTTTATAGACGTCTGGGCCACCTCCCAGACGTCTTAAAAGACGTCTGGGGCACGCGCTCGTTACATCTGATAACCTTTTAGGCTGGACTTAGTTTTCTGTCTGATGAAATCAGACGTCCCGACCTTAGACCAGACGTCTTAGGAGACGTCTGATGACTTTGCCAGACGTCCAATTAGTGGACCGTTGGCTGGCTTAGCAAACAGTCAAGAATATGACCGTTAGAGCCTTATCGGACGTCCTTAGGCATTTCCAGACGTCTGATAAATGACCGTTTTGCCTCGGCTGACCCAAAATCTCTTCTCAGAGATTTTCTAGCCGTTGCAACGTTTGGAAATCAATTCCCACAGTAAAAGTAGGTTTCCAGACGTCCAGACTTAGTTCCAGACGTCCTGTATGTCGTCTGATGGACTTGCACAAAAACCCTGTTTAGATCTGATTCAAGTCAGGGAGAAACCCGCATAGAATCAGACGTCTTAAAGTGGCCTTCCAGACGTCTGATACCAGAGTTAGACGTCTGATAACCCTGTCAAGTGTAATCATTGTCCTGATTTCGGCCTGATTCTCTTGGGCTTTGTTCCCAACGGCTATAGAACCTTTCCTAAGCCTTCCAAAGCCTTCCTAAGGCCTCTATAAATAGAGGGGAGCCTTTGCAACACAAAAAATACACTTGGATACACTTAGAAACACAAGATATACACTTGGATACACTTAGAAACTCAAGATATACACTTGGATACACTTAGACACACAAGATATACACCTAGAGAGACCAAGATACACTAAGATCAAGTATTTCCACTCTCTTGTGTCCAAGAAGCACTTGCTCTCTAAGCTCAAGCTCCATCATCTTGAGAGCATCATTCCCTTCGCGCACCCGCTCTCCCGCCGTTGTCTACGAGAGCGACATTGCGCCGTTGCGTGGCTCACGCACCCGCGTCATCGTCGACGCACTTCTTGCAAAGGGGAGTTTCCTATTTCGTATAGAAGCTTAGGTTTATTACTTTGTTGGCTCTATAGGACTATTGTTTATTTTATCTTTGTCTTTTGGTTGGTTATTCGCTTTACGAATTCCCGTCTCCTTCGTGGGACAAAATCCTTCTCGTGGAGAGAAGGGGTTGAGGAACGCTACCCTCGTACTTGTAGCGTGGTTGTACTGAGGTTGAATCACCCTCGTTTCAAAGTGATTCGGTTAGTGGATTTGATCAACTAGGTTGATCGGAAAATCCTAACTCGAGAGGGTTAGGTGGTGGTTTTCACCCGGTTTGGGTTTCCACCTAAAAATTACTTGTGTACATTTTGTGATTGCTTATTTTTGTGATATTGCTTTCAATTCCGCATTTTCTTTGTCACGCTGATCTCACCCCTCCAAGTAAGGGAACTTTCACCCCCCACCCTGCGCAGCGCCATGCTCCGCGCAAAGTCGCCGGAGCATGGCGCTGTGCAGAGACTTGTAGGGGGATCTAAACGCAAAGAACGACGAGGAAACTAGGGGCCAAAATGCAAGGGTTTCGAAAGTTGAGGGTCAAAAAGTAATAGATGAGGACCAAATTGCAAAGTCGGTCAAGAAGGTCTCTTCTTAGGCTCAAGTTTTTATGCATGACTAAATTGAACCTAAGGATTTTAATGGTGAATTTTGTTTCTAGGTTAGACCTTGTTTTACTGGCCATTTTACGTAAAAACCTAAATTAAACCATTAATTAGGCATGGTTCTCAATGTAGGTCAAAATGGGTTTCTAAGGCCAAATTGAAGGTTCTAAACCCTAGAGATTATTTTTTTATGAATTTTAGAGGGTTTAGTCGATTTTTACCCTACCTCGAACCTCATGAATTGAAGTGGATTTGTTTTAGAGTTACATAATGTCATTTAAGTCCTTGGAGTTGCTGTAGCCCTTGTTGGATTAGATCATCCCACTTTCCTTCTTATTAGGTTAGTTTGACCTATGTTTGGATCCTGAGTTACCCTATTTGTAGATTGTGTTTGTGAAATTGCTTTTTAACCCCTTATGACTTATTTTCTTCTTAAACTCAGAATTCTTTGAGTCAAGCCTTTCTTTGAGTTATGTGAGCTTTTTCTCGTATATCTAGGTTAGATTGTGCTAGTTAGGGTTCATGATGAGGTTCTTATCACTGGGTCCTCGAACCCGGGAGGCTGAAGAACATAAACTTCTTCCTTAATGTAACCATTAAGAAAAGCACTCTTGACATCCATTTGATATAGCTTGAAGTCCTTTGCACTTGCAAAGGCAAGTAGCATCCATATGGACTCCAAGCAAGCAACAGGAGCATATGTCTCATCAAAGTCAATACCCTCCTGTTGGTTATAGCCTTGAGCTACAAGTCTGACTTTATTCCTGATCACTGAACCAGATTCATCTAATTTATTTCGGAACACCCACTTAGTTCCAATGATGAAATTACCCTCAGGAGCGGGTACCAAGTTCCATACATTGTTCCTAGTAAATTGGAGTAGCTCCTTTTGCATAGATACAACATATGATTCATCCTTTAATGCCTCATCAACTTTCTTGGGTTCAAGTTGTGAAACAAAAGCATTAAGGACAAAATCAGCACTAAAGTGAGATCGAGTTTTTACACCTTGTTCAATATCACCAATAATCTGTTCTTGAGGGTGATCCTTATGGTGTACCCATTCTTTTGGAAGATCATGTACATTTCGTGAATCTTCTATTTTTGTTACATCAATGAAGGGGGTAAATTCATCATCAGAATCTAAATGATTTGGTTCCAATTCACCTAAGTTTGTTTCATCAAATGAAACATGCAGGGATTCTTCAATGACAAAAGTCCTTTTATTAAAGACTCGATAAGCTTTGCTTCTTGTTGAATAGCCAATAAAAATGCCTTCATCACCTTTTGCATCAAACTTAGCAAGCCGGTCACGGGTGTTTAATAAATAACATCTACTTCCAAACACCTTAAAATATGATATCCTAGGAGACTTCTCATAATAAAGCTCATATGGAGTTTTCTTAATCATAGGCCTAAAAAGTGTCCTATTTAGAACATAATATGCCGTATTAATGGCTTCTACCTAGAAATATTTTTGAAGCCCAGACTCCAAGAGCAAAGTTCGGGCGCATTCTTGTAGAGTGCGATTCTTGCGCTCTACAACACCATTTTGTGATAGAGCCCAAGGAAATGAAAATTCATTGGTTATGCTAGAATTGACACAAAAGCTTGAAAATTTTTCATTTTGAAATTCACCCCATGATCAGTCCTAAGTCTAAGAATAGAGGATGATTTTTCCTTTTGAAGTCTTCGAGTAAGACTTAGGAAGGAATCAAATGAGTCATCCTTATGTTCAAGAAGATGACCCAAGTGAACTTAGAGAAGTCCTCAATAATAACTAGGCAAAATTTTGATCCATTTAGACTCTTAAATCGTGTTGGTCCAAATAGATCAAGGTGTAACAACTCTAGAGGTCGTGTTGTTGAAACTAAGTCTTTAGGTTTAAAAGAGGCTTTGCGCATTTTTCCGAGTTCACACGACTTGCACAAAACATCCTTCTTATAAGTTAGTTTAGGTAGGCCCCTTACTAACTCATTTTTGGCTAACCTATTAAGATGTTTGTGATTAATGTGACCTAGCCTACGGTACCAAAGATCTACTTCAATATGAGAGGCAAGCAGACATTTTATATATTTCTCTTTTGAAAAATGAAGAGCATAGATATTTTCATATCTAAATCCTTTAATTAAAATCGTGTTTGTTCGTTCTTTTAATATTTTAAATCCAACTTTAGTGAACAAAACATCACATCCATTATCACATATTTGACTAACACTAAGCAAGTTATGTTTTAAGTTTTCTACTAAAGAACATTACATACCTGCTTAGAAGAGTTTCCTATTGTACCTTCACCAATAATGCGACAACGTTTGTTGTCGCCCAACTTGACGTGTTTCCATCTTCGATTTTGGTCCATTTGATAAAGAGGTAGAAGTATCCCATCATGTGCTTGGAACACCCACTGTCTAGGATCCATTTGTCCTTTTTGACTTGTAAGATAATTTATTAAATCTATTTTAGGTACCCATTTTCTTTTGAATCCTTGATGGTTAGTACCTTTCAAATCCTTTGGTTTATAGATCACTTTAGTGTTAGATCTATAATTCTTAGGATTCTTGACCTTTTGATAAATCTATGCATGTCTAGGTACATGTGATTTATTTTATGTATTATTTTTATTATTGAACTTGGCTTTTAAATTATTATAAAATTCCGTATTCATCCTACTTGTTTTTAAATTATTCAAAGTGTCCTCAAAGTGCTCATAAATATCTTCTAATTCTACTATTTTTGCATGTAATTGATTGTTAATTTCTTTGGACATATCTAATTCTATTTCTAAATAAGATTTCTCTATTTCTAGAGTTCTATAACTGTCATGCAAAACCTTATTTTCCTTTTTAATCATCCTAGCCTTATTATATAAATCTTCATATGCTTGTACTAATTCATTAAAGGTGACTTCAGAATCTACCTCATTTGCAGAGTTGTTGTTTGCCATTAAGCAAGGATGTGCAACTTCTGTTCCTTCAGATTTTTCAGAAGATGATTCCGTGTCAGAATCATTATCATCCCAAGTTGCCTTGTATGCCTTTCTTGAAATCTTCGTTTTCTTTCGATCGAGTTCTTTATCCTTCTTTTCTTCCTTCTTCTTCTTGATCACTGGACAATTTTTTCGTATGTACCCCTTCTTCTTGCACTCAAAACAAATAATGTAATTTGAAAATTTATTGACTTTCTTACCTTGTTTTCGGATGAATCTTCTGAATCTTCTCGTTAGAAGAGCAAGCACCTCTTCTTCGTCAGAATTGGAGTCATCAAAGTCTGATACCTCCTTTAAAGCTTTGAAAGCAAGCTCCTTTTTCTTGCTTATGGATTTTTCTTCATTCTTCTTCATATTTTCCAACTAGACTTTATATGCCATGAGGCTTCCAATTAACTCATCTAAGGAGAGAGTCGAAAGAACTTTTGCCTCTTCGATGGCTGTGGTCTTTGGAGACCAATCGCTTGTAAGGGACCTTAAGATTTTCCTTACAAGCTGCTCCTCCTTCAGCTTGACTCCAAGATTCTTCATTAGATTCACGATCTCTCCAAATCTTGTGTACATCCCTTTGATTGTTTCACCTTTCTGCATCCTAAAACACTTATAGCTTTCTGTTAGAATAGAAATATGTGTTTCTTTAACCTTACTCGTACCTTCATAACTGATTTGCAATGTGTTCCATATCTCGTATGCGGACTCGCATGCGGAGATACGGTTAACCTCTTCCCTTGATAACGCACAATAGAGTGCGTTCATCGCTTTTGCATTTCCCGCGATCCTTTTCTTTTGTTCTGTAGTCCAGACAACACCTTCCTGTGGCTCCGGATCCATGTACTTCTCTTGGATAAACATCCATGAGTCCTCATCCATGGCCTTGAGGAAGATTTGCATCCTCCTCTTGCAGTATCCATAGTCCATCCCATCAAAGTAGGGAGGACGTGTGGATGACTGTCTTTCGGTGCGCTTGACTGGAGATGCCATTGCGAAAGAGAATTGTTACTTCTTTTCGCAACCCGCTCTGATCTACCTGTAGGATCTGTAAATCACAAGCACACTAGAAGGGGAGATGAATAGTATGGGAAATAAAAATTACAAGACAAAACAAACCACAAAAACAAAGGCACAAGATATAAAGTGGTTCCCCTCACTTGGGTACTCCACTACCTAAGTCTCTTGACTTAGGATTTTTAACCTAATTCTCTCAACTCAGAGGGAATCAATTTATTAATATGAGAGGTAATTAACGGGTTACCTCAACCCAATTACAAGATATGAAAAGTGATAAAGGTGCAGGTGTAAGCAAAATGTAAGTAAAAGCTTACAACTATTTCCTAAGTCTCCAACAATATTATATCTTATAACAAGTATAACCAAATCTAACAAGAAAAATTAAGGTGTAAAATAAATGATTGAATACAGAAAAATACGATCGCCTTTGATGATTTGTTGCAAATGGTGAGAGGCCTTGAAAAGTATGCAACAAACCAAGCTCCTTTTCAGCTTGAAAATTGAGAATTGAAGGTGTAGGCAAGAGTATGAATTTTTAAGAGATGTGTAAAAAACAACACTCAAAGAGTGCTTATATAGGCCACTAATCACCTCTCCTACGAATTCTAGCCGTTAGGGTATTTTAGGAACATTAGAAAAATGATTAATTGTAAACTAGCCATTCAGACTGGTCACAACGGTTAGTTGGTACCGGTACCGAACTCTTGGTACCGGTACTAACTGCATACAGTCAGTACAACCAAATCATTGGGTACCGGTACTCATTGTGAGTACCGGTACTTGTGACACATAGACTTGGGTCCTGTGACCTACATGTACCGATACTCATGATGAGTACCGATACTTGTAAGGTCCAGGCAAAAACCCAATGCACAAACTGTGACCACTTGATACCGGTACTCATGATGAGTACCGGTACTTGATGTTCACAGTTTGGAACTTAGGTCCAAACCTGTGCCAAGCAAGTACCAAAGATCATTAGTGTAAATCAATTAGAGAAATCCAATGTACTCTAGTCGACTTTGTTTTGAAAGAGTCATTTTTGAGTTAAGAGCCGAGTAAATGAATGATATTCTGAATCCTAATTATCTCTACTTTGATTTTAACACTTAGATTATGTTTTACTTGTTTGGAGACATACAAAAATTCTAAGATACAATAAAAACTAAAGTATTCAAAACTTCTTCCTTCATGTGCAATCTTTTTGCTTGCATCCACAGATTCCTTTGACCTGTAATTACTTCAGAGACATTAGAATTTAAAACGGTTTTGTTAACACCAAAACACAGAAGATAGATAGAACTATATATATATATATATAAGCACACAAAAGGGATATTTGCTTGTGAAAAAAAGAAGAAGTGTTAATTATGTAAGTCAAAATGTTTTGAAGCAAAAAAATCTACCACCCTCATGAGCCATTAAATATAGCCTAAACCTATTTTTCTATATTTCTGACTGCCTGAATACGGGCTGAGGAGTTTGACTTAGTCATAGGGTTATCAAAACCTAATTAAAGTGTAATGCTATGTAAGACCACCAAATACAGTTGCAAATCTGGTAACATGTGAGCACAGGAAGAAAAAAGAAGAAGAAAAAGAGAGAGAGAAAGAGAGAAAAGAAAAAATACAAAAGATTAAAGAGAGCATAGTTTTCCAGCCCTTCTCTAAGTTATTCAATAATCTAATAATCTAGATTCTGAAATACCAGTCTCTATGTAGCACCAGAAGCGAGTGAGCCACCAAATACAAATCCAGTTAACTCAGACGTCTTCTACCTACGCCAAAAGCCGGGGCTAAAATTAGAGAATATTTTATATCCCCGAGAGAAGAGGTTTGCCTATTCCAATAGAACTTCACTAAGGGTCAAGTACAAACTTTAAATGTGTATCGACTCTTCACTTGGATTCGTTGCAGAAGCTACAACATGATATATTCATGGTTATCTGGATTCTAAATTGTTGGATGAAACAAAAAGAAATAAATCTTTACTTTAACTCTTGATAAAATGCATTTAGTCTTGCACTTGCTAGGGACTAGCAAGATTTAGGCATGGGGGTATGATTTAGTTATGAACAGCAATCATAGGCCCTAATTCGCTTGAATTTAGGCAGAACTTAGCTTAATATGAACATTCTGCATACATACGCATCGTATTCTGCATCGTAGTTGATATATGTGTTTTATGCATAAAACTATGCTATTTGAGAGGTATCAGCCAATGTAGGTAATTGGGGGCTGCGGATGACCAATCCAACCGTATGGATCTGTTCAGAACTACGACAGGAGTCTAACGCTTCCAAGATCGCATCAATCAGACTCAAGTAGCACCCTAGGGAATCCGTAGAAGATCAAGAGCCAAGGGGCAAATTAAAGAAGATCTAGACCTTAAATGACAAATTCAACCACGTGGGTGGATCCGGATTGACGTTCACAGTCCAACGATGCAGAAATCAACTTAATCGAAGGCTTATGTCATCAGATACAAGAAGAAGATGGACAGCCATAATGGCGCTGCATGGCGTCATCGCAACCGCCCCCTCACCACACCCTTATTGGGAAGGAGAACTATGGGCCGTTGGATTGTCATCCAACGGCCGCGATCACGCCATCGTAGTTGCCCTCAGCCACCTCATCAAAAGAAATGAGATCTTGACCGTTGGATTCCCATCCAACAGCCGAGAACGCACGCCAACGAAACCTAAACGCAACCAACTTGTGGGAGTAGCACGTTGGTTAGTGCTCTCTCCATGAGACGGGCGGCGCGGGATCGAAGCACGCTCCGTGGGGATTTAGAAGCGGTGCCCGTAGACGAAATTCGATAGCCGGATCTCCATCGAGCAGCTTGGCGGTGAACGCGTGGCAAACGCGAAGGCGTTGGATGCAGATGCGCGTGATGATGCGTGCAGAAACGTGCAAGAGCGCGCTTTAGGATTTTCAAAGACACGATGAGCATGCATTTAAGCCATTCGATCTTATGATTAGACAACTGAGGTTAAGGCGCTCAGAAGAGGCGAGTGGTGACGACGAAAATGCGAAGGGCACACGCCGACGATCTGCGGCCGGGCGATGGAGGATCGACACTCCACGGAGCACCACGTGGCAGCATCAGAGCGAACCGAGGGAAAAAGAAGGATTTGGAAGGCTTAATTAGGGTCGTTGATCTCCCGATCAACGGATTTGATTAATCTAAGGCATTTACATGGATTTAAGGGGCCAAATGCCCTCTTTGCCCCCCATCAAAGCTATAAGAAGAGGCCAAAGGGCCCCCTTTGAAGGCATTCTCTTCATTCTCTTCTTCCTCCTTCTTCAACCTTTCTTCTTCTTCTTGTCTTCTCTACATCTATTTCTGCATCTTCGTTTGAAGCATCCGTTAGGCCACCCCGACGGATCATTGCTGCTCTTCCCAACCTCTCCAAAAGGCCACCACAAACCACCCATGGTGCCCTTATTCTGTTGGAACAGTAGTTTGTTTATTTTATGTTTTATTCAAATGCATATATCCAATTCATGTTCAATCTCTCATTGTGATATAGATATTATGAATGATTGTTCCTTCTACTTAGTCTTTATATTTGAAATAAACGCATGAAATCAAAAGTGCGTTTTGCCTTTCTGTGATTGATCGGGACTCACCGAGTTCCATTAATTTATTTTCTCGAGACGTATTTCACACTATACCACAACGTGTTAATTTTCTACGCGATCTACGTCGCGAACAAGTCTCCAATAACCAAACCAACACCACTACCACACCCCACTCCTCATGTAAAAGCTCTTGAACGTTCTAATTAGGGCTTTAAGCCTGTATTTCTTGTTTTAGGTCCACTCCGGCCAAGCCTCCATCGTCGACGATGAGCATCCCATCTAACCGTCGAAGCTTTACAAGAAGGATCTCTCTCCGTGTGGAACCACTCCAGGAATGCATTCATGCCCTTAGATTGAAGATCTAGTGGCTGGATCTCCTTCAACCAACATCCACATTCCATGTTGAAAGCTCTTATGAAACACGTTGAAGAGGGCACACAATTGTGCCACATCATTGGATTTTAAGTTGATTTTTGATATGTATTGTTTTATGCACATTGATGCTTATGGGTCTGGTCCCAACAAGCATACACACACACATGCACGCCACACGTGTACATACACACATGCGTGTGTGGGGCATTTTTGTGGCCTGGGAATCATGCTAGAGAGTGGAGGGAATTTTGGCTTTTTACAAAGAGGCTTTGGAGTTAACTTTAAAGATGTCCAAGAGTGCATTGGAGACATCTGAATTGAGTTGAAAAGCCTAAGTATCAATGCTTGTGGTGTTTTAGTTTAAACAATTTTTTTTGGCCTTACATTCATTTGCTTTTAGCTATTGGAAACTTGAATCTTTTCATATATTGAGAGTTGGATTCATTGCTTATCATATTTATTTTGTATCATATTATTGTGCTCAATTTATTCCATAGATTGGTGGTTGAATTGAACAATTTGCTCTCTATGAACGACCTTGGAACTCACATTTTTCGAGCACTATAAATTTTAAATGTCGATCCATTTTCATTGACTATACTATGATGCATTTCTAAATCTCAACGAGAATACACTAACATGTGGTCGACCCAATTGACTCTAACTGAATCCAATTGGATAATGGTGAGCCTACTTGGAACCTTAGGGGAAATTGGGATAGGGAAAGTGAAATTGCGATAGTGGATACTAAGGATAGGGTCATCGATAGCAGAATAACACTATGGATAGTGTTATCTAGGTTTTAGGTACTAGGTTTATATTGACCTAAATGGATGTTAGGGATAGGGATAGTGTGGATGGAAACATGGATAGTGCTATCCATGTTCTAGGCTCTAAGGCTAGGATGTCCTAGTGGGAGTGGTTTTAGGCTTGGGAAGGCTATCTTAGGGTTTATAATTGTAAGGATATCCTCCTCTCTCCAATGTTTCGATCGAGCTTCTCTTTCTTCTTCTACTTTTTCTCACTTTATTTTGCTTTATTTCTCTTTATTTTGCATCCTAATTCGACCTGACTCTCCTCATTACCTGCAAATAACAAAAAAAACATTATGTAGTAAGATAATCTCATAGTATTCTATATACAACAATATAAAATGATGCAATGCATGATATGTTGAGCATAAATGCAATTTATATAGATTAGCTAGGATTCTAGCATTATTTAGGTTGATTAAAACTTATGATTGCCATGCAATCAATTACCGCTTCTCTAGCATGTTCACAAATTTTGTGGATGAAGTAGACACTTAGGGATTTCGAACTTAGCTTTGAAAACACTAGGATCCTCTCTGATAACACTAGTGCTATAAACTTGTCCAAAAATCCTATCCAACACTCTAGGACAAAACACATAGATATCAGACATCATTTCCTAAGAGATTATATATTGGAAAAGGAAATAACCCTAGAATTTATTCAAACAAAAAAACAACTAGCTAACATCTTTACCAAACCCCTTGGAAAAGAAAGATTTATAACAATAAGAAGAGAACTAGGCTTAACAAGTCTAAATGAACTTTGATTGTAGTATGCTTTCCTTGCCTTGTTAGCTATTGGTCGATCAAATATTTCCTTTGATCGGTGAACTATTGATCAACCAAAACTATGTTTTGATTAATCAATACTTGAAAGTCTTGGGTAGGAAAATTCCCTCCAAAACTTTCAAAAGTTGATCGATGATCAATATTTGAGTGGGAAATTTCCCTCTACTGGAAATGCAAATTTATTGACCAAATTGTAAATTTGATCGACCAAATTTGAATTTGGTCGACCAAACATAAGTTTCAATTGACCAAATCTTGGCAAAAATCAAATCGTTGAGATTGGTGTTTTACAAATGAAATCACCTTGAATTGATTGCTAATCCCCTCCTAATCTTTGATCTTGTTCCTATTTTACTGCCTATCTTTTATGGTTTAACTGATCTCTATAAAAGCAACTTTTTTGCATCATTTTTCACTTAAATCTTCAGTACTCCTTACCTAAACAAGATCAACTTCACCACCATTGGTCCCACTCCACCTTAACCTCTCCGCATCATGGTCCCCTCCTCAAACACCCACCAACATCGGCCAAGCAGCCCCACCTCCTTCCTCCACCAACCAAGGATCCCCCCCACCATCAACCAAGGCATGGTCGACTAACCCTGCGGCCTCCACTTTCCCAGCAACCTCCTCATCATCACCGTTGCCTCTCTGGCCACCCACCTCGACCGATCATTCATCCTCTTTCCTCTCTCTACCACACTACCTCTTTGGATTGATCCTTGTCGATCCTGGTATATCCTTATCCCCTCTCCTTTTCTTACACATTCTAGAATAATTTGGTCCTATTTTGATGAAGTTATGTGACGTTGTTTCATTTTTCCAGCCATGTGTTCTTCGTTTGTTCACCATGTTTGACAGTTCAAACCATTGTTTTTGCTATTGTTTGTTTTTTATCAATCAATTTTGTTTCTTTGATTGACGAAAAATATCAAATTCAAACTTTGCTCTGTCGTCCTTTTAATTGAACAATCATTATGATGGGAACACTATCATGAACCATAACTAGCTCATTTTGACCTAATGAAGAGAATAAATGCTCCTACATAACTGACTAAAGGTAATAATTCACTGCATAACCTTTCTGAGAGGAAAATAAGAAACTAGGGTTAAAACTGTAATTTTACCATTGCAGTACAACCAGGAGTTTTCTCAAGGGCTAAATAAAGTTCAAATGATTTTAATAAGATAACAAGTGGGTTGGGTTTGACAGTAAAGGGTTTGTGTGTGTTTTATGAATTAAATGACTTCTTGAAATCCTAAAATAGACCCACTTAATTAACCAAGGTTATGGCTAAGATAAAATTCACTTAAACCCTCTAAAAATCATAGAAAAATATCCTCTGGGTTTGGTACCTTCAATTTGGCCATTGGAACCCATCTTGACCGAGAATGGGGTCTTAGACAGATATTTACCCTAAATTGGGTTTTTACAAAAATTATCCAGTCAAACGTGGTCAAACCCAAAATCCAACTTCACCATTGGATTCCTTAGGTCCAAATTAGGATTGTACCAAAATTTGGACCTAAAGGGAATTCATCTTGACCTACTTTGCAAAAAGGTCATGTCTGTTTACATTTCTACCCCTAACTTTCAAAAACCCTTACAATCAGCCCCCTAACTTCTTCATAATTTTCACAAATAGGTCCCTCCACCATTATAGCAGAGGAATTCTACTCCGGCGAGCTTTGAGAGGAGGTTTCTCCATGATTTCTCAGAGAATCCCTTCTAAAATTGGAAGAGAGATTCTCTGAGTAATCCCTTCCAATCTGAACCCATCTGTGATCCATGATTGTTTCCTAATCTCTCATGCGAACGCATGAGAGATTTGGGTCACTTTTGAGTTTCCATCTTCGTAGAGACCTATTTAAGGACCCCCCGGATCCAACCGCATTCCCTCAGCTTGAAATTGGGTCGAATTCCCTCCATTCTTCTCTCCCCTCCAGCCACAACAACCCCGCAAGCACCGGTGGCTTCTCCCTCACTCTCTTATCGCCCAACCACAATACCAGTGGTCAGGTTGTCTTCCTCTTAGTCCTCCACGTTGTGCAACATCGGCCGACGTCGCCTCTGCCCCGTCTTCACCGCTGCCTCATCTACGAAGCTTCGTCTTCCCTACGGCCGGTAACCATACCGGCGTGGGTCCCCTATCCCTTTCATCCCTTAAAAGTAGGTTTCTTGACTGTCTATCTCTCCCACTTTCTTTCCCTCTCTTTATTTCCCAAAACGACCCACCGACGCCACTGACCTCCGTCACCATCTCCGTCTCCGGCGATACATCCAGCGAGGTGCTTCCGTCACTCTGCACCTCCATACACCTTGCCAACCACCCTACGACCTCCGCCTCAACTCCCTGATTATATCCCCTCACTCCAATCTCTCCATCGACCGCACAAACACTCCACCAAACACACCCACACATACACACATAGTGAACCCTAGACATGCCACCACAGCCACCCACATGCCACGAAACCACTCCCATCACATTCGCCGTGGTCCGGCAACGCTCCCTGAGCGATTTAACGTGGCCGCAAGGCTGCGCTGTTGATTTCAAGTTCAGGCCATGGTCTGCCATTACTGATGAACTTAAAGAAAGCTTCAAGTAGTCCCAGGCCTTGCGTTGCTCCAGGTGAGACCTCCAGGCTATGCGGACTTTAGTCGCGCACGCGTCCAAGCCCTCGCGCAAAGACTCCAGTTTTGCAGCCTCGTCGATTGGAAGCCCCATCTGCTGCTGCGGCACGCGAACGAAGGTGGGACATTTAGTCCCACCTCGAAACTGGGAGGGAGCCCGTGTGTGCATAAATTGATTTTGTGTTAGAGGCTCTTCGCCTCCAACACTAAGGGTGAGGTCCTCCCCCCCTCTCACGGACTCGTTCGCGGCACTGCCCATGCGGACCTGGCCACGACTCGATTACCTGACCTGTTCACTCCTCGCTCACCACACACGCCGGTGAGCTTAGACCCAGGTCTCCGTTAGGTTCGATTACCCGAACCGGTTAAGGCTCTGGGAGAGCAAAGCTGAAATAGAAAAGAGAGAGAGAGGAGAGCTATGCAGGGGAAGGGGGGTTTTGCTCTGAAGAGTTTGGCTCCACACTTAGCCAATTCAGAGAAGAAGAAGAGGAGGTCAGGAATAAAAGAAAGAAGGAAGAAGCTGAAGAAGAAGGATCGCAATGGCTTAAGGCAAAGGAAGAGAAGAGCCAGAGAAGAAGGAACCAAAGACAGAGAAAGAAGAGAAGGCAGAAGAAGCCAAAGGAAGAAGAAGAAGAATCAAGAAAGAGAAATCAAAGCAAGGCACTGTAGCACACAACTTTTAAGATGTCTAATGGCAAAACCAGACGTCCAATTTTCATAAGCTCTCCATTATTTTATCTACAATTATTTTTACTTTTCATATACTCATGCATTACACTCCTAATTAGGTTTTGAGTAGTATTATGTGTTCAATTGCATTTATTGTTGAGATTAGTGTGTGAATTTCATTTACTCCCTGTGTTCGACCTCGGAATTCAAATTCGAGTAATAAAATTATATCTGTTTTGAACGCTTTTTTGGCTATACTACAATGCAACACTCTTAAGTACTGATTCAGCACTCCAAACACATTATTTTCTTGATTGACCAAAATAATAAAATTGATTGACCAAAATTGGCTGTAAGCAAGTTTGTTACTGTCTTCATTTTAATTGATCAATTTCCCATCTTTAATTGACCAAAACTCCCTTTTAATCGATCAACCAATTTATTTTGATTGACCAAAATAGGTTGATACGATAAATACGCAATTTATAAAAGTGTGTTTTTATCGTTGTAACGCATAAATCTTGATCATCTTTTAAATTTGTAAAAGCTAAATAGTGGGGTATCTAAGGTTATCTAAGGAGGCAATTGGTGTTTAAATGATGCTTCTCTCTAGCAAAACTTAAATCTTCTTTTTTTTAAAATATTTTTATTTTATTGTTTTTAGGGTTTTGGAATAATCAAGGAAATGAGATAAAACTACATCTAAGTGCTGCAATTAATGTAAGCCTACTTTTCCAAGCTCACCTTAGGCAAGTGAGCCTAGGGTAATTGGAGAGATAAGGCAGGTGCTCAACAAGTCAAAAAAACTAAAAAGCCATAAAATGATAAGACACAAAAATGAAGAAAGGCACTTGATTGATTGATATATGGAAAGTATACAACCACTTGAAGAGTCACTTGTGTGGATGGAAACCACACAAATAATCCCCAAGTAAAGGTTTGCTTCTTCTACACTAATGATTACAAAAAGAAACTAAGGTAGAAGAATCTCCAGAAGAGATGAAGTAGCCTTTGCTTTTTAGCACAATAACTCCTGAGCTTGAAGAAGGGTCCTTCCTCCTTGAAAGCTTCTCTCTAAACTCCTCCAAGGGTGGACATCCACCCTAGCTTCTCTCCTTTGCCTGGCCATCCCCCAATTGGTGGTTGCTCCTTGGCATGCTCCAAAGAAGAAGGGAGAAGAGGAAGGCACCAAGGAAGCAAGGGGTAGCTTCCATAATCTTCTTCTCTCCATTCCTTCTTTGGATGGCTATGTAGTGATATAGGTGGCAATTAATGTAGACAAGGATACCTTCTTTGGTGGTAGGATGGGGATATATATAGAATTAGGATGGGAAGGGTTGGTGTGGAGATGATGGGTGGCTACGATTAGATCTTAAGGTGATGGTTAATGGATGGATGGTGAGGATGTGTTGGCACCATGTGTAGGGATGTAAGGAGTGATGGTTAAGCCTGAAAGCCACCCTTTGGTGGCTGTCCATGGTAGAGAGGTGCCATGATTTGGCGCTAAAAGAGAAGGCTTATAGAAGGGGATTTTTAGAGGCAAAGGATGGAGGTGTGGATGGCTTTGGAGGACATGTGTATGGTGAATGTTTAGGTTGATTTTGGTGCTAAGAAGAAAGGGTTCTAGAAGGGATCTTTGGTGCCAATTATAGGTGACTTTTTGTGGTGGTTGAGGGGAGAAAAGGTGCCATGATTTTGCTCCAAAAGGGAGGGGTTGTGGTGGTGGTGTTGGTTAAGTAAGGTGGAGGTAGTAGTAGGAGGCATTTTTAGTGGATCTAGGGACTAGGTGGTTGACCATGGGGTGGAGCTTTGCTGGAGCTTAGCTAAGCTAGCTAAGCTAGCTTAGCTAGTATAGTAGGTGAGGAGCTAGGGTTTTGCTGCAAGGAGGAAGACTTGAACTGCATGCTGCTTCTGGAGTTGGCAGTAGTTAAGTAGATATGCCAACGAACTCAATAGCTAGATAGTTCTTTGGTAGCAGCTAAGCTAAGCTAAATTGAGCTATCTTCTTCTCATCTAGAGCTGAGGTGAGCTGGAGCTGATCTTCCCAAAGACTACCTAGCTAGCTAAGCTAGCTAGCTAGCTTAGGTCTGGTAGCTATAGGTTGAGTCTCCTAGAGCAGGAATTGGGCTGATATGAGCTTGTTGAGGACTCTTCAGCAAACCAAGCTTAGCTAGTTGATGAGTAGTAGCTAAGCTTAATCAAGTAGAGCTGCTATGAGCTATGTGGAGCTGGAATGATCTAGATCCAGTTGCATTGAGCTTGGTTGGAGTTGAGATCCAATTGGAAAGAGCTCAATCCTCATCTTTTACCTTTCACATTGCCAGGGCTTAAAGTGTGTTCAATGTTTGATCACCCCTGACAATGACAGGAAGTGTATGAAAACAAAAAATAAAGGGAAAATAATGCAATGCATGCCTAGACTATGAAATGCCTAAACGCAATCCCAAATCAGATTGCAATGTAAAAAAACATAAGAGGTAAATGTGTTTTTAGGAATAAAAGTGATGATAAATTGGTGTTTATCGCAACCCCATGTATATCTTTTTTCTAGTCTCTTAGCAAAATTGTGTTTTGCAAAATGATTTTAGGGAAAATGATTTTTTTTTAAGGAAAATACTTTTATGGGACTTTGGTTGATTGCGAACTAAGGAAGCTACAAGATTTGTTTAAGATAAACATCAGGATTTATCCTTAGATCCAAGAGTTAGCTTGAAACAGGATCTGTGTATCTTCCCTAGAATTTGACAAATTTACCCCATCAGACTCCAATTATCCCATCAGCTATTTTTGCAGTAAAAACCTCCTTGACCTAAGAAATCAATCCGGAATTTGTGTGACTATGAAAATTCAAGTGTCAGTGCTTTGTGAATGGTAAATCCTTTTCTTTTTTTTTTGAAAGTGTTTTTCTCACCCATGCTTATCTTCATATCAGTCCTAATGCAGATTGTGTCGGGATCATCATTCCCATCACCAAATCATCAAAGGGGCTTTGGTGTCGATGCTTCGAGATAGCACTGTTGGGAACGTGAAATCGCGATTCGATTTAAAAAGCATCATAGTATAGTTGCGAAATTCGTTTCAACAAAAATATTTCTAATGAGCCTATGTGAGTTCTGATCTATCTCAGGGAGGTGTGTTTTGCAAAATCGATTCTGATTTTCTTCTCTCTCTACTCATTTAGAATTGCAGTCCGATATTTAATGTACAAATATAGGATTTGCCGATTGCGTTGTTAACTTGTAAAACATGTGTGTAAGTCAGAAAGACTACGAAACTGAAAGTATGCGTATCGGTGCGCATGATCTCAATTTTTCGATGTTGACCAACGAAAAATTCATTAATCATTAAGTTCTTGATATGCTCCAGAACCGGCATTTTATTTGCATGAAAGAGAGACTATGCTCAAAATATATATAATAGGAAAGTTTATTTTATGGAATCATGTCATTACAATCGATGGTAGAGGAATGCTTGTACAATGAATAATAAAAACTAGATCTGTGCTAATAGAAAAGAGATGCACACATGGATCTCATGGAGAATATGCGTGCACTCTAGGAGATGGTAGTACTATTCTACTAGCAGGCAATTAATACTAAAACTAAAATATGAAGAACACTAAATCTATGAGAAAAGCAGGTAACAGAGGTGGTCTCTGGTGGTTGTGTGTGGCTTGAGATTGTAGGGGGGAAGGAGGGACGTCTGATGTACGGGAAATTCGTTGCGAAAAGATTTGAGTTTAGAAAATTCGTCATTGTAGTGCGATTCATAAGAAAATCCATCAATCAAATAGTTTTTAACCGAAACTTAGAATGAGTCCTAGGTCGAACACGTGGAGGCTACGTCAATTTGAAATCTGTAGTTATATTTTTTTTGTAATTTTTGTTTATAAATGACACATTCACAATGATCACTATTCTATTTGCAATATAAACACTACAACTAGAGAGAGAGAGAGAGAGAGAAACAACTTTTATACTCAAAATAATGTCATTATAACTACACTAGAAAGTAGGAAATCTAATCTAGAAAGCGATAAAGAGAAGGGGGGGGGGAAGTTATCCTCCACAATGACTGCTTGGAGGACGAGCCAGACAGATGTCGCTTGGAAGAAGGAGAGCAAAGACGGATGATGGAGGATGGATCGGGAAGAGCTGGGGGTGAGGTAGGGCATTGACGTCATGGGATCCACTTCCAAAATGGGGGCAAGAAGATGGCTGGTGAGAGCTCCACGAAGGGGATAAGAGGTGGAAAAATTTGTATTTTTACTCTAGCGGAGCTTCTCGTAGCTTGGGAGCACTAGAGTGAGCTTTAGAACTTGAGTTCTTAGCTCTTAGAGAGGGAGAGAGATGATGGAAGGTATGAAGAAAATGTAGAGGGTGTAGGGGGCTTTTTATAGGTGAGGTTCAAGGGCAAAAAGGGCATTTTATCTTTCAACAATTAATTCTACTGCCTTTATTGATGGATAGGTGCGTCACTATAGATAAGTGTTGGTGAAAACACGCACCTCATCCCTACCGCTCGCTCCGCATCCGACGTATCAGAGGTGGCCACATCACCGGCTCTTCTTCAAGTGTTGAGCCTATACGCCCATGTCCACGCAACCTCAACTGTCTGATCAAGATCAGACGGCCTAGATCCGTGCATGCCTCTTCCTCTTTGAGCGTTAAGAGGTGACGGGGCCAATTCATCATTGTTGGATGAGCGATCAATGGCTTAAAATGTACGCCTGAGCACCTTTACCAATTGCGCCTCCCGCGCGTGTGATCTCGTGTGAGATTAGGCGTCTAATCACGCATCATCCAATTTGCTGTTCTGAGCCGGACGTTCTTGATCGGAGGGTCGGATTTTGCTCTAACGTGCGAGGAGGAAGTGTGGAGAGGTGGCTCAAATGAGCGACTTGGTGAGGTGCAGCGCCTTAACCATTACGCTACACGTGCTCTTTGGTCGCGTTTCTGATCAAAGGATCGCACGCTCATGACCACTGGATCTTGATCCAACAGTTGAGATTGTGCGACCTTTGATGAAGAGGAAGAGCGTTGGTGCCTTCGGGCGGCTTGGATGGCGCCACATGGTGCCATCTGGGTCGTCCATCTTCTTTTGTTTGTAGGAGGTGCCACGGTTGTCGGTTTCGAGGCAGCTTTCCATGGCTACCCAACCTATCCAAGACTTGAAGAGAACTTTAAGTACTAAGCATCTTTTTGTGTTAAATGTGATAAGCTCACTGATTGGCAATCAAAGTAGACTTCGGGCTTCTACGCTCCTAGGTGACCTTAAAAAGGAACTCTGCTTAAAGGTGTATCTATACGATCGATAGCTTTCTCCCTACTTTAATTTTTATGGGGTCAATACAAGGGTGAACCCAGTGTCGAAATTGCACTAGAGGGGGGGTGAATAGTGAAATTATAGAATATTGTAATAAAAAAGATTCAATCACACAATGTACTCAATTATTTTTAGGTGGAAACCCAAGATGGGTGAAAAACACCACCTAAGCCAATCTCTTGACTTAGGATTTTCGATCACAAGGTGATCAATCCACTAACCACACTACTTAAACGAGGGTAGTGTACCTCAATTACAAATCCCACCTCCGATCCCTAAACGGAGGTTTCTCCCTTCAAAATGAAGAGAAGAGGACCCGACAGACCGGATACCCAAACTACAGAAATTAAGAAGTAAAATAACACCTATAGAGCACCCCAATAATTTAGTTGCTTTCTTATCTACTAAGCATGAAAAGAACTCCCTGATGACTTGCAGAACGGAGTGAGCCGAGAGTATGGATTTGCCCTTTGATCAGAGTATTAGCACAGCACAAGGGCAAAATGGAGCTTAAAGTAGTGAGCAAGAGATTTTTCTAATGGATTTGTATCTCAAGAGGTGTGTATTGCCTAAGAGGAGTTGTAGTCTATTTATAGGCAAGTTTGGAACCTTCAAGAACACTTAAGAGAGCTCTTCTAGCCATTGGAAACAAATCCCAAGAGTTTAGGATGAAATCCACACAAAATTAGGGCAATGATGAGTCTGACAGCAACATCAGACGTCTTACAGGACGTCTGATTTTACCTATGGTCGTCTAATATTGCAGGACATCCTCAACAGACTCTATTGGATCAAAAGAAGGACGTCTGATATTATCTCATAAGACGTCTGATTATTTCATTGGACGTCTAATGAATGGTGGATTCGTTCCTGTTGTGATCAGATCCAAACAGGGTTCTAGGTTTAGATGATCAAACGTCGTTATGGACGTCTGATAACATTAACAGACATCTGGAAACCTAAATACTGTTCCCTACTTCTTCTGCCAAAAGATTGTGTGGCCGTAAAGAGATACGCACAAAAAACCATGGCCAATGGTTCAAATGCAGACGTCTGGAAGTGTGTCAAGATGTCTGGAAATTATTTTTGGCATAGGCGAAGTCTAAAGGTTAGTATGAGGTCGTCTGGGTAAACAATCAGACATCTGTTAAAGATTATCGACGTCTGAAAGTGAAGTCCTTCGACTGATGTTTATGAGGAGACAAACAAAGGTAGAAATCTTTGAAATTAGACGTCGATACATTTGTCAGACGTCTTAAAGTGGAAAATCAGACGTCTGACCGTTGTCCTGGACGTCTGATAAAAGTATAAGTGTTGGGTTTTTGTTTCTAATTTATTCTAAGTGTAGAGAGTCTAAGTTAGTTATTTAGAGGTTTTGTTTGGGGGCTCTTTACAATATTTCTAGACTCAAATAAAATGAAAATTACAACCTTTGAAAGTTTACATGAAAAAGCCTAAGACCTAATACTTATGCTACTCGTCTTCATGCTTTTAATCTCCCGTCTTGGAAAGCTTTTTGAAATCCTGCAAATATGTTATTACAGAGAGAAAATAATATGCTATGCTTATTTTTTATTTCATTTTCTTCATTTTGTAAAATCATCAAAATATTATATACGAGTGGTTGAACTAACAATCTCCCCCTTTTTGATGTTTTCAAAATATAGCTGTAGGTTCCTATTTCCTCCCCCTAAAGGTTATACTTGGTAGTCTTTATCTATTTAAGAAGTTTTTTTTTTTATATATTATTCCTTAAGTTCTTACCTACATTCTTCTCCCCCTTTTTGAATATCATCATGAAGGGTTGTTAAAGGGAGTTGAAATCCAAACTACAAGAGTGATATCTACAAAGTAGAGTTGCATGAATAAAATTGCACGTTTAAAAGATGACAAGGAATTAAGGAAAATTGATTAGGAATAGAAATATTTAAGCATGGACCAGCTATTTGTTCCCAAAAATATTAAGTACAGGGTCAAGGCCCATTAATACAAACTTGGAATAAAAGGCAGAAAAATAGAAGCACTAAACTATTCTTCTTGATCTTGGCGGCGACGAGCGGGTCCTTGTCCCATTTGCAAATTTTGAACATCTGATCTAAGTTCGTTGATGTCGCGGTGCATGCTTCCCATGAAGGTGTACATCTCGCCGGTTCGACGCAGCAGGAGAGAGATGCCGGAGGAGAGGGAATCTATGGCTGGATCCCATGCTTCATCAAAGCTCGAGCGGGGAGCTTCTATTTGAAGGGGTCGTGGTTCATGGAAGTCTGGAAAGGGTGGAAGGGGCTCTTCTTCCATGGGCTCGTCAGTGGGCTTAAGATGCTCCCTAAGTATATGCATTTTGGCGGCTGTGGCTCGGTTGTAAGGCTCAATTTTCTTGTCAACTGCTTGGCCAGTTATGGAAATCCGCTGGGTTGAAAAGATTTCGGATAGAATCGACCCAAACGGAAGTGATGTCCCATGGTCTTCATTCATGACGCGAACAATGAGGCGGCAATAATTGAAAGGAATATGACGGACGGCCGCAAAAAGGAGCACCTCGTGTTGGCGCGAGATGTAATCAAAACCTCCCGATTTGTTTAGGAGGTCCCACCCAAAAATGCGAGAGAGTAGACGTGGAAGGGGTTTGAGATTTTTGCACGGTAGGGTGCCAAGGTTTTCAACATATTTTTCTGGGAGAACTAACTCTTGATTGATGATTTCTGGGTCGTATTGCCTCAGAATATCATTGAAATCATTTCCCTCATTGGGGATGGCTAGAAGGTCGGAAATAGTTTCGAATGTGATGTGTATTTCGCGACCAAATAGGCGGGTATGGAGTTCAAGTTCATCGTTGCTGTAGTCCTCAACGATGTTGGCATAAAAGAGACGGCAAAGATCAGGGAACACACCAAGAGTTCCAATGCCGGAGTGGAATTGACGGTCAAAATATTGAAAGAGATGGAGAGTTTGGAAGTGTTCCCGAAGGTTCAAATGGGCAAAATCATTCCAAACAATAAAACGAGGGCATTTAACTTTGGCATTCGCGAAACGACGAAATCGCTGCCTAGCGATGTCGCCCCGCAATTGATCTGCCAAATAAGTGGAAGAGGAAGTGGAAGATCCCTCAACTTGTTTCCTACGGGGAGGCATATTTGGTGGAATGGGCGGTTAGGTTTTTGAAAAAAAATGGGTGGTGTTTTGAGGATAAAATACCTGCAAAAAAGAAACATCCATACAAGAACATTCAACCAACCAAACAACATTCACCCAAAACATAGATTCAAACAATGCAATCATTAAAAAAATGTGTGGCAGTATGCCTTGAGGCAATACAACCTGTCATATAGTTGTGGCAATATACCTTTGGATTCAAGCCACTAAAGAGTCGGCTTGAACCTCATGAGGTAATACCCTTGCCATGGAAGATGCAGCTAGGGCTAACAGGGTTTTCTTGACCGAGGGTTAGGGTTCTAAGGCTGATAATGATATGAAATGTGCAAGTAGGTCAAGTGAATCAAGAAGCTACTAGATGCTGCAAGGTCGTGGGAAAAAAAAGGCATGGAGACGCCCTAGGAGTTGAGAGGGTATACCCACGGGAGGAGGGAAGCCTGCAAATGCGCGGTCGAGAGGCAGGGAGGACGCGTGCAGAGGAGCAGCAGTTCTGTCAGTCATCGAGGAGGCGCGACGGTCGTCTGGCGGCGAGTAGAACTTCGCCAACTGCTGCTGTGGGCCGTCGGGTGTGAGGGAGAGCGGTAGGGATTTTGGAGCGGAGAGTGGGACCTTTGCGAAGGGGATCTTATATCCCAAGGTCACGGAGCAAGTCTCCCCCTGAAGTTGGGGAGATTTGCATTTCATACCGTCTAGAGAACAGTCGCGATGCGCAGATTCTTCCCCGATCAGACGTCTGGGGATGATGTCAGACGTCTGGATTTGCCTGAGGGATTTTAGCCCTTTTCATGGCAACGTCTATTTTATTCATCAGACGACAAACCAGATGACTAATTATATAATTAGACGTCTGATTTCTGCAAGCATCCTCCCCTGGAAAATGATTTATTCTCCAGGTTATCGTCTGATTTCTGCCTCAGACGACACTGAAGACGTTTAAATCTAATATTAGACGTCCGATTTCTGCAGACAGACCTTCCTGGATTTTCGCCTAAAGTTACAGAGTCGTCCGATTTTCCTGTCAGACGACCCCTGCGACGTCTAACCACATATTCAGACGTCCGACAGGTAGTACACGTTTTGTCTCCGAGATAGACGTCTGTCAACACATCTGGACGACGAGGCAGACGTCTGTGATGGATTCCAGACGTCTGATATGACTGTTTTATTACATAAAATCATCGTTTGTCCCAGATGTTTAGACGACGTATTTTATTGTATAAGACGTCTGATTATTAAATCAGACGTCTGATATTAGGCAGAATGTGCATTTGGATGTTTGAACTGAGAATGAAGGCCTCTAACTTAGTGAATCATGGTTCTATCTATTCTCACGACAAAGGAGGTTCCATTAAATAACTAAATTCTTCAAATGTCACTTAGCTTACATATGCCTAGTTTCCTACGTATATAATTAAAGCAATCATAATTCAAAGGTTTAGTGAAAATATCAGCTAATTGCAGTTCAGTACAAATAAATTCAACTTCGATTTCTCCCTTAAGTACATTATCTCTCAAGAAGTGATGTCGAACATCAATATGTTTTATGCGAGAGTGATGTACAGGGTTTTTCGAGAGGTTGATAGCACTAGTATTGTCACATAATATTTTTATCTTATTAAATATCAAGTTAAAATCTTTCAAAGTATTTTTCATCCAAAGCACTTGGGAACATGCTAGTGCGGCGGTTATGTATTCAGCTTTTGTAGTTGATAGAGCTATACTAGATTGTTTCTTTGAGAACCAAGAGACTAGTGATTCGCCCAAGAATTGGCACGTCCCACTAGTACTCTTCCTATTGGTGCGGCTACCTGCGTAGTCCGCATCGCTATATGTAACTAAGTTGAATTGTGGACTCCTAGGGTAGAATAAGCCATAATCAGATGTGTCAACTAGATATCTAAATATTCGTTTTACAGCATTTAGGTGTGATTGTTTAGGGTTTGATTGAAACCTAGCGCATAAGCAGGTACTAAACAAAATATCAGGTCTACTGGAAGTTAAATAGAGTAAAGATCCAATCATGCTATGATAGAGCTTTTGATCTATCGGCGTACCTGATTTGTCCAAGTCTAGGGAAGTTGTGACACTCATAGGAGTGTTCTTCCCTTTACTTTTGTACATATCAAATCTCTTTAGCATCTCCTTTGTGTATTTTGATTGACACACAACGGTTCCAATTTCGAGCTAAGTGATTTGCAAGCCCAAGAAAAACTTGAGCTCACCCATCAAACTCATTTGGAATTCAACCTGCATAATTTCTGAAAATTTTCTACACATAGATTCATTAGTAGCACCAAATATAATATCATCTACATATATTTGAACTAATAAAATATCTTTTTCTTTTCTTTTAATGAATAATGTGGAATCACCTTCCCCTATAGAGAATTTTGCATTTAACAAGTAGTCTTTGAACCTTTCATACCAAGCTCTAGGAGCTTGCTTTAGACCATATAGTGCCTTGTTTAATTTGTAGACAAAATGAGGCTTATCATGAGACTCAAAACCAGGAGGTTGTTTTACAAAAACTTCCTCCTTAATGAATCCCTTAAGAAACGCGCTCTTAACGTCCATTTGAAAGAGTTTAAAGCCAAGAAAGGCAGCATAAGCAAGAAGCATGCGAATTGATTTGAGTCGAGCTACGGGAGCATAGGTCTCATCAAAATCAATTCCTTCTTCTTGGTTGTACCCTTGTGCTACCAACCGAGCCTTGTTTCGAATAACCATACCGGATTCATTCAACTTATTCCGGAATACCCATTTGGTAGCTATTACCGTTTGCCCTTCAGGCTTAGGTACTAGATCGCAAACTTCATTCCTTTGGAATTGGTTGAGTTCCTCCTGCATGGCCATCATCCAAGTTTCTTCGGAGCACGCTTCCTCGACACTCTTGGGTTCAACTTGAGATACAAAGGCGGAGAGACCAAAGGAGCAACTAAAATGAGATCGGGTTTTAACGCCATCAGAAACACTTCCAATGACTTGATTTTCGGGATGATCCCTTTGATATATCCAATCTTTTGGAAGATTATGGATATTGGAGTTTGGAATGTTAGACACATCAATAGTAGAATCATCTTCGTCATCCATATTGACTCGGTCAATGGAGGAATGAGGAGATTCATCGAAGGAAACATGGAGGGTTTCCTCCACTATTAATGTGGTCTTGTTAAAAACCCGATATGCCTTACTACGTGAGGAATAATCAATAAAGATGGCTTCTTCACCTTTGGCATCAAATTTATCTAAATTAGAGCGGGTATTCAAGATAAAACATCGACATCCAAAAACTTTAAAATAACTAATTTTGGGTATTTTCCCATAGTATAGTTCAAAATAAGTTTTTCCCAATCCGGATCGAATTAAGGTGCGATTTAACATGTAACAAGCCGTGTTAACCGCCTCAGCCCAAAAGTACTTCGGTAACCCCGAGTCTATGAGCAATGTTCGAGCACACTCTTGAAGAGTACGGTTCTCTCTCAACCACCCCATTTTGTTGAGGTGTTCGAGGAAAAGAAAACTCATGAGCAATACCATGCTCTTGACAAAAATCATCAAACAAGGAATTTTCAAACTCGCCTCCATGATCACTATGGATATGAGTGATTTGGTAGCCTTTTTCAGTTTGAACTTTCCTACAAAAAACAGAAAAGACGGAAAACACTCCTTCTTTGGATCTCAAGAAGGAAACTCATGAAAACCTCGAAAAATCATCTACAATTACAAGACAATATTTGCATCCACTGAGGCTCTCATGTTTTGTTGGTCCAAACAGATCTAGGTGAAGTAGTTCTAAAGGTCTTGATGTAGATATAACTTCTTTGCTTTTAAAACTAGATTTTATAATCTTACCTAATTTACATGAATCACAAATAGCCTCATTTAAAAATTTTCCTTTAGGAAGACCTCGGACTAGTTCATGTTTAGCTAATTTTTGAACCAGCTTCATATGAACATGTCTTAGTCTTTTATGCCATATACTTAACTCATCTTTTGCTACAAGACATTCATAAGTGCCATTTTTATCAAATTCTACGACATAAATGTCTTTAAATCTAATTCCCTTAAGAAGGGTTTCATTGGTTAAAGCATGCATAATTTCAAATATTTTAGACGTAAACACTACTTTAAAGCCCTTATCACATATTTGACTTACACTTAAAAGATTATGTTTTAGTCCTTTAACTAGAGAAACATTTGAGATAGGAGAGAGAGGGTTACCTATTTTACCAAGGCCAATAATATGACCCTTGTGGTTGTTGCCAAATGTAATTGTTCCTCCATCCGTAGGTTGGAGGTCCAAAAATAGGCGCTTGTCTCCCGTCATATGTTTGGAGCATCCGGAGTCCATCACCCATCGGCCTCCTTGGTGGCGGTGGTCTCCTTGTCGTCCTCCTTGTAGACCTTCTTCCTCCTACAAAAGATCTTCGATGGTGACTTGGTGTTTCTATAGGCCTTTCTAATTTGAGTCGTCCATCCTTCATTTTGCATATCCAATTTTTGACATTATAATGTCCTTTCATCCCTACAAAACAAAGTGAGAGTTGTCTTTTCGGTATCCATTGTAAAGTGGATCCGTATTTGTTAGTGGTCTCCTTTAAAGGAGGGTCCTTTTTCGGCTCACTTTGACTATGTTCATAAAAGCCTAATCCAAATTTACTTGAGGAAGGTTTTTGATGGGCAATGAGTTTGTCCAAGTTATCTTTCCCCTTTGTAAATTTGGCTAGGTCCTCAAGAAGTTGGTTTGAATTTTCTTTGAGATGATTTATCTCTATTTTCATTATATCTAGTTTATCTTCTAATGCCCTAATCTCTATTCTAAGTAAGCCATTTTCATCCTTTTTAAAAGAGTTTGATTTTTCAAGCACATGGATTTTGTCGAGTAATTCTTCTCTATCTAAAAATTTTTGTTCACTCATTGCTGTATACAAATCATTTGTTAATGACTCTTTCTCAATCATTAGATTTCTTATTTGCATATTTAAAGCAGTGGTTTCTTTTGTAAGAATTAGATTCTTTTCTTCAAGATCATTGATTAATCTCTTATTTTCTAACTTTTCTTCTTTTAAAGCCTTGCTTTGGGTTTTTGTTTTCTTAAGATCTATATATAATGAATCAAAGGCATCTTGTAATTCATCTAAAGAGTAGGGGTTTACCTCAGGTTCCTCAGATTCAGACTCGGAACCATCATTTGTTGCCATTAGTCCCAAGCATGCTGTTTCTTCATTTGTTTCCTCCTCTTCTTCTTCTTCGGAGGTGGAGTCATCCCAAGTTGCTTGAAATGCCTTCTTCTTGAATCCTTTCAGCTTGGAGATCTTCTTGTAGTCGGAAGGCTTCTTGGGTTTCTTCTCCTCATCCCTTTTGAGTGAGGGACAATCTTTCCTTATGTGACCTCTCTTTTTGCAATTATAGCAAATTAGAGTTTCTTCCTCTCTTTTCCTTCCCTTGATCTCTCTTCTATTTCTGAGAAACTTTTTAAACTTTTTAGCTAATAAAACAAATTCTTCGTCATCGGTACTTACCTCATCATCCGAAGTAGCTTTGAAGGCTAAGGTCTTCTTCTTTGTCCCCGATGAGATTGATTTCTTCTTTTGCTCTATTTTTGATTCGTAAACCATGAGATTCCCAAGTAGATTTTCCATATCTAGATCCTCTACTTGGTTGGCTTCTTCTATTACCGTTCCCTTTTGCTCCCACTCGGGTCCAAGGGAGCGAAGGAGTTTCCCTTGAAGCTCCCCCTTTATAAATGTCTTTCCCAAAGACTTAAGGTTATTCACGATTAACGTGAATCAGGTGACATGTCCCCAAGTTTTTCATTCTCCTTCATAGAGAAAGCTTCGAATTCCTGCGATAATAAGTTTATCTTTGAGGATTTAACTTTAGATGTACCTTCATGAGTTACCTCCAAGGTTCTCCAGATCTCGTGGGCGGTTTCGCATTGGCTGATGCGGTTGAATTCCTCCGAGCTGAGAGCGCAGTAGAGTGAGTTCATTGCCTTGGCATTCAGTCCAAGGTGATGGATTTGCTCCACTGTGTAACCTGTTTCTGGTTTCTCAGGAATGATGTATGCGGATTCGCATTTCTCCCAAATGGAGAAATCGTTGGCTTGAAGCCACATCTTCATTCTCAGCTTCCAGTAAGTGTAGTTGGTTCCTTCGAAGAGTGGTGGTCGAGTGGTGGATTGCCCCTCCAATCTGCTTGTGGAAATGGCCTTCCCCTCCATGTGATCTTTCCGCGGATGTTACTTCTGTAGGTGGAAAACCTGCTCTGATACCAAATGAAATTGCACTAGAGGGGGGGTGAATAGTGAAATTATAGAATATTGTAATAAAATAGATTCAATCACACAATGTACTCAATTATTTTTAGGTGGAAACCTAAGATGGGTGAAAACCACCACCTAAGCCAATCTCTTGACTTAGGATTTTCGATCACAAGGTGATCAATCCACTAACTACACTACTTAAACGAGGGTAGTGTACCTCAATTACAAATCCCACCTCCGATCCCTAAACGGAGGTTTCTCCCTTCAAAATGAAGAGATGGGGACCGGACAGACCGGATACCCAAAGTACAGAAATTAAGAAGTAAAATAACACCTATAGAACACCCCAATAATTTAGTTGCTTTCTTATCTACTAAGCATGAAAAGAACTCCCTGATGACTTGCAGAATGGAGTGAGCCGGGAGTATGGATTTACCCATTGATCAGAGTATTAGCACAGCATAAGGGCAAAATGGAGCTTAAAGTAGTGAGCAAGAGATTTTTCTAATGGATTTGTATCTCAAGAGGTGTGTATTGCCTAAGAGGAGTTGTAGTCTATTTATAGGCAAGTTTGGAACCTTCAAGAACACTTGGGAGAGCTCTTCTAGCCGTTGGAAACAAATCCCAAGAGTTTAGGACGAAATCCACACAAAATCAGGGCAATGATGAGTCTGACAGCAACATCAGACGTCTTACAGGACGTCTGATTTTACCTATGGTCGTCTAATATTGCAGGACATCCTCAACAGACTCTATTGGATCAAAAGGACGTCTGATATTATCTCATAAGACGTTTGATTATTTCATTGGACGTCTAATGAATGGTGGATTCGTTCCTGTTGTGATCAGATCCAAACAGGGTTCTAGGTTTAGATGATCAGACGTCGTTATGGACGTCTGATAACATTAACAGACGTCTGGAAACCTAAATACTGTTCCCTACTTCTTCTGCCAAAAGATTGTGTGGCCGTAAAGAGATACGCACAGAAAATCATGGCCAACGGTTCAAATGCAGACGTCTGGAAGTGTGTCAAGACGTCTGGAAATTATTTTTGGCATAGGCGAAGTCTAACGGTTAGTATGAGGTCGTCTGGGTAAACAATCAGACGTCTGTTAAAGATTATCGACGTCTGAAAGTGAAGTCCTTCAACTGATGTTTATGAGGAGACAAACAAAGGCAGAAATCTTTGAAATTAGACGTCTGATACATTTGTCAGACGTCTTAAAGTGGAAAACCAGACGTCTGACCATTGTCCTGGACGTCTGATAAAAGTATAAGTGTTGGGTTTTTGTTTCTAATTTATTCTAAGTGTAGAGAGCCTAAGTTAGTTATTTAGAGGTTTTGTTTGGGGGCTCTTTATAATATTTCTAGACTCAAATAAAATGAAAATTACAACCTTTGAAAGTTTACATGAAAAAGCCTAAGACCTAATACTTATGCTACTCGTCTTCACGCTTTTAATCTCTCGTCTTGGAAAGCTTTTTGAAATCCTGCAAATATGTTATTACAGAGCGAAAATAATATGCTACGCTTATTTTTTATTTCATTTTCTTCATTTTGTAAAATCATCAAAATATTATGTACGAGTGGTTGAACTAACAAGTGTATATCTCCCTGGCTTATTCTACTTCTCCGCTTCTTCCTATGTGTTTGGAATTAAACATGCATTTTTGTGAGTTGGGTTCTGGATAACCTGCCGATGAGCTGTTACCATCGACAACTTGCCAGCCATACTTGTGCGGTGAAGTATGTCTTATTTCCTTCTTCTTTTCTTCTTTTTCATTTCTTTTATTTCTTATTTTGTTATTTTTTTAATTTTTTTTGGATACTTTTTTTTTTTAAGTAGGTGGCTTCCCTGATCTAAGATTTACTAAAGGCAGTAAGAAGAGAATGATCGTGTGGCTGGGCTCTAGATAACCGACCGATGAGCTGTTACCATCGACAACTTGTCAGCCATACCATCCTAAAAGGTTCATTAGTTCCCCAATTTTCATTAAAACTGCCAAACAATGAGTCAGTGCAAATAGTCTATAGATACTTAAACTTAAAGTCCTCTCAAATCAGAGGGCGAGTTGATAAGTCGTGTACTTATCACCCCAACTTATTTAACTAATTTGAAATGAATTTTCAAATGATGAGGACTCGAGAAACAAGTCCACATTTTAGTGGACACCCAGGCTGGTTAAGCCCGAAGACCTGAAGGGTCTAAATGTTCAGGTCCTACTGTATTATTTCCTAAGGTTGAAAATTTCTAAAGCCCAAGTTTTCTTTTCCTAATTCAAATTTTTTTCTTTAAATAAAAAGGAAAAATAAGGAAAATTTATAAGGAATCCATAGAGCTGATAATATGATTAAAAAATGAATCCACCCCCCCATGCCTAACTTATGCATTGTCCTCATTGAAAATAAAAGGCATGAGAAAAGGACAGAATGGAAAAATATCACCTGTATTCGAAGATGCTCTGGTTAGCTCCGAGTCAGACTATACAAGTGCTGAGTTTAGTGCCATCAGCTAGGCAGGGTCCAGCCAAAGAAGTCAATTTAAGGTTAAAGCAACCTTGTCTGAGATGGGTTCTAGAATAATGCGGTCAACATATGGTTTCAGACGCTGTCCATTGACCTTAAAAGAATTACCTGTCTTTGGGTCAAAAATCTCAACGACTCCATTTGGGAATATCCGATCATGATGAACGGGCTGTTCCACTTTGACCTAAGCTTGTCGAGAAAGAGCTTAAGTCGAGAATCAAAGAGCTAAATCTTCTGGTTCAGCTCAAAGCTCTTGCAGAAAATCAGTTGGTCATGAAGAGCTTTGGCCCTAGCCTTATAGATCTTGGCATTCTCATATGCATCATTTCTAAGATCCTCTAACTCAAACAGTTGGAGTTTCCTGATCTTTCTGGCTAAACTTAAGTCAAAGTTGCATTTCTTGATTGCCCAGAATGCCTTATGTTCAATCTCAACGGGTAAATGACATGCCTTTCCATACACTAGAAGAAATGGTGACATGCCGATAGGTGTCTTGTACGCCGTACGGTAGGCCCAAAGACCGTCATCAAGCTTTTGTGTCCAGTCTTTTCTATCAGGCCTAACCATCTTTTGCAGGATGTTCTTGATCTCCCGATTGGAGGTCTTAGCCTGTCCGTTCGTCTGGGGGTGGTAAAGAGTGTAAATTCTGTGACTCACCCTGTATTTCAGTAGTAAATTACGGAACTAGGCATTAGTGAAGTGAGTACCATCATCGCTGATGATGGCTCTCAGAATCCCACATCGACTGATGATATTCTTCTTGACAAAATCGATGACCACCTAGTGGTCATTGGTCCGGGTGGGGATAGCCTCAATCCACTTGGACACGTAGTCAATAGCTACAAGAATGTACTAGTGTCCAAATGAAGGGAGGAAAGGTCCCATGAGATATATGCCCCAAACGTCGAAGATTTCGATGGGAAGAATCGGGTTTGGAAGCATCATGTCTCTCTTGGCTATGCTCCTAAGTGCTTGGCATCGAGAACATGACCTTAAGAATTCTCGGGCATCCTTGAATAAAGACGGCTAATAAAATCCAGATTACAAAATTTTTACAGCCGTCTTTTTCCCGGAGAAATGTCCACCACACGCAGATGCATGGCAAAACTCAAGTATACTTTGGAACTCATTCTCCAGTATATATCGGTGAATAATCTAATTAAATCTGATGCTGTATAGTTTAGGGTCATCCCAAAAGTAATATTTGGCCTCAAATATAAGTCTATCTTGTCGTTGCCTAGTCTAGTCTTGGGAGATTTGACCAACGGCCAAATAATTAACAAAGTCTGCAAACCAAGGGGTTCAGACACTTGAAACTATAAGGATAGTATCATCTAGGAAAGTATCAATAATCGAAATATCCGGACGAGAAAAATCACTTAGAAGTCTTGAAAGATGATCCACCGCCACATTTTGCGCCCTGGATTTGTCTTTAATTTCAAGATTGAATTCTTGAAGTAAAAGAATACATTAAATGAGCTGGGGTTTGGCATCCTTTTTAGCCAAGAGATGTCTCAAGGGCGAGTGGTCAGTGTAGATTATAACATGAGATCCTAAGATATAAGCCCTGAATTTTTTCAACGCAAATACTACAGCTAGCAATTCCTTTTCTATAACAGTGTAGTTTCTCTGGGCCTCGTCTAGAGTTTCGCTAGCATAGTAGATGACAGAGGGCTTCTTGTCTATTTTTTGACCCAAAACAACCTCGATCGCGTAATTAGAAGCGTCAGTCATGATCTCAAATGGGGCTGTCCAAATTGGTGGTTGCAGCATTGGAGCACAAGTAACTGCCGTTTTAAGAAAATAAAATGCCTTATGGCATGATTCATCAAAATCGAACGGCATATCTTTGGCCAAAAGGTTGCTCAAAGGTTGAGAAACCTTAGAAAAATCCTTGATGATCCTCCTTTAAAATCCCACATGACCAAGAAACGATCGGATTTGTTTAACAGATGTGGGAGGAGGAAGTTTGGAGATAGCATCCACCTTAGCTTTATCAACCTCAATTCCCTGCTCAGAGACTACATGACCCAAGATGATGCCTTCTTGTGTCATGAAGTGACTCTTTTCCTAGCTAAGGACTAACTATGTTTTGATGAATCTCTTAAGGATCAATTCAAGGTTAGCCAGGCAAGAATCAGGCGAATCTCCGAAAATAGAGAAATTGTTCATGAATACTTCCATAAACTCTCCCACCATGTCTGAAAAAATGGCTAGCATACACCTTTGAAAAGTTGCAGGTACATTGAAAAGCCCTAATGGCATACTACGGAATGCAAAGGTTCTGTAGAGAGGTGAAAATCGTCTTTTCCTAGTCCTCGGGATGGATAGGGACTTGGTTGTATCCCGAGTAACCATCTAGGAAACAAAGATACTTTTGTTTGGCTAACCTTTCAAGGATTTGGTCGATGAAAGGCAAAGGAAAATGATCCCCTTTCATGTCTATGTTCAGCTTCCTGTAATTGATACAACCTCTCTAAGAGGAAGCTAAATGAGTTGTGATAGATTCCCCTTTCTTGTTAGTCACAATGATAATCCTAGCTTTCTTGGTAACAATTTGCTCGGGACTAACCCAGGGAATATCCAAGATTGGATAAATGATTTCTACATCGAGCCACTTAATGATTTCCTTCTTGACCACTTCTCGCATATTAGGGTTCAATCTCCTCTGCATCTGGCGAGAAGGGAGGGATCCATCTTCCATAAAATTCGATGATTGCAATAAGATGGCTCAATCCCCCTAAGGTCATGGATGGTCCAACTAATAGCCTCCTTATGTGCTTTTAGGACCTTGATCAGTTTCATCTCCTGCTCCTTAGTTTTCTACTTATAATCACAGGGAGCATTTTCTTAGGTCCCAAAAATTTATATTTCATACTCTCAGGCAATGGTTTCAGTTCGAGCTGGGACAGGTTTAGGATGGAGGGTAAGGAGGATGTTGGTCAAGATTCATCAAGACAGTCTAATGGAAGAGGTTGGAAGTGAACAAAATCAACAAGCTCTTCAGAGTGTGGTAGGTCTGCCACAGAGGGTTGTGGGTTGAGTTCATCGGTGCAGGAGGAATTCTCAAGGACAGTAAAAGCCCTACAAGTCTCAGCATTCATATTATCATCTTCAAGTTCCTCAATATATCCACAATCCTCAAATTTGTTAATCGCCTTGAGAATATCAAGTTTCATTTTTCTAACCCCAAAGGTGATTTCTATACTATCGCTTTCACAGTTAATATTGGCCTTGGCAGTAGCCAAAAATGGATGCCCCAGAATGATGGGCATGTTCCTTAACTCTTCATGTACATCCAAGTTAAGGACAAGGAAATCTATAGGAAAGTAGAAGTCCTTAACCTTGATGATAACATCCTCAATAACGCCTTTCAGGTTTGTGACCGAACGATTCGCTAACTGAAGCGTTACTGTGGTCAGCCTAAGTTCACCTAATCCGAACTTTTCGTAAAGAGAAGTCGGAATTAGGTTAGTGGATGCACCTAGATCCAAAAGTGCCATGTCAAAAGTGTAATCCCCGATAACACATGAAATCAATGGGGCACCTGGATCTCTCTTTTTCTAAGGAATGTGATTCAAAATAACAGAATTAGCCTACTTGGAGAGTATCACCTTCCTCGGGGTAGATTCCCTCAGCTTATGCTTCTGAGTGCATAAATTCTTTAAGAATTTAGCATAAGCCGGAATGTGTTTAATAGTATCGAGGAGCGGGATATTGATTTCAACATTCTTGAATATATTTAAGAGCTCCTCGTCACTATCAACATACTTCTTCTTCCTGAGTTTAATTAAGACTTTAGGGAATGGAACATGAGTCAGATCTTTGGAATTAGGTTCCTGAGCCTTGATTTCTTCTTCAGTGTTCTCCTTTCCTTCCTCAGGCTTACCAGGGTCTGATTGACTAGAAAAGGGTGATTTTGGGTCCTGGGTTTGCCATCCACACCTTGAGGTAATAGAATTTGTAGGAGCATATGGGTTTGGGTCTTGGGGAGGGTTAGGAAAGATCGAAAGGGTTTGATTCGCCAAATAACCCAAATTGGATGAAGAAGCAGAAGAAGGACCCTGTTCAACCACCTAAGCATGTGTGTGTGGGTCCCTTTGATTCCCGTACCCTTGGCTCGATTGCTCTGATTCTGTATGTTGCGAGGGTTAGGTATGGGTTGAGATGGTAGAGATTCAGGATGATGAGAATTAGCAATGAGCCCAGATTGCAAGTTCTTCAGTGAGGTTTTCATTTGTTGCATGAGCTCGAGCATGGATCCTTGCATCTCTATCATCTGTCGGTTCAAATCAGCCTGCCGTACAGGTTGACGGGCATTCCAGGTTGTCTGACTGACCTGATTAAGGGGCAGCTGAGTGTATATGTGACCTTAACCCGTTGATCTTTATGGTGCATAGTTGCTGGGTTGGATTTGGGTCAGCTGCCCCAGATTTTTCCAGGCGAAGTTAAGGTGGTTCCTCCAACTCGGATTATAAGAGAAAGAATATGGGCTGGACCTAACATTCTCCTATAGAGTATACACATCCTCATAGGGCGAGGATGGTGGGAAAGGAGAGGGATCGGAGAAACTTGGATCAAAGGCCCTAATTTGGAACGTATGGGGTTCCGAATAATGCTGGCTCGCAGGTTGAGCTGCTGCTAGTTGATTTATGAACTCCCATCTAGTAGGAGCTCATGAATAATGGAATCTCGAGTTCTGGGATTGAGTGGATCGAGAAGTGTTTGCAGAATTTCTAGCCATCCACTCTTCCATTCTTTTGGTAACCAAGTCCACTTTATCTAGTTTATTGCAAATCAGCGCCATATCGAATGAATGAGAGTCATGAATCTCATTAGCATTCAATTTGGGTTGTTGGGACTAGTTAAAAGTATCCATGGAGGCATGATTGATAGAATTTTCACTCATTTCCTCAAACAATTCATGCACACTATCTCCATCCTTGTTGAGGAAATTGCCTCCGCAAGAAGCATACACATGATTACGGAGTTGCTTAGTCAACCCATGGTAAAAGATCTACATGAGTTGCCATTTCGGCACCTTGTTGTGTGGACACTTCCACAAAAGATCCTGGAATTGCTCCTAGGCACCATGAAGCGGTTCCCCCAACCACTGGACGAAAGTAGTAATCGCTCGTCTCAAAGCATTGGTGATGGGAACATCATCATGAGCTATAACTAGCTAAATTTTGTCTGATAAAGATGATAAAACCTCCTACATAACCATCATAGGGTCATCTAAGCATAATGTTATGTTTTGAGAAGATAAGAAACCAAGGTTATTTCTACAAATTTAACAACATTTCACAACTACAGAATAACCACGGGGTATTTCAGAAGTTATTAAAGGTCATATGGTCATTAATGTCTAATAAGTGGGTCCATGCAGAAAGAAATAGATTTTCATGCATTTCATGAATTAATGGATATCTAAAACCCTAAAACAGACCCACTTAATGAACTGAGGTTTTTGTCAGGATAAAATTCACCTAAACCTTCTAAAATTCATATAAAAATATTCTATAAGGTTTGGTATCTTTGATTTGACCATTAGAACCTATTTTGACCTAAAATAGAGTCACAGACGAAAAGTTGACTAATTGGGGCTTCTACGTAATTTACCTAGTCAAACGTGATTAGAAACTAAATCCGACTTCACCATTAAATTTCTTGGATCCAAATTAGGTTTATACCAAAATTTGGGCCCAATATGAGATTATTTCGACCAAGTTTGCATTTTGATCCAAGTTTAACTCTTATTCTCTCAAATAGCCCTTAGCTTTTGAAATTCTTGCAAAAAGCCCCCTAAATTCTTCATCTTCTTTGCAAATCAGTCCTTGTCGCCAATGGAGGTCAACCGACCTCCAGGTAGGCTTTGACCGACTCAAATCCCATGCAAATGGCAATCAAATCCCACCAAATTTGGTGGGATTGATGTTCACACCTAGGAAAACCTATTAGGATTGATTCTAATTCCTAAAATCCACTGATTTGTGCGTGCTAACCCACGAAATCAGTGGGATTCTTCTTGAATCCTAAAGCAAGCTTTGAAGCTTGTTTCCTATTCTTCAAGCTCCCCTAAGACCTATAAAAGAACCCCTATGGCATTCCTCACCTCCTTAGCGAGTTTTTAGCCCAAGAATTCTTCCTCTTCTCCACCTCCAGCCTGCTCTAAAGCTCGCTTCGGTGACCCCCTACCTCCGACTCCCTCGCTTGCTGCCACGTATGATAGGCAGCAGGTTCTTTTTCTTTGCATTCTGCAACTCACCATACCTGCGAGGAGCTCTCTGGCCCCTTCCTCATCACCGTCTCAACCTTCGGAGCCACGTTCGTCTTTGGCCCCAGCCAATCATAGCCTGCACCTCCTTTGCCTTCTCTTCGTCCATAAACAATCTTCTTCAACTCCTCATCCCTTCCTAACTTCACCAGTGCCCTTAGATTCTTGGTTCGCTCATAAATACGCCTGTTCCCCTCAAGGTAGAAATTCTCAATGGGAAAGAGAAACTATGGACTAAATTCATTAGAGATAGCTATGGTAGTTCTAATAGTGCTTTGAGGAGATTACATCCTTCCCAACCTTCCCCATTTTAGCATTCTATTATTCAGGCCCTTAAGAGCAATTGGCACTTACTACAACCCGTGCTAGGAGACGGTAGGGCCTTTAATTTCAGGAGGGAGTAGTCTCTATTGGGCCCCATGAAGGAGTCCTACCCAAGGGTGTACTTGGTAGTTGCAGAAAAGGAAGGCACGGTGAGCAGCTATTGGTCTAAATCAAATGGTTGCTGGCAACTGAATGAGACAGAAGCCATTAGGGAGGGAACATGGCTATGGGAGGAGAGATTAAACTTGATTTTAGACCCGCAATGCTTTAGACCGAGGCATGGCGTGGAGGACAATTATGCATGGGACGGCATCTATACGGCTCAAGGTGCTTGTGGAAGAATTATGAACACTGGCAGTGGTTTGGGAAGTGATCACATTGATAATAAACTTTGGCTCTTAAAGGTTCCCCTCAAGGTAAAAATTTTTCTTTGGCTGTGTAGAAGGGAGGGCTTGATTACAGGGGACCTCAGACACAAGAGGATGGGTGCAGCACTACATGAATGCCATCTGTGTGGAATGCACACCGACAGTCTTAGCCACATGTTTTCCTCTTGTTTTATTACAGATGTGATATGGAGAAGAACTTGTTAGGAGCCGCTCCCCCCATGGGAGTCCTTGTGGCATAGCTTTTTGATACCTGGGAGGACGCGCCTACGCATGGCTGCAACTCTTTGGTGCGTATGGAGGGCGAGGAATGAGAGATTGTTTCAGGAGAGACCAGTATGTTGTGAGCAAATTCTAAATGAATGCTGGTCCCTCATACATAGATGGGGATCTGATTTGTAACTCTCCATGTTTTGCTGTTTTTGATTGATAAAATGCCCTCCCGGATTGTATCGTTACATGATAGCTTTCCTCTCAGTTTCAAAAAAAAAAAAAAAATGCCCATTCCACCTCCATCGTCCTCATCTTTAGTGTACCTCCAGTGATCCCGTTTGACCACTACACCCCACTAAACCACATGCCACCAGTCCCTACACCATCGCCGAACCCTCACAAGTAAAACCCCTCAAGAAATTGAGGGGATTTCTCACCCTAGTGATGAGTCGATTTTCGCTTTCGAAAATGATGATTAAGATGCTTTGTCATTGTATTCCTAAGTGGTGGAAAATTGACTAATCAAAGTAATTAAAATAACCACTCAATGAGGAGTGGGTTGTATCCACAGGAAGATAATGACTTATTTAAACTCGCACTGGTTAAAAACAGGCGTTCACAATTAGTTTCGTCAAGAAATCAGATCAAATCGGCTTTCAATTGAGATAATAAGACATCATGCTGATATTGAAGTTATGCAAAATAAGAAAGAGATGCTCATAAAATCAATATAATAAAATATTAATACCTAAAAATCCCTTCCCCCTCAATGGCAAAAAATGTAAATTGTAATTACAAGAAAAACAGAGGATTTTGTTGCGAGGATCTCACGCATTGAGGAGGGCTTGGCTAGAGGCAAGATTTGGCGTAGGAGATGAGTGAGGTGAGGGCTTCGCGATGGTGGTCGCAGCGAAGTGCAGGGTGGCCCGAGGTGGCCGGACGGAACAGTGGTGGAGGTGGGTTTTGATGGTGGCCTTTACTGCTGGGGGAGCCGCTCGCACGGCCAGGAGAGGTGGTGTTGCTGCAGTAGGCACGCGGGTGCGTGCGTGCGACTACATGTGGCATTGAGTTGGGACTTCAGATGTCCAGGAAACTTCCTAGACGTCTTAGCTTGCATGAATGGCTGCTGGCGCGTAAGTGCGGTGGTGATTGCTGGTGATGGCGGTGAGGGTGGTACACGCTGAGGTGCTCACAGTAATGCAAACGAGCTCTAGATGGTGGTGTGGCATGTCACACCACATGCCCACGGTGGTGGAGGCTCATCACCATGGTTGAGGCCGGTGGTGGTGGAGTGGACGAGAGGTCAACTCTTTGCACAGTGATGAATCGGGGTGGAGGCCTGCCGAAAACGGTCATTTCCTCCCCCCTCTTATAGCTGCAGCCAATACATTTGAAATCACAAGAGGTGGGAGCAGATCCTTGTGAATGTTGCTAGCTGTGAGGAATGAATGGGCACAGGAGGAGGAAGCGGAGCAGTTACCTGCAGAAGAAGAAGAATACTAATAAAAAAATAATTAGGATTATATACATAACTCCTTAACTTCTATGTTAATTAAAACAATGTATGTAATGCACCTAATTGGTTAACTAATCAAATGCATGCAATTTTAAGTTAATTTTAAATGCATTTAGATATGAATGCCACACATGAATTATGCAATTAAGCTAAAAATATGAATTAATTTATCTATATCCTAATGTATGATATCTAAATGTTAAAATTAACTTAATGTTTAGGCACTTAAATACTTAAATAGCCCACAAATATGGGCTAATCAAATGCCCCATGCCTAGTTTTTTGCTAGTCCCTAGCAAATTCAAGCAGGACTTAACACTCCAAGTTATCCAAGCTAACTCAATTGACCTTTCCATAGAAATTAGGTTGAATCATCTAACCGTAGACCATAAGGTACCCAAGTAGTTGTTGAGCTACAGACTAGGTCAACTAAGGACGAATTGCAGGCACAGGTTTCCTTGATTCCTAACTCTACCCTAGGGTTTATTGATCCCAGAGATTAAAGCATCCATGCATGTGCATTGGTCTAATTTATTTGAGGTTGGTATGATTGCCAACCTAGAAAGAGAGTAAGAAAGAATTATTTATTTACTTATTTTTTGTAATATATAATTTTTTTGTTTGATTCCTCTAAGTCTAACCTTGGATCAACTATTAGCACGATCTGTATCAGATTCATTGTCTCCATCACCGAACCTCGAAGGGTGCTTGGCTTTCGATGCTTCGAGATAGCATTGCCTGTTTAAGTGATAAAATGGTGTTTTAAAATTGCTTTGTTGTAATATAGCCAAAATAACGCTTAAACAAATAAACTCGAATGAAAGTCCGAGGTCGAACACAAGGAGCAATATAGCAATTTAAAACTCAAGATCACAATTTGAATCAAAGAGATAAAAGATTGTAATAATAATAATGTCACGTATCTGATAAGTCCACTTTTGTGGACTATTATTTAGCCTAAGAACTATTTAATTATTTATTCTTAGTTGTTAATTAATTAGGAGTTATATGGCAATTCACCTTGGCCTTCATTTAATTTTATGCTTCAATTTTACATTTAATAACATATGATATGTTATGATAATTATTTGGTGGATGTAGGCTAGGTGCAAGACGCTTAAAGGCAGTAGTCAGATGTCCAAAATTCCATTTTAAGATGTCTGGAATCTAATTTGGACGTCTGGGACCTCTAGCGTGGACTCGTTGCCAACCAAACATTTTAAGACGTCTGATAGTTTTATCGGACATCTGATGCCTAACAAACAGGACTTATCCTTCTGTTCCAACTACTTGCAATCTCTGTGAGTGGTTGCAGAAGTCGGCCACAGAGATTTTAAAAGTCGGATGCCAACGGAGCGGGGGATGATCTTCTTCTCCCCCTGGCGGGGCCAGGCTCTCCAATCTTCTCCACCGTGCACCAAGGGCATACACTGTGGCTATGGCGTACATTGTGGCATAGATGTTCTCCATCGTTCCCTTCAACCCACTGTGCCTTCATCGACTTTGAGGCATGCACGGTGACAGCGTGAATGGCTCCACCACTACCAGCACCACCACCTAAAACCATCATCTTCATCCTCTTCTTCCTCCCCGTCTGCCAACAGCAAGCATCCCTCACCGCGGGCAGCCGCACCTGCACACTAGCCTACGCGCGTGCACAACCAGCCACGCGCGCGTTGCGCGCACCCGTCCACAACCGTAGCAGCGCTTGCACGCTCATGCCATAGCCTCTCACGCGTAACTCCTCCTTGCACGTAGCAACCTATCACGCAACCCCTTCTCTTCTTTGTTTCCTTCTTCTTTGCCGTTCACTATTCATCATCTTCTCCAAGAAGAACCCAACGCCGACCATCCATCTCCACACGCAGCCGCCTCATCTGTTCACTAAACTCCGTTTCGACAATGCCATCGACCTCGTCTCGCACTCAGGAACCCACCCACGACTACGGCAACCATTCCCGCCATCCACGCACACATGCATGCAAGTTGCCACCGGCGTTCTCTTCCTCCGTCCGGCCATCGCCGGCCACCTCCGGCCTTCCCGTCACCACCATCTCGAAGGCCACACCTCAGTGACCAACCACCGGCAACCGCGACGCCGGCCACTGCCTCCTCCGCACGTGCGAGTAGGGAATTCATTTCCCCTGTTACGCTACAATAAATGGCAAATTAAAATTTACGCTTCTTGCCTTTGTGAAAAAGCACTATTCATTTATTTATCTTATATAATATTTGGTTGAAATTGCATGGACATCCCTCGCTTCAATTTGAATTACATATAATTGATTTCTTCTTATGGATGACATACAACATGAGATATTGGTTATAGTAAATTGGTATCATTAGGTAGGAGATTAATATTAACATTGTTTGCTATTACCAAGGTCATTATTTAGAATACTATATTGTGGTAATTTTGCATATAAATACCTACATTCCTGATCAATTGATTAAAATGAGCATTTACATTGGAAATAGGTTGCACTAGTTAGAATGCATACCCATTGATATTCCTGAATAAACAAAGCACAACACACTACTTTAATAAGCTAATTCCTCCCTGTAGAGACGACCTAACTATTTTCGTGGTTAGATTCTGAGAATTAAAATGTTTTGAAAAGCGATTTTCTACCACGTGATTGCATACAACGACATATCATTTTATGTTAAAGTTTTTATCTAAAAGGAAGATCATTCTTTCAGTATCAATGTGCAAAAAGAATGGAGTAAAATGGTGATTTGAATCACCAATTATTCCTCACAGTAATAGCAACAAAATCAACAGTATCAAGGAAATAAAGCCTCAAATGTATGCAATTAGATGATCTAGGCTTGCATCAGATGGCTTAAACAGCTAGTTGCTACAGTGCTTCCAAGAGACTCAAGGGTCTCTTCCTTCTCTCTTCTCTACTTCTGTCTCAGCTGCTCTCCTTCTCTTCTCCTTTCTTCTTCTTCAGAACTCTTTCTTTCTTCTTTGCCTCTCTGCGGGTCAATCTTCCTCTCTTCTTCTTTCTCTGCCCTTCTTCTTTCTTCATTTCTTTCTTCCTTCGCTGCTTTCTCTTCCTTCTCTTTCTTTGTCTGCTCTTCTTCTTCACACAGACGGGGAAGGGTCTTTAGTATTTTGGCTAAGTGTTAGCCAACTTCCCAGAGAGCAAAACCCTCCCCTTCCCCGCGCAGTATCCTCTCTTTCTCTCTTTGGGTCACGCTCTCGTAGAGCCTCCAACAGTATCGAGTTATCAGGTATTCAGACCTAGAGCATTCTCGGGTCCAGGGCTGCAAGCGTGGGTCATAGCTGAGGAGTGTAAGGCTTAGGCAGTAATCGGGTTTGCACCAGGTCCGTGGGTAGTGTGTCGTGGACGAGGCACGTGAGGGGTGTGAGGGACCTCACCCCTTATGTCTGAGGTGATAAGTCCTAGACACAAATTCAATTTTTGCGGCACAAGAAGGGCGTCTGTATCCGATGTGGGACTATACTACAGAGTTTTCTTCGTGTAGTAGCAGGAGGTGGTTGCTCACCAAATTGGTGTATTGCTGCTATCTCTTGGGCTGATGGAAGGTTTGTGGAAACACTTGGAGATGAGTCCATGTCGATTGGGAGCTGCAGCAGGTAAAACCAAGACCTGGAAATAGCTGAACACGTCGGAGAAGATGTTGGGGACGACGGATGTCCGGTCACACCCTGAAACACGAAATAGGGCCTCGCGGTCGCGTTAAAACAGCGCAAGCTGATCGCCTAAGGACAGCGAGGGTAATCGTGGTGATTTCAGGGTGAATTGAGGTGTGTGGTGGCTGGCGGAGGTCAGTGAAGGTGGACGGCGATGGGTTTGTTTGGTGGGTGATTTGGGTGAGCGAAGTGGCAAATAGGGAGAGTGGTTTTGAAGAGGGTGGAGGGTGAAGGCTGTGGGCTTGCCGGCGAGGTGGATGGAGGTGCGTAGTGGTGGAAACTCCTCGCCTGAGGAGTGGCCAGAGTGGAGGACGAAGAGGGTGGTCAGTGCGATACGACGGTCGAAATGAAGTGTGGTTGGTGTGTAGAGGAGCTAAGGAACCTATCTAGGTGATTGGCGGACAAAGAGGGGCGGAAGCGACGTCGATTGCGATATGGCCGACGCTGGAGACGAAGGTGACTCTAGTGAGAAGGAAATGACGAGGAAGATGGAGGGAGGGGCACCTGCTGGTATGGCGTGACATAGAGGAAGACGAGGAAAATGAACTCACCGCTGGTATTGCTGACGGATGATGAGGGAGGTCAGAGGGGATTGCTAGAGCTCGAGGATCCTTTCAGTAGGATTAGGAGAGCGAAATTAAGGGTAGATCCAGTCGAAATCGAGCTTGAGAACGGTTTGCTCTAGAGGTCTTTTTATAGGCCTTACACTTGGAAAGCTTCACCGGAATTAGGATTTTTTTGATACCCTGATCTCTCATGCATTCGCATGAGAGATTGGGAAGATTTTGGAGCGTGGGAATTGGCTAAAAAGGAAGGGAATTCCTTGACGAACTTCCCTTTCAAATTTGAAAGGGATTCGTCAAAGAATCAAAGAGATCTTGCCAATTTTAGGTTGTCGGAGCTTGTAGGAATATGATTAATGGCAGTAGGGACCTATTTGTGAAAATGATGATAAAGTTAGGGGTTCTTTTGTAAATATTTTGAAAGTTAAGGGCATAAATATAATCAGATAGAACCAAGTTGCAAACTAGGTCAAGATAATTTCAGCTTGGGTCCAAATTTTGGTACAAACCTAATTTAGACCTAAGAAATCTAATGGTGAAGTTGGATTTTGGTTTTGACCATATTTGACTAGGTAATTTATGCAAAAACCTAAATTAGGGTAAATGTCTGTCTAAGACTCTATTTTGGGCCAAAACGGGTTCTGATGGTCAATTTAAAGATACCAAACTCTAGAGAATATTTTTCTATGAATTTTAGAGGATTTAGGTGAATTTTATCCTGACCAGAACCTTAACTAATTAAGTAGGTCTATTTTTAGGATTTCAAAAGTCATTTAATTCTTAAAACATTTGAAAACCTTTTTCTATCTATTCTAATCGACTTGTTAGCCTTTTAGGACCATTTGACCTTTAATTAACTCCTGAAAAAACCCATGGTTGTACTGCATTCAAGTTATGATGGTAAAATTATAGCTTTAACCATAGTTTCTTGTCTTTCTCTGAGATTGCTAATGTAATGAATTATGACCTTCTGAAGGTTATGTAGGAGCATTTAAAGACTTAATCAGATCAAATTGAGCTAGTTTATGGCTCATGATGGTGTTCCCATCATCACCCATAGCGACCCCAAGAACTCTTGGCAATCGATATTTTGAGATAGTATTGCCCATGGATTTCTTAAGCGAATTCAGGCCTGTGGCAATCGACATTTCGAGATAGGGCTGCCCATGGTACTTGAACCGCATAATGCGCTTACATACCCCCAGTAGGATGGTCATCCTAAGCGATAAGCGCCAAAAAGGTGACATGTTATCATCGCATCCTCAAGGTGAGTATATACTCCACCTCTCCTGCGGCAGGAACTCTTCCAATCAAATTGTGTTTTCAAGCTTCTCCTACGTCAGAACTAAGAGAACCAAATTTTCTTCAAGAAATGAATTAAGGTGATCACTATTTACACAAGACCAAGTGTGTGTGAAATGTGGATGCTTAGGTTACGAGGACTTGTAAACCAAAAGGTAGAAAATGGCACTAGGTACTATCCAGCCTTTAACTCAATCCCTAGCTTTCCTTCCTCAACCTCTTGAGGAATGGTCCGCAACTTAACTCCTACTTAAGTTTTCAAGTCCAAATTGACCCTAAAGTTCTAAAGTCAGTAGTTCAACCCTAGCTCCTATAATTAGATACCTTGAGTTAGCTTAGGTAAACCTAAAGTCTTGATCTCATGCCTAAAGATGTCGAGCCCAGCCGGTTAAGCATAACAACATTTCTTTTTTTTGAATGCAATATGCATGCATAAATGCAAAATGTAGACATGCTATAAACAAATGCCTCAGGTCCTATCCCCCCATGCCTGGTTCAAATAATGTCCTCATTGGAAACGAAACAATTAAGGGGAGATATTACTTGAGGCAGAGAATGACAGGAGCTAAGGCTTCTCAAGAGTGATCTCGTCAACCAGATAGCCATCCAAAGTAACGTATGGTTTTAATCGTTGGCCATTGACGGTAAAGGGCATTGCTGAAGAGGGACTCTTGATCTCCACAGCCCCATGCGGAAACACTTTGGTGATTATATATGGCCCATCCCAATGTGATTTCAATTTTCCAGGGAAAAGCTTAAGTCTGGAATTGAAAAGCCAAACTTATTGGTTGGGCTTAAAGGTCTTTCTAAGGATATACTTATCATGCAAGGCCTTAGTTCTCTCTTTATAAGCTTGAGAGGTTTCATGAACATCATTCCTCAATTCCTCAAGCTCACTTAACTCCAGAAGTCGTGCCTTACAAGTCTTTTCTAAATCCATGTTGACACTTCGAATATCCCAAAGTGCCTTATGTTGCAGCTCAACGGGTAAATGGCATGCTTTCCCATACATAATCCGGAAAAGAGATGTACCCAAAGGGGTCTTGTAGGTCATTCGATAAGCCCATAAAGCATCATCGAGCTTTTGGGACCAGTCCTTCCCATCAAGTCTTACGGTCTTTTCTAAAATGTTCTTTATCTCCCTATTCGACACTTCAACCTGGCCACTCGTCTGGGGGTGGTATGGGGTAGCAATCTTGTGAGTGACCCCTAAACTTTTGAGTAACTGGTTGAAGTGATGATTTCGAAAGTGAGGTCCCCCATCACTAATAATAGTCTTAGGGCAATCGAATCAGGATATGATATTGGCATTCACAAATTTCAATACCACTGAGTGGTCATTTGTGCATGTAGGAATAACCTTTATCCATTTAGAGACATAATCAACTGCTACCAAGATATATTCATAACCTTGGGACGAAGGGAAGGAGCCTATAAAGTCAATTCCCCAAAGATCAAAAATTTCAACAGGTTGAATGGGGTGTTGGGGCATCTCATTCCTCTTCCCAATTGTTCCAGTCCGTTGATATCTAATACAGGCCTTAACAAAATTACGGGAATCTTTAAATAATGAAGGCCACCAAAAACCAGACTGGAGAACCTTAAAAGAAGTTCTCTTAACACCAAAGTGTCCTCCACAATGAAGTTCATGGTAAAAACTTAGCACACTTTGTTGCTTCTCTTTAGGCATGCATCGTCTTAGTACTTGGTCTTGTCCAATTCTAAATAATTCAGGCTCTTCCCAATGAAAGTATCTAGCTTGGGAAATGAATCTCTTCCTTTTCAGCTCATCCCAAGAGCCAGGAGTCTCTTCAGTGACCAAGTAATTGACGGTATAGCATACCAAGGTGAAGTTGGTGTTACAGCCATAAGGGTTTCATCGGGAAATGTCTTGCGGATGTCTCCAGATGGAGAGTCATCAAGTGGAAGGCAAGATAGGTGGTCAGCTACTACATTTTCTATTCCTTTCTTTTCTCATATCTCCATGTCAAATTCTTGAAGTAGGATCCACCTAATTAGACGTGGCTTAGAATCCTTCTTAGCAATGAGATGTTTCACTACCGCATGATCAGTGAAAATAACCAACTTAGACCCAAGATGATAAGACCTAAACTTCTCCAGAGCAAAAACTACAGCAAGTAATTCCATTTCAGTGACAGTGTAGTTTTGTTGTAGTTTAGTTAAAGTCTTGCTGGCATAGTGCAGCACATGTGGTCTTCCCTCAACCCTTTGTCCAAGGATGGCTCCCACTGCATAATCCGAAGCATCGCACATCAACTCAAATGGGAGTGTCCAATCAGGAGCTCGGAGAATAGGCGTAGAGATCAAGGCCTCCTTCAGAGTTTGAAAGGCCTCAGAACACTTTGAATCAAAATTGAAGGAAGATTCCTTCACCAACAGGTCGCAAAGTGGCCTAGAAATTTTATTGAAATTATTAATAAAGCGCCTATAAAAGCTGGCATGGCCTAGAAAGGATCTAATCTATTTGACATTCGTAGGCAATGAAAGTTTGGAAATAAAATCAACCTTGGCTTTATCTACTTCCAAGCCTCGCTCAGACACAACATGCCCAAGTACAACTCGTTTTTGTACCATGAAGTGGCTTTTCTCCCAGCTGAGGACAAAACTAGTCTCCTTACATCGCTTCAGCACATTCTCGAGGTGCAGGAGACAATGGTCAAAAGACGAGCTATAAATGGAGAAGTCATCCATAAACACTTCAACACACTCGTCAATTATGTTTGAGAAAATGCACATCATACACCGCTGGAAGGTTGCTAGTGCATTACATAGTCCAAACGGCATACGCCTAAATGCAAAGGTACTCGTAAAAGTCTTCTCCTGGTCATAAGGGAAGAATGCAACCTGGTTGTATCCAAAATATCCATCGAGAAAGCAATAGTACTTATTCTCGGCCAATTTCTCGAGAATTTGATCAATAAAAGGCAAGGAAAAGTGATCCTTCTAGGTAGCGGTGTTCAGCTTGTGGTAATTAATATAGACCCTCCATCCAGTTGAGGGTCTAGGCACAACTTGTCCACCTTGGTTATTAAATTCCATAGTAAAGCCTACCTTCTTTGGCATCACATGAATATGACTTACCCATTTACTATCTGCAATGGGATATATGATCCCAGCATCCAACCACTTTAGAATTTCCTTTTTAACCACCTCACTCATATTAGGGTTAAGATGTCTCTGCATGTCCCTAAATGGCATGATGAAATCATCAGTATAAATGTGGTGCATGCAGAGTGTAGAGTCTATACCCTTAATGTTAGTAATGCTCCAAGCAATAGCTTCCTTGTGCATAGACAAACATTCAATTAGGGTTCCCTCCTGTGCTTCAGATAGCACAACTGAAATGATAGCAGGGAGTGTATCATTGGCACCCAGGAAGACGTACTTAAGAGTGTTCGGGAGGGGTTTCAACTTAAGGTTAGGGGCTTGTATGGTCGAGGGTTTCATAATAGATGTCCCCATCTCAGGTAGCAGATCTACCTTGGGCAGAGATGATGGGGAAAGAGACTCAACAGAAACACCCAGCAACTCCTTAAGTTCTAGTATATCCCCTTCACATTCCTCCAAGAGATGGGAATGCTCATTTAGCATGAATGCTAAAGGGGGTCATCACATAGCATTGGAGGGGCTGTCTCTTTAATTAGGTCATCTATCACCTCAACTTGGGAACAATCCTCAAGCCTAGCTTGTTTATAAGTATCAAACACATTTAAGCTGGATTTTCCTATTCCCAAAGCCCATTTTTAATGCCCCAGTATTGCAATTGACTGAAGCATGCAAAGTTGCAAGGAAGGGGTTGCCCAAAATGATGGAGGGCTTGGTTGTCTTGTTGGTAGGATTAGTGTCCAAAACTAAGAAGTCAATGGGGAAGAAGAAATCCTTTACTCTCACGAAGACTTCTTCCAAAATTCCTCGAGGTGTCTTGGGCATCGATCAGCAACTTGGAGGATTACCGAGCTAGGCTTTAGATTGCCTCCCCCAAGTTGTTCATACACGTAGTTGGGAAGGATGTTCACCCCCGTACCCAGATCAAGTAGAGCCTCATCAATCTGTAAGTCACCAATGACCACCGAGATGTACGGGGCTCCTAGGTCCTTAAGTTTCAGGGGTGTGCCATGTTAAACAATTGAGCTAATAGAATCAGGCAGGACAACTTTTGATTAGACCTATTTTCTAGATTGCAGCTTTTTCATGCATAGGTCCTTTAAGAAGTAGGCATAAGACGGAATCTACTTGATAGCCTCAAGCAAAGGCAAGTTAATCTACACTTGCTTGAAAGTTTCCATGATCTCATCCGTCTTATCTTTGGCTCCAAAAGAGCCAGCAGAAGTCTGCCCAGAGGTGGATAAGCACTCTGGAAAGGGCACTCTCGATCTCTGGGTGGAAGGATTGTCATGTCGAGTAAGGGGTGGAACGGGGGCAACCTCTTCTGATGAGGTGATTTCAAGCGGAGGAGATTTGGGCAATTCTTCTCTGGTGGGGACGAAAGTCGAGGTGGATGATTTTTCAGAAGGTGAGACTATAGGAGCATCGGGTTTGGAAATTTCCTTCCCACTTCTCAGAATAGTCACCGCCTGGGCATGCTCCCTAAAGACAATCCCTTTTCCTTTAGGGTTCTCCTCAATAGCACTGGGAAGCTTCCCAGTTTCCCTCTATCTAACAGCCTCAACAAGGTGTCCTATCTGCGATTTCATTTCATGTATAGCCTTGTCATGAGATTGGATGATGGAACTTTGATTTTCTTGCATAGTTCTTAACATTGCCTTCAATTCATCCATCTCAGAGGTCTTTGGTTGGGCAAAGGTCTGAGGTTGGTTCATTTGTTGGTTTTGAAGGGGTTGTGATTTATAATTCCCTGAAGTTGAGACATTCCCTTGTCTCCAGGAAAAGTTTGGGTGATTCCTCTATCCCTTATTATAAGTGTTGGAAAAAGGGTCATGATGAGGTCTCGGACAGAACCCTTGAGCAGCATTCAAGTCCGCTTGTATAAGCTCAGGGAATTGGGAGGCTAAATGTTAATCCACAGTGGCGTGCGTACTGCCTTGGCAAATGGAGCATTTTGAAGCTTGGGATGTGGAGGTGTTAGATGTGAATTGGCCTAGGCTTGACATAAGCCTTTCCATATTTTGATTCAACAATTGAATCTGATAGGCTAAATTCTGGGTGTCCCTTGCCTCATTTGCTTCCAACTTCTTTTGCAAGAGAGTGGGTTTTCTATCCAAGTAGGCAGAATTCAAGTGAATAGAATTCTGACTCAAAGCATCAAAAAAGTTCCAAGCTTCATCCTCAGTCTTAGATAGAAAGGTTCCTACACAGGCACCATCCACAGTCTGCATGTAAGAATCATTAAGTTTGGTGTAGTTGCCACTTGGGCACCTGGTGATGTGAGCAAAGTCTCAAAAGGTTATTAAAGTACTCCCATGCATCATGGAAAGCTTCCCCATCCTTTTGAATGAAACTCATAATTTCCCTCCTAAAGTGATTAATTTTGCTCATGGGGAAGTACTTTTTCAGAAACTCCTTTAAGGCATCCCAAGTGTTAATATCATCTAGGGTATGATACCAATACTTGGCCTTGTCCTTGAGGGAGAAAGGAAAGAGGGTCCGCATTTGAGCATCATCAGCAATGCCCTACAGCTTCACCGTGGAACAGACCTCAGTGAATTCCTCTATATGCCTGTAAGGGTCTTCCCTAGCAGTACCATAAAAGGAGGGCAGCAAGGATATGGTATTGCTTTGGTCCCCTCAAGGTCTACGTAGTGTAGGGTCAGTTTGATTGGTCGGAATGAAATATTCCTTAAGGCTCCTTTGACCAGCCATTTCTTCCCTTGGGTGATTCCTTCTTAGGATTCTTTCAGGTTCAGGATCAAACACAGGTTGTCTCCTAAGAGATCGCCTACCAAGCATGCACTACAAACACAATTCAAAAAGACTTCTTAGGTCTTTACAAATTTAGGCTTTTGACTTTAATTCAAATTGTAGGTGGCAAAGCAAGTTGCCTAATCAATTACGTGTCTATTGTTGACCTACGAATCCCTAAAAAGACCTAGTTGGAGCTTAAGTACTCTTCCTTAAATCTCAAATGGTAGAGTAACTCCAAAGATGAAAGATCGAGGGATGCAAGTAGGCCTAAGCCTTCATTTGAAGCTATGCTTTCGCGGTGCTTGTTAACTACCCCCAAAAATCTATGACAGGGTATTCCCCTCTTTGGAGTTACAAAACCTTTGATCTCAAGTTTTAAACACTTTAGAATCCAACTGTGGGAGGGCTCTTGTCCTAATAGTTCCAAGACCTAGGAGTGTCTAAATGCACGCTGTGGTGGAAGAGATATAAGTGTGCATACACCGTAAAAGATTTTGAATTTTGAATTTTGAAATGCTCGACAAGTTTTCAGCTCAAGTTGGTTTTTAGTGTTCCTCCTTAACTTAAAGTCCTTTTTCAAGAAAATATGTGACCACTTAGATTTTTTTTTCAATTCAATTAAGTGGTCTTGCAATTAAATCCAGATGCAAATGCGTGAACAAGATAGAATGCAAGGAAAAGAAAACGTACTTTGCCTCCAGCAATCAGCAATGAAATGCACGCAAATGCAAAATAAAATCTAGAGGCTGCTCATTCACACCTAAATGGTCATCCTAAGGTAGGCAGCTCATGTTTTTGTTTTTATTTTTTTTTACCTACTTATGCACAATCAAGAAAAATAAAAGCAATCCACAAAAGAAAGTAAACCTAAGTCTAAATAAATGGGAGCAGACTCCTGCAAAAATTACCCAACACGGGCCTAAAAGAAAGTCGAGGAACAAACCCCTAAAATGTACCCCAAAATAAGGGTCCCAAATAATGAATGCAAGAAATCCTAAAGTCTAAGTTTATCTAATTGCAAAATTAGAGAATAAAGATGATCTCCTTTTTTTTTTTTCAAAATTCTTCTCCTCGGGTTGGTGGCATCAAGGTCCACCAAGATGCGAAGCTTAGTCTCCCCTCCAAGAGGTGGAAACAAGGTCCACCATGGCATTGCTGAGGCTGGTGCGACGTACCTCGCACCAACTCAGATAAAACAGATTAAATATGCCTCAATTTAAATCAGCATGAACAAATGAATGAATGCGATTTTATTAATCCTGTTGCCTCCCCGGCAATGGCACCATTTGACCAGTCGATTTTTGCTTTCGAAAATGATGATTAAGATGATTTGTCGTTATATTTCTAAGCTGTGGAAAATCGACTAATCAAAGTAATTAAAATAACCACTCAATGAGGAGTGGGAGGTATCCACAGAAAGGAAATGGCCTATTTAAACTCGCACCAATTAAAAACAGATGTTCACGATTAGTTTTGTCAAGAAATCAGATCAAATCACTTTTCAATTGAGATAATAAGACATTAATATGTTGATATTGTAGTTATGCAAAACAAGTGGGAGATGCTCATAAAATCAATAGAATAAAATATCAATATCAAAAAATCCCTTCCCCCTCAATGGCAAGAAACGTAAATTTTAATTACAAGCAAAACAGAGGATTTTGTTGTGAGGATCTCATGCATTGAGGAGGGCTTGGTTGGAGGCAAGATTTGGCGGAGGAGATGGGTGAGGTGAGGGCTTCGCGATGGTGGTTGCGGCGAAGTGTGAGGTGGCTGGACGGAACAGTGGTGGAGGTGGGTTTCGGCGGTGGCCTTTACTCTTGGGGGAGCTACTTGCACGGCCAGGAGAGGTGGTGTTGCTGTGGCAGGCATGCGGGTGCGTGCGTGCAGCTGCACGGGCAGCCAGCTAAGGAGGGATGCACGTGCTGTCCCTGTTGGGCATGGAGTGCGGTTGGGCGCGAGTAGGAGCTGTACGCGGAGGTGGGACGAGGTGGCTGCTTGTTGAGAGAACGCGCGCACTGGTTGTACTGCGAGGGCACGCACGAGGATGCCTGCGAGCGAGGAGGGTAGTGGCACGCTACTGGTGCTTATGTGTGCAGACGGCCGCGCATGGCGCGTGTGGAGATGGCGTGGCGTTGGAGGTGGCTGCTGAAGGTCGTTGGTGTTGGGTGATGTGAACACCATCATTAGCCATAACTAGCTCAATTTGATCTGATTAAGTCATTAAATGCTCCTACATAATCATCAGAAGGCCATAATTCATTGCAAATCCTTTCAGAGAGAAATACAAGAAACCAGGGTTAAAACTGTAATTTTATCATCATATCTTGAATGCAGAACAATCACTGATTTTCTCAGGGGTTAATTAAGGGTCAAATGATCTTAAGAGTCAAACAAGTAGGTTAGAGAGACAGAAAAGGGTATTCGCATGTTTTGAGAATTAAATGACTTCTGAAATACTAAAAATAGACCCGCTTAATTAACTGAGGTTCTGATTAGGATAAAATTCACCAAAATCATATAAAATTCATAGAAAAATATTATCTAGGGCTTGGTACCTTCAATTTGACCATCAGAAGCCGTCTTGATTCAAAACAGAGTCTCTAACAGATATTTGCCCTAATTTGGGTAATTGTGAAAATTACTTAGTCAAACTAGGTCAAAAACAAAATCCAACTTCACCATTGAATTCCTTGGGTCTAAATTAAGTTTATACCAAAATTTGGGCCTAATCTGAGATCATTTTAACCTAGTTTGCAATTTGGTCCTGTCTAACTCTTTTATCTCACACACATGCCCCTAACTTTTGAATCATTTACAAATAGGTCCCCAACTTTATCGTCTGCTTCTTCAAATAGGTCCCTACTACCATGAAATCCTAATCCTAAAGCTTCAGCGACCTTAATTTGGCCAGATCTCCGTGATTTCTTGACGAATCCCTTGTAAAATTGAAAGGGAAACTCGTTAAGTAATTGCCTTCCAAATGAGCCCATCTAGGGATCCTAAATCTCTCTAGAATCCTCGTGCGAACGATTTGATTGAATAGGTATCCTACGCCAGCAAGGAGCTCGGAGTTTCTAAGCTTATTTCCATGCTTGGAACTCCATCTAGAGCCCTATAAAAGGACCTTCATGGCCTTGCTCATCTTCTCAGCAAATTTTGGTGAGTTAACCACCTCTAATTCTCCTCCTCCGGCCACTAAAACCCTTGCTCCGACGACCTCTCTACGTCTTTCTCCTCCGCACCTCCAACCATCAAATTGGTGGTGCCACCGTCTTCCTCTCTTCGTTGTGCACCTCCCCAGCCAAAGGGAGGTCGTTTCTCTACCTCAGTCATTATCGCCACTTGCCGATCTCTCTGTCTTCTCCGGCGTCGGTCGACCAAAACCGGCTGCCTTCGCCTCTCTCCCACCTAGCTAAGTCCTTCTATCACTCTCTCTCTCTCTCACTCTAGTTCTCTCTCTCACACTCATAACTCACGCATGACCATCATATCACCCTGACCGCCTTCACCTTCTTCCGCTCCGGTGAAGCTCCGGTAATGCCTCCAGTTCACTCCACCGCACGAACCTTGCCGCTACCACCCCCATTAGCATTGCCACGATGTCCCCAACAAAAGCCTTCTATCAATTAGGGCATTCACCCTCTCCATCGCTCTACCGGCCAAACCACTTCCGCAGCGCTCTCTCTGTCACTGACACACACACACACATTGACCTCTACACGCCCTCGGACCACCACCACTGCATTCACCATCACATGGCGAACCTTCTGAGTTTCTTAATTGGGGTAGTTAGCTCGTGTTCGTGTTTTCAGGTGACCCACCAGACATCCGTCGCCGCCTCAAGTTCTCCAACGAAGCCGTCAGTCCTCTGGTTATGATTCTCCCAGATTTCATCTCCAAGTTCCGCGACTGAGTCCTAGGCTTCACTCCAGGCCTTCAATTGGCATCGACATACGCAGCTGCTGCTCCTATTCAGTGACGGAAGTTCACCACCTACTGAGCAAAGAATAGGGGACAACATAGTCCCACCTCGGAAACTGCTGGCGTGCCCGCACGACATAAATTGAATTTCACTCCTCAGCTGTTCGCCTCAGTAGCACGGGGTGAGCTCCCCACGCACCTGCCCACTCACGCCCTCGCCCGCAGCCATGCCATGTGGGTCTGGGCTTTGACCCGTTTACCCGTATACCTAGATCCGATTGTCGCTGAGAGAAGAGAAAGAAATGGAAAGGAAGAAGAAAAGAGAGAGAGGGGAGGGGGGTTTTACTCTGCGACCCTCCTCTCAACACTTAGTGATTTCTGAGGGAGGTCTTTACCTCTGCTGGTGTTGGTGCTGAGCTTTGTGTTATGCTTTCTCTTGAGCTTAAGGAGGCAGAAGAAGAGAGAAAGGGAAGGAAGGGGAGGGTGCCCTCTTGGCACTGTAACAGTTGGATGGTTAAGCAGTCTGGTTGAGAATTCCATCATTTGATCTCTGAAGGGAGTGCACTGTGCACTTATCCTACGTGGATTAAAGTTGATTGATACTGTTGAGATATTTGATATTATTGTAATTAGGGTAATTGGTGATTCAAATCACCATTTTACCTAATCTTTTTACACTTTATTACTGAACTTCATCTCTATATCATTTTTAATTAAGTTTTGGTTCGAAATTGCTCATATATTTGATTGAAATTGTGATCTTGAGATTCATATTTGCCACTTACTTCCTGTGTTCAACCTAGGATTTCTTTAGAGTATAAATTTTATTTATTTTCAAACAATTTCGACCTATACTACGATGCAACTTTTATGACATTGATTTCACTTGTCAACATTTTGGCACCATTGTCGGGGAGCAACGTGCAATTCGATCTCTTGATTACAATTTGCTGACTTGGTACTAACTTGCTCTATCTCTTTTTTGACTATGATCTATTTCAGGGATTCATTAGAGGAAGATCAGCCGCACATCAACCACTTTTGGGGCAGGTAAACCATAAATCCAATCTCTCCTTAGCCCCTGATTCTGAAAAGCTAAAAGAAGAAATCAATTAGGTTCAACTTTCATTCTGTTTTTAGATTCAATCACAACAAGTTGCCTGATTTGGTTCCTTTCTAGAAAACACCCAACCCTGATTTGTGCACCTACTTAGGGTTTTAAGGTATCTAGGGCTATCACCTTCTTGCTTGAGCCCTAGGTACCACATTTGGACAAAATTGAATTGAACCAATCAAGAGCCAATTAGGGTTTCTAGTTTAAGGTTTTAGAGGCACACTTGCCTAATCAAGAATTACCCTTCCCAAATAGTGTGTGCTTAAGCCTTGGTTGAAATGATTTATTCAAGCAAACCTTAAAATCAGGCTCTTAATTTCATTTGAACACTAAAAGAGGGACCAAAATTTCTCAAAGGATAAAATAGGTGAAGTTGACCCACCTTATTGGGTTAACTAATCTTCAAATTAGGTCACCTTGCATAAAAACATCTTAAAGTTTAAGTGAAATCATAAGCACCTTTGCTCTTAATCTAAAACCAGTAGACTTAAGAGGTCAAGTCCCCATTCTGGTCTACCTGGATCCACAGTGACAAGAAAGGTCGGGTGGGGGAAATCCTGTAACTCGTGGGGGCACTCTATCGTGTAGGGGTCTTCGCGGGACTCCCTTTTTGGTTGCCCAGGTAATTCTCAAGTGGACGGCTTTCTGACTTAGGGGTATCATCTGCCCTGAACCTCTATAGTCATCCAAAATTTGTTGGGTGTCTTGATTAGGTCCATCACATTCTATCCCTCGTCTTATCCATCGGTGCATGTTCGGGAGGAGGTCTCTAAGACCATCCTTGAGGCCTCCATTAGCTATTTACTCCCATTGAGGCCAAGCCTCGACCTCCCTATTTGTGCAACAACCCAACCAGATCGATATCTCTTCTGATTCATCTGAACCTAGCTCTCCTTCATCCATCATCATGGAGCAACCAGCAGAAGAAAACAATCTTGAGAATCAGCTTCAGTACCTCAACAATTTATTCCAAGCCTTTATAAACCCACCGTAGCATCCTTTGATGCGAGATCATTACAATTCTGCTGCGGTAGCGATCAAACCTTGAGTCCAAATCCTAGTTGGAGGTCCTGATACTGAACTCAAGCCCACCATGATTCATGCTATTCCCAAATTTCATGGGCGTAATTTCGAGGATCCTTTGCAGCATATCAAGCAATTCAAGCATCTGGCCCAGACCTTCGGGTCACAAGCTCAAAATCGGGATATTGTGCTCATGAAAATGTTCTCCTCTCTCATGGACAAGGCTACTCACTGGTACCAAACCCTAACGCGTCCAATCAACACATGGGTGGAACTACAATTCGAGTTTCTGAAAATGTTCTTCCCTGTTGGTTGGACAAATGCTCTACAACACCAGATCACGCATTTTACGCAGCAAGCAAGAGAACCACTTCATGAGGCATGGGATCATTTTCTGGATCTCATGCGAAAGTGCCCCCACCACGGAGTTCCTAAATGGGAACAAGTCCAGTCTTTTTACCGGGGACTCCGTGAGGATATTCGATTATTCATCAATACGACCTATGGAGGAAACATCATGGATCAACACGAAGACACCGTGTGAGAGATTCTAAAGAACATGTGCAAGAACTCCATCAATAATGAATCCATGGGCATGTTTGATCGGATGAATGCCCATGCATTGACGAATGCAAGAGGAGCACATGAGATGCAGGGCCTGTCCTCTTTCGTCGACTTAGAGTTAATGGCCAATCGCCAAGACAAGGTCTCTATTATTGAGAAGGTGGATGAGCTGACTCGACACCTGCAGCGAACCACCTTTGCGCAAAACCTATTTGCGTGACCGCCCTCTAGAAGGGAGGCTGTGCATAACATTTACCACCAATCTTCTCAGGGGATGGACCCATATCCACCCCCATCTGATTCTGGTTCGGAGGAAACCCTGGACCCGCCTATTCTAGTTGGAGGAACTCTGAACCCTCATATTCTGACTTTTTCGAGGCCCCTTAGACCTGCGAGTACCTCAACGCCATCTAGAATGATCCATTCTTAAACACTTACAACCCTGGATGGCATAATCATCCTAATTTCACATTGTCAGGGGACAATCAAAATCAGAGACCTCAACATCAGCCACGACCACAAGCTTCTCGTCCATATCAATCGCCTCAGCCTCGGCCCAACCCAACTTATCAATCCGGGCTAACTCATGAAGATTAGATGACTCTTATCCTTCAGACTCTGGCTGACATTCAGAAAACGAATGCCACTATGCAAAAACAGCACAAAGACGAGATCACAGAGGCTCGCAATCAACTCGCCCAGATGGCAAATCCCCACCAACCTGGTGCACTTCCTTCGCAACCTCTACCTAACTCGAATAACATGCTGAATCAGAGGCACGTTATGAACCCAACTCATGGCCAAGTTCACTATTTCTATCAGGCCCCTTCTACTCTATCACCTGATGGATGGAGGCTTCGACATCATACGCAGGTTATCAGCAGCAACCACCTCTTTTGCCTACACCAACCCAGAACCAGGCATGACTAAATTCTGTTACCACCCGTAGTGGCAAAGTAACACAGGACCCACCTTATCCAAGCCACTCTCAGCCTGGTAATGCAAACCCAAACCCTAAGATAGTCATCCAGGATGCCCTGTCCCAGATCAAGAACTTGGACCCATTCTAGAGGAACCTACAGAGGTTCCATTTCCAGAGGCCTTGACCAAAGGAAAAAGGAAACCCCAACCCCTGGCACTTGAGGAGGACCTGATCAAGCTCTTTGAGCAGGTCCAAATAAACATCCCCTCAATGGATGCAATACGCCACGTATCAGCTTACGCACGATTCCTAAAAGACGTGTGTACACCCAAGCGTAAGCCGCGAACCAAAGGCGGGAACCTAATCGTACTGTCGGAGCAAGCTAGCTCCATCATCTTGAGCAAGCTCCCGCCTAAGGCAAAGGACTCTAGTACCCCTCTGATTTCATGCAAGATCGGTGATTTGGAGTTTGACAAAGCCCTTTTGGACCTAGGAGCTTCCATCAATCTGATACCCACATCCCTACTAGGCCACTTTGAGGAATTTGAACTTAAATCTACAGAGATGACTTTGTAGTTAGTTGATCGATCTATTAAGTCACCAAAAGGAGTACTCAAGGATGTCATAGTTAGGGTACACGATTTCTACTTTCCCATGGATTTCATCATCTTAAACATGGATGCTCCTGAGAACTTGAAGAATATACCGATCATATTAGGAAGACCTTTTCTAGCCACAACTAGGGCCAATATTAATTGTGAGGAGGGCCAAATTGAGTTAAAATTTGGACATCTTTAAGGCCCAATAAGGAATTAATTGAGGAGTTATTGAGCAAATTTGCGATATCGAGGCCGTGGTTGACAACCCATGTATCGATAAAAACCTGATTATTTTTTATCAACCACAAGAAGATCAAAACCCACAATTAGAGGAGCCTGAACCTAACCTAGACACACCCACAACTCCTTCCTTTGCTCCTGACACCCACCCTGAACCACCTGTTGCTGTTAATAACCTAGTTATGAAATTAAAGCCTCTTCCTAATCATCTGAAATGCGTCTTTTAGGGTTCCAATCAGACGTTTCCTGTGATTATCAACTCCCGAATCACATCTGATCTAGAAACACGCTTGATTATTGTCCTCTAGCAGCATCGGAGAGCCATTGGATGGACTCTCGATGACCTGATTGGCATCAACCCCTCATATTGCACACATCACATCTATACCAAAGAGGGCTAACGACCATTTCGTGAAATGCAGAGATGCCTAAATCCAAATCTATAGGAGGTCGTGAGAAAGGAGATCATCAAGTGGTTAGATCAAGGGATCATCTACCCGATCTCCAACAGTCGGTGGGTAAGTCCAATCCAAGTTGTGCCTAAGAAGGCAGGACTCACCGTGATCACGACTGAAACCGAAGAAACCATACCGACCTGTATAGCTAACTTGTGCAGAGTCTGCATTGATTATTGAAGACTCAATTCCTCCATGAAAAAGGATCATTTCCCACTACCGTTCATTGATCAGATCTTCGAGAAACTAGCAGGAAATCGATTCTTCTGCTTCTTGGATGGGTCCTTCAGTTATAACCAGGTTGCAATCCATCTTGAGGATCAAGAGAAGACTACCTTCACTTGCCCCTTCAGAGCGTACGCATTCTGAAGGATGCTGTTCGGTCTTTGCAATGCACCCGCTACTTTTCAGCGGTACATGCTTGCCATATTCTTAGATATGGTAGGTGAATACCTTGAGGTCTTCATGGATGACTTCTCGATATTTGGAGAATGTTTTCATGATTGCCTCTTGCACTTAGTCCAAATCCTCAGGCGGTGCATTGACGTGAATTTGGTTCTTTCCTGGGAAAAGAGCCACTTCATGGTACTTGAGGGAATTGTCCTGGGACATCTCGTCTCTAAAAAAGGTATCCAGGTTGATCGAGCCAAGGTGAATCTGATTTCCAAACTCCTTATGCCTAGCACGGTCAAGGACATCTATTCATTTCTGGAGCACGTCGATTTTTATCGTTGATTCATTCCCGATTTCTCGAAAATTGTGTGCCCCCTAACTAATCTTCTCTCTAAGGATGTCCATTTCAAAATTACCGAGGAGTGCACTCAGGTGTGATCGAGTTACCCAAGCACCTATCCTACAGTCACCTAATTGGTCTCAACCCTTTGAGATCATGTGGGATGCATCCGATTATGCTGTGGGTGCGGTACTTGGGTAGAAAATAGATGGGAAACCTGCGGTCATCTACTACACTAGTAAGATACTTGACGAGGCTTAGCATAACTACATAGTTACCGAAAAAGAGCTGTTAGCTATAGTATTTGGCTTGGAAAAATTTAGATCTTATCTTTTGGGTTCCCGTGTTATCATATACTCGGATCACACTATAGTGAGGCACCTCCTCGTGAAGAAGGACGCGAAACCTCGACTAATCCGTTGGATCTCGCTGTTGCAAGAATTCGATCTCGAGATTCATGATAAGGCGAGAAAGCAGAATGTGGTAGCTGACCATTTGTCCCGTCTTTCTTCTTCAGTCATCGACCCGTCTGGTCCAATCATCGAGCATTTTCCGGACGAGCACCTGCTAGCCATTTACAGTCTCCCTCAGTTTGCTAATATTGTAAAATACTTGGTTACGGGGAAAGTCCCGGCAGATTGGGCAACTTCTAGGCTGGAAAAATTGATTTTCGAGGCCAAGTACTATATTTGGGAGGAACCATACCTCTTCCACATTGGCAATGATCAGGTGATCTGGAGATGCATTCCTGATGACGAGGTCAATGACGTGATCTCATTCTGTCACGACCAGGCCTGCGGTGGCCATTTCTCTAGGCGTAAAACCGCAACGAAAATTCTCTAGTGTGGGTTCTTCTGGCCCACGTTATTTAAAGACGCACAGACGTATTGTAGGGCATGCGCTCGTTGTCAGACCCTCAACAACATGGGCCTAAGGGATATGATGTCCTTAAACCCGATAATTGTGTGAGAAATCTTTGACATATGGTAATCGATTTCATGGGACCCTTTCCCAGATCTAACGGTTTCGAGTACATATTACTCGCTGTTGATTATGCCTCCAAGTGGATCGAAGCCGTCCCCACAAGAACTAGTGATCATAAAGTTGTCCTTCGATTTATCCAAGAGAACATCTTTACCAGATTTGGGGTTCCTAAGGCCATCATCAGTGATGGCGGGTCTCATTTCAACAATGTGCACTTCCAGTCCCTGATGAAAAAGTACGGGGTGTTGCATCGTATCTCGACTCCTTACCACCCCTAGACTAATCGATTGGTAGAACTGTCGAATCGAGAGATCAAGAAGATCCTTCAGGTCACTGTGATAGGAAGGACTGGACTACTCGCCTTCCGGAAGCTTTGTGGGCCTATAGGATCGCCCACAAGACTCAATTAGGCATGTCTCCCTTCAGATTAGTGTACAGAAAGGCATGTCACCTTCCCGTCAAGATGGAGCACAAGGCTTATTAGGTAATACGGAAGTATAATCTGGATCTGATGAAGGTCGGAATACATCGCCTGTTGCAATTGAGTGAGATCGAGGAATTACGCAATGATGCATATGAGAACTCGTGCATCTACAAAGAGCAGGTCAAAGCCTTCCATGACAGGCACATTGTGCGAAAATCTTTCCATCCTGATCAAAAGGTTCTACTAGTTGATGCCAAGCTTAAACTGTTCCCAAGAAAACTCATATCAAAATGGATTGGACCATTCTTGGTGAGACGAATCTTTGGAAATGGAGCAGTTGAAATTAGTGAACTCAGCCTTGATTCTGAACCTTTTGTTGTGAATGGTCAAAGACTCAAACCGTTCATCGAACTCATTGACTCGAACTTCGCTGCTATCTCTTTCGATCTCCATTCTCCCTGAGCTCATGCCGCCCAACTGTTGGCATTAAACTCAGCGGTTAATAGGTGGCAACCCATCATCTTTTTGAAAAAACCCAAAACCCTTCTTGACATATCTTGTGCTGAACTCACATTGCACTTTAGGGTTCGTCCATTAGAACAACCGACTCCACCTTTGGTACTCGTACCAGAGCTTGAAATCGTCCACAATAGTCACCTTAACCCGTCCACCTACATAAAACCTGTTCTAATGTACGATCTAAGCTGGATTCGAACCCACCTAATTTACAATAAGGACATTGCAAATCGTAGGCATGGGGGGTTATTAAAGAGCAAAACGCTGTGAGAATTACTTCGCAAGAAAGGGTTTCATCAAAAAATTAGATATTCCAAAAAAAAAAAAGAGGAGGTTGAGGAAAAAGAAGAGCCATTTTTTAGGAGGGAAGAAGATTGAAATGAAAAGAAAGGAGCACAAAGGAAAAAGAAAATTGAATCCCTTAGAAATAATTTGGAACCTACCTACCTTCTAGGTTGGATCGAATGATGAACTAAGACTTGAAAGGCTAAAACTTAAGGGATTAGTGGCGAATACCAACCTTAGGCCTCTTGGATCTGCATTGGATTTAAACATTCACGTACTTGTCAAGATCCGGATTAATCCTCAAGAGGTTGGGAAAAATGTAAAGCTTATGCATTAGGTCGAAGGCTTAGGAAGTATTCGGCCCCGTTAACTGACCTCTGGTTTGTGGGACTCGGTAACTTAAGCACCCTAAATCACACACAGTCTGGTTCAGTGCACTCTAGAGTTAAAACCATGCCAAAAGGCATTTAATTTATTCTAGAAAAGGTCCTAAGATCTAGATTAGGAGCAGCTCGAAAAGACAAGTTGATTTGGATGAGTTCCTGACATGGAGAGGCGGGAAATTCTCCTCCAAGATGCGCAATAACATATCGTCTCCTCGATGCTTGTCTCCTAGGATATCTAAATATCTTACTGGAGACATGTAAGCACCTTGTGCTAGTTCAGGAGCCATAGGCCGCATTATCCCAAAATATAGATTGCCAGGATCTGAATTTAGCTACAGAACGCCATGGGTGGGACCATCCCGAAATCTCGAAAACCAGGGTTCTAGGGGTTTCCATGGGTGGTGCTATCTCGAAGCATCGATTGCTAGAGACCCTGCGAGGATTGATGGTGGGGACAAGGAATCCGATAAGGATCGTGTTTAGGGTCAATCTGAGGATGGATCTAAGGAAAAATATAATGAAAAGAAAAGAGAGAGAAAGCTCTCCACCAATCAAACTCTCCTTCCATGTCTTTCTCCAAATGCATTTGCAAACTGAACCGGACAAACCATTTTTTATGCACGGGTGCTTTAACAGTTGGGTCCAACGAATCTTAGGATAGTTCCTACAGGCCTTAGAAACCTTCGCGGCAGATTGAGGCAAAAGCTAGTCAGGTTTGGATCTGGGCTGGTACTTGAGTACCTCTAAGCCTATTGTTGGTATTAAGATATGATTCCTAGAGATGCGGCTTAGTAAGGCATCCTGACAGTTAAATCCGACCTAGATAACTGGTTTGATTCAGATGGTTTTGCTAAGGGGCTAGCAAAAGCTAGGCATAGAGGTATGATGGGAATACCATCATGAGCCATAACTAGCTCAATTTGATCTGATTAAGTCACTAAATGCTCCAACATAACCATCAGAAGGTCATAATTCTTTGTAAATCCTTTCATAGAGAAATACAAGAAACCAAGGTTAAAACTACAATTTTACCATCTTATCTTGAATGTGGAACAATCACAGGTTTTCTCAGGGGTTAATTAAGGGTTAAATGATCCTAAGAGTCAAACAAGTGGGTTAGTACAGACAAAAAAGGCTTTCACATGTTTTAAGAATTAAATGACTTCCAGAACCCTAAAAATAGATCCGCTTAATTAACTGAGGTTTTGGTCAGGATAAAATTCACCTAAACCCTCTAAAATTCATATAAAAATATTCTCTAGGGTTTAATACCTTCAATTTGACCATCAGAACCCGTCTTAACTAAAAAGAGAGACTCAGACAGACATTTGAGCTAATTTGGGTAATTGTGCAAATGACCTAGTCAAATTAGGTCAAAACCAAAATCCAATTTTACCATTATATTCCTTAGGTCCAAATTAGGTTTGTACCAAAATTTGGGCCCAATTTGAGATCATCTTAACCTAGTTTGCATTTGGTCCTGTCTAACTCTTTTTCTCACACACATGCCCCTAACTTTTGAATCCTTTACAAATAGGTCCCCAACTTTATCATCTCCTTCTTCAAATAAGTCCCTGTCGCCATGAAATCCTAATCCTAAAGCTCCAACGACCTTAATTTGGCAAGATCTCCATGATTTCTTAACGAATCCCTTTTAAAATTGAAAGGGAAACTCATCAAGTAATTGCCTTCCAAATGAACCCATCCAGGGATCCTAAATCTCTCTAGAATCCTCGTGTGAACGATTTGATTGAATAGGTATCCTACGCCGACAAGGATCTCCAAGTTTCTAAGCTTGTTTCTAAGCTTGGAACTCCATCTAAAGCCCTATAAAAGGACCTCCGTGGCCTTGCGCATCTTCTTAGCAAATTTTGGTGAGTCAACCACCTCTAATTCTCCTCCTCCAGCCACCAAAACCCTTGCTCCGGCAACCTCTCTCCATCTTGCTCTTCTGCACCTCCAACCATCAAATTGGTGGTGCCACCATCTTATTCTCTTCCTCGCACACCTCCCTAGCCAAAGGGAGGTCGTTTCTCTACCTCAGTCATCATCGCTGCTTCGCTGATCACTCCGTCTTCTCCGGCGCCGGTTGATTAAAACTGGCTGCCTCCACCTCTCTCCCACCTAGCTAAGTCCATCTATACTCTCTCTCTCACTCTACTTCTCTCTCCTACACTCACAACTCATGCATGATCGTCGAATCACCCCGACTGCCTTCACCTTCACCGGCTCCAACAAAGCTCCGGCGATACCTCCAAGTCGCTCCACCAGCCAACCCACTTCCACAATGCTTTTTCCGTCACCAACACACACCCACCAGCCTCTACACGCACTTGGACCACCACCACTACATTCACCATCAAATGGTGAACCTTTTGAGCTGCTTAATCAGGGTAGTTAGCCGTGTTCGTGTTTTTAGGTGACCCACCAGACATCCGCCGCCGCCTCAAGTTCTCCGACGAAGCCGTCAGTCCTCTAGTCACGATTCTCCCATATTTCATCTCCAGGTTCCACGACTGAGTCCCAGGCTTCACTCCAGGCCTTCAATTAGCATCGACATACACAGCTGCTACTCCTATTTGGCGAAGGAAGTTCACCACCTGAAGAACAAGGGACAACATAGTCCCACCTCGAAAACTGCTGGAGTGCTCACACAGCATAAATTGAATTTCACTCCTTAGCTGTTCGCCTCGGTAGCACAGGGTGAGGTCCCCTCGCATGTGCCCACGCATGCCCTCACCTGCAGCCATGCCATGTGAGTCTGGGCTCTGAACCGTTTACTCGTATACCTGGATCCGATTATCGCTGAGAGAAGAGAAAGAAAGGGAAAGGAAGAAGAAAAGAGAGAGAGAGGAGGGGGGTTTTGCTCTGCTACCCACCTCTCAACACTTAGTGATTTTTGAGGGAGGCCTTTGCCTCTGTTGGTGTTGGTGCTGAGCTCTGTGTTGTGCTTTCTCTTGAGCTTAAGGAGGAAAAAGAAGAGAGAAAGGGAAGGAAGGGGAAGGGTGCCCTCTTGGCACTGTAACAGTTGGACGGTTAAGTAGTTTGGTTGAGAATTCCATCATCTGATCTCTGAAGGGAGTGCATTATGCACTTATCCTACATGGATTTAAGTTGATTGATACTGTTGAGATATTTGATATTATTGTAATTAGGGTAATTGGTGATTCAAATCACCATTTTACCCTAATCTTTTTGCACTTTATTACTGAGCTTCATCTCTATATCATTTTTAATTAAGTTTTGGGTTGAAATTGCACATATATTTGATTGAAATTGTGATAATGAGATTCACATTTGCCACTTGCTCCCTGTGTTCAACCTCGGATTTCTTTCAAGTATAAATTTTATCTGTTTTCAAGCGATTTTGACCTATACTACGATGTAGCCTTTATAACATCGATTTTGCTTGTCAACATTGGGTTTGTTTTTGGTGATGAAAAATAGAGGAAGAAGAGAACATGGGGGGAAGAAGATGAATTGTGGCGTTGAGTCTTAACTTTTGTGAATGGCTGCTGGTGATGGCGATGAGGGTGGTGCACGCTGAGGTACTCACGGTAATGCAAATGAGCTCCAGATGGCAATGTGGCCTGTCACGCCACATGCCCACGGTGGTGAAGGCTCGTTGCCACGGTTGAGGCCGATGCTGGTGGAGCGGATGAGAGGGCAACTCTCTACACAGTGATGAATCGGGGTGGAGGCCTGCAGAAAATAGTCGTTTCCTCCCCCCTCTTGTAGCTGCAGTCAATACATTTGAAATCACAAGAGGCCGGGGTAGATCCTCATGAATGCTGGCAGCTGTGAGGAATGAATGGGCACAGGAGGAGGAAACGACGCGGTTACCTGCGGAAGAAGAAGAATAATAATAATAAAATAATTACGATTATTTATACATAATTCCTTAACTTCTATGTTAATTAAAATAATATATGTAATGCACCTAATTAGTTAACTAATCAAATGCATGCAATTCTAAGTTAACTCTAAATACATTTAGATATGAATGCCACACATGAATTATGCAATGAAGCCAAAAATATGAATTAATTTATTTACATCCTAATGTATGATATCTAAATGTTAAAATTAACTTAATGTTTAGGCACTTAAATACTTAAATAGCCCACAAATATGGGCTAATCACCTAGCCCTCCACTGAACACCTTCACGTGCTCTGACCTTCTCCGCCTTCGCCACGCTCACACATGCACCTTCACAGTGCACCACCGACACCACTGCACTCGCCACACTTTGGCGATTCTTCTGAACCCATTTGACATGGCCGTAAGGCTGTTCTCATGCTTTTAGGTATTCCACCTGAGCTCCGCCACTGCCCCAACTCCTCTGACTACGCCTTCAGTCCTCCGACCACACCTTCAGTCCTCCAACCACATCCGCTCCAGATTTCAGTCCCAAGCTTCACAGGTGACTCCCAGCCATCCTTTTAGACCCTGAATTCCATGCCACGAGATCACCTTCGACTTCAATTGGAAGCCCCTCCATTTACTGCTGCACTGAGAAGACGTGGGAAAGATAGTCCCACGTTGTTACTCCAGGAGACTGTGATGCAAGATAAAAGGAATTTGTTCCTTACACCCCTCGCCCAGTCATGAGGGGTCGGGTCCCTCCTCACATATGCCTCATTCCTTAGCTACCTCTCACACCCAGTAGCCTTGGTCCCTTGTCTGGATGCAAATACCTGTCTGGATACCCAATTATAGACCCAATTATGCCGGTTTCTGAGAAAGAGAAGAATAAAGAGAGAGAGGGGGGGTTTTGCCCTTGCTCCTGCCCTCTCTATGCTTAGCTACTGAGAGGTTTTCGTGCCTCTGTTGGTGCTGTGCTGTGCTTCTCTCTTGAGGCTTGAAGGAAGGAAGAAGAGGCCTTTACCTTTCTGTTGAAGTTGCTCCTCCTGAACACTTAAGCCATTTAGGGCTTATTTCTGTCGTCTGATTTATGAGGCATTTGATTTTGTGGTTGTGTTTATTATCCATATATTTGTGAGGATTAAACTTAAAGGGTAATTTGATGATTTAAATCACCATTTTACCCTAATCTTTTTGCACATTGGTATTTAGATCTATTGATATATTATTTTGAATTGTTCTTCTTATCTTAATTGCTTATATTTTGTTTAAAATTGTGATATGTGAAAATGAATTGCCATTATTGCTCCCAGTGAACAACCTTGTACATGCGAGTTACAAATTTTGACTGTTTTTGAGCGATTTTGACTTGCTACAACGATTACATCTTTTAAAACAACGATTTCGTGCGAATAACATTTTTGGCGCCATTGCCAGGGAGCAACGCGTAATTTGATCTCTTTGATTACAATTTCTAATCTAGCACTAACTTGCTTTATCTCTTTGGCTGTGATCTGTGTAGGGGATTCATTGGAGGAAGATTTGATACACATCAAACACCCCAGGGGTAGGTAATCTCATCTCCTTTTCCATTAAGCCCCTAGTTCTGAGAAGAGCTAAAAAAGGAAGAAATCAATTAGGATCAACTTGCATTTTCTACTTAGAATTAATCATCAAGTTACATGATTTGATTAGAGAAAAAATCCCAAACCTGATTTTCTGCACCTATTAGGGATTTAAGATACCTAGGGCTACTCACCTTCTTGATTAAGCCCTAAGTGCCAAAGTGGAAACTAGGGTTTCCACTTTAGGTTTGAGGATCACACTTTCTTAAGAAAGAATCTATTTCCCCAAATTGTGTGTTTCCTAAGCCTTGGTTGAACTTACCTAATCAAACAAACCCTAAAATCAAGCTCTAAACATCCACTTGAATCATAAAATTGGGACCTAATAAACTTAGGACAAATCGGGTGAAGTTGACCCACCTTGTGGGGTCAATTAATCTTCAAATTAGGTCACCACTCACAAATTCATTCTAAAGTTCAAGTGGAATCCTAAGCACCTCATCTAAACTTCAAATTGGTAGACTTAAGAGATTAAGTTATCCATTCTGGTCTACCTGGATCCGCGGTAACAAGGAAGGTCGGGTGGGGAAAGCCCTGTAACTCGTGGGGACGCTCTACCATATAGGGGTCTTTGCGGGACTCTCCCTTTCTGGCTGCATAGTTAATTCTTAGGTGGACGACTTTGTGATCTAGAGGTATCATCTGCCTCGAACCTTTATAGTCATCCAAAAATTTTTGAGTGTCTTGATTGTGTCCATCACACCTTCTGTCCCTTGTCTATTCCATCAGTGTATGTACGGGAGGAGGTCCTTAAGACCACCCTTGAGGCCTCCACTAGTTTTTCACTCTCGTCGAGGCCAAGCCTTGACTTCCTTGTTTGTGCAACTACCCGATTACATTGACATCTCTTCCAACTCCACTTCTAAGCCTGAATCTCCTACCACAACCATGGATCATCCAGAACAACCTAACTTTGAACCACAACAATTCTTTGACTTTAGAGATTGGATCAATGCCTACATCAACCCACCGCTGCGTCCTCAAATGCGAGATCACTACAATCCCACTGTGGTGGAAATTGAACCTCGAATCAACATTCCTGCGGGAGGACTCGAGGTGGAGCTCAAGCCTAGTATGCTTCACATGACTCCAAAATTTCATGGCTTGAACTCTGAGGATCCTTTCCAACACATCAAGAATCTGAAGCATCTGGCCCACACATTCGGGGTAGACTTGCATAATCGAGACGGTCTACTCTTGAAAATCTTCTCCTTCTCTCTAGTTGACAAAGCTGCCAATTGGTTTCAGGCATACCCTCACCAGATCAACACATAAGAAGAACTTCAGACTGCTTTCCTACAAAAGTTCTATCCCATTGGCCGAACTAATGCAATGCGGCACCAAATCACGCACTTCTCGCAAGGAGCGGGAGAACCTCTACATGAGGCATGGGATCGTTTTCTGGATCTCATGTGCAAATGCCCCCATCACGGAGTCTCGAAGTGGGAACAAGTCTAATCCTTTTACCACAGGCTCCATGGTGACATCAAGCTATTTGTCAATGCAACTTGTGGTGGCAGCATCATGGGTCAACATGAAGGCAAGATTTGGGGAATTCTCGAAAACATGTGTGAGAACTCCCTAAACAATGAGTCATTGGGTGCATACGACCAGATGTCCACCTGCGCATTGACAAACAATCAGGGGGTACATGAGACCTGAGGCCTTTCCGCATCCGTTGACTTGGAGTTGGTAGCCAGTCAATTGTATAAGGTCTCTATCATTGAGAAAAAGGTGGACAACATCACTCGACATTTACACAAGACCACCACTCCACTGCAAAGCACTTACGCACACCCACCCTCAGGTAGGGAGGCTGCACACAACATCTACCACTCTCAAGGGATGGATGCCTATCCACCCCCGTCTGATTTCAGTCTTGGAGGAAACTCCGAGCCAACCTACCACAATTGGGGGAACTCTGAACCCTTGTATCCTGATTTTTCTGGAGTTCCTCAGATTTGCGAGGATCTCCACTCCATCCAGAACAATCCTTTCTTTAATACCTATGACCCTGGATGGCGTAATCATCCCAACTTTGCATGGTCAGGAAATAACCTGAATCCGAGACCTCAATTCCAACCCCGACCACAAAACCCGCAACCATATCAGCCCACTCAACCAAGGCCTAATCAAAACTTCCAATCTGACCCACCTAAGGAGGACCAGACCACCCTGATTCTTCAAACCTTGGTTGACATGCAAAAATAACACAAAGAAGAAATCACTGAGCTCCGCAATCAGTTGGCCCAGTTGGCAAGTGCTCGCCAGCCTGGTGCACTTCCGTCTCAACCTCTTCCAAACCCAAATAATGTGCCAAACCAGTGGTACATTATGAACCCAAATTAGGGCCACGCACATTATGTTTGTTAGGCCCCTTCTGCTTCATCACCTGACGGATGGACGCTTCAACTTCATACTCTGAATTTCAGCAACAGACACCCATTTTGCCTAACCCAAATTAGAATTAGGCAGGATTAAACTCCGTCATCACCCATAGTGGCAAAGCAACATAAGACCCACCATTTCCTAGCCACAACAAGCCTGATACTGTAGAGCCTAACCCTAGATTGGTCATCCAGGACACCCCTATCCCTAATAAAGAGCTTGAGCCAATCTTAAAGGAACCAACTGAGGTTCCATTTACCGAGGCTTTGACCAAGGGAAAGAGGAAACCCAAAACCATGGCACTTGAGGAGGACCTGGTCAAGCACTTTGAGCAAGACTAAGTAAACATCCCCTTGATGGATGCAATAAGCCATGTACCGGCCTATGCATGATTCTTGAAAGATGTGTGTACACCTAAGCGTAAGCCACGAACCAAAGGCGAGAATCTGATTGTATTGTCAGAGCAAGTCAGCTCCATCATTTTGAGCAAACTCCCACCTAAGGAAAAAGACCCAGGTACCCCTCTGATCTCTTGTGCAATCGGTGATATATAATTTGATAGAGTTTTATTGGACCTAGGAGCTTCCATAAATTTGATAGCCACATCCCTACTAGACCACCTTGAAGAATTTGAGCTAAAACCAATAGATATGATTTTGCAATTAGCAAATCGATCCATCAAGTCACCTAAAGGAATTCTCGATGATGTTATAGTTCGGATACATGACTTTTATTTTCCCATTGTGCTAGACATGGATGCTCCTAAGAAATTGAAAGATACATCGATCAGATTAGGGAGACCATTTTTTTCCACAGCTAGGGCCAACATTAATTGTGAAGAGGGTCAGATTGAGTTGAAATTTGGGGACAAAACTTTGAAAATTGATATCTTTAAGGCCCAAAAAGGAAAAAAGTGTGGGGTTATTGAGCAGATTTGCGATATCGAATCTGTGGTTGAAGAGCCATTTGTTGAGGAAAACCCACTTATCCCTAATATTCAACCACAAGAGGATCAAACCCCGCAGTTAAAGGAGCCTAGACCAAACCTAAACACTCCTATAGCTCCTACCTTTGCTTTCGAAACCCACCTTGAACCACCTGCTGTTGTTGACAATCCTGTCATGGAATTGAAGCCCCTCCCTGATCATCTAAAATACATCTTTTTGGGTTCTAACCACACATTTCCTATTATCATCAATTCCCGACTAACCTCTGATCAGGAAAAACAATTGACTTCTATCCTCCAACAACATCGGAGAGCCATTGGTTGGATTCTCAATGACTTGACTGGTATTAGCCCTTTGTATTGCACGCATTGCATCTATACTGAAGAGGGCTCACGACCATCCCGTGAAATGCAGAGACGTCTGAATCCAAACCTGCAGGATGTCGTGAAAAAGGAGATCATTAAGTGGTTAGATGCTGGGATTATCTACCCGATCTTCAACAGTCGTTGGGTGAGTCCAATCCAGGTTATGCCTAAGAAGGCAGGGCTCACTGTGATTACGACTGAAACAGGAGAAACTATTTCGACCCCTATTGCAAACTCGTGGAGAGTTTGTATTGATTACCGAAGATTGAATGCCTCCACGAAAAAGCATTATTTCCCACTGCCATTTATTGATCAGATGCTCGAGAAATTGGTGGGAAACCGATTCTTCTGCTTCTTGGATGGGTACTCCGATTATAATCAGGTGACAATCCATCCTGAGGACCAAGAGAAGACTACCTTTGCCTGCCCCTACGGGATGTACGCGTTCCGCAAGATGCCTTTCGGGCTCTGCAATGCACCCGCTACCTTTCAACGGTGCTTGCTCGCCATATTCTCTGATATGGTAGGTGATTACCCTGAAGTCTTCAAGGATGACTTCTTGGTATTTGGGGAATCTTTCGATAATTGCCTCCTACACTTGGTCGAAATCCTCAGGTGGTGCATTGACGTGAATTTGGTTCTTTCCTGAGGAAAGAGCCATTTCATGGTTCCTGAGGGAATTGTCCTGGGACATCTTATCTCTGAGAATGGCATCCAGGCTGACCGGGCTAAGGTTAATTTGATTTCCAAACTACCTATCCTAGCTTGGTCAAGGACATCAGATCTTTCTTGGGGCATATCGGTCTTTACCGTTGATTCATTCCTGATTTCTCAAAAATCACGTGCCCCCTGATTAATCTCTTATCAAAAGATGTCCCTTTTGAAATCACCGAGGAGTGCACTCAAGCATTTGAACATCTATGTGATTGATTCACCCAAGCGTCTATCCTGTGATCCCTTGATTGGTCTCAACCCTTTGAGATCATGTGCAATGCATCTGACTATGCAGTAGGTGCAGTGCTTGGGCAGAAGATTGACGGGAAGCCTGTAGTCATCTACTACGCTAGCAAGACACTTGATGAAGCTCACCATAACTATATAGTTACTAAGAAAGAGCTGCTAGCCGTAGTATTTAGCTTAAAAAAATTTTGATCTTATCTCTTGGGTTCCCATGTTATCATATACTTGGATTACAAAGCAGTGAAGCACCTTCTCGCAAAGAAGGACATGGAACCTCGACTAATCCGCTGGATCTTGATGTTGCAAGAATTTGACCTCAAGATTCGCGACAAGGCGAGAAAACAGAACGTGGTAGCTGATCACTTGTTTCTCCTTCCTTCTGCTATCATCGACCCTTCCAGCTCGATCACGGAGCATTTTCCTGATGAGCACCTCCTAACTATTAGAGCAGAACTTCCCTGGTACGCTGATTTGGTTAATTACTTGGCATCTCATCAAATCTCATCTGATTAGCCGAAGGCCAAGAAAGACAAATTACTTTCTGATGCCAAGTACTACATATGGGAAGACCTATACCTCTTCTGCATTGGTGTTGATCAGATCATCAGACGATGCGTCTCGAAAGCAGAAATTCAGGACATCTTGTCCTTCTACCATTACCAGGCCTACGGCGGACACTTCTTCGGACATAAAACCGCAGCTAAAGTCCTCCAGTGTGGCTTTTATTGGCCCACGATTTTCAAAGATGCAGATGATTACTATAAGGCATGCACTCATTGCTAGAACTTAGGCAACATGAGCAATCGTGATATGATGCCCTTACAGTCGATTCTCGTGTGTGAAATCTTTGATATATGGGGGATTGATTTTATGGGCCCCTTTCCTAAATCGAACGGCTTCGAATACATTCCCCTCACTGTGGACTATGTGTCCAAATGGATTGAAGCCATCCCGACACAAACCAATGATCATAAAGTGGTAATCATGTTCATTCACCAGCACATCTTCTTATGGTTTGGTGTCCCATTTCACCAATGCACAGTTCAGATCCCTAATGACAAAGTACATGGTGTCGCATCGAATCTCAACTCCTTATCACCCCCAAACCAACGGATTGGTTGAACAGTCTAATCGGGAGATCATGAAAATCCTTCAGGTTACTGTTTGGCCTGATAGGAAGGATTGGTTGGCCCACCTTCCAGAAGCTTTGTGGGCCTATAAGACCATCCACAAAACCCAATTAGGTATGTCTCCATTCAGACTCGTGTACGGGAAGGCATGCCACCTACCCGTCAAAATGGAGCATAAAGCCTATTGGGTAGTACGGAAGTGCAATCTAGATCTTCATAAGGCTGGAACCCACCGACAATTACAAATGAGCGAGATCAAAGAACTACACAATGACGCATACGAGAACTCGTGAATTTACAAAGATTAGGTTAAAGCCTTTCATGACAAATACATATCAAGAAAGACTTTCCATCCAGGTCAAAAGGTCCTACTATTTGATGCCAAACTCAAACTATTCCGAGGCAAACTCAGATCAAAATAGATTGGACCATTCCTTGTCAGGTGTGTTTTCGAAAATTGGGCTATAGAAATCAGTGAACTCAGCCATGATTCTCAACCATTTATCGTGAATGGTCAGAGACTCAAACCATCCATTGAATTCACTGACACAAACTTGGATGAGTTATCTTTTGATCTCCATTCCCCTTGAGCTTATTGCTCCCAGCTGATGGCGTTAAACTTAACGTTTAACGGGAGGCAACCCATAATCTTTTTGAAAAACCCAAAATCCTTTTGACATAACTCTTTGCTGAACTCATATTGCACTTTAGGGTTCATCCATTAGAACAGTCGACTCCACATTTAGTACACGTACCAGAGCTTGAAATCATCCGCAATAGTTACCCCGACCCATCCACCCACCCTTTGAACTTATTCTACCGTACGATCTAAGCTGAACTCGAACCCACCTAATTTACAATGAGAACATTGCAAATCGTAGCCATGGGGGGGGTATTAAGGTGCAAAATGCCGTGAAAATCAAATCTCACAAAAGGATTTCATTAAAAAAAAAGGAGGTTGAGGAAAAAGAAGATCCATTTTAGAGAAAAATGAGAAAAAGGAGGAAGGAAAATTGAAAAGAAAGGAAAGGAGCAAAAAGATAAAAAAAAATGGAGTCCCTTAAAAATAATATGGAACTCACCTAACTTCTAGGAGGGATCGAATGATGAATTATGACCTGGAAAGCTAAAACTTAAGGGATTAGTGGCGAATACCGACCTTAGGCCTCTTGGATCTATTCTGAGATTTAAAACACTCACGTACTTGTCAAGATTCAGATTAGCCTTCAAGAGGGTGAGGAAAATGCAAAGCTTGTGTATAAGGTCTAAAACTTAGGGATTATTTGGACCCATTAATTGACCTCTGGTTTGCAAGACTCAGTAACTTAAGCACTCAAAATCACACACAGTCTAGTTCAGTGCGCTTAAATATGAAATCATATCAAAAGCATTTATGCTGATCTGTAAATGATCCTCAAATCCAGATTAGGAGCGACTTGAAAACACAAGTTGATTTTGACGAGTTTCCGACGTGGAGAGGCGGGAAATTCCCCTCGAAGATGCGCAATAACATATCGTCTCCTCGATGCTTGTCTCCTAGGATATCTAAATATCCTACCTAGGGCACGTAAGCACCTTGTACTCGTTTAGATGCCATGGGCAGCATTATCATGAAATATTGATTGCCAGGGTCTAGATTTAGTTACAGAATGCCATGGACGGCACTATCCCGAAGTGTCGAAAGCTAGGGTTCTGGGGGTTGCCATGTGCGGTGTTATCTCGAAGCATCAATTGCCAAGGACCCTGTGAGGATTGATGGTGTGGACAAGGAATTCGATACAGAACGTGTTTAGGGCCAATCCGAGGTTGGATCTGAGGAAAAATATAATGAAAAGAAAAGGAGAGAGCAAGCTCTCCATAAATGAAAATCTTCTTCTATCCCTTTCTCTCTTACAAAAAATGCACTGGCAAACTGAATCGGGGCTAACCATGTTACAAGCACGAGTGCTTTAACTGCTGGATCCAATAAACTTTAGGATAGTTCCTGTGGGCCTTAGAAACCTTTGTGGTAGACTGAGGCAAAAGCTAATCAGGTTTGGATCTGGGATGGTACTTGAGTACCTCTTGGCCTATTGTTGGTATTAAGATTTGATTCCTAGAGATGCGACTTAGGAGAGCATCCTGACGGTTACATCCGACCTAGATAACTGGTTTGGTCCATAAAATTTTGCTAAGGGACTAGAAAAAGCTAGGCATGGGGGAATGATGGGAACACCATCATGAGCCACAACTAGCTCAATTTTTTCTGATAAAGTTGATAAAAGCTCCTACATAACCATCAAAGGATCATATAAGCATAATGTTCTATTTTAAGAAGATAAGAAACCAAGGTTATTTCTGCAAATTTAACAACATTTCACAACTAAAGAATAACCAAGGGGTATTTCAGGGGTTTATTAAAGGTCCTATGGTCATTAATGTCTAATAAGTAAGTCTATGTAGACAGAAACAATTTTTCACGCATTTCAAGAATTAATGGACATATAAAACCCTAAAATGAGACCCTCTTAATTAAATGAGGATCTGGTTAGGATAAATTCACATAAACCCTCTAAAATTTATATAAAAATATTATATAAGGCTTGGTATCTTTGATTTGACCATCAGAACCTATTTTGACCTTAAAAAGAGTTAGAGACGAAACATTGCCCTAATTTGGGCTTTTACGTAATTTACCTAGTCAAACATGGTCAAAACCTAAATCCGACTTAACCATTAAATTCCTTGGGTCAAAATTAGGCTTATACTAAAATTTGGGCTCAATTTGAGATTATTTCGACCTAGTTTGCATTTTGGTCCAAGTGTGACTCTTATTCTCTCAAATAGTCCCTCAGCTTTTGAAATTCTTGCAAAAAGCCCCCAACTTCTTTATCTTCTTCGCAAATCAGTCCTTACTACCATTGTAGGTCAACCGACCTCTAAGTAGGCTTTGACCGACTCAAATCCCACACAAATGGCAATCAAATCCCACCAAATTTGGTGGGATTGATGTTCACACCTAGGAAAACCTATTAGGATCGATTCTAATTCCTAAAACCCACTGATTCGTACGTGTGAACCCAAAAAATCAGTGAGATTCTTATTGAATCCTAAAGCAAGCTTTGAAGCTTGTTTCCTGTTCTTCAAGCTCCCCTAAGACCTATAAAAGACCCCCATGGCATTCCTCACCTCCTTAGCGAGTTTTTAGGCTAAGAATTCTTCCTCTTCTTCATCTCTGGCTTGCTCCAAAGCTCTCTCTGGCGACCCCCTACCTCTAACTCCCACGCTTGCTGCCATGTATGATAGGCAGCAGATTCTTCTTACTCTCTGCATTCCGCACCTTGCCATACCTGCGAGGAGCTCTCTGGCCCCTTCCTCGTCGCCGACACAACCTCCGGAGCCACCTTCGTCTCTGGCGTCGGCCAATCATAGCCAGCGCCTCCTCTGCCTTCTCTTCGTATGTAAACAATCTTCTTCAACTCCTCATCCCTTTCTGACTTCACCCGCACCCTTAGATTCTAGGTTAGCTCACAAATACGCCTGTTCCACCTCCGTCGTCCTTGTCTCCGGTGTACCACTGGTGATCTCGTCTGACCACTACACCCCACTAAACCACACGCCACCAGTCCCCACACCATCTCTGAACCCTCACGAGCAAAACCCCTCAAGAAATTATGGGGATTGCTAGCCCTAGCCCTCCACCGAACACCTTCATGTGCTCCAACATTCTCTGCCTTCGCCATGCTCACACACACACCTTCACAGCACACCACCGACACCACTGCACTCACCACACCTCGGCAATTCTTCTGAACCCGTTTGACATGGTCGTGGGGTCGTTCTCGTGCTTTTAAGTATTCCACCAGAGCTCTGCCACCGCCCTGACTCCTCCGACTACGCATTCAGTCCTCCGACCACATCCGCTTCAGATATTAGTCCCAGGCATCCTCCCAGACCCTCAATTCCATGCCACAAGCTTGCCTTCAACTTCAATTAGAAGCCCCCCATCTGCTGCTGTGCTGAGAAGACGTGGGAAAGATAGTCCCACATCATTACTTCAAGAGCCTGCAACGCGAGATAAAAGGAATTTCTTCCTTACACCCCTCACCCAGTCACGAGGGGTTGGGTCCCTCCTCACATATGCCTCACTCCTCGGCTACCTCTCACTCCCGGTAGCCTTGGTCCCCTATCCAGATTTGAATACTCACCTGGATACCCAATTATAGACCCGATTATGCAGGTTTTTGAGAAAGAGAAGAATAAAGAGAGAGAGAGGGGGGGTTTTGCCCTTTCTCCTGCCCTCTCTATACTTAGCTGCTAAGAGGTTTTCGTGCCTCTGTTGGTGCTGTGCTATGCCTCTCTCTTGAGGCTTGAAGGAAGGAAGAAGAGGCCTTTACCTCTCTGTTGAAGCTACTCCTCTTGAACACTTAAGCTATCTGGGGCTTATTTCTGTCGTCTGATTTCTGAGGCATTTGATTCTGTGGTTGTGCTTATTATCCATATATTTGTGAGGATCAAACTTAAAGGGTAATTTGGTGATTCAAATCACGATTTTACCCTAATTTTTTTGCACATTAGTCTTTAGATCTATTGATATATTATTCTGAATTCTTCTTCTGATCTTAATTGCTTATATTTTGTTTAGAATTGTGATCTGTAAGAATGAATTGCCATTATTGCTCCCAGTGAATGACCTCATACTTGTGAGTTATAAATTTTGAGTGTTTTCGAGCGATTTTAACTTGCTACGACGATTACATCTTTTAAAACATCAATTTCGCGCAAATAATAATTGGTACGCCCGACTGGGATGAATTTCTTTAGGAAAGTCGATTTAAGATCATTCCAAGTTGCTATTGGCCTTCCAATTATTCGGTACCAATGTGTGCCCTTATCCCTAAGAGAGTGGGGGAAAAACCTCATGATCATCTGCTCCTCGTCCACATTTCGAGCTTTGGTGGTCTTGACCAAAGTGGTCAAGTCCTCCAAATGTTGAAACGGGTCTTCAAAGCCAAGCCCATGGAAATGTTTGATCAAGCTTAACTCCTGGGACTTGATTTCTACGTCACTGACTAGAATATAGACACTGGGATGTTCCCCGTACTTAGAAAGATCATAAAAATCCTTCAAGGGCTAAGCACCTAGACCATACATTCGCTAGAACCATTCTTGCATTTGTTGCATTTGGTTCAGTTGCCTTTGTAGCATCTCTTACGAATTCTGAGGCAAAGGAGGTGGTTGATCAGCCATGGGATCAATTGGATTAAAATTCAACCTATGTCTCCTTGAATGGTCTAATGGTCGTTCCAAGCGGGGATTCAATAACCTCCTTCCAAGCATAAACTAGAAAGGGGTCGGAAGGACTAGGGATAAGAACCCTGCAGCACAACAATACATGCCTATCCTTAAGTTGGGTAGCCTAAGGACCTATGCTCCAAAATGAACTCAAACCACAACACGAATTTTGTGTTGTTCTTAATCCAAAAGCTGGTTAAGTTGGGATGGCGAGACAGAGGGAGGGTGTCCCGAAGATCGCTAATTATGCCAAACCCCTTCTTGCTTAAGTCGTTTGATAATCAAGCCACCCAACTTAGCACCTTCTGGAGAAAGTAGATGTCACAAATTCAAACCATAGTATGAGAAATATCCTGAAACGAACCAATGAGTCCTAGGGCCAACGTCTACTTGATTTTAGATTAGGCCTAGGACAGTAGTTCTTTTGAAATGTGGTGGGCTCTTAAAATGGGCTATGCCCTTAATGATTGATTGAATAAGTGTGAGTATGTGCACAACTAGGATTTTCAAGCAAGATTATTTGGATGAGTGGCTTTTAGAGTTTAAATCTTGCTTAAATAGCTTTGAGGGTTTGAATTAGGGTGATGTCAATCAAATTCAGGAGGCACACCAAGATTTGCAAACACGAGTGAAGATATTTTCCTTTGAAATCAAAATAAAGTGGTGCCTGGTATTGACCTTAATTGTTAACCCTAATGAGCAAGCTACTTGATAAGTTATTTTTATATGAAGTGGTGCAGCCCAAACAACTCAAGCAATTGGCCTTAATGCACCACTGAGTTAGGCACATAAATGATTACCTAATCTAATTTCTACTCAATTATGTGTTTAGTTGTGTGTACCAGTTTGAAAGATTGGAATACCAATTGAGTATGAAGAATCAAAAGAGGTGATGTACCTCTGTGAAATTTTTTTTTAAAGTAGGGGTGAGGTGGGTGGAGGTGGAAATCAAAGCAACCAAACTAATCCTAGGGTTTATGAGAACACCTAGATTAATTAAGGTATGAATTAGGATGATGGAATGAAGTCTATGGAGGGGGAAAGAATGGGGGAGAACTTATAGTTGTCTTCAACTGTACTTTACTCCTTTCTACCGCTTGAAGATTCCTGGTAGGGGTACCTGCAAGACAATAGAGAAGAAATAAAAGAGTTAAAAAGTAATTAAGTGCGCAGAATGAGGAAAAGAAACCAAGATCTGTTGCCTCCTTGACAACGACCCCGGCAACAACACCAAAATGATGTACGGGAAATTCATTGCTAAAAGATTTGAGTTTAAAAAACCCATCGTTGTAGTGCGATTTGCAAGAAAATTCATCAATCAAATAATTTTTAACCGAAAGTCAGAATGAGTCTCGGGTTGAACACGGGGAGGCTACGTCAATTTGAAACCTGCAAGTATATTTTTTTTGTAATTTTTGTTTATAAATGAATCATTCACAATGATTACTATTCTATTTGCAATGTAAACACAACTAGAGAAAGAGAGAAAGAAAGAAAAATAACTTTTATACTCAAAATAATGTCATTACAACTATACTAGAAAGCGCGAAATATAATCTAGAAAGAGATAGAGAGAAGGGGGAGAGAAGTTATCCTCGTTGACGGCTACTTGGAGGACGAGCCGGACGGACGTCGCCTGGAAGAAGGAGAGCGAAGACGGATGATGGAGGATGGATCAGGAAGAACCAAGGGTAAGGTAGGACGTCGACGTCGTAGGATTCACTTCCAGAATGGGGGCGAGAAGACGGTTGGCAAGAGCTCCACGAACAGGATGAGAGGAGGAAATATTTGTATTTTTACTCTAGTGGAGCTTCCTGTAGCTTGGGAGCAATAGAGTGAGCTTCAGAACTTGAGTTCTTAGCTCTTAGAGAGGGAGAGAGATGATGGAAGAGATGAAGAAAATGTGGAGGGCGTAGGGGAATTTTTATAGGTGAGGTTCGAGGGCAAAAAGGGCATTTTATCTTTCAACAAATAATTCTACTACCTTTAGTGACGGATACGTACATCACTATAGATAAGAGTTGGTGAAAACATGTGCCTCATCCCCACCGCTCGCTCTGCACCCAACATTGTAAAGGCGGCCATGTCACGGGCTCTTCTTCAAGCATTGAGTACGTGCGCCTACGTCCACGCAATCTAGAACAGCGGTGGATGAGTGGCTTGTTCGGTTGGTAGTTTGGGGAGTCAAAAGCCTAAATTTCTTGAGGGCTTTTACTGCTCAAGGTGTGGTGATGCTTATGGACTAAATGGATGGGAAGATGGTGGCATGGTGTGGTCGTTCGAAGCTCGTCAGAGCTTCGTCGACCGCGAGGAAGAAGGTAGTCGAACGGTGAAGTGAGGGTGTAGAACCTAGAACTAAGGATATAAAATTAACCTAGGAAGGAAGAGGAAGAAGAAGAGGAACTTATTGGGATGAAAGGAGGAAGAACCACGTCCAGCTTGGTTGGCCGAAGGTGGGGAAGACGACGAAAAAGGCGAGGCAACGACAAGGAAGAAGGGTTTAGAAACGCCCTTGCTTTGGCCAGAAAGGATCATAAGGAAGAGAGGAAGATGTTGGCAGTGCCAATTGGCCTTGAACATGTACAGAAGAGGGAGAATGGAGGGGCTCACCAAAGTGCATGAGGACATGGCCAGAGATGGAGAAGGTGATTTTCCAACCAAGTCACGACTAAATTTGACTTGGGAACATGACCAAGCTTATATAGAGGTGAAAAGAGCCTTCAATTTTCTTGGAATTCACACGAATTCCATGCAAATTTGGCAAGGGAAGTTCACGAAAATTATAAGCTCCATTGGAGCTTTATGTTCCAAATCAGAGCACATGATCTAGTGCAAATAAAAGGGGATCCTTTTGTGATCAATCCCTCAAATTTTGGAGGGATTTGATTGAGATTTGGAGGAGAAATCCTTAGACGAAATTGGACAGATTTGGGTCTTGCTTGTACTACTTGTTTCCTACTTTCACTCATTGAAGAAGAAAGGAAAGGACCCATTTGCAATACAAAACAAAACTTATGGGCATTTACATAATAAATAGAGGCACATGGGCTAACATGCAAACTATGTCAAGATGGACTCTGATTAGGCTCAAATTTTGGGGTTAACCTAATTTGGACCCAAGGAATCTAGTGGTGACCTTACATTTGGGTTTTGGTGCAGTTTGTCTGGATAATTTACATAGAAGCCCAAATAGAGTAAATTCCCACCTGAGTCTTTATTTTTGGTCAAAATGGATTTTTTTTGTCAAAGTGAATGTTTCAAACCTCTTATAATATTTTTAAATGATTTTTAGGAGGTTTAAATTACATTTATTTCTACCAAAACCTATTTAATTGAAGCGAGGTTGTATTTAAGGTTCTTATTAATAAAATAATCCTAGAAACGCGAAAAACCCTATTTCCATCAATTTGAGCCCACTTCGCAGAACTTTTAGTTCAATTGACCATTAATTAACCCCTCAATTATTCTACATTCGTGATTTCTCGATAAAATAGCAGAATTAACGGGTTTTCCCATCTTCTCATTTTTGACTCATAATAGAGTTATAATCTTCTGATGAATATTAAGGAGCATTTATTATTGAAATCGAGCTAATTTAAGTTATTTATGACAGATGATGGTGTTATCATCATACCCCCATGCCTAACTTTTACTAGTTCCTAGCAAAATCCTATGGACCAAACCAAATCTCTAGGTTGGATTTTAACCGTCAAGATGCCTACTTGTGCCACCTCTCCAGAAATCAGATCGAAATACCAACTCTAGGCCTAAAGGTACTCAAGTACCAGCCAAGATACGGAACAAGCCAGCCTCATCCTTGAGTCCATAACAAGGTTTCTAAGGCCCCAGAATCTGCACAGAGTTTCGTTGACCCCAACAGTTAAAGCACCCGTGCATACATGCAACAAGGTCCAGGTTCAACTTGCCAATATATTTTTTTAGAAGTGAGAAAGAGAGATATGTTTTTGAGAGTTTTCACTCCTTTATTTTCAGATTCCTCTAAATCCAACATCAGATTGGCCCTAAACATGATCTGTATCAAATTCTTTGTCCCCATCATCAATCCTCGAAGAGTCCCTAACAATCGATGCTTCGAGATGACACTACCCATGGCAACCCCCAAAACCCTGGCTTTCGACACTTCATGATAGTGCTACCCATGGCATTCTGTAGCTAAATCCCAGCCCTAGCCATCGACATTTTTGGATAATGCCGCCCATGGCACCTGACCCAGCACATGGCACTTACATGCCCTGCTAGGATATTTAGATATCTTAGAAGACAAGTACCGAGGAGACGATATGTTATAACGCGTCCTCAAGGGGAGTATTTACTCTTCTCTCCAGTAAGAACTCATCCACTCAACTTGTGTTTTCAAGCCGCTCCTAAGTCAAATTTTCAAGAAAGCATTTTTCTTCATAACTGAACACTTTATGGCATTTTTTTTCATTAAACTCACTGAACCAGACCAATGTGTGAATTTTGGGTGCTTAGGATACCAAGTCCCACAAATCAAAGTGTAGACAACATGGCCGAGTAATCCTAAGCTTTGGACTTAATACATTAGCCTCACAAGTCCCTCAACCTCTTGAGGAATAGTCCAAATCTTAACAAATACGTAGGTGTTTAAGCCCAAACAGGCCTAAGAGGTGTAAAGTCGATATCCCTCACTTATCTCCTTTAGCACTTCAAGAATTAATTCATCATCCACTCCAGCGTAGAACTTAAGTTCCATACTCAATTACTAGGACTAACACAATTATCTTTTTCCTCCTTTTTCTCTATTTTTCCCCTCTTTTTCCTCCCCCAAAATCGATTTTCAAATCAACTCAAAATTTTTCTTCCCCTTTCAACTCCTTTTTTTTATACGAAACCCCTCAAAAGAATCGAATTTCACATCATTTTGCACTTTAATATCCCCCCATGCATAAGATTTGCAATGTCCCCATTGTAAATTAGGTGTGTTCAAGTTCAATTTAGTTCGTAACTCAGAATAGGTTCAAAAGGGTGGGTGAATGGGTTGGGATGACAGTTGGAAAAGATTTCAAGCTCCAATACGAATATTGGAGATGGAGTCAATTGTTCTAAGGTACGAACCCTAAAGTGCAATAGAAATTCAGCTCAAAGATGAGTAAGAAGGTCTTGCATTTTCAAATGACAGGTTTCCTCCCATTAAGTGCTAACTTTAGCACCATCAGCTGGGTGCAATGTAGGTCTCGGGGAAAGGAAATCAAAAGATTCAACAGCCAGATTCAAATTGGTAAGCTCGAGGAATGATTTCAGTCTTTGACCATTCACTACAAAAGGGTCTAAGTCGTGGCTACGTTCACTGATTTCAACAGATCCATTTCCAAAGATCCTCCAGACTAGAAAAGGTCTGGTCCATTTCGATCTCAGTTTTCCTGGGAAGAGCTTGAGTCCAACATCAAAGAGAAGCACTTTCTGACTAGGATAGAAAGATTTTCGTGAGATGTGCTTGTCATGAAAGGACTTGATCCGCTCCTTGTAGATACACCAGTTCTCATACACATCATTGCGTAGTTCATCGATCTCACTCATTTGCAAACGGCGGTAGATTCCAACCTTCCTGAGATCCAAATTGAATTTCCGAACTACCTAGTAGGCCTTGTGCTCCATCTCTATAGGAAGGTGACATACCTTCCCGTAAACAAGTCTGAACAGAGACATCCCAAGCTGGGTTTTATAGGCGGTCCTATAGGCCCATAATGCTTCTGGAGGTCGGGTCGACTAATCTTTTCTATCAGGTCTAGCAGTAATTTAAAGAATTTTCTTGATCTCTCGATTGAAGAGCTCAGCAAATCCATTGTTTCAGGTGATATGGAGTCGAAATACGATGTGATACCCTATAATTTTTCAACAAGGACTGGAAGTGTACATTCATGAAGTGAGACCCACCATCGTTGATGATGGCCTTAGGAATCCCAAATCTAGAAAAGATGTTCTCTTGGATGAAATAGAGAACAACATTATGATCATTCGTTCTCATGGGGACAACCTCGATCCATTTCAAGACATAATTAACAACAAGTAGGATGTACTCAAAGCCATTGGATCTAGGCAAAGGTCCCATAAAATCAAACCCCTAGATGTCAAAGATTTCGCACACAATGATTGGATTTAAGGGCATAATATCGTGCGGACCCATGTTTCCATGGATCTAGCAATGGGCACATGCCCTACATTAGGGTTTTGCATCTTTGAATAGAGTGGGCCAAAAGAACCCACACTGGAGGATCTTCGTTGCAGTCTTATGCCCCAAGAAATGGCCACCGTAGGCTTGGTCGTGACAGAAAGATATGACATCATTGACCTCATCGTCGGGAATGCATCTTTGAATTACTTGGTCATTACCAATGTGGAACAAATAGGGATCTTCCCAAACATTGTACTTGGCGTCGGAAATCAACTTGTCCCGTCGGGTGTTTGCCCAATCAAACGAGACTTTCCTAGTGACCAAGTAGTTAACGATATCATCAAACCAGGGAAGTCCACGGATGACCAAGAGATGTTCATCTAGAAAATGCTCAGTAATAGGTCTAGAGGGGTCTATGATCAAAGAAGGAAGGCAGGACAAATGGTCAACAACCATGTTCAGTTTTCCTGCCCTATCGTGAATTTCGAGGTCAAATTCTTGCAAGAGCAAGATCCATCGAATTAGCCTCAGCTTCACTTCCTTCTTTGTAAGTGCCTCACAACATTGTGATCCGATTAAATAATGACATGGGAACTCAGGAGATATGATATGAATTTCTCCAGGCTGAATACTATAGCCAGCAGCTCTTTCTCCGTAATCATATAATTACGCTAAACCTCGTCTAGTGTCTTGCTAGCATAATATACTACCACTGGTTTCCCATCGATGTTTTGTTCAAGAACCACTCCTATTGCGTAGTTAGACTCATTGCACATGGTCTTAAATGGTTAGGACCAATAAGGAGATTGTAGGATTAGTGCCGGGGTTACTTGATCGCATAAGATCTCAAAAGCGTGAACATACTCGTGTATCATCTCAAAGGGTGTGTCCTTTGAGAGAAGATTCATCAGGGGGCATGCAATTTTTGAGAAATCAGATATAAACCATCAATAGAAACCAATGTGCCTCAGAAATGATCAAATACCTTTGACCAAGGAAGGCACAAGTAATTTAGAAATCAAGTTCACTTTAGCTCGGTCAACTTGGATACCTTTCTTAGATACGAGGTGTCCAAGTACGATGCCCTCAGTAACCATGAAATGGATCTTTTCCCAGGAGAGAACCAAATTTACATCAATGCAACGTTGGACGATCTGAACCAAGTGCAAAAGGCAATCATTGAATGTTTGACCAAATACCGAGAAGTCATCTATGAAGACTTCAAGGTATTTACCTACCATGTCAGAGAATATGGCTAGCATGCACTGTTGAAAAGTGACAGGCGCATTTCATAGCCCACATGGCATCTTATAGAACACGTATGTACCGTAAGGGCAGGTAAAAGTGGTCTTCTCCTGACCTTCAAGATGAATTGCCACTTGGTTTTATCTAGAGTACCCATCCAGAAAAGAGAAAAATCGATTCCCGGCCAATATCTTAAGGATCTGATCAATAAAAAAAAGAGGGAAATGGTCCTTCATGGAGGTATTCAATTTTCCATAATCAATACAGACTCTCCACAAGTTTGCAATTCGTGTCGAGATGGTTTCTCTAAATTCGGTTGTAATCACAATGAGTCTCACCTTTTTAAGTACAACTTGGATGGGACTCACCCAATAGCTGTCAAAGATGCGGTAGATGATTCCTGCATCAAGCCACTTGATGATCTCCTTTTTCAAGACCTCCTAGAGATTCAAGTTAAGTCTTCTCTGCCTCTCGCGAGAAGGTCATGAGCCCTCTTCAGTATAGATATGATGAGTGTAATAAGAGGGACTTATTCTAGTTAGGTCATCTAGAGTCCAACCAATGGCCATACGATGCTGCTGGAGAATAGAAACTAGCTTTGTTTCTTGCTCAAAAGTAAATCGAGGGTTGATAATCATAGGAAACGTTTGATTCGAACCTAGAAAGATGTATTTCGGATGATCTGCGAGAGGTTTCAATTCCAACACCAGGTTATTAGCAGCAGGTGAGAGTTCAGGGTTGGCCTCAGATGATAAGGTGGAAGCTAAGGATAGATCTATATCAGGCTCAAGCGCCCTAATCTATGGGTCAATATCTTCTTGTGGTTGAGGTTCTTGGAGAATCGGGTTCACCTTGGGAATTGGATCCTCAACCAGAGAACCTATGTCACATACTTCCTCGATTACCCCACAGTTTATTCCTTTCTGGACCTTAAAGATATCTATCCTCAATGTTTTATCCTCGAATTTTAACTCAATCTAGCCCCCTTCGTAGTTGATATTCGCCCTAGCAGTCGCTAGGAATGGTCTCCCCAAGATGATCAATGTGTCTCAGATTTTTAGGAGTATCCAATCCAAGACTATGAAATCCACCAGAAAGTAGAAATCTCGTACCTTAACTAGAACATCCTTGAGAACTCCTCGTGGTGATTTAATTGATCTATCAGCCAACTATAGAGTCACCTTAGTCGATTGAGCTCAGTTTCCTCAAAGTGATCTAGTAGGGACGTAGGAATCAGGTTTATGGAGGCTCCTTGATCCAATAAAGCTCGATCGAATTCTAAATTCCCTATCTTGCAAGAGATCAAAGGGGTGCCAGGATCCTTTGCTTTTTGCAGGAGTTTACTCAAAATTATGGAGCTTACTTACTCCAACAGAATAATTGAACTCCCGTCTTTGTTTCGTTGCTTACGCTTTGGTGTACATAAATCCTTCAGGAATCATGCGTAAGCTGGTACGTGGCGGATCACATCCATCAAGGGAATGCTTATTTGGACTTGCTTAAAGAGTTTGACCAAGTCCTCCTCAGGTGCCATGGGTTTGGATTTCCTATTTCCTTTGGTTAAGGCCTTGGAAAACGGAATGTTTGTAGGTTTCTCTAAGATTGGTTCAAGCTATGGATCTGGGGTGGGTTTGCCCTTAATATCCACCCTGGGTTTAGGCCTTGAACTACTCAAACCAGATTAATTAGGATAAAGTGGATCCTGGGTAGTTTTGCCACTACGTGTAGTGACAGAGTTTAGGCCTGCCTGGTATGGATTTGGCGTTGCAGGAGAGGAGGTTGGTGCTGATATCCCATGTATGAAGGAGAAGCCTTTGACCCATCAGGTTGAGGTGCAGAAGGGGCCTGATAAATATAGTTTGCTTGGCCCTAATTTGGGTTCACAACATGCCTTTGGTTCGGCACATTATTTGGATTCGGCAATGGTTGGGAAGGAACTGCACTAAGTTGGCGAGTCCCAGCCATTTGTGCGAGTTGGTTGCGAACCTCTGTAATTTCTACATTATGTTGTCTCTACATGGCAACATTGGTCTTCTGCATATCAGCCAAAGTCTGTAGAATCAAGCTCATATGGTATTCCTTGCTAGGCCCATTTTGAAAGTTTAGGTTGGGCCTTGGATGAGCGAGTTGATATGGTCGCCAATTTTGTGGTCAGGGTTAGAATTGAAGTCTAGAGTCCTAATTATTTCCCGACCATGCGAAATTCAAATGATTACGCCATCCAAGGTTGTAAGAGTTGGAGAATGGATCATTCTGGATGACGTGGATCTCCTCACAAGGTTGAGAAGCTCATGTGTAATCAGAATGAGGGTTTAAAAATCCCCCAACTAGAGTAGGATGGTTCGGATTTTCCTCCAAAACTAGGATCAGAAGGGGGTGGATATGCATCCATCCCCAGATATGAATGGTGGTGAATGTTATGCACGGCCTCCCTCCCTGTGGGCGGTCGCGCATATGTGCTCTGCTAAGAAGAAGTGGCCCTTTGGAGTTGGTGAGTCAAATCGTCCAACTTCTTCTCGATAATGGAGACCTTATCAAATCAACTAGCCACTAACTCCAAATCGACAGATGAGGATAGGTCTCATGTCTCATGTGTCCCTCTGGTGTTTGTCGATGCACGGGTAGTCGTCCGGTTGAACATAACCATAGACTCATTGTTTATGGATCTCTTGTACATGTTCTCGAGAATCTCCCAAACGTTGTCTTCATCTTTACCCATGAAGTTGCCTCCACAAGCTGCATCGACAAATAAACGAAAATCCTTATGGAGTCCTTGGTAAAAAGACTGTACCCATTCCCATTTAGGAACTCCATGATGAGGGAATTTCCACATGAGATCCAGAAAGTGATCCCATGCCTCATGAAGTGGTTCCCCCTCATTCTATGTGAAATGGGTGATTTGGTGCCTTAGGGCATTAGTGCATCCAACTGGGAAGAATTTCTTGAGAAATTCAGCTTGTAAACCCTCCCAAGTGTTGATCGGTCGAGTCAGAGACCGATACCAATGGGCAACCTTACCCTTCAAAGAGAAGGGGAACATCTTCATGAGCAGGGTGCTCCGATTTTGAACATTTGGCCCGAGAGTCTAGGCCAGATGTTTCAACTCCTGGATATGTTGGAAAGGGTCTTCAAAGACCAATCCATGAAAGTGGGGGATCAAGTTGATAATATTTGGTTTCAACTCAGTATCAGGTCCCTCAGTTGGAATTTGCACCCTGGGTTCAATTGCCATAGCTGCAAAATTGTAGTGATCCCGCATTTGTAGACACACTCAGGGGTTAGCCTATGCGTGAATCAGATCAGTAAGAGTCTGCAACAGGTTCTGTAGGTTTTGAATCTCACCACCTTCTTATTTTGGGTTCTCCATGGAAGCAGAGGATAGAGAACTAGGTTTAGATGCAGATGAATTAGAAGAGATATAGAGTGGATCAGAAGAGAACCCAAACAAGTTGGCCAGGGTTTGACCCCAACGAAAATGAACAACTAATGGAGGCCTTAAGGACCTACTCTCATACATGTACTATAGAATCAAATGAGGGATTGGAAATGTTCTAGACCCAATCAAGGCACCCAAAAAGAATAGATGACTAAGATTGTTCGAGGCAGATAGACCTCTGCATCAAAAATCCACACACTCAAGAATTACTTGGGTAGCTAGGAAGGAAAAGTCTCGCACCCCTACATGGTAGAGCGTCCCTAAGGGTTACAAGGTTTCCCCCACCGGACCTTCCTTGTCACCGTGATTCCAAGTAGACTGGAATGTGTGAATTGAGACCTAAGTCTACCAATTTTAAACCTGATTGTACCTTGGATTTTCAGTTGATTTTTAGAAGTTGATTCAAATTGTGAACTAATTTGAGGTTGGTTGATTCACAAAGTGAACCAACTTCATCTGACCTACCCTAAAATTGAGGATAAATTTGGGTTAAGTCATCCGAATCACCCTGTCTTGTTTTCAAATAGGTTATTGGGTCTCAACTTTTATGACTCAAGTATAAAACCTTGATTTTAGGGTTTGCTGATAAGATCAATTCAACCAAGGGCTTGGGTGGCACATAGATGCGAGAAGAGTTATTTTCATTTTTGAATGACAAGTGTGTACCAGCACTTGAAACCCTAATGTACAAACTCTAATTGGCTTTATTTCCAAGTTTAGTTAATTCCAAAGATGGCACCTTAGACTCAATCAAGAAGGTGAATAGTCTAAGGTGCTTTATGTCCCTAATAGGTGCAAGTATTAGGATTGGGTGTCTCTAATCAAATCAGAATCAATCAAATCTAATCATAATCAATCAAGATAAATCAGGAAAAACACTTGCCTTGAATGATGATTACTAGAAAAGTAAGGTAGAATTGACTCCTAATTTTTGTGTTTCCCTTTTTGTCTTTCCAAGAGAGGAGGGGATTATGAAGAGAGCAAGATGATTACTTTCCCCTGGTGTGGTTGATCCAAGCTTGATGGTCCTGAATGGTGATTCACCTCGAAACAACACAATCAAAGTAAGTTAGAAATCAAATTAGAATGAATATGACTAGTGGTGAACTACGCATTGCTCCTTGTCAACGGCGCCAAAATGTTAATGTGCTAAAGTCAGGTTTTAAATGTGTCATAGTACAGTGACTGGAGTGACGAAAACACTTAAATTCGTATCTCGAATTATGAGTCTGAGGTCATCTCAGGGAGCAAAAAATTTGCAATTAACCACTAATCAAGTAGATATGATTTCAATATAAATAAAACATGAGAGCTTGATATAAAAGAAATATATACTCAATTAATTGCAATATCAAAACTCCAAAAATAAAGATAAGTGTTTGAGCAATAAAAAATGCGATTCAACTAAGCTCAACTCAACACTTAATGACTTTCACAAACTAATTAGACATATATGAGGCTATCGGACATCTTAAAGTTTAGCCCAAGCAAGCTCAAAATTCCCCCAAGGCCGCATGCAATTTGAGGTCAAAAATTGACCTAAGCTTGCGCCTAGGCACACCCACACGTGCACGGGCGTGTGTATGTGTGTGCGTATGGGCAGGGGACCCAACCCCCAGTGGTCTTGGGCAACCAAGTAAGAAACAAAAATCAATTATGCCAAAACTAAAATCAAAATCCCACGATGTGGGACTTTGATTGTTCCCCTTCGTTCGATCTTCAGTACCTTCAATGGCGTGGAAAGACTTACTTTGATTGGATGAGGTTAGCTGTTGGATCTTGAATCCAATGACGTGGGAAACTTCCTTCGTTGAATCTGCATGAGAAGAGGGTTCTATCATGGTGCTTCGTTCGCCTAATGAAGCTTCAACGACATCGGAGATGGATGGGTCACCGGCCATCACCTAAAATGCATAATGCGGGCTTTTGGCCCCAATTAGAAATTTCAAAAGCTTCTCCTTAAGGTGGAGAATGTGGTGGCGGTGTTGATTTAGTGTGAGAGTGCGTGGGGTAGCTGGCTAGTCTTGTGAACGGCGATGGATGAGTGGGTTGCTTGGTCGGTCGTTTAGGGAGTCATAAGCCTTAATTTCTTGAGGGCTTTTGCTCCTCAAGGTGTGGTGATGCTTGTGGGTTAAATGGATGGGAGGATGGTGGTGTGGTGTGGCCGTTTGAAGCTCGTCGAAGCTGGTCGAACAGTGAAGTGAGGGTGTAGAACCTAGAACTAAGGATCTAAAATTAACCTACAAAGGAAGAGGAAGAAGAAGAGGAACTTCTTGGGATGAAAGGAGGTAGAACCATGACCCTCTTGGCCGACCAGACGGGGGGAAGACGATGAAGACAACGAGGCAACGACAAGGAAAAAGGGGTTGGAAACACCCTTGCTTTGGCTGGCAAGGATCGTGAGGAAGAGAGGAAGATGTTGGCGGTGCCAATTGGCCTTGAACACATGCGGAAGAGGGAGAGTGGAGGGCCTCTCCAGAGTGCATGAGGATGAGACTAAGATGGAGAATGTGATTTTCCAACCAATTCACGACTAAATTCAACTTGGGAACATGCCCGAGCTTATATAAAGGTGAAAAGAACCCTCAATTGCTTGGAATTCACACGAATTCCATGCAATGTTAGCAAGGGAAGTTTGTGGAAATTACATGCTCCAAATCCAAGCACGAGATCTGATGCAAATAGAAGGGGATCCTCTTGGATCATTCCCTCTAATTTTGGAGGGATTTGATTGAGATTTGGAGGAGAAATCCTCGGACAAAATCTGATAGATTTGGGTCTTGCTTATGCTGCTTGTTTCCTTCTTTGACTCAACAAAGAAGAAAGGAAAAGACTCATTTGCAATACAAATCAAAACTTCGGGGCATTTATGCAATAAATAGAGGTACGTGGGCTAAAATACAAACTATGTCAAGATGGATTCTGATTGGGCTCAAATTTTGCGATTAACCTAATTTAGATACAAGAAATCTAGTGGTGACCTTAGATTTGGGTTTTGACGCAGTTTGACTATGTAATTTACACAGAAGCCTAAAATAGAGCAAATTCCTGGCTAAGTCTGTTTTTAGTCAAAATGGATTTCTTTGGTCAAAGTGAAGGTCTCAAACCTCCTAGAATATGTTTAAATGATTTTTAGAAGGTTTAAATTACATTTATTTCTACCAGAACCTGCTTAATTGAAGCAAGGCTGTATGTAGGGTTTTTTTTAATAAAATAATCCTCGAAACGCGAAAAATTCTGTTTCCATCAATTTTTGCCCACTTCTTGAAACTTTAAGTTCAATTAACCATTAATTAACCCCTTAATTATTCTACATTCATGATTTCTCGATAAAACAGCAGAATTAACGGGTTTTCCCATCTCATTTTTTACTCAAAATTGAGTTATAATCTTCTGATGAATATTAATGAGAGTTTATTACTGAAATTGAGTTAAGTTAATTATGATAGATGATGGTGTTACCATCAGGGCTCGGGTCCTAATAGCCCCCAGGGAATAGATAGAGGTTGTAGGATGAGCTCAAGGAGGCAGTCGAGGTGGTAGAGGGGGGCATGTGCTACCCTTAGCCATGAGGATCGGCTAGAGGGGAGTGGTAACAACTCCATGCTTAGGTTTCAAGAGGTCATGGAAAATTTAGAGCTAGAGGACTTGCCTACTTTGGGCGTGTCTTACACGTAGTGGAGTAGGAGTAGGATGATGTCATGACTTGGTTGATTCCTCTATAACATGCATTTAGCGAAGATGTATTAGATGGCTGGGGTTGTTGTGCCAAGCCCAGGCCATTTTCTAATCATACTCCCATTCTTTTTGATAGTGGGGAAGGGCAGATCTCATTCTTGTACTTTAGGTTCCAGCATATGTGGCTCTTGGAGGAGGGGTTCAGGGACATGGTGGCCCAATTGTGGGCATCCTATCCTATTGAGAGCACTGCGACAAGGACACTAGCTTCCAGGCTACGTTAGCAGTGCATCCACCTGTGCGATTGCCGTTGGAGGATACGGGGGGAGAGGGAGTAGCAGCGCCAGGCAACATTGACAAGAGTCATCACCCTCGACACCAGAGAGAATGTCTCCTCTCTCTCCTTAGAGAAGCAGGAGGAGAGGAGATGCTGTCGTGCTATGCTAGAGCAGGAAGGCCATAAGTAGGAGGTAGATTGGCAGGAAAAGTCTCATCGAATTTGGCTGAAGGACGAGGATGCCAACATACATTACTTCCTTATGGTGGTAAGCTCCAAGAGGGTGGCCAATCACATCACCACACTGTAAGTAAAGGCTAGGGTGATTCAAACCCCAGAGGGGGACTGGGTGGAGGTGATTGACTACTTCTTCAGGGTCACACAAGCTGCTTTACATGGCACCTGGAGGTTGGGGGCTACAACCATGCCACGTCTGGAGGTTGATGAGGGGGTTCACCTTATTTGACTGATCAAGGTGAACGAGATTTAGCTGGCTATGAGAGGCTTGAAGGCCAAAGGGTCCCTAAGATCAAATGGCTTTTAGGTTGTCTTCTATAGGGAGTTTTGGGACATGGTATAAGAAGACGTCTTGGCAGTGGTGGCCAAATTCCAGTAGGGGAATTTCAGCTTTGAGTGGCTAAACTGGTCTCTTCTCTTCCTCCTTCCGAAGAGGTCAGGTGTGGAGAGCTTGGCAAACTACATACCCATTGCTCTCTTTATTCTGTGTGCTGGTATGATTGCGAAAAATCACTTTTCATCATAGTAAATGCGTACAGAAACTCTTAAATTTATAAATCAGATTGAACTCATGAATAGATTTTCAAAATAGAGTCCGAGTCATTCGTAGGGAGGCAATCAGATTAAAATCACTTTCCTAAGTGCTAATGAACAAGTAATTGCGTGATGAATGCGAAGTCAACTTGAACTAGCGAAGTAACAACTAGAACTAACATAGCGGCAAGTAGTAACTTGAACAAATAACTAGAAACAATATAAATACTTGAAGGCAAGTAATCAAAGCAACTAGAAAGTTTTTGAAATAACAAGGTGGTAGCACAAGTAGTAGAGAGATTGCTACTAGCAATAAAATATTACAACTAGAACTCAACTAAAACTACTAATAATATAGAAAATAGAAAATCAAATAATGCTAGAAGATGGCTCCAAAGACGGAGACCAGAAGATGATAGATAGTAGCCCAGAGGTCGAATGCAGAATCAAGTGGGAAGGTGCACCCATGATACCACACCAAAGATGGTGTGAACTTAAGTGGTAGAGAAACCAGTTGAGAGAGAGAGAGAGAACACCCAAAGGGAATAAGAGGTATGATCAAAATTAATTCGAGAGGGGGTGACTGGAACTTAAATAAATGAAGAGGGAGAGAGATAGATTGGTGTGTAGGAATCGGTGGTTGAAGGTTGTTGGAACAAAATGATGGAAGGTTGTACGTTGAAGGGAAGATAAGAGGGATAGCATGTTCAGTAGAGGTGTTAGGTAGCGCATTATGTTAGTGCATGGAATATTTCGGTGAATATGGAATTAGAGAAAAAGTTATGTGGGTTGTATGCATGTGACAAGGGAAGTTGGCTGCATGGATAAAATCGGGTGGAGAGAATAGGATGTGAGTAGAGTTCGGTGGAGAGATTTTGAACTTACATGTCTTTAAATGGGGGTCATTAATGAGGGTAATGGGATAATCAATAATGGGTTTTGCATGTGATTTTTGGTGGGAAGTGTTGAACTTTGATGGAATTGCATGGGTTTGTTGGGTGGTGGACATGAGTGGGATATGGGATGTGCCGATGGGAATATAGGTTAGGGTAGGGATTGAATTGGATAATGCTATAGGAAATAGGTTCAGCCCTTTTATACAATTGAACTCAAAACAATCCCTCCTCTCTGTCAAGTTCCAATCAATTTCAAATATGGCACCTACGCACATATAAGCAAAACTATTATGGCACCAGATATAACTAAGGAAAATATTACAGAAAAAATCTTAAATTATGCATTATTTACAAAATACACTAAATGACTAATCTAACATGTATGAATGCATTCTAACCTAAATTACCCTTAGACTAATATTAGTTAGGCATTAATTAACATAAATAATTATGGAAATATCACACCCCATGCCTATCTTTTGCTAATCCTTGAGCAAAATACTAAACAAAAAACCTGCGAGAAAATAGTATTTACACGAGAAATCAACTTGCAAGTTTTAAGCTATGTCAAATCCAAGTCATCAGTCTTGATTCTTCACCAAAACAGAGGAATTGTACACAAAATCTTAATGTTAAAGATTTAGCAATTCTAAAGTATCAACTTAAATCCGAACAGCCCAAATCAAATCAAGAATCTTATTAGCCATCGGACATGGGTTGCTAGAGTAACTTTCTCTGACTAAGTCAACCCACCCAAGGTTCGAATCGAATGTGAGAAACAAACATCTTGTGTGTGAAATAATGTGACTCACCAGACGAGCAACTAAGTTGATTTCAAGTATTCAATAAAACTTAGAATATTTTTATACTCACTTTAGGACAACCTATCTTTGGTTAGGCCAAACTATGAATTTGGCAGCTTTCTCCTCACCACCTTTCTATCCCGACGTCAACACACAAGGTGTATATCTCCCTACCTGAACACCTAGGTCGCTTTTTGGCTATTTCACTATTTGGGATTGTCTCATGTAGGTAAGAGATGAAATGGATATATATTTTTGCTTTGTTTTTTTTACTTTTCTCTTTTTTTTTTGAACTACCTTCGAGTACTCATTTTTTTGGGTTATCTTCTTTACCACACTCATTTTTCTAGGTAAGTGTCTAATAGGAACACCATCATGAGCCATAACTAGCTCAATTTGATTTGATAAAGTCAATAAAAGCTCCTACATATTAGTCAGAAGGTCTCTTGGGCAGGTTGAGTTATTTTGAGAAGAAAAGAAGAATAAAAGGTTATTTTTGCACGTGTACTTTAATCGTTGGGTACAACAAACCATAGGTTAGTTACTGCGAGCCTTAGAAACCTTCGCGGCAGACTGAGGTGAAAGCTAGTCAGGTATGGATCTGGGCTGGTACTTGAGTACCTCTAGGCCTATTGTTGGTTTTAAGATCTGGTCCCTAGAGATGCGGCTTAACAGGGCATCCTGACGGTTATATTCGACCTAGATAACTGGTTTGATTCATAGAATTTCGCTAAGGGACTAGCAAAAGATAGGCATGGGAGTATGGCAAGAACATCATCATGAGCCATAACTAGCTCAATTTGATCTAATAAGTCAATAAAAGCTCCTACAAATCAGTCAGAAGGTCTCTTAGGCAGGTTGAGTTATTTTGAGAAGAAAAGAAGAATAAAAGGTTATTTCTGCAATTTTACCAGCAATCGACAAATACAGAATAACCACGGAATCTTTTAGGGGTTTACTAAAGGTCAATTGTGCTTTAGAGTCTAACAAGAGGGTCCATGCAGAACAAAATGGGTTTTTCACGCACTTCAAGAATTAAATGACATTTGAAACCCTAAAAACTGACCTGCTTAACTAACTGAGGTTCCGATTAGGATAAAATTCATTCAAACCCTCTAAAATTTATAGAAAAATATCCTCTAGGGCTTGGTACCTTTAAAGTGACCATCAGAACCTATTTTTGACCCAAAACAGAGTCATAGACATATTATTGCCCTAATTTGAGTTTTTGTATAAATTACCCAGTCAAAATATGTCAAAACCAAAATCTGACTTCACCATTGAATTCCTTGGGTACAAATTAGATTTATACCAAAATTTGAGCCCAATCAGATATCATCTTGACCTAATTTGCATTTCAATCTTGTCTGATTCTTTCTATTTCACAAGTGCCCCTAACTTTTGAAATTCATTACACACAGGCCCCTATCTTTGTCGTCACTCTTTGCAAAGAGGTCCTTCCACCATTGTTGCGTAGGAGTCCAACTCCGGTGACCTTCATTTGGAATGTTCTCCATGATTGCTTGACGAAACTCTCCCAAACTTGAACTAGAGATTTCTTAAGGAATTCTCTTTCCATCGCACCTGGTCTTGGACCCCATAACCTTCCCAATCTCTCATGTGAACGCATGAGAGATTTTGGTATCTCTTGTACGTCAAGCTTACCAAGCTTGAAAGCTTGGTTTCCAAGCTTCAAACCTCCCTCTAAGGCCTATATAAAGACCCATGATGCAGGTCGATCTGCCTACGCTCATTTTTGGCGTGGAATACCCCTCTTTCCTCCCTCTTCTCCGGCCAAAAGGCTCCACGATGTTCGGCGACTCCCTCTGACCACACTCATCATTCGCTCGCAATACCAGCGACGAATTCTCCTTCCTCTCCCTCTTCCACGTCGCGTCATACCAGCAGGTGCTTTAATATTCGTCGTCGTCGTTGCCGCTTCTACCCCACCAGAGCAGCCTTCGTCTCCGACACCGGCCATACCAGACCCGATGTTGCTCCTCCTCCTCATCGTCTGCTACCTACTTAGATCAACTCCCAAGCTCCAATACTTCGCAATTCCGTCTTTGCCACTCCGACTCGACCACCGCATCGCCTCCCACGAATTCATCTTCCTCCACTCCACAAGCCACTCCAACGAGGTCTTCTGCATGCTCCACCATGACTCTCCCATCAAAACCCCTCTCCCTATTCACCACTCTGCTCACCCAAATCATTGCCCGAACACATCCTCCATCCTCCGACCGTTCTGACCTTGCTCCACTCACACACACCACGCCACACCCCACAGCCACCACCATTGACTTCGCCTCACCAAGGCGAAGCTCTTGAACGTACTGACTGGGGCACTTAGCCCATATTCATATTTTTTAGGTCTCAAGCCCACAACACCATTAACGGAGGAGGTTCAAGCAAGTTCAAAGCTTGATCTTCAAGTCGCCAGCTCCAGGTCTTGCGCCCAGGCAAAGTGGACTTGGGTTAAGATCGCACGAAGTCGGTCAACTGAAGCTATTGACCACATCTTCTGCCCCAATTTGGCGAATCAACCCTCCAGTAGCTCACAACCATGTGCGAAGAGGAGAGCTTGTGGGAATAATCCCACATCATAAGCAGACAAAGCCACAACAGCGCATAAATTGTTTTAATGCCAGGGCCTCTTTGCCTCGACACTAAGGGGTGAGGTCCCCCACGCACATGCCCTGCACGCCTCGCCCGTGACCCATGCACGCGAGCCTGGCCGATGTAACCGATTATAGACTCGGTTCTGAGAGAGAAGGAAGAGGAAAGTGAGAGAGAGGGGGAGGGAGGGTTTTGCTTCAGAGAATATTGTCTAACACTTAGCTAATTTCGTGAATCCCTCCCTCATGTGCAAAGAGAAAAAAGCCAGAGACGAGAAGTCGAAGAAGAAGCAGCCAAAAGAGGAACAGTGCTTACGCACTATAGCATCAGAGAGAAAGTGCACTGTGCACTTATCATACGTGGCATTCGGATTGATTGATACTATTGCATTATTTAAGTGTAATTGTAATAAAGTAATTTGGTGATTCAAATCACCATTTTATCATAATCTTTTTGCCACATTGACTCTTGAATTTATATTTACATAATTTGTACTTAAAATTGCTATTACATTGTTATATTCTTGCTTAAAATTGTGATCTTGAGATAAATTCCATATTGCTCCCTGTGTTCGACCTTGGATTTCTTCCGAGCTATAAATTTTAAGTGTTCTACGCGATTTATCGGCTATACTACAGTGCATTTCTTTTAAAACACCAATTCAGCACGTGAACATTTTGGCGCTGTTGCCAGGGAGCAACGCGCAGTTTGATCTCTGGATTGCGATTTTTGATTTGATACTAACTTGCTCTATCTCTTTTGTTGTGATCTGTGTAGGAATCCAATAGAGGAGAGAGTTAGCCACGCACCAAACACTCCAAGGGTAGGTAAATTCCATTCCCTTTTTCCTTAAAAGCTCCTAATTCTGAGAAGAGATAAAAAAGGGAAGAAAATCAATTAGGGACAACTTGCTTTTCATTCTTAGAATCACTCCTCACAAGTTGCCTCTTTTGAAGACAAACCCTAACCCTGATTTCTGTACCTACTTAGGGTTTAAGGTATCTAGGGCTATCACCTTCTTGATTGAGCCCTAAGTACCAAATTTGGATGGAACTAATTGGATCAATCAGAGCCAAAATAGGATTTCTATTCCAGGGTTGAGGACTCCACTTGCTTAATCAAGAATATGTTCTCCCAACTTGTGTGTGTCCCAAGCCTTGCTTGAATTGGCCTAATCAAAGCAAACCCTAAAATCAGGCTCTAAATCTCACTTGAATCCTAAAAGCAGGACTTAATAATCTCAGAGGACAAACAGGTGAAGTTGACCCACATTGTGGGGTCAACCAATCTTCAAATTAGGTCACCTTGCATAAAAATATCTTAAAAGTTCAACTGAAATCATAAGCACCCTTGCTCTTAACTTAAAATTGGTAGACTGAAGAGGTCAAGTCACCATTCTGGTTTACCTGGACCCTCAGTGACAAGGAAGGTCGGCTGAGGGAAACCCTGTAACCCGTGGGGACGCTGTACCGTGTAGGGGTCTTTGCGGGACTCTCCCTTCCTGGCTACATAGGTAATTCTCAGGTGGATGACTTTCTGATCCAGGGGTATTATCCGCCTCGAACCTCCATAGTCATCCAAAAATCTTTGGGTGCCTCGATTGGGTCCGTCTGACATTCTATCTCTCATCTTCTCCATCGGTGCATGTTTGAGAGGAGGTCTTTAAGACCACCCTTAAGGCCTCCATTAGTTATACACTCTCATCGAGGCCAAGCCTCAACCTTTGTGTTTGTGCAATAACCTGATCATATTGACATTTCCCATGATTATAAGCCCAAACCTCCAATCACAACCATGGATCAGCCAGAACGACCTAAATTCGAACCACAACAATTCTTTAATTTCAAAGATCAAATCAATGCCTTCATCAACCCACTGCCGCATTCTCAAATGCGAGATCACTACAATCCCGTGGCAGTAGAAATCGAACCACGAATCAATATCCCTGCGGGAGGACCCAAGGTGGAGCTCAAGCCTAGTATGCTTCACATGATTCCGAAATTCCATGGCTTAAACTCCGAGGATCCTTTCCAACACAACAAGAATCTGAAGCATTTGGCCCACACCTTTGGGGCAGACATGCAAAATTGAGATGACTTGCTCTTAAAGATCTCCTTCTCTCTAGCAGACAAAGCCGCTTACTGGTTTCAAACTTAGCCACACGCGATCAACACATGGGAAGAACTTCAAATCACCTTCCTACAAACATTCTATCCCATTGGTCACACAAAAGCTATGCGGCACCAAAGCACAAACTTCTCCAAAGGAGCGGGAGAATCTCTACACGAGGCATGGGATCGTTTTCTGGATCTCATGTGCAAATGCCCCCATTACGGAGTCCCGAAGTGGGAACAAGTCCAATCCTTTTACCATGAGCTCCGTGATGACATCAAGCTATTTGTCAATGCAACCTGTGGTTGTAGCATCATAGGTCAGCATGAAGATGAGATTTAGGGAATTCTCGAGAACATATGTGAGAACTCCCTAAACAATGAGTCACTGGGTGCATACGACAGGACGTCCACCTGCGCATTGACAAACAATCGGGGGGTACACGAATCTCGAGGCCTTTCCGCATCCGTTGACTTGCAGTTGGTAGCCAGTCAATTAGATAAGGTCTCCATCCTTGAGAAGAAGGTGAATGACATCACTTGACATCTACACAAGACCACCTCTACACCATAGAGCACATATACACACCCACCCTCAGGTGGGGAAGTTGCACACAATATCTACCACTCTCCGGGGATGGATGCGTATCCAACCCCGCTTGATACGATTTCAGAGGCAACTCCAAGGCAACCTACAACAGTTGGGGGAACTCTGAACTCTCGTACCTTGATTATTCTGGGAATCCTAAAACCTGCGAGGATCTCCACAACATCCAGAACAATCCCTTCTCTAATACCTATAACCTTGGATGGCGTAATCATCCAAACTTTGCGTGGTCGGGAAATAACGCAAATCCAAGACCTCAATTCCAGCCCCGACCACAAAACTTGCATCCCTATCAACCCACTCAACTAAGGCCCAATCAAAATTTCCAATCTGGATCGTTTGAAGAAGATCAAACATCTTTGATTCTCCAGACCTTGGTTGACATGCAAAAACAACATAAAGAAGAGATCTCTGAGCTGCTCAATCAATTAGCCCAGCTGGCAAGTGCTCGCCAGCCAGGTGCACTCCCTTCTCAGCCTCTTTCGAATCCAGATAACATGCCGAACCAGAGGCATGTTATGAATCCACATCAGGGCCAAGCCCACTTTGTCTATTAGGCCCATTTTGCTCCATCCCCTAATGGGATGGGGGCTTCAACCTCTTATTCTGGGTTTCAGCAGCAAACACCTAGCCTCCCTAGCCCAAACCAGAATCAGGCTGAATTAAATTTTGTCACCACTCGTAGTGGCAAAGCAACACAAGACCCACCATTTCCTAGCCACAACTCGCCTGAGACTGTAGACCTTAACCCTAGATTGGTTATCCAGGACATGCCCATCCTTGATAAAGAGCCTGAGCCAATTCTAAAGGAACCATCTGAGGTTCCTTTTCCCGAGGCCTTGAACAAGGGAAAGAAGAAAACCAAACCCGTGGCACTTGAGGAGGACTTGGTCAAGCTCTTCGAGCAGGTCCAAATAAGCATCCCCTTGATGGATGCGATATGCCACATACTAGCTTACGCAAGATTCCTGAAAGATGTATGTACACCAAAGCATAAGCTGCGAACCAAAGGCGGGAACCCGATCATACTGTCGGAGCAAGCCAGCTCTATCATTTTGAGCAAACTCTCGCCTAAGGCAAAACACCCAAGTACCCCTCTGATCTCCTGTGCTATCGGTGATATACAGTTTGACAGAGCCTTATTGGACCTAGGAGCTTCCATAAATTTGATACCCACATCCCTACTAGACCACTTTGAAGAATCTGAGCTCAAACCAACAGAGATGACTTTGTAGTTAGCTGATCGATCTATTAAGTCACCAAAAGGAATTCTCCAGGATGTCATAGTTAGGGTACGCGATTTTTACTTTCCCATGGATTTCATAATCTCAGACATAGATGTTCCTAAGAATTTGAAGAACACACCGATCATTTTAGAGAGACCTTTTCCAGCCACAGCTAGGGCCAATATCAATTGTGAAGAGAGCCAAATTGAGTTAAAATTTGGGAATAAGACACTAAAGATCGATATCTTTAAGGCCCAAAAAGGAATTAATTGTGGGGTTATCGAGCAGATCTGTGATATCGAATCTATGGTTGAAGAGTCCTTTGTTGAGGAAAACCTGCTTATCCCTGATATTCAACCACAAGAGGATCAAACCCCGCAGTTAGAGGAGCTTAGACCAGACCTAGACACACCTACAGCTCCTACCTTTACTTCTGAAACCCACCATGAACCGCCAGCTGCTGCTGATAATCCAGTCATGGAGTTGAAACCCCTCCCTGACCATCTTAAATATGTCTTCCTGGGATCAAATCAGACGTTTCCTGTGATCATCAATTCCCGCCTTACCTCTTATCAAGAAACCTGCTTGATTTCTATCCTCCAACAGCATTGGAGAGCCATTGGGTGGACTCTCGATGACTTGACTAGCATCAGCCCCTTATATTGCACACATCACATCTACATTGAAGAGAGCTCATGACCATCCTGTGAAATCTAGAGACGCCTAAATCCGAACCTGCAAGATGTCGTGAAGATCATTAAGTGGTTAGATGCAGGTATCATCTACCCGATCTCCAATAGTCATTAGGTGAGCCTAATCCAGGTTGTGCCCAAAAAGGCAGGACTCACCGTCATTATGACTAAAACTGGAGAGACTATACCAACTCATATAGCGAACTCGTGGAGAGTCTGTATTGATTACCGAAGACTAAATACCTCCACGAAAAAGGATCATTTCCCACTGTCATTTATTGATCAGATACTTGAGAAATTGGCAGGGAATCAATTCTTTTGCTTCTTGGACAGGTACTCCGGTTATAACCAGGTGGCAATCCATCTTAAGGACTAAGAGAAGACTACCTTCACCTGCCCCTTCGGTACATACACGTTCTGTAGGATGCCGTTTGGTCTCTACAATGCACCCACCACTTTTTAGCGGTGCATGCTTGCCATATTCTCAGATATGGTAGGTGAGTACCTTGAAGTCTTCATGGATGACTTCTCGGTATTTGGGGAATCTTTTGATGATTACCTCCTGCACTTGGTCCAAATCCTCAGGCGTTGTATCGACGTGAATCTAGTTCTTTCCTGGGAAAAGAGCCACTTCATGGTACCTGAGGGAATTGTCCTAGGTCACCTCGTCTTTGAAAAAGGCATCCAGGTTGATCAAGCTAAGGTTAATTTGATTTCCAAACTACCCATGCCTAGCTCGGTCAAGCACATTTGCTCTTTTATTGGGCACATCGGTTTTTACCATTGATTCATTCCCGATTTCTTGAAAATCGCACACCCCCTGACTAATATGCTGTCAAAGGATGTCCCCTTCAAAATCATCAAGGAGTGCACTCATGCATTTGAGAGCCTACATGATCGAGTTACTCAAGCACCAATCTTGCAATCCCCTGACTAGTCTCTTCCCTTTCAGATCATGTGCGATGCGTCTGACTACGTAGTGGGTGTGGTACTTGGGCAAAAAATTGACGGGAAACCCGTGGTCATCTACTTCACTAGCAAGACACTTGACGAGGCTCAGCGTAACTACACAGTTACTAAGAAAGAGCTGCTAGCTATAGTATTTGGCCTCGAAAAATTTTGATCCTATCTTTTGGGTTCCTGTGTTATCATATACTCAGATCACACCGCAGTGAGGCACCTCCTCATGAAGGACGCGAAACCTCGACTAATCCACTGGATTTTGCTGTTACAAGAATTCAACCTTGAGATTCGCGACAAGGTGGGAAAACAGAATGTGGTAGCTGATCACTTGTCCCACTTTCCTTCTGATATCATCGACCCTTCCAGACCAATCGTAGAACACTTTCCTGATAAGCACCTCCTGACTGTCGGTGCAGGACTTCCCTGGTATGCTGATTTGATTAACTACTTGGCGTCACAGCAGATCTCGTCTAATTGGTTGAAGGACAAGAAGGACAAGTTGCTTTCTGATGCCAAGTACTACATCTGGGAAGACCCGTACCTCTTCCGCATTGGTGCTAATCAGATCATCAAACAATGCATCCCGAAAGAGAAAATTCAGGACATTCTGTCCTTCTGCCATGACCAGGCTTGCGGCGGACACTTCTCTGGACACAAAATTGCAGCTAAAGTCCTCCAGTGCGACTTTTATTGGCCCACGATCTTCAAGGACACATACGACTACTGTAAGGCATGCACTCGTTGCCAAACCTTGGGCAACATGAGCTACCGCGATATGATGCCTTTGCAGCCGATTCTCGTATGTGAAATCTTCAATATATGGGGGATTGATTTCATGGGACCCTTCCCTAAATCGGACAGCTTCGAATACATTCTCCTCGCCATAGACTGTGTCTAAATGGATCAAAGCTATCCCGACCTGAACTAATGATCATAAGGTGGTAATCAAATTTATTCATCAGCACATTTTTTCTCGGTTCGGTGTCCCACGTGCCATTATCTCTAATGGAGGGACACATTTTACAAATGCACAGTTCAGATCCTTGATGACTAAGTACAGGGTGTCGCACTGAATCTCAACTCCTTACCACCCCAAACCAATGGATTAGCTGAACTATCTAATCGGGAGATCAAGAAAATCCTCCAGGTCACTATTCGGCCTGACATGAAGGATTGGTCAGCCTAACTTCCGGAAGCTTTGTGGGCTTATAGGACCGCCCACAAGACCCAATTAGGTATGTCTCCGTTCAGATTGGTGTATGGGAAGGCATGTCACCTCCTCATCGAGATGGAGCACAAAGCCTATTAGGTAGTACGGAAGTGTAATCTAGATCTGCTTAAGGTCGGAACCCACCGTCAGCTTCAAATGAGCAAGATCGAGGAACTACGCAATGACACGTATGAGAACTCGCGAATTTACAAAGAGCAGGTGAAGGCTTTTCACGACAAGCACATATCTAGAAAGACTTTCCATCCTGGTTGAAAGGTCATACTCTTTGATGCCAAGCTAAAACCTTTCCTAGGAAAACTCAAATCTAAATGGATTGGACCATTTCTGGTGAGATGAATCTTTGGAAATGGAGCCATCGAAATCAGTCAACCCAGCATTGATTCTGAACCTTTCATTATGAATGGCCAGCGACTTAAGCTGTTCATTGAACTCACTGATACGAACTTGGCTGAGTTATCCTTTGATCTCCATTCTCCCTGAGCTTATTACGCCCAGCTGATGGTGTTAAACTCAGCACTTAATGGGAGGCAACCCGTCATCTTCTGAAAAACCTGAAACCCTTTTGACACATCTCTTTGCTGAACTCATATTGCACTTTAGGGTTCGTCCATTAGAACAGCCAACTCCACCTCTGATACTCGTACCAGAGCTTGAAATCGTTTGCAACAGTTATCCCGACCCATCCACCCACCTTTTGAACCTGTTCTAATGTATGATCTAAGCTAAACTCAAACCCACCTAATTTACAATGACATTGTAAATCATTGTTATGGGAGGTATTAAAGTGTAAAACATCGTGAGAATCAAATCACAAAAAGGGTTTCATAAAAAAAATTATATATTCCGAAAAAAAAAGGAGGTTCAGGAAAAAGAAGAGCCATTTTTAAAGAAAAATGAGAAAAGGAGGGAGGAAAAATTGAAAGAAAAAAGAAAGGAGCAAAAGCTAAAGAAAGAAATTGAGTTCCTTCAAAATAATATGGAACTTACCTAACTTCTAAGTTGGATCGAATGATGAATTAAGACCTAGAAGGCTAAAACTTAAGGGATTAGTGGCGAATACCGACCTTAGGCCTCTTGGATCTGATTGGATTTAAACACTCACATACTTGTCAAGATCCGGATCAGTCCTCAAGAGGTTGGGGAAAATGCAAAGCTTGTGTATTAGGTCTAAGGCTTAGGGAGTATTCGGACTCATTAACTGACCTTTGGTTTGCGGGACTCGGTAACTCAAGCACCCTAAATCACACACAGTCTGGTTTAATGCTCTTTAAATAATAAAATCATGCCAAAGGCCATTTAATCTATTCTAAAAATGGTCCTAAGATCTAGATTAGGAGCGGCCTAAAAACAAAAGGTGATTTGGATGAGTTCCCGGCGTAGAGAGGCGGGAAAGTCCCTTCGAAGATACGCAATAACATTTCTCTTCTCGGTGCTTGTCTCTTAGGATATCTAAATATCCTACCGGGGGCATGTAAGTACCTTGTGCTAGTTAAGATGCCATGGGCAGCATTATCATGAAATGTCGATTGCCAGGGTCTGGAATTAGCTATAGAATACCATGGGCAGCACTATCCCAAAGTGTCGAAAACCAAGGTTCTGAGGGTTACTATGGGCGGTGCTATACCGAAGCATCAATTGCCAGGGACCCTGTGAGGATTGATGGTGGGGAAAAAGAATCCGATACAGAACGTGTTTAGAGCCAGTCTGAAGATGGATCTAAGGAAAAATATAATGAAAAGAAAAAGAGAGAGAAAGCTCTCCACAAATAAAAATCTCCTTGTATATCTCTCTCTTACAAAATGCACCGGCAAAATGAACCTGGACTAATCATGTTTTAAGCATGGGTGCTTTAACTGCTGGGTACAACGAACCATAGGTTAGTTACTGCGGGCCTTAGAAACCTTCGCGGCAGACTGAGGTGAAAGCTAGTCAAGTATGGATCTAAGCTGGTATTTGAGTACCTCTAGGCCTATTGTTGATATTAAGATCTGATCCCTAGAGATGCAGCTTAATAGGGCATCCTGACGGTTACATCCGACCTCGATAACTGGTTTGATTCATAGAATTTTGCTAAGGGATTAGCAAAAGCTAGGCATGGGGGTATGGTGGGAACACTATCATGAGCCATAACTAGCTCAATTTGATCTAATTAAGTCAATAAAAGCTCCTACATATCAGTCAGAAGATCTCTTGGGTAGGTTGACTTGTTTTGAGAAGAAAAGAAGAATAAAAGGTTATTTCTGCAATTTTACCAGCAATCGACAAATACAGAATAACCACGGGATTTTTCAGGGGTTTACTAAAGGTCAAATGTGCTTTAGAGTCTAACAAGAGGGTCCATGTCGAACAAAATGGGTTTTTCACGCACTTCAAGAATTAAATGACATTTGAAATCCTAAAAACTGACCTGCTTAACTAACTGAGGTTCCGGTCAGGATAAAATTCATCCAAATCCTCTAAAATTCATAGAAAAATATCCTCTAGGGTTTGGTACCTTTGAAGTGACCATCAGAACCTATTTTTGACCGAAAACAGAGTCATAGACATATTATTGCCCTAATTTGAGTTTTTGTATAAATTACCCTGTCAAAATAGGTCAAAACCAAAATCCGACTTCACCATTGGATTCCTTAGGTACAAATTAGATTTATACCAAAATTTGAGCCCAATCATAGATCATCTTGACTTAGTTTGCATTTCAATCCTGTCTAATTCTTTCTATTTCACAAGTGCCCCTAACTTTTGAAATTCATTACACACAGGCCCCTATCTTTGTCGTCACCCTTTGCAAAGAGGTCCTTCCACCATTGTTGCGTAGGAATCCTACTCCGGCGACCTTCATTTGGAATGTTCTCCATGATTGCTTAACGAAACTCTCCCAAACTTGAACTAGAGATTTCTTAAGGAATTCTCTTTCCATCGCACCCGGTCTTGGACCCCATAACCTTCCCAATCTCTCATGTGAATGCATGAGAGATTCTGGTATCTCTTGTGCATCAAGCTTACCAAGTTTGAAAGCTTGGTTTCCAAGCTTCAAACCTCCCTCTAAGGCCTATATAAAGACCCATGATGCAGGTCGATCTGCCTATGCTCATTTTCGGCCTGGAATACCCCTCTTTCGTCCCTCTTCTCCGGCCAAAAGTCTCCACAACATTCGACGACTCCCTATGACCACTCTTATCATCTGCTCGCAATACCAGCAATAGATTCTCCTTCCTTTCCCTCTTCCGCGTCACGTCATACCAGCGGGTGCTTTAATATTTGTCGTCGTCGTCACCGCTTCTACCCCACCAGAGCAGCCTTCGTCTCCGGCGCTGGCCATACCAGACCCGACGTTCCTCCTCCTCCTCATCGTCCGCTACCTACTTAGATCAACTCCCAAGCTCCACTACTTCGCAACTTCGTCTTTGCCACTCCGACTGGACCACCGCATCGCCTCCTACGAATTCATCTTCCTTCGCTCTGGCAACCACTCCGGCAAGGTCTTCCACACGCTCCACCGCTCCAAACACCTCGCCAACAACCTCATAAGCTCCATTATAGCTCTCCCATCAAAACCCCTCTCCCTATTCGCCACTCTGCTCACCCAAATCATTCCCCGAACACACCCTCCATCCTCCAACCGTTCTGACCTCGCTCCACTCACACACACCACGCCACACCCCGCAACCACCGCCGTTGACTTCGCCTCACCAAGGCGAAGCTCTTGAAAGTACTGACTGGGGCACTTAGCCTGTATTTGTATTTTTTAGGTCGAGCCCACAACACCATTAACGGAGGAGGTTCAAGCAAGCTCAAAGCTTGATCTTCAGTCGCCATCTCCAGGTCTTGTGCCCAGGCAAAGTGGACTTGGGTCAAGATCGCACGAAGTCGGTCAATTGAGGCTGTTGACCACATCTTCTACCCCAATTCAAGGAATCAACCCTCCAGTAGCTCACAACCATGCGCGAAGAGGAGAGCTTGTGGGAATAATCCCACATCATAAGCAGACAAAGCCACGACAACGCATAAATTGTTTTAGTGCCAGGGCCTCTTTGCCTCAACACTAAGGAGTGAGGTCCCCCACGCACATGCCCTGCATGCCTCACCTGTGACCCACGCACGCGGGCCTGGCCAACGTACCCGATCCGACTACCCGTATACCCAATTATAGACTCAATTTTGAGAGAGAAGGAAGAGGAAAGAGAGAGAGAGAGAGCAGGGGAGGGAGGGTTTTGCTTTAGAGGATATTGTCAACACTTAGCCAATTTCGTGAATCCCTCCCCTATGAGAGAAGAGGAAAAAGCCAGAGAAGAGAAGTAGAAGAAGAAGAGAAGAAGCAGCCAAAAGAGGAATAGTGCTTATGCACTGTAGCATCAGATAGAAAGTGCACTGTGCACTCATCATACGTGGCATTTGGATTGACTGATACTATTACATTATTTAAGTATAATTGTAATAGGGTAATTTGGTGATTCAAATCACCATTTTACCCTAATATTTTTGCCACATTGACTCTTGAATTTATATTTACATCATTTGTGCTTAAAATTACTATTACATTGTTATATTCTTATTTAAAATTGTGATCTTGAGATAAATTGCCATATTGCTTCCTGCGTTCGACCTCGGATTTCTTTCGAGCTATAAATTTTAAGTGTTCTACACAATTTATCAGCTATACTACAGTGCATTACTTTTAAAACACCCATTTAGCGCGCGAACGGTGTCTCTCCTTCATCCGTTCTAAATGCATCCCCTACAAATAAGAATAGTCTTAAGAACTAAAAGCACAACAAAAGTCCTTTGGACTTTTTGCCCTAAGACTAAAACCTATTGACCACTACGGACTCAACAAAATTGCCCAGAAGATGATTCAGTGCAATGTGCAAGTGAAGATGCTTAGAACTCAATGACTATCCAAACCAAAATGTAAAAAGATAAGTCATTCACTCGTCGCCTTTTTGACTTAATACTTTTAGCTTTTTCAGATCCTTTCAAAGAATTAAGAAAATAAATTCAGGTTTAGGTAAATACTTGACATAATTAATTTGGCATACGACCTATAGATTCTAAGCAAAAAGACTTTGTTCGTACTTTTCCTAAGATCAGTAAACCCTCAAAATCGAATTTTCCAATATTCTTATAGCTCAAACTCTAAAAAATCATGATCTTTTTTCCTTTTTTTTCTTTTTTTTAATAACCACTACTTTTTTATGACAATTAATTCGAGAAAAATTAGTAATACCTAGAATTCTAGAGATAAATAAGAATGACTCTATAAAATGTTATCTACCCCTCCCCTATGCCTTTTTCATGTAATTTCCTAAATGCATACAATAAACATAACAAAAAAATAGATATTACTTGAAACTTGATGTAGGAAACTAAAGCTACTATGGATGGCTACGTGCACAAACACTCAAGCGAATATTAGCAATAACAAAAATATTCACACAATTAATTCAATCCTCAAACTAGACACAGGATGTATAGTGGTTCCCCACTCACTTGGGTACTCCACTACCTAAGCCTCCCAGCTTAGGATTTTTAACCCGATTCCCTCAACCTTGAGAGAATCACTTTACTAACCGAGGTAATTAATGGGTTACCTCAACCCAAGTACAACGACGAATTTGTTACAACCCAACGAGCAACAAGCACAAATATAAATAAGAACTGATGTAAAAAAGAGAAATCTTACAACAAGAATTCCTATGCCTCCCAATAATAACTAAAATCAATACCAATTGAGAGCCTAGGATGGACCTGATTTGCTTCGTAGATGCGTGAGAGAAAACACGTCGATACATTTGCAAATTGTAGAGGGATTGAGAGCAGCAAATAATTTTCTTCTCTTCAAAATGTGGTGGAAATATGAAATTATAACTATGATTTTCTCTTATATTTCTTATGTGCAAACTAAGAGTCCAAGGGTCAATTTATAGAGTTAGGACCTTAGTAATTCGTCTACTAGACGTTAGGGTTTAAATCACAATGTTCAGGTCCTCAAAATTAATTTTACAGTTATTTAGATTTGAACCAACACTAACTGGTACCGGTACTAAAGTATGGGTACCGATAATAGGGACATACTGTTGTGTGTTTTAAATTAATTTGTCACAGTCAGTACCTATTGGGTATCGGTACTTAATCATGAGTGCCGATACTCGTTGCTTCCATATTTGGATTTTAAATACTTAACATAAATTTGTAACCCACTTGTACCGATATTGATCATGAGTACCGGTACTCGTGAGGTACAGGTTTATTTCCTTGAAAAAACCCAAACCTGTAACTCACATGTACCGGTACTAAACTTTAGTACCGGTACCTATGAGTTAACAAGTACCTTTTTACACATGAATACAACTAGATTACTAGCCTAATTTTGCAAATACTTCGAACATTAAAAAACTATCTTTTAAACAATATGTAATTTGAAATAAATCAAATGATCGTAATGTCTTATCCCAATTTATTTCTATATGATTTTTACAATCTAATGCATGCTTTTTTGTTAAGAGGCATACATTGTAAAAAAGTAAAAACCTAATCTAAAAGACAACAAAAACTCCAAATCAAAGATGATCTTCTATTAACAACTCCCCCTTGTCGTCTTGCCTCCTTGTCATCATGCCTCTTTGACATAATTCTCCGTTTGCCTTGATCTTCACTTACATCTGAAATATCACTCAATTACAAACATTAATTTACAATAATTTTGTTAACACCAAAACGAGATATGGAACAAGGTTCCAACAATCTCCTCATTTTTGGTGTTCACAAAAATAAACAATCTCCCCATTTTTGGTGTTAACAAAACTATCTTGCAAATAGATATACTGAAGACAATTATTTTTAATAATTTTTTATGAAAGAGATTCAAATAGAATTCAAATAAATAATTCACCCCCTCAAAAAATATGACTATTTTCTCTTTATTTTTCTCTATTTGCTCTTTATTTTTCTCCCCCTTTTTGTCAATCATCAAAAAATGAAGGGGTAAAAGGAATGACGTACCATATGAAACAAATTACCAATGGTAAAATGTTGCTTGTGGATACCAAGCTCCACTTGTTCATCTTTCTTGGTCTTCATGCAATCTATAGAAAGGTTGGAGTATTCCGTTGTGTGCCTTACACACCCACTGATCACTTTGATCCCATTGATCTACTCCTGCAAAATAATGTAAAATATCTTCTCTACGTACCCACTTTCTTATGGGTCCTTTCGGGTAAATACCTTTCAAATCCTGAGATTTATAGACCTCTTTAGTGTTAGATGTATAATTCTTAAGAGTTTTAGCCTTTTGATACATCTATACATGCCTAGGTGCATATGATTTAGTTTTTGTGTTCTTTTCTCTGAAATTTGGCTTTTAAAGTATCACAAAATTCAGTATATAACCTAGTGGTTGTTTTGAAATTATTTGAAGTCCCCTCAAAATTCTCATAGATATCCTCTAACTCTATTATTTTTGTCTGTAATTGATTATTAGTTCCTTTTTCCATTTCTAAATATGATTTATCTATTTCTAATGTTTGATAATTACTCTTTAAAACCTTATTTTCCTTTTAGAACATAACCTTATGATATAACTCTTCATAAACTTCTAATAATTTTTCAAGAGAGAAATCAGGATTTACCTCATTTTCCGTGACTTCTGAAGTTGCAACTAAGCAAATATGTGCAACCTCGTTGTCATCCGATTCATCGGAGATAGTGTCTATGTCGAAGTCGCTATTATGTTGCTTTGAAAGCTTTCTTCTTCTTGACTTCCTTTGTGTCTTTCCTATTATCTTCCTTCTTGTTCACGGGGCAATCCTTTTACAAGTGACCCTTTTTCTTGTACTCATAACAAACAATATTAGATGAAACTTTACTGATTTGCTTACCTTGCTTTTGGAGAAATTTCTAAAATTTTCTTGTGAACATCTCCATTTCTTCATCATCTTTGGATTCCGACGTGTTTGAATCCAAGTTCTCCTTAAGTGCTCTAAATGTAATATTCTTCTTCTTGTTTGACGTATTCTTCGCCTCGTTTTTCTTATTTTCTAGTTGGACTTCATAGGCCATAAGGCTTCCAACTAGATCATCCAAGGGGAGAGTGGAGAGGTCCTTCGCCTCTTGGATGGCTATGATCTCTGGAGCCCAATTACTTGTAAGAGATCTCAAGCTCTTCCTTACAAGCTGCTCCTCTGTCAGGTTGACTCCAAGATTCTTCATGGGATTTACAATCTCTCCAAACCTCGTGTGCATATCTTTGATTATTTCTCCTTTTGTCATCCTGAAACACTCATAATTTTCAGTTAGAATTGAAATACGGGTTTCTTTTACCTTACTTGTTCCTTCGTAGGTGACCTCCAGAGTGTTTCAAATTTCGTATGTGGACTCACATGCCAAAATTCGATTGAACTCTTCCTTCGATAATGCGCAATAAAGCGCATTCATAGCCTTTGCGTTGCTGACAATCTTCTTTTGATCCATAGTCAACACTACTCTATCTTCCCCCTTAGGATCTGAATACTTCGTTTGAATGAGGCTCCATGATTCTTCATCCATTGCCTTCAAAAATACTTGCATTCTTCTCTTCCAATACCCATAGTCCATCCCATCATAATAGGGAGGATGGGACGACGATTGTCCTTCGGTGCATTTTGTTGAAGATGATGCCATCACGAAGAGATTTGTCACGTCTTCTTCGCAACCTACTATGATATGACTTGTAGGAAACTAAAGCTACTATGGATGGCTACGCGCACAAACACTCAAGCGAATATTAGCAATAACAAAAATATTCACACAATCAATTCAATCCACAAAATAGACACAAGATGTATACTGGTTCCCCACTCACTTGGGTACTCCACTACTTAAGCCTCCCAGCTTAGGATTTTTAACCCGATTCCCTCAACCCTGAGGGAATCACTTTACTAATTGAGGTAATTAACGCATTACCTCAACCCAAGTATAACGACGAGTTTGTTACAACCTAATGAGTAACAAGCTAAAATACAAATAAGAACTGGTATAAGAAAGAGAAAACTTACAACAAGAATTCCTATGCCTCCCAACAATAATTAAATTCAATACCAATTGAGAGCCTAGGATGGACATGATTTGCTTCGTAGATGAGTGAGAGAAACCACGTCGAAACGTTTGTAAAGTGTAGAGAGATTGAGAGCAGCAAACAATTTTCTTCTCTTCAAAATGTGGTGGGAATATGAAAATATAACTCTATGATTTCCCCTTATATTCCTTATGTGCAAACAAAGAGTCCAAGGGTCATTTTATAGAGTTAGGACCTTAGTAATATGTCTACTAGACGTTGGGGTTTAAATCCCGACATTTAAGTTCTCAAAACCAATTTTACAGCCATTCAGATTTGAACCAACGGCTAACTGGTACCAGTACTAAAGTATGGGTACCGATACTAGTGACATACTATTGTGTGTTTTAAATTAACTTATCATAGACAGTACCTATTGGGTACCGGTACTTAATCATGAGTACCAGTACTTGTTGCTTCCAAATTTGGATTTTAAATACTTAACACAAATCTGTAGCCCACTTGTATCGGTACTGATCATGAATATCAATACTCATGAGGTACAAGTTTATTTTGTTGAAAAAATCCAAACATGTAACTCACATGTACCGGTACTTGTAGGTTAACAAGTACCTTTTTAAACATGAATACAACTAGATTACTAGCCTATTTTTTCAAATACTTTAAACATTAAAAAACTATCTTTTAAACAATATGTACTTTGAAATAAATCGAACGATCGTATTGTTTTATCCTAATTTATCCCTATATGATTTTTACGATCTAATTCACGTTTCTTTGTTAAGAGGCATATATTCTAATAAAGTAAAAACCTAATCTAAAAGACAACAAAAACTCCAAATCGAAGATGATCTTCTATCAGCAACCCCTTCTTGTCATCTTACCTCCTTGTCATCATGCCTCCTTGACATAATTCTCTGTTTGCCTTGATCTTTACCTAAATCTAAAATATCACTCAATTGCAAAATTTAATCTACAATAATTTTGTTAACACCAAAACAAGATGCAGAACAAGGTTCCAACACTTGAAAGGTCTAAAGAAATCAACACTCGATCATCTCTAGACTTGAATGAAAATTTCATATCAAATAACAAGATTATCTACAAACATTGGGTTGCCTCCCAACAAGCACTTACGTCTACAACTAGACTCAATCATATCCAACTTAAAAGGATTCCAGAAGTGTTGTACTTTCAATCAGAGGCTCCTGAGCAACATTCAAAAAATAAATCTTCAATCTCTGTCCATTCACCACAAATTTTTACCTAGTTTTGGGATCACAGATTTCAATAGCTCCATCAGAATAGGGTCGAACCATAGTGCAAGGTCCAATCCATTTGGATCTAAGCTAGCCAGTAAAGAGTCCAAGCCTAGCATCAAAAAGTCAGACTTTCTAATTAGGTTCAAAAGAATTTCTACCGATATGCTTATCATGAAAGGCCTTAGTCTTTTCTTTATAGATCTTAGCACTCTCATAGGCCTCTCTTCTGATTTCGTCTAACTTGTTGAGTTGGAGTTTCCTTTATTGTCTTGTCTTACCTAAATCAAGATTACATTTCTTCATAGCCCAGTAAGCTTTATGTTCCAACTTAACAAGATGACAAGATTTACCATAAATTAGTCTCTAACGAGACATCCCAATTGAGTTCTTTTGGGTAGTCCTATAATCCCATAAGCATCATATAGTCTCAAGGATCAGTCCTTTCTATCAGGTCAAATAGTCTTTTGGAGTATGTTCTTAATCTCCCAGACAGTCTAGGGGCGATAAGGTGTAGTAATCATGTGTTGCACCCCATATTTACTTAATATAATCCTCAAAATTTGGCATTAGTAAAATGAGTCACACCATCATTAATTATAGCTTAAGGCATCCCAAATCTTGAGAAAATATTCTTCACAAAATCAATACAAATTTTATGGTCGTTTGATCTAGTAGAGATTGCCTCAATCCATTTAAAAATATACTCCACAGTAAGTAATATATATTAAAATCCATGTGTTACTGTGAAGGGACCCATAAAGTCTATGCCCCGTACCTCAAAAATTTCAATAATCAGAATTGGTTGAAGGGACATCATATCTCTTCGTGTCAAACTCCCTAAAGATTGACATCGAATGAAAGCTTTACAAAAGTTACGTGCATCTCTGAATAAAGTTGGTCAATAAAATCCACACTACAATACTTTTGCAGAGGGTTTTTCTCAGAGAAATGTCCTCCACTAGCCATATTATGACAAAAGGTCAAGATACTTGAGAATTCAGATTCAAATACACATCTCCTAATAATCTGATCTGCACAAACCCTATATAACAATGGGTCCTCCCCAAAGTAGTATTGAGCTTTAGATATGAATCTAAGTTTCTGTTGTTTAGCCCATTCATTGGGTATTTTCCCTGTAACCAAGTAATTAGACAAATCAGCATACCAGGGGAGTCCTTTGTGGCCTATAGTCAAGATTTGCTCGTCTGGAAATTGATCTCGGATTGGGGGTACAGGTTCAAGACTATTCAGATTGAATCGAGAAAGATGGTTAGCCACAACATTTTGAGCACCGGCCTTATCTCTGATCTCTAGGTTGAATTCTTGTAATAATAAAATCCATCTAATCAACCTTGGTTTAGCATCTTCTTTTATCAACAAGTGCCACAAAACTATATGATCAGTATAAACAACCACGTGGGATCCAATAATGTAAGATCTAAACTTCTAAAGTCCAAAAACTACAACTAGAAACTCGTTCTTTGTAGTCATGTAATTTCTTCAAGCGTCATCTAATGTCTTGCTAGTGTAATATATCACCACAGGTTTTTTCTCAATTTTCTATCTGAGGGCTGCACTAACAGCAAAATTTGATGCATCACACATGATTTCAAAAGGATGGGACCAATCAGGTAGTTGCAAGTACAGGGCCTTGGTTATAGAGTCCTTAAGAGTCCGATAAGATCGAGTGCAATCAAGAGTAAAATCAAAGGTGTTGTCCTTAGTTAAAAGATTAGTCAGGGGCCTTGAAATCTTTAAGAAATCTTTAATAAATCTTCTATAAAAACCAACATGCCCCAAGAAAGATCTAATTTGTCAAACTAAGCAGGAGGTGGTAGATTGGATATTAAATCAACTTTAGCTCGGTCGACTTCCAAGCCTCTTTCAGAAATAATATGTCGAAGCACAATCCCTTCTTAGACCATAAAATGACTCTTTTCCCAATTCAAGACCAGGTTTACCTCTATACACCTTCTTAAAATCTTTTCCTGGTTGCCCAAATATTCATCAAAAGAATCTCCAAAAATTGAGAAATCGTCCATGAAGACTTCCAAATATTCACCAATCATGTCTAAAGATTTCCATCATACACCTTTGAAAAGTCGTAGGTGCATTGCATAATCCAAGCGACATTCTACGGAAAGCGAAGGTTCCGTAGGGACATGTAAAAGTTGTCTTTCCTTGGTCTTCTAGACAGATTGCAACCTGGTTATATCTAAAATATCCATCCAAGTAATAGAAATTTTTCCTTCTCGCTAATTTCTCCAAGATCTGATCAATAAACGATAATGGGAAGTGATCTTTCTTCATAGCAAAATTGAGTCGTCTATAATCAATATAGACCTGCCATGCAGTCGCGGAGCGAGTCAGGGTGGATTCACCCTTGTCATTGGTCACCATTGTTAGTCCTGCTTTTTTAGGTACAACTTGAATTGGACTTACCCAAGGACTGACAAAGATGGGGTATATAGTGCCTGCATCAAGCCACTTAATTATTTCCTTTTTGACGACTTCCCGTATATTCAAGTTAAGTCTCCTCTGTAATTCATGAGAAAGTCATGCATCTTCTTCCAACTATATCTTGCGGGTGTAGTAAGCAAGACTAATACCCTTCAAATCAAATATGGTCCATCCAATAGCTTGCTTATTTGTACTTAGGACTTTAGTCAATTTAAGCTCTTGGTCCCTGGTCAGATAAGAGTTGATAATCACAATGAGGGTCTGATTAGGTCCCAAGAAGGCATATTTCAAACTACTTGGGAGGGGCTTTAATTCCAATTCAGGTGGGACCATGAGTAAGGGTACCTGAGTAGGTGAAGATGGTGTAGGTAGCCTCTCCACAGGAGGATCAATACTGAGCCTAGATTTAGGTGCTGGATTCAAATACTTGCAAACCTCCTTATGTTAAGACCTTTGTTTTGATGAAATAAAATTATGTTTTATTGTGAACTAATCTTTCAGGATTACTATTGTGTTCGCAAATCGCGGATTTGATTAAAATAGCATCATAGTATAGTGCGAAATACGATTAAAAAAAAATTAAGTTAACGAGATGGTGAGTCCCGGTTGATCTCAGGGAGGCATTTAGAAAACGAGATTGATTTTTGATCTTTTTACTAATTGCTTAAATTGTACATCGATTTCAAGACTGAGAATGAAAGTTGTGCCGATCGTGTTGTTAACCCTTACTACATATGCATATGTCAAATAAACTATAAAAGCGAAAGTGTGGGTACTTGTGCGCACAATTCGTACCTCACGATGGCTATTAACATAAAATGTGTTAATCGCAAGGTCATTTATGTTTTTAGGAATCGACATTTTGTTGCAAGATAATAGGAGATTAAATTGGGCAACTGATGATCACGAGAGAGATAATGCAAATGGAGATTTTATTTCATCAAGTGTTGTCATCATTACAAGTAGAGACATGCTTGTACATGAAAGCTTAAACACAATATTTCTAACTAACAGAACATGGATAAATGCATGGATCTAGTGAAACATTATGCATGCATCATTTAGATAGAGGATGACTACACTACGAAGCAGTAAATTAATACAAAAATTAAACTACGAAGAACATCTAACTAACAGAACTCAGGGCATTGGAGGTGGCCTCTAATTGCCTGTATGGCTTAAGGTGGTAGGAGGGAAGAGAGGGGCAGCCAATGGTGGGTAGGCCGACCTCTTGTGAAGGTGGTGGAGAGTTTCTCTAGCCTTGGACGTGGAGGTGGTATGGAGATGGTGATGGAGCTCGTGGATGGAGGTGCACGTGGAATGGAGCTAAATGCTAGAGGGCTAGATCCCTCCTCATGGCCGTCCAAGGGGAGTCTTATATAGACTCTCGGACGGACAAGGGAGTAGTCCTCTAGAGAATTATAGAACTCTCTATAAGTGGGCTTAGGTGGCGGCTAGAGAGGTAGGGAGTGGGTCTTCTTAGATCCACTTCCTAAGGAGGTAAGTTGTGGACTCCTTGAAGACTAATTTTAGTCTTCAAGGTGGCGCCACCTTTAGAAGGCTCTAGAGAACTCTAGAGGTGGCGGCTATGTGTGTGAGTGTGGGTGTGTGTGCATGACTATGGTGGTGTGTGTTAGGTGGTCTGGGTTGAGTCGTATAGGTCTAGGTGATTGGGTTTAGGTAGGTTCCTAGAATTAGGGTTATAAGCCCTACTACTAAAGTGAACGTGCAATTAAACTTATCACAAGTTTAATTGAGTGAATGTATGTCAAATTGGGAGAGAAAATACCCAAGTAGGTCAGGCTTGAGTCAATTGGACTCTTACTAAGTCCAATTAGACATGTGTTCGTTGAGATCTGAGCTCAATTGGACTCTATGAGTCCAATTGACTGGGTGAGTGTGATTGACTTAGATCCAAGTCAATTGGGCTTAGTAGGAAGCTACTTACGTTGTTAAAAGGGTCTTGGGGTAGTGTAATAGGATTAAGGCACCTTAATTTAGGTTCCCTAGGGTGTAGAATTGGGTTTAGGGGCTTAGGAAATCAAGATTCAAGCTTGATTTCAAAAATAGGGATTGGGGAAGGGTTCCAGACGTCTAATTTTATAATCAAACTTATACTTCAAAATCAGAATTCCAAAACTCTGGTTTGGACATCCAATGTTGAGTCAGAGAGGAGTTTAGGTTCTATCTCAGAATTCTGCAGAAATAAGACGTCTGACATTGTGTCTGGACGTCCAATTTTCCAGCAGAATTGGGTTCTAGGCCTGCGGTTTGTGTCTAAGGGCTATGGACATCCAGCAACCTACCTGGACGTCCAGATATGGGCTGGAATGAGCTTTTTGAGGTATCCTAGGTTAAGGTGACCTAATCTAAGGGTGGCTAGGGTTTAGGAGAAAGGTCCTATGTTCTTCATAATTTAACTCCTATATTAAATTTCTACTTAGTAGAATAGTATACCTCTCCCTACATTACTTCTTCCTTTTTATTCCAGGGCTTATGCTCCAGCTTTGCTGCAGCTCTAGCTTCTTCCCTGCTTCAGCTCTAGCTTCAGGCTATCTCCTGAGCTTCTTATTTCCTACAATCCAAATAATACACTAATCAGTACATTATAACATTATTTTATACATATCTAAATAAAATAGAAAAGATGCAATGTATGTTATTCATGCATGCATTATACTACAATTATGCTAAGTTCTAACTTAATTCAGTTCATTTAAGTCCTTTGATTGCTGCACAATCAATCATGCTTGTACAAATCAAGTCAATTATCCTCAACATAGATCAAGATTATCTTTAGTTAATGTCATTCTTTTATATTTCCTAAGTCTAGAATTACTGTAAGGAACTTCACGATTAAAGCCAAACCTTTCGGAGTTGTAAAATAAACATTTAGACATATTGATGACCAAAATATTAGAATTATTGATCAAATCAATTAATCGATCAAAATAGGAAAATTGATCGACCAAATTAGCCTAACAAAAAAATCTGATTTTCTCGCAATTGATCGATCAATTAAATATTTGATCGACTATCAATTGATCGATCAATTTGGTTCGAACGATTTTTTCTAACATTCTAAAAATACTCTGTTTTCACTTATAAATAGGCTCCACATCCCTCTTTTCAAAACATACCTAGAAAAACATTTCAAAGAGAAAATGTGCTTCCAATTCTTTCTCATGCTTTCGTGTTCGTTCTTCTACATTCTTCAAAAGCATGTCACTCTACGCTTCTAAAAAGAAAACTTGATTTGCATATTTAAATTCTTTGAGGTTCCATAGGATTAATTTCTGTATTCATTTTATTTCATTCATTTCATTTGTTGGAATCCATTGTATTTGGATTCCATAGGTTGTTGTAACTTCTCTCAGTAGGTAAAAGAGAAGTGGTTTGTAAGAGGTTGTGTCACCCTCATTCAAGTGGTGTATTAGTGGATTGATTAGCGTTGCCTAGTCGAAAAGATCCTAAGCTGGGAGCTTAGGTAGTAGTTTTTACCCGTAGTGGTTTCCACTATAATCTTTGTATATATTGTGGAATTGTTTTTATTGTATTATTTTTTACAATCAATATCACACTTGGTCTTGTGTTTGTAGCCAAGTAAGATCCGTGCTGGTAGGTTGCACATGCGCCACACCCTTTCATTTGGTATTAGAGCTAGATCGTGAAGGTGACGTTACACCTCACCTTCACATGGCCGCAGTAACAAGTTTTATGGAGGGACAATCATTTGTTCGACCGCCTCTATTCGACGGATCAAATTATGGTTATTGGAAAAAAATAATGCAAATCTTTCTTGAAGCAATGGACTTTGAGATTTGACATATCATTAAGTCTAAATATATGCCAAAGAAAAAATAAAAAAAAGAGTTAATGAAGGAAGAGAAGAAGAAAGCAACAAATAATCCTAAAGCCATGAATGCACTATTTTGTGCATTAACAAAGTTGTTTCATGGAAAAGTACATATGAGATATGGAACCAACTCTCTGTCATGCACAAAGGAGCCATTAACGAAGAAGTAACATGGGATGATTCCAACCCAAGTTCGGAATCAACTATTAAGGAACAAAGCCACGAAAATGGAGTTACTCATCTATGTCTCATAGCACCAACAAAATCAAGTGAGGAAGAGGTAAACTCTGACATTACTTTAGATGAATTATTAGATGCATATCATAATTTATACAAAATGGCTAAAAAATTTAAAATTGAAAAATAAGGTACTTAAGGATAAGTGCTCAAGTTTAGAAAATTAAAAAAGATGATTTATCTCTAGATTTAGAAAATAAGAAAAGGGAATTAGATGTAACAAGAGTTGTAAATGTAGAGTTCCATAAGATAGAAGATTTCAAAAAACAATATATTCACTTCGAAGACATACTTAATGACTTCAAATATTTTGCTAGAACATATGTGGAAAAATGTGCGGACACTAAAAAGAAAAATCAAAAGAAGATTAGTCATGTATTTTATATTAAAAAGGCAACAGAAGAGAGTTCAATGGATCCCCTAACTCAAAAGGAATTAACCACAAACCCAAAAGAATATGGATACCGAAAAAATTTGTACAAAATTGTGTTGCAGGTTATGGGAAAGATAAATATGAAAACAACTATTGGAGATGTAACTTTCAAGAAACCAATAATCATCAATTTGGCTATGAAAGATGATGGAACCAACAAGGTCAATGGATGCCAGATATTTGGAGACCCCCTCCACCTAGCTACTGCTATTAGGTATAACTCCTTATACCTTAGCAGGTATGATTTCCTAATTTAATTCTTTACTTCCTGCTGAGATGTAAATAAGTTATTGACATAAAATTAAATGAGCATTGAATTAGTAAAAAGAGGGAGCAACCTAATAGGGGAAATCAAAATAGACTTATTCTATAGCTTTGCGTTATTTGGCAAAAAAAGGAGAAAAATAATCAACACCAAACCTTGATATGGGATCTTTATTTGAGGAGAATCAGGATCGCAATCTAAGTGACATTTAGATAATATCTTTAATATATATATATATTCTATATGCATTTAATTTTAAGCAACATGAGTCATGCATTTCATAAATATAACTCTTACTTAGTACTTGCTTTTATAGACATCCTTCTAGACTATCATGAACTTGATAATTTTCATATGACGAGCATGATTCATTTGAATCATACTTTATAACTGATAGAATTTTACTTAAAAAAAGGGGAGAAAAATGTCAATTTTGTTCTTAGAATTTTACTTCTTTAAGTTTGGTTGATAACAAGTCGCTCGTTATATATCCTTTTATTGATAACAAATAGGGGAGTAAAACATGCATGTTAATATGGGGAGTAATTCTAAAGTAATTATTTAATCTCTCGCATACATAATTGTAATTTTGTTATCATCAAAAAGGGAGAGAATGTTAAGACCTCTATTTTGATGAAACAAATTATGTTTTATTATGAACTAATCTTTCAGAATCACGATTGCACAAATCATGTCAATTATCCTCTACATGGATTATAGTGAAGATTATCTTTAGTCAATGTAATTCTTTTATATATCTTGAGTCTAGAATTGAATCTCAGGATTAAAGACAAACCTTTCAAAGTAATAAAATAAAAATCTAGACAATATTGATCGACTAAAATACTAGAATTGATCGATCAAATCAATTAATCAATCAAAATAGGAAGATTGATCAACCAAATTAGCCTAACGGTCAAATTTAATTTTCTCACAATTGATCGACCAATTAAATATTTGATCAACCATCAATTAATCGATCAATTAAGTAAATCGATCGATCAAAATAAAAATTAATTGACCAATTAAATAAATTGATCGATCAATTTGGTTCGAATGATTTTTTCTAACATTCTAAAAATGCTATGTTTCCACCTATAAATAGGGTTCCATGCCCCTCTTTTCAAAACATACCTTGAAAAACATTTCAAAGAGAAAAAGTGCTTCCACTCCAATTCTTGCTTGTGCTTTCGTGCTCATTCTTCTGTGCTCTTCAAAAGCATGTCGCTCTACGCTTCTGAAAAGAAAACTTGATTTCCATAGTTTAATTCCTTGAGGTTCCATAAGATTAATTTCTGTATTGATTTTATTTCGATCATTTCATTTGTTGGGATCCATTGTATTTGGATTCCAAAGGTTGTTGTGACATCTCTTAGTAGGTAAAAGAGAAGTGATTTGTAAGAGGCTGTGGTACCCTAGTTCAAGTGGTGCGTTAGTGGATTGACTAGCGTTGCCTAGTTGGGAAAATCCTAAACTGAGAGGCTTTGATAATGGTTTTTACCCGTAGGGGTTTCCACTATAAATCTTTGTGTATATTATGGGATTGTTTTTATTGTGCCATATTTGTTACAATCAATATCACACCTGATTTTGTGTTTGTGACCAAGTAAGATCCATGCAAGTAGGTTGCACACATGCCACATCCTTTCACCTTACACTTAGGTTCCAAATCAATTTCATTCCTTGGTTGAGTCAAACATGAAAACAAAGGATCCTCAATAAGATTAATAGACATGCTTTCCCCGATATCATCATCCTCTAAGTCCTCAATTGCTCCACAATCATCAAAATTTTTCATTGCCTTAAAAATATTTAATTGCATCTTTCTATCTCCAGAAACAATTTCCATCTTTCCATATTCACAATCAATGTGGGCTTTAGCAGTAGCAAGGAAGGGTCTACCTAAGATGATCAAGGTATTGCAGAGTCGTTCAGGCACCTCCATGTCAAGGACCATGATACGGAAAATACGTGGTTTGTTAAAAGTAGGTTTTTGTCGTTGAGACTCGTAAAACCAATCAACTCTTAAATTTATAACCTAGATATGGTAAATATCTAGGGTCATCCAAGGAGGCTAATTCGTTAATCATGAGAATTGATTCTCTCTCTCACCTCTCAAATCAACACATGTATTTTTGTATTTTTCATTTTGTTGTTTTTAGGATTTTCAGAAATAATCGGGTATTTTGATGCGAAGATGAACTAAAGATAGCTTATCACTAAACCTAAGTGACAAGAGGAAGTCCTCTTCTTCTAAGCTCACCCTAGGCAAGTACGCCTAGGATAATTAAAAGAAGGTGTGGTGCACTAAGCTACTAAAAGCATGAAAAACACACTAACATAAAAACAGAAATTGGAAGGCAAATTGAAATCTTGTATTGCTAGAATTTGAAGTACATGTAGAGGAATGCTTATTGTAATAACAATAAACTACTAGCTAATACAAAATATAAAGTAGAAGATAAAGAAGAGAGGGATCCTCTGGCAGAAGTTTTGGATGGCTCTTGCTCCAAGTGTGGTTGCTCCACACTTGAAAAGAGTTCTCTTTAGCTTCTTCTTTCTCCAAGCCATCTCCTCAAGGTGCGCGTCAACCACCTTGTTCCTCCTCTTGCTTGGTCGTCCCCTCTATGTAGATGACCTCCTCCTTGGCGTGGCACAAAGGAGAAGAAAGAAAGGAAGAAGGCACCAAGGGGACGGGTAGGTTGCCCCTTGATCTTCTTCTCTTCTTCTTCCTTGGTGTGGGATATGGTGGAGTAATGGTGGACCTAACTAATGGAGAAGATGGGGATATGGTGGTGGTTAGATAGGATATTTATAGTAAGGGAGGGGTAATGGTTGGCGTGAATGAGGTGGATGGACAGGATGGGTTGATGGAGGAAGTTGGTGGATCCTATGGCTAAGGATAGGTGGCGCCAAATGGAGAGACACATGGAGGTGGTTATGGTGGTGGTTGCCATCCATGGTGCCCTTTGAATTGGTGCCAAATGTGGATTCTAGAAGGGGGCTTAGTTGGTGTCACTAGATTGAGGGTATAGATAGGTTTAGGTGTTGGATGGAGGGTTAGGATGTAAGGAGAGTTGGAGTCAATTTTAAGGGTAGTTAAGGGGTGGTTTTTGGCACCAAAAAATGATGTCTTTTGGTGGTGGTTGAGGGGCCAACGGGTGTCTATTGTTGGTGCCAAAAATAGGTTAGGAGTAGGGAAGCTTAGGTGGACTACTTGGTGGAGCTTAGTAGGGTTGTGAGGTGGAGTTAAGATGGGTGAGTTAGGGCTAGGTTTTTGGCACCTTGGAGGTGGTCTTAGCTAAGCTTAGCTAGCTTAGCTAGCAGGGAGTAGGGTTGGAGGCAGAGGGAGCTAGGGTTTTGAGGGAGCAAAGCTGGAGAAAGCTATCTTAAGCTACACTAGAGTTAGTGGTTACTAAAGAGAACTGCAAGGAGCTACCTTAGCTGACTTAGCTTGCTAGTTCTTTGCTAACTGCTAAGCCAAGCTAAGATGAGCTGGCTTCTGCTGATGTAAGCTAAGATGAGCTGGGTTTGGTCTTCGCGAAGATTACCTAGCAAGCTAGAGTAGCTAGCTTAGGTCAAGTAACTCAACTCAACTTAGTTGAGCTGAGTTGAGCTTCCGGGAGCTGGACTTGAGCTGGCCTGAGCTGATTGAGGTAATCTTCAGCTTACCAGGTCAAGCTAGTAGCTAGTCCTTATCAAGTTGAGCTTCCAGTAAACTATTCTGGGCTGGAGGAGCTAGAATGGAGCAAGGATCAACTGACTTGAGCTAGTTTGAGCTGTCATCCAATTGAGATGAGATGAATGGAGCTGAGATGAATTAGCTTGAGCTACCATTCAGTTGAGATGAGCTGAATAGAGCTAAATATGAGTTGATCCAACTAGAATGAGTTGGGATCCAGCTGGGATGAGCTGGATTTAGCTGAAACTCAGTTGATAGAAGCTTCTTCTTCATCTTCTGCCTTCTTGAGTGCCAAGGTATGAGGGATCTGACTTCTATCTATCCCTAACACTCAAGTAAATGCATCAAAAAGATAATAAAATGCAATGCATGCCTATCCTAAGAAATGCCTAAATGCAGCCTGAAAACCTGTTTACAGAGTTAAAACTCTAAGAGCTAGATCTATCTTAGGGCATGAGAATGATGATAAACTGGTGTTTATCACACCCCCATACTTACTTTTTTGCTAGTCTCTTAGCAAAACTAATTTCACAAAATGGATTTTTGGGAAGGACTAATTTTTTTACTTTTAAGGAGAAGAAGATTATGAGAATTTTTTTGGTTGATTAAAAACATGAAAGGCAAGGGATTTTGTTAAAGATAAAACGTCAGGATTCATCTTTAGATCCAAAATTTAGATGAATCAGAATCAATATATCCTTCAAAAATTCATAAGTTAACTCTTTCTTTATTCAAATGACCCGAAACCATTTTGCAGTTAGGATTTCCTTGGCTCTTGCATCTGACTCGCAATTTTCATATTCCTTTAAAACCTTGTGTCAATGATTTGTGAATGCCAACATTTACAAGGATATTTATAAGGTCATGTTTTTGAAACTTTTTTTTTTGTCTCCCCCATGCTTACTCTTAGTTTAATCCTACAACAGATGTGTCACGATCATCATTCATGTTACCAATCCTCGAGGGGGCTCTGGCGCCAGCACTTCAAGATAGCACTGTCCAAGACACTACCCAGGAGCTCACAACCCCAAAACATAATGTAGTGTAAAGGGGCGCTTCAAGCAAACTCAAGCTTTTGCTCCGATGTTATGGGTAGAGCACCGTTCAAGATACTTGAGCCGCAAAAATGCACCTTAATGCTCCATCTAAAGATATGAAACATAAATACAATGCAGTGCTAAGATGGTAACATATTGACATCGCATCCTCAAAGGAGGCATTTTCTTCCTCGGCAGTGGGAACTCAAACTAATTATCTGCTTCAAATTTCACTAAGACTTAACAAAGGGCCTTTCCTAATTTTTCTAAATATTTTTAGGTGTTGGCTGTGTGTGAAATTTGACACAAGAATTTTGCATGAGACACAAGTTTTTGGGCTGGAAACTAAGCCAAGTAATTTCCAGGTCACGAAAAGATATCAAGTCACCTGAATCATCACGAGTTCAGGTGGAATTTAAAGGAAGATACTTGATCTAATCTAAAAATAGACCCAGAGATTCTAACAGTCAGATCCATATCCTTATCCCTAGTTTGTTAAAGGTTAAATCTCATTGTGCCTTAAAATGAATCTTTCAACCTTAGTTCCGCTTTTCAAAATTTTCCTCAAAGAGTTTTATGATTTTCTATAATGAGATGCATGCGAAAGAAAAATTGCATATTCTTACGTTTTGAAAATCCTAAATCGATCGTCAAAATTTGAAAAGACTCCCCATGCTTATGATATGTAATGTCCTCATGCATTAGGAGGGAAAAGAGATCACCTTAGTGAGAGCCAGTCGATTTCAGGATGGTCAAAACCTGGGAAAAGAAAAGAAAAAGAAAAGCAGGAAAAATGATGGGTTACTTCCCATCCAGTGCTATCTTTTACGCCATTCAGCCAAGCGTGAAGCAATGCACGAAAGACGAATAATCATGTAAATAATTGAACACTTGAATGCCCTCAAGAAATATGTCTTCCTCAGGATCCCCTAAAAGATGATTGGTAAAAATATAGGGATCAAAATGAAATGAAAAAATGGAAAAATGACCCAAGTCTGCTCATGGTTTGAGTTCATGATAAAATTCAAACTCAGGTGGGTCAGGTGGTAGGTCCAATGTAAAGGCAGTGGAGGAGAAGTCAATGTGATGAAGGCTGGGCGAAGTTAGTGTGGATGGGTTGGGTGGAAAATTAGGAAGATTTGAAGAATGAACGTCAAACTCTAATTGATCTGAAATGTCTTTGACCACAATCATATTCAGAATATGAATCAATAAAATCTAGATCAATGGTGGTCAAAGTAGAGTAGGAATTGATGAACATAGATTTCTCAATTACTACTTTCATTCTATTATTAGCGTCCTCAAAAAATTCGTGATCAATCAACCTCCTGGAAGCTTGGAAAATATCTAATAAGATAGTTTGGTTACCGCAACTTATATCCATTTTTCTGGAATGATAATTGATATGAGCTTGTGGGGTAATCAGAAAAGGTCTTCCAAGGATGACAAGGGCATTTGTGAGAGACTCAGGTACTAATAAACACGAATGAATTCATGATAAAATGCTTATTTATGATTAGTTCCTAGGCCTAGCATTGCATATCATAGTATAAATATTGCATAACATTCATTGCATTGCATTTAGGATAGTTGTATATTGTGCACATCAATTCCAACATTTTATATGACCAGGAGGTAGTGCGACATCTTTACAGGCTTTGGATGAAGGATCCAACCATACGGATGGATCCAGAGCGACAATCGCAGTCTGTCAGTGCAAAAATCACCCGGATCAGAGCCCTGTAGCATCCTCTATAAGAAGGAGATGGACAACCCAGATGGCACCACGTGGTGCCATCCAGGCCAGCCTACACGGGCCACAGCCTCCCCAGCTTCATGCAAAGAGCGATCCTAGTCGCTGGATCTCAATCCAATGGCTGAGAAATGCTCTACATCGGTCGGTTTCTTCTCCAAAGCGCAGTAAGGCTTAATCATGACCGTTGGATCTTCATCCAACGGTCGAGGCACGCGGTTGCACCTCATCTCCACACGACCAAGTACCTCATTGGCCAAATGATAGCGCACCCGCTCCTCAAACGAGAGGTGTGGGTTCGAGCCTCAATCGTCCGTGCTCGCTCCAGCGCCGACGAAATTGGACCGCTCGACCTTGATCGAGTTGTCGAGATTACTCACGCCCGATCTGACGCCACCCAGTGACGCGAGGCACACCAGATTGCACACGCACAATCAGAGGTGCTCATTTAAGATGACTAGATGCGCTCTCGGTCGTCGCATCTTCTCGAAGGAGCGATTCGCAGGAGTTCAAACCAGCAAGGGCACGATCCGCAGGCACCTCCCAGCCGTGCGATGAATCCTACAGCTGTCAATCACTACAGAATTCAAATGACATCAATTGTGCACTTCCTCCTCGCGATCTCACCCATCCATGCCCGATCCAATGGCTAAAGCACTCCGTGCACTGTGCCAGCTGCAGTCGCACCTCCTCATGCCAGCAAAGGCGCTTGAATGTTCAGCAACACCCCGGCGGGTCTTTAGCGACGTTTTAAATGTCGCTGGAGACCCGTGCGTGCAAAACACCTCTATTCCTCCACTATATAAACCCCATGACCCCCTCCCTTCCAAACCATCTCTACCAACTCTACTCCCACCTATTCCTCAGCTCTAGTAGCCTACCAAAGCTCCCTTAGAGCTTATTTCCAAGCTCTAAACTCCTATTAGTGTAATGCTCATATACCCAACCAAATATTCGTCCTTCATCTCACCACCTTTGTAGGAAACCTTGGAGTCGTCCTCCTATCTCCATTCTGTTAGAAGATCACCTCCATCTCATCCCCATTCCAAAGCCTTGGTGAAGCATTCCTCTACCCGGCATCCTCCTCCGCCGTCCAACACCTCACCCCCTTCCTCCAAGTTGCCGCCAAGCGCCGTCGTCTAGCCAAACAGCCGATTTGGGAGATTTCTTCTCATCCCTATCTCTTTTATTTTCGCATATTATAATTGATGACTGAATGACATTGTGATATATTCATTTGTTCCCTCCATTTTGTGAAATTATCTTGCTTGCTTCTTTATTGCAAAAACAAAAGAAAAAAATAACAAAACCCTAAAACATTAAAAAGAAACAAAACAAAGTGCGGATTTCAACAAAAGTAAACGTCGCTTCCCTATGTTAGACCTAGGACTCCCTTGGAGTTTCGGTTAAAAATTGAAATTGATAACATGTTTTGCGAACTACGACGACGGGTTCTCAAAACCCTGATTTTACTTCGTCAAAACTCGTTTTGAAATTTACTAGGGAAATAAGGGGTGAATCATCGGATTTGCACACCCCACCACCCACAGACGAACAGGCAAGCCAAGGTCTCCAATCGGGAGATCAAAAACATTTTGCAAAAAATCGTAAGGCCTGATAGAAAGGATTGGAGCCAAAAGCTAGATGATTGTTGTTAAGGCGAAATCGAGCTTAAAAACTGCGTTGTAATATAGCCGAAATCGCTTTGAAAATAAATAAATTTATTACTTGAATTTTAAGTCCGAGGTCGAACACAGGGAGCAATATGGAATTCAAAACTCAAGATCACAATTTAAATCAAGAATAGAGATTGTAATAAGAATAATGTCAGGATCAATATGCAAAAAGAATCGAGTAAAATAGTGATTTAAATCACCAATTACTCATCACAAATAACAATTGAATTAAAGGCTCAAGTATATGCAATTAAAGGTATCAAACGGCTTAAACAGTTTGTGCTATAGTGCTAGAGACTCAATGGTCTCTCTGCTTCTTTCTTTCTTTCTCTGTTTCCCCTAACGTGTCTTCTCTTCTTCTTCCTTTCTTTGTGCTTCTCTTCTTCCCCTTCCTTTCTCTGTGCTTCTCTTCCTCTCCTTTTCTTGTGCGACTCCTCTTCTTCTACTCAGGCCTTCCTCTCTTCTTCTTTCTTTCTCTATTCTCCTTCACGCAGAGGGGGAAGATCCTTCAAACGACTAAGTGTCAGCCGATACTTCCTGTAGCAAAACCCCCCTACCCCCCATGCACTCTCTTTCTCTCTCTGGGTTATGCTCTCCCAAAGCCTTCCACAGTACCGGGTAATCAGGTTTTGGACCTAGAGAGCACCCGAGTCCAGGGCTACGAGCATGGTCACAGCCGAGGAGTGGAATGGATTAGGCGGGTCGGGTCTGCCCTAGGCCTGTGGGGGAACAGGTCACGGGCGAGGCGTAGGTGAGCGAGCGGGTGAGCAGGGACCTCACCCCAGTGTCTGAGGCAAACAACCTTGGACACTTTTTCAATTTATGTGCCGTGGGGCGCTCTTCAACTAACGATGTGGCACTAAAGATAGTGCCTCTTCTTCGCGTGCGTCTGCGTTGGAATGCCTTCCAAACCAAGGCAACTACTGAGGCTCACGTCCTCAATCAAGGACCTGAGTGTGTCCAATAGACGTTCCGCGCGACCTGGAATTGAAACCTAAAGCGAAGGCAACCTGGAGCAGCCTTGAAGCTTGCTTGAAGAAGCTGCTCCAACGGCGAAGGGGACGAGCACCTGAAATCAGCAAGAAGGCCTTTTGGCCGCGTCAGAAGGCTCAGGAAGGATCGCCAGACCACGGCAAGTGCGACGGTGGTGGTTCTGAGGTGTGGCAAGGTCCATGCGTTCGAGGCGGAGTCAGACTGTGTGAGTGAGAGTGGGTATGTTCGGGGCTGAGTTTTGGTCAGCAATAGGAGGAATTAGGTTAGAGCTTTTGTTCATGGAGTGATGGCAGAGCTGATGGGGTTGGTAGCGGCGAGATTCGTGTAGTGGCGCGGTGGATAGGCATCGCTGGAGCTTCACTAGAGTGGAAGAAGGTGACAGTGTTGAGAGAGAATTAGTGGTTGTGCGTGCGTTGTGAGAGTGGGAAAAAAAAGTAGTGAGAGAGAGAGTGATAGAGGAACTTAGGGACGCGATAGAGAGATGGAGAGCTCAAATGTTGGTCGACCAGAGTTGGAGAAGGAAGACAGTGCAACGAGGCGGCAACGTCGACTGAGGGAGAGGCACGACCTCTCGTTGGCAGGAGAGGTTCGCGAAGACGAGGGGAGGATAATCGGTCGTCCAATTTGATGGTTGGACGGCCGAAGGAGGGTGGAGAGGGGTTTCCGGAGCTAAGTCTGAAGGTGGCCAGAGATGGAAAAGAGGGTTTCTAAGGCCAAAACTTGCTAAAGAGCACGATCGTGCCTTAGGGTTTCTTTTATAGGGCTTAAGAAGGATCTTAAGTTTGGAAGCCAAGCTTCCAAGCTTGAAATTGTTGTCGGAGCAGGAAATTCATTTGTTCCACAAGTTCCCATTAGGATTTGGGCGAGAATTGAGGCCCAAGATGCGGCTTAAAAGGAAGGGAATTTCTTGATGAACTTCCCTTTCAAATCTGAAAGGGATTCGTCAAGGAATCAATGAGTTCTTCCCATTTTAAGCTTGCCAATGCTTGTAGGAATAGGAGTAATGGCGGCAAGGACCTGTCTGTGAAGATGATGACAAAGTTAGGAATCTATTTGTAAAGATTTTGAAAGTTAAGGGCATAATTATAATCAGACAGGACCAATTTGCAAACTATGTCAAGACAATTTTAGCTTGGATCCAAAGTTTGGTACAAACCTAATTTGTACCTAAAAAATCCAATGGTGAAGTTGGATTTTGGCTTTGATCATGTTTGCCTAGGTAATTTACATAAAAATCCAAATTAGGGTAAATGTCTGTTTGAGATTATGTTTTGAGCCAAAACGGATTCTGATGGTCAATTTGAAAATTTCAAACCCTAGATAATATTTTTCTATGAATTTTAGAGGGTTTAAGTGAATTTTATCCTAATCAGAACCTCAATTAATTAAGCAGGTCTGTTTTTAGGGTTTCAAAAGTCATTTAATTCTCAAAACACGTGCAAACCTTTTTTTGTCTGTTCTAACCCACTTGTTATCCTTTTAAGACCATTTGACCCTCATTAAATCCCTGAGAAAATCCATGGTTGTACTATATTCATGTTATGATGGTAAAATTATAGTTTTAACCCTGGTTTCTTATCTTTTCCTCAGAATGGTTATGCAGTGACTTATGGTTCTCTGGCAGTTATGTAGGAGTATTTACTGACTTAATTGGATCAAAATGAACTAGTTATGGCTCATGATGGTGTTCCCATCAATGATGCTCTTTGGGCCTACCATACAGCGTACAAAACGCCTATCGGTATGTCTTCGTTCTGTCTGATGTTTGGTAAGGCATGTCACTTACCCATAGAGTTAGAACACCGGCCATTTTAGGCCATCAAGAAATGTAATTTCCATCAAGAGTTGGATGGGAAGACCAGGAAACTCCAACTATCTGAGTTGGAGAAGCTTAGAAATGATGCCTATGAGAATGCCAAAATCTATAAGGCAAGGACCAAAGCACTTCATGACCAGATGATTTCACGTAAGAGCTTTAAGTCGAACTAGAGGTTCTGGCTTTTTGATTATCGACTAAAGCTCTTCCTCGGTAAGCTTAGGTCTAAGTGGAACGACCCTTTTGTTATTGAGCGGATTTTTTCTAACGGGGCCGTCGAAATCTCTAACCCAAAGGCAGGTAGTTCCTTCAAGGTCAATGGACGTCTCAAACCCTATGTTGACCATGTGCTCCCTGAACCCGTCTCAGACAAGGTTGCTCTCACCTTGCCCTAACCACCACTGGCCGAACATCGCCTAGCTAAAAGCACTAAACTCAAACACGTGTAAAGGTTGTTTCAAGCTGACCAGAATCTCACGGAAACTAAGTGATATTCTTCCAATTATGCTCTCCTGCATGCTTTCATTTTAATAATGAGGAGATTGCATTAGCTAAGCATAAGGGGGTGGATATCTTATGAAATAATCATTTTATCAGCCTGTAACGGTAATTTCCTATTAATTTATTCAAAAGAAAAAAAAGAAAAGAAGAAGAAAGAGAAAAAAAACTAGAATCATGAGAAGAGAATTTAGGCATTAGGAGTTGTGTATGTTAAGGATTGATACTTTGGGACCTGAATACTTAGACTCTTCAAGTCTTCGGACTTAATTAGCTCGAGTATCCACTCAAATATGAACTTAATCTCGAGTCCTCGTCAAGTAATTTTATTCTAATTTGACCAATAAATTGGGGTGATAAGTACATGACTTATCAACTCGCTCTCTGATTTAAGGGGACTTTAAGTCTAAGCATCTACAAACTATTTGCACCAACTCACTTTTCGACAATTTTAATAGAAATTAGGTAGCTAATGAACTGTTTAAGGTAGTATGACTGGCCAATTGTCCAAAGCCCAGCTACATGACCATACTACTTTTAGGTAAATCTTAGATTATGGAAGCCACCTACATAGAAAAAAAAGAGAAAAAAAGAAATACTTATAATAAAAAAAAATGAAAAAATAGAAAAAGGAGAAAATAAAAAATAAAACCATACTTCACCACATGAGTATGGCTGGCAAGTTGCCATAGGTAACAGCCCATTGGCCGATTATCCAGAGCACAACTCATAAAAATGCATAATAATTCCCAAAATACATAGGGAAGACGTGGTAAAGTAGAATAAACCAGGGAGATACACTGGGTTTGCCCTTATGATGACCCCATAAAAAATTAAGTAGGGAGAAAGTTACCGTTCGGAAAGATAAACCTTTAGATAGAAACTCTTAAGGTCACCTGGGGTCATAAAAAACTCGAAGTCTGTTTTAACGATCGCCTAGTGAGTCTTTGACTCTTTTCATAAGATGCTTAGCACTTGGAGTCCTTTTCGAGTTTTTGGCGGGTCGGGTAGCCATAAAAAGTTATCTCGAAACTCTCAAACTCCAAAAGTCCAAAAAAATTAGAAAAGAAGAAAAAGCAAAAAAATGTATCTTCCCTTTTCAAATAAAGCAACGGCTTAGGCGGTCTGCATTTGGCAGACACCCGGGCACTGTTAAATTTTTATAACTAGGTCTTTGGTTGAAATCTTCTAAAGCAACCAATAAATCGTGTCTAAGTGATCAAATCCTAATTCTACTTTTATACATAGCATTTAGGTTAATTTTGCTAGGAACTAGCAAAAAGTAAGCATAGATGTATGATAAACACATATGAATTCATGATAAAATACTTATTTATGATAGTTCCTAGGCCTAGCATTGCATATCATAGTATAAATATTGTATAACATTCATTGCATTGCATTTAGGATAGTTATATATTGTGTACACTAATTCCAACATTTTATATGACTAGGAGGCGGTGTGACATCTTTACGGGCTTCGAATGAAGAATCCGACCGTACGGATGGATTCAGAGCGACGATCGCAGTCAATCAAGGCAAAAATCACCCTGATCAGAGCTCTGTAGCATCCTCTATAAGAATAAGATGGATGGCCCAGATGGTGCCACGTGGCGCCATCCAGGCCGCCCTACACGAGCCACAACCTCCCCAGCTTCACGTAAGGAGCGATCCCAACCATTGGATCTCAATCTAATAGCTGAGAAATGCTCTACATCGGTCGGTTTCTCCTCCAAAGCGCAGAAAGGCTTAACTCAACCGTTGGAGGTCCAGCGAAATTTGAATTCTCCTTTGGGCGAGAAGCTCCGGTGAGGATGGCTGGCCACCTGAGGGGGCCCGACGCCCGCGCCGACGACTCTGATGGGTGGGCGGTATGGCACTCACGGTCTTGGCGAAGAAATGAGCATGGCGCCCAGGTGTCTGGTGGAGCCAGGGCTCTGGATAGGAGGGGCTTTCATGGTGGTTGGGGACGAAGCTGTAGGGAAGTGATTTGTTTCAGATGCCGACTTCGGGGGCACTTGGCGGCGATGTGCCGTCGACCGTTGCTCTATCTTGCTTGTGGAGGCTTTGGTCACAAGCGGGATTCTTTCTTGACATCTCGCAGTGGTAGGGGGGTAAGGTTGCGCATTGCACCTTCGTTTCCTAAGGGTGAGGCACAGTTACCTCTTCCACCCCCCCCCATCAACTCTTGGGGGCACACTATGGATGTGGAGGTTCCCCTGATTGAGGATGTTAAGGTGGTGGAGCTGGTCCTGCGGGGGGCCTAATTGGGGAAGTGATGATGGGTACTCTTTCCCTGGAGAGAGTTCGACAACTGGTAAGCTCTCTTTCCTTATCAACTGATGCTTGGAAAATTGCGGCTATCTCTCCATCGCGGTTTGTGCATTTTGATGTGGGTGTAGTAGATGTCGAGAAGTATTGTTTTCAGACCAGCGATTTGGGTGGATTGTCAGTAGTCTGGCGATTCGTATCCCCCTTTGATGGTTCTTTGCTTGAGCATCCCCCTCAAAGAGCTGCTCCCAGGTCTGGTTCTCTTGAGATCAGAGGCCTACCTTTGCATCTGAGGTCTAAGACGGTGGTGGAAAATATGGTCACTGGGTTTGCATCTGTGACCAAGGATACTGATGTTGGTCTGATTAAAGGAGATGCCAGTGTTCTGAAAGTGAGGGTGAATGTCTCCAGGGCCGGATCTATTCCTGATAAACTGATTCTCAAGTGTGGGGGCAGCTCTTGGATGATCCTATTAAAATTTCATGTGGCAAACAGGGATGTGGAGGCAAGTCATCACCCCTCTTCTTATGCTGAGGTGCTGCGAAGCAGAGCTCCTTCCTTACAACCAAACTGTGCTAGTCAGGAGTTGGTGGCAGAACACACTAAAAGTTTGGATTTGGTAGATGGGGTGGGGAGCTTCAGGGCTGAGGAGATGAGGACTGGAACTCTGGAGGATGGGGGTGGAATACCTCTGATCCAGGATGAATCTGCAATGGTGGTTAAAGAAGGGGAGGAAGTTAATGTGATTAATGAAGCTGTGGCTAAGGACCTGAAAGCTCCTGAGAGGGATCCTGTTGACTCTGATTGATAGATCCCTCTGTGAACTCCTTGGACTTGCAGTACTGCTGTCCTATGGCTGATGAATTGCACTTGAAGTCTAAGACTCCTTCTACCTCTGGGCTTGGGAAACCTCCCTACAAACTGAGGCTAAGAAGACACTCCTACACAAAAAGTTGATGAGTCTGTTATTGCAGCTGTGATGAAGGTTGGCAAAGCATCTGCTGCTAAGAAGGGGACAGATCTGACACCCAAATGAGGATTCTTACTTGGAATGTGCGTGAGCTGCGCGATAAAAGTAGGAGGGGGTCTTTGCTTAGATATCTGCGAGAATGGGAGATTGATTATGCCATCCTCCAAGAGATGCATATTGATAGTGAATCTGACAGGGCATGGGTGGAGATGAGAGTTGGTCTTGCAAATGACCTTGTGGTGATCAATTTAAATGGCAGATCTAGGGGAATTGCCATCTGGTGGAAGAAGTATGTGCTACGTTTGGAGGAGGTATCTTTGGCTAAGCACCTTTTGACTTGCAGGTTCAAAAGAGGCCAGGGGGACAGTGATCTCTTTGTGACAGGTGTGTATGGTCCTAGTGACCCTAGCAAGAGGCAAGAGCTGTGGGAGGATTGGAACCTGGCTGCAGATTTTGTGAATGGGGCGGTTTGGCTTGTTGGAGGCGACTTCAATTGTGTTTTGGTGGAGAGTGACAGGCCCAATGGGGTGGTGGATAACCCTGCCACTGGCTTCCAGTTGATGGTCCAGGCTTTGGGCTTGTGTGAGTTTCCCTCCTCAGGCTCTGAATTCACTTGGAAGAATGGTAATGAGCTCATGTCCAAGATTGATAGGTTTTTTGGCAATGCTGGGCTGATGGATCTCTTCCAATTGTCCTTTGTTTATGGTCTTGAATATCCCTTCTCTGACCATACACCTTTGGTCTGGGACAATGGTGAACAAGTGTTGGCTGGATCCTATTTCAAGTTTAGGAAGTCATGGCTGAGGGAGCCAGGGTTCAGAGATATGTTTGCTGGTTGGTGGAGGACCCAGCAGGTTGAAGGCACGGCTACCTTCAGGTTGGCTTCCAAGATTGTGGCTTTGAAAGGAATGCTAAAGGAGTATGGTGATATTACCTCTGTCCTCAGGCATCAGAAGCGTCGAGAGGCCTTTATGAAGATTCAGGAACTGGATGCCAAGGAAGCTGTGGCTCAGCTGTCAGAGCTGGACATTGCTGACAGAAAGAGGTGGCAGGGGGTGGTGGCTGAAGAAGACCTGAAACTGGAGATGGATTGGAGGGAACGATCAAGGCAGCTGTGGCTAAGTGAAGGGGATGCAAACACTAAATTCTTCCACTTGGCTGCCAGTTCTAGGAGAAGAGTTAATCTGATCTCTTCAATTGTTAAAGAGGGGCAGAGAATTACCTCTATCTCTGATATCAGAGCTGAGGCTGTCAGATATTTCAAGGAGTCTTCAAGAGCTGCAGGTAGGGACTATTGGAGGATGGCAGTTAGTGATCTCCCCAAAATTACAGAGGCTCAGGGGTCTAGCCAGATTGAACCTGTGTCTAAAGCTAAAGTCTTGAAGGCCATTAAGGATCTCAATTGTGAAGGATCGCCTGGTCCTGATGGGATCCAAGTTCTTTTCTACAAAGAATTATGTGGGACATTGTGGGCACTGAGGTTATAGAAGTGATCAGAGAGTTTGAAAATGACAATTTTGGCTTTAAAAGAATAAATAGGTCATATCTCTTTCTTTTGCCAAAGACCCCAGGTGTTGAATCTTTTCAAGAGTTTAGACCTATTGCTCTCTCTAACTCTTTGTACTTGGTGATTGGCAAGGTCCTGGCCAATAAATTGGGGCCTATTTTGCAAGATTTGATCCATCCTGCTCAATCAGCCTTCCTCCTTGGCAGATCTCTACAAGAATCCTTTATCATGGCCCAAGAGATGATTTGTGGATGGCATAAGAGAAAATGCAAGGCTTTTCTTTGGAAGGTTGACTTCCGCAAAGCTTATGATTCCATCAGTTGGCCTTATCTTTGGGATGTGTTTAAAAAAAGGAGCTTTCCTTCTACTTGGATCCATTGGGTGAAAAGATGTATCACCATTGCCTCTTTCACCCCCCTGATAAATGGAAAGCCCTATGGATCGTGGATTTAGCCCCAATGTGGTATCAGGCAAGGATGTCCCCTGGCTCCCCTGATTTTCAATTTGGCAGTTGACAACTTGGCTTGGTATGCTTGTAAGTTTGCTGAAGCAAGTCTTATTAGAGGGTACTCTTTGTCGTGCAGGAGTAATCTGGCTCCCATTCTTCAGTATGCAAATGATACGGTTTTCTTTGTAGAAGGGTCTATGGATGAAGTAATGGCTTTGCATCATATGATTAATATCTTTGGTGAGCTCTCTGGCTTGAGGTTGAATAGGTATAAATCTAATTTGGTCTACTTTGGCTTACCTGAGGAGGAGCAAGGAGCTTTAGCTACTGTTTTGATGACTCCCCGCATCAGTCTTCCTATTAGATATTTGGGGCTGCCTTTGAGGTGTTCTAGAATGAAGAAGAGAGATTGGAGCTGCCTCTTTGACAAGATTTCAGTGAAATTGGATGGATGGCATAGTAGTTTCCTCTCCAAAGGTGGAAGACTTATCTTGCTCAACTCTGTGATCACCTCCATCCTTGTTTTTTATTTTTCCATATTTAAAGCACCTAACTCCTTTTGGAAAAGGTTGGATGTGTTGAGAAAAAGGTTCTTTTGGAAGGGAGCTAAACATGACGGCAGATTCTCACAGCCTCTCAAATGGGAGCAGATTTGCCTTCCAAAAGATAAGGGTGGGCTTGGGATTACGTCTCTGAAATACTTCAATGATGCTTTGCTACTTAAGTGGGCTGTTAAACTCTTGCAAGGAGACCTAAAGCCGTGGACTGTCCTGATCAAAGATAGCTATGGTGCTTCCAACAGTGTGCTGTCTAGACTTCAACCCAGCAGTCCTCCTTTCTGGAAATCAGTGACAAGAGCTTTGGCTGATCACTTCCACCTGCTGTAGTCGGCTCTTGGGGATGGCAGGACATTCAGCTTCTGGAAGGAGGGGTGGTCAGGGCTGGGTATCTTGAAGGAGCTCTATCCAAGGGCATTTGCTACAGCATCTAACAAGGAGGCCACTGTCAGCAGGGTCTGGTCTTGTAGTAGCAGCAGCTGGAATCTGATTGAGGAGGATTCCAACAGGAGAGGTACCCGGCTGTGGGAAGAAAGGAGGAGGCTAATTTCAGACCTTGAGAGCTTTAGGCCTAGGCCTGAAGTGGAGAACAAGTACCTTTGGGAGGGTATTTATAATGTGCAAACTGGCTATAACAGAATTTTGAACCTTGAAAGTGGGTGGAGCTGCGACTTCATTGACAAGAAGATCTGGCTTCTAAAAATTCCTCTTAAGGTACAGATATTTCTCTGGCTATGTAGGAGAGATAGATTGATCACAAGTGATCTGCGACATAGAAGACTGGAAACTGATCACCATGTTTGTTTCCTGTGTGAGATGAATACTGACAATGTAAATCATCTCTTTTCTTCTTTCCTTGTCACTGATGCTATTTGGAGGACATGTCAGGAGCCGCTACTAGATTGGGATTCTATCTGGCATGGGTTTGGTATGAGAGGGAAGCCACATGTACGCATGGCTGTCACTCTATGGTGTGTGTGGAAGGCAAGAAATGAGAGACTTTTTCAGGAGAGGCCGGTGTGATGTGAAAGAATTGTAAGAGAGTGCTGGTCCCTCATACATTTTTGGGGATCTCTTTTGTAATTTCTCTTGTTTATATAATATACCGCTCTGGATTGCTATTGTAAGACGATAGCTTTCCTTTCTGTTTCAAAAAAAAAACTCAACCGTTGGATCTTCATCCAATGGTCGAGGCGCGCGGCTGCACCTCATCTCCATGCGATTAAGCAGCTCATTGGCCAATCAGTAGCGCACCCGCTCCTCAAACAAGAGGCGCGGGTTCGAGCCTCAATCCTCTACGCCCGCTCTAGCGCCGGCAAAATTGGATCGCTCGATCTTGATCAAGTGGTCGAGATTACTCACGTGTGATCTGACGCCACCCAGCGACGTGAGGAGGCACGCCAGATTGCACGCACTCAATTAGAGGCACTCATTTAAGACGACTAGATGCACTCTCGATCGTCGGATCTTCTCGAAGGTGCGATCCACGCACATTCAAACCAATGAGAGCGCGATCCGTGGGCGCCTCCCAGCCATGCTATGAAGAATCCAACGGCTGCCAGTGACTGCGGAATTCAAATGCCATCAAGTGTGCACCTCCTCCTCGCGATCTCAGCCATGACCCCTTCCCTTCCTAACCATCTCTACCTACTCTACTCCCACCTACTCCTAAGCTCTAGTAGTCTACCAAAGCTCCCTTACAGCTTATTCCCAAGCTCCAAAGACCTCCTATTAGTGTAATGCTCCTATACCCCACCAAATATTCGTCCTCCATCTCACCACCTTTGTAGGAAACCTTGGAGCCATCCTCCCATCTCCATTGCAGTAGAAGATCACCTCCATCTCCTCATCCCCATTCTAAAGCCTTGGTAAAGCATTCCTCTACCCGACGTCCTCCTCCGTCGTCCAGCACCTCACCTCCTTCGTCCATGCTGCCACCAAGCGCCGTCATCTTGCCAAACAGCCGATTTGGGAGATTTCTTCTCACCCCTATCTCTTTTATTTTTGCATATTGTAATTGATGATGAATGACATTGTGATATATTCATTTGATCCCTCCATTTTGTAAAATTATCTTGCTTGCTTCTTTATTGCAAAAATAAAAGAAAAAAATAACAAAACCCTAAAACATTAAAAAGAAACAAAATGAAGTGCGGATTTCAACAAAAGTAAACGTCGCCTCCTTGTGTTCGACCTCGGACTCCCTTGGAGTTTCGGTTAAAAATTGTATTTGATAACGTGTTTTACGAACTACGATGACGGGTTCTCGAAACCCTTATTTTACTTCGCCAAAACCCATTTATCAGGAACCTCTATGTCAAGGATAAGAAAATCAACCGAAAATAGATAATTCTGGACCTTGACGATAATATCCTCGACAACTCCCCGCAGTTGAATGGTAGATCGGTCTATCAATTGAAATTGAACCTTAATAGGTTTTAATTCATCAAATCAAAATTCCTTGAATAAGACCAGGGTGACGAGATTAGTAGAGGCACCTAAGTTGAGAGGGGTGTGATAAAAGGTGGTGTCATTTATGACAACCGAAATGAGTGGTGCACTCGGGTCCTTTTTCTTGAGAGGCAGCTTTCTTTGGACAACTAAGCTCACTATCTCGGAAAGGATCACTCGTTCTAGATTCTAAGCCTACCACTTTGGAGTACATCTTTCTTTCAAAAATTTAGCATAGGTAGGGGTGGCATCTAGGAGGGGGATGTTAGTCTCGACATGCCCAAATAAGTCCAAAAGATCTTGGTGAGAGGGCTCTGATTTCTTTCTCTTAGAAGGATTGGATTGCAGTGCTTGAGGGTAAGAAATAGGATTTGAATTTTGTCTTTTTGGTGTGTCTTTTTCTTCTTCCTGATTAGGGTTAAGAGAGCCAATTTGCATAGGTTGAGAGTGAGTTTCATCAATTTGATTTGAAGGCCCTAAATCAGTGGTGGTTTTCCCACTCCTCAATGTATCTACATGTGCAGTTTGGTTATGCCTGGGAGGAGGTGAGGGGGCCTCTTGTTAGAAACTGGATTGGTGCTGAGGTATCAAGTTAATGGGAGGCTGATTAGTGTGGTTCTAATTTTGATTTCCACCCAGATATTAGTTCCTTTGATTAACAGGGTTGGGTATGGGCTAGGATGGTAAATGTCCTATAGGTCTCTAGGTCGAAGCAACCACAACTTGATTATGAAGATTGTTAATAATACGGGTTACTTCTGTCATCCTGCTTTGCATTCCCTGCAGGGTTTTCATCATCTGGGCATTAGTGTCTTCTTGGGACGGCCCAAGTTAATAGAAAGTCTGATTTGAATCGTACCCTCCAAACGGGTTTTGTTGTTGGTGAGAAATCGGATTGGTCCAGGAGTGAGTCAGGTAATTCCTCCAATTAGAGAAATTTTTAAATTGCTCCTGCAAGGTGGAGATATTTTTAGTGGGGCTCTGATATGGATATGTATAATTCCCCAGTGAAAGATAAAAAGCCTCAGAATATTGATTATACTCAGCAAGGGCAGTATTTAATTTATGAAGATTTTCTCTCTTGAGGATGTTACATGGAGTTAAATGTGGATCCTGTGAAGCTTAGGTAGGTGTGACAAGTCTCCCTTGGTTGGCTAGGTTTGTTATAGCCCTAGTCAACTATTGTTGATTAGCTTGTAGCTGAGCCACCTGCTCAGCTACCATGGAGTAGAGATTAAGAGGGGGGGCTTGATTAGGTAGCTCTAAGGCAGGTAGATGGGGGATGGAAAAATCAGCATGTGGATTAAATTGTGGATTAAAGGACCTATTTTGGTTTTCCATTTTTTTAGGATGCAAGTGAAAGGAAGAATGCAAACAAAAAAGGTCTTTTGTGGAGGCAAAATCAAGTGGTCCCTCCAAGTGTGGAGTTCAGGACCGTCGCCTGTGCAAAAAATGGAAGAAATGAGGATGAGAGGAGGGAAAGATGAGAAGAAATGTGCAACCAAGCAATAACATTCTAAGCCTAGTCTTAAGGTTGACTCAAAACCTAAGACTTGGCAATCTGGAAAAAGTACGAAACCACTAATTGAACCCCCTTCCCAGAATCAACCTAGTTAGACTAGAGAGGTAGCTTGGGCCTAAGCATGTCCAAGTGCTTGCGCAATAATCATAGAACTTAAATGACCTGAATTGAGTTAGAACTCAGCATAATTACAGTATAATTCACGCATTAGTAGCATACACTGCATCTTTTCTGCTTTACTTAGATATTCATGAAATAATGCTATAATATACTCATTAGGGTACTATTTGGATTGTAGGTAAAAAGAAGTTCATGAGATGGCCTAAAGCTGAACCTAAAGAAGGGAAGAAGCCAAAGCTACAACAAAGCTGGAGTAGAAGCCCTGGAATAAAGATGAAGACATAACATAGGTAGAGGTATGCTACATTACTTGTACGATTTTAATGTTTGAGTTAAATTATGAAGAACATGGGACCTTACCTAGCCTTATGATAGCCCTACATGCCTTTTCAAACCTTAGCCATCCTTAGATTAGGTCACCTTAGCCTAGAAAACCTTAAAACCCATCTCCCAGCCCATCTCTGGACATCCAAGTAGGATGCTGGACAACCAGGACCCTTAGACACCACCCGCAAAACCTAGAACCCAATCTACTAGAATATTGGACGTCCGACAAGGTGTCTGACGTCCAATTTCTACACAAGTCTAAGACAGAACCTTAACTCCACCCTGATTCAACTTTGGACGTACAGACCAGAGACATAGACTTCTAATTTTGAAGTATAAGTCATCTGATCATTAAATCAGAGTCTGGAACCCCTCTCCAAATGTTGTTTTTGAAATCAAGCCTAGATCTTGATTTCTTAAGCTCCTAAACCCAATTCTAACCTAAGTTGAGGTATCCTAAGCCTAGTACACTACCCTAAGACCCTCCTAATAACCTAATTAGGTTCTCACTAAACCTAATTGACTTGGATCTAAGTCAATTACATTCCACCTAGTCAATTGGACTCATAGAATCCAATTAAGCTCAAAACTCAACCAACACAAGTCTAATTGGACTCAATGAGAGTCCAATTGACTCAAGTCCAACCTAATTAGGAATTCTCTCTCCCAATTACACACACATTAACCCAATTAAACTTGGTTAAGCTTAATTGGATCAATCACTTAGTAATAGGTTATACATACACCTATTTTTATATATCCTAAACCAACCAACATAGAGTGGACTTAGGTAACAGGATCTAATAGATAGATGGCTATGCACACAAACACTCAAGCATAATATTAGTAATAACAAGAAAGATTTACACAATCAATTCAAACCACAAAGAACACAAAATTTCGAGTGGTTCCCCTTCCTTGGGTACTCCACTACCTAAGCCTCCCAACTTAGGATTTTTAACCCCGTTCCCTCAACCCCGAGAAAATCAATTTACTAAATCGAGATAATTAACGAGTTACTTCAAACCAATTACAACAACGGATTTGTTACAACCCAACGAGCAACAAGCTCAAATACAAATGAAAGAACAAGTGTAAGACAATAGAAATCTTACAACTAAAACCTAAGCCTCTCAACAATAATATAAAATTAATACCAATTTGAGAGCCTAGAATGAACGTGAATGCCTTGACAATGCATGAAGAAATCACGTCGATGTGCTGGCAAAACTGTAGAGAGATTGAGAGCAGCAAACTATTCCCTCTTTTGAAAATATTATGAAAATATGAAATATAGCTCTAGAATTTTTCTTCTTTATTTCTTATATGCAAACTAAGGGTCCAAGGGTTTATTTATAGAGTTAGGGCCTTAGTAGGTCGTTTACTAAACGTTAGGGTTTAAATCCCAACATTCATATTATCTAAATTAATTTTCTAGCCGTTCAGTTTTGAGCCAACGGCTACCTAATACCGATACTAAAGTACGGGTACAGGTATCATTGCTTCCAGATTTAGGTTTTAAACACTTAACACAAATCTGTAACCCACTTGTACCGGTACTGATCATGAGTACCGGTACTCGTTACCTCCAGTACCGATACTGATCATGAGTACCGATACTCGCGGGGTACAGGTTTGTTTCTTTAAAAAAATCCAAACCAACTCACATGTACCGATACTAAACTTTAGTACCGATGCTTGTGGGTTAACAAATATCTCTTTTAAGTGATTTAATCAATTAAGTTCTTTGAAAATGATCATAATACTAATCCTAATTTATCTCTAATTATTTTTACGATCTAAGTTATATTCCTTTGTTAAGAAGCATACAATCTATAAATAAAAAAATCCTAAACTAAAAAATTAAAAGTCAAAGATGATCTTCTTCTCCTCGACTCATCCTTGTCATCTTGCCTCCTCCATGACATGATCTTTTTCTTCTCACCATCATGCTTCCATCATTTCCTGTCTGTCTTGCTCCTTCACCTAAATCTGAAAAACACTTAATGGCAAACATTAATCCATAATAATTTTGTAAACACCAAAACAAGATGTGGAACAAGATTCCAACACTAGATGGTCCACTTGACCACCTATTGACGCACACACACACCAACATTCACGCACACACACCCACATACACACACCTAGTTGCCAACTCTAGAGAATTCTCAAGAATGGCCACACGTGGTCTTTCTTAGATCCACAAAATGTGGATCTAAGAAGACTAAATATAGACTCAAGAGGTCGACTACTCTAGAGAGCACCTTGGCCATCCAAGAGTCTGTATAAGACTCTCCTTGGATGGCCAAGAGACCCAATCTTGGATACCATCTCATTGTGCACAACTCACTCCATGAGCTCCACCATCATCTCCACTCCACCCTCATGTCCAAGATCCAAGAAGCTCTCCATCACCTTCTCAAGAGGCCAGCCAACCACCTTGGCCATCCCTCTTTCCCTTACCACCACCTCATGCCACACGGCCATCGGAGACCACCTACAATGACCTGTTTTCTTTTAGCCAGCTTAATGTTCTTCATGTTTGATTCTTGCATTAATATCTTGCTAGAAATAGTAGTAATCCTCTATCTCTAAGAATGCATGCATAATCTACCTTAGATCCATGCATTCATAACTTTTCTATTAGCTAGAATAGCATTTTCACATTCCATGTACAAGCTTTCATCTAGAAGTGTAATGACAATATTTTTGAAGGAATAAAAATCATCACTTGCCTATTTCATCTATATATATAGTGCAATAAAATGTTAGTTCCAGAGGATGTGAATAATTTAGCGATAAATTTATTTTCTGCTAGTCGCCGTCGCATAATAGAGGTTGTGCGGACACAAACACACTCATTCACCTTTGTGATCTATTTGATGCACACACATGTTTTACGTGCTAATAACGCGACCGACGCATCTCTTACTCGCACTATTGAAATTAGAGTCCGATTTTAAACAAGTAAAAGAACGAATAATCAAAATCAATTTCGTTTTCATACGCCTCCCTGACATCGATCGGGACTCATCGTCTCGATAATTAAATTTTTCTTGGAATCTTGATTCGCGCTATACTACGACGTTTCTCAAATCAAATACGCATTTTACGAGCCAAACAAATGGCACCGTTGCTAGGGAGGCAACGCGATTTTGATTTTTGATTTTTTGAGCTTAACTCTAACACACCTATTTCTACTTGCTTTTGATGTGTAGGAACAGGACAAACAGATTCTACACACACATCAGGCGTAGGAGAAGAAATTAGGTGCACATCATAATCTTAGATTAGGTTTCCTATGAACCCTACGTATATTTACTTTTGAAAAAAAAAAGAAAAAAAAGTTGAATATTTTCGTGCAAAGAAAAAAAATCTTAGACTTAGATTTTCGTTAGACTCTTAGGGTTAGAATGCTTTTGAAAAAAAGAACAAAATTTGAATATTTTCCCTCCAAAAAGAAAGAAAAAAATTGAAAAAAAATTGAGAAAAATTTACAAATTTGAATAAAAAAACATCTTGGTGAAAAGGGCTCGTTTTTCAATTTAAACATTCTCAAAAGCCTTTTCACCACTCCTTGAAATTCAGGCAATTTTTTTTTTGCTATTTCAAAAATTCAATTGCCGAATATTTTCTAACCCACAAATTCTAAAATTCAAGCTGAAGCATATTTTCAAATCAACTTTCAAATGACATAGTTCATTTGAAATGACTCGATTTGTGTAATTTTTAAAATCCATGAAATACAAGGGGGTCAAACTGACTCAAATCCAAAAATTTTTGAATTTCAAAAAGCGATTCCAAACAGCACACAAATCTGATTTGACTAAAAATGGTTGGGTTTAAAATATTATCAAATTAGTTTTCATTTTCATATTTTTCCCAAATTTTTGAAGTTAAATTGTTACTATTTCAAATAGAAAAATTGACAAGGGTTCCAAATTCCTTATCTGATCCCCCGACAGTTAAAAGTTTGTATTTATTCACTTGAAATAGTAAAAATTTCAAAAAAAAATATTTTCTAAAAAGATAATTGAAAAGGAAATTTTCCTGTCAAATTTGAAATCATTTGGATTCAAATTGTGCTATAGAGAATGTTTTTAATTTGAATTGTGGTCTACCTGAACACTTAGCCCATTGCAAGAACCCTAGGACTTAACTTTTAGGGTTATAACATAGAGACCACACTTGACTAGCCTAGACTTAATCAAGTCTAGTAGTTAGTCGATGAGCTAGGTCACCCTGTGGACCACTCACTGATAAACGCATATGTATTCATGATTAAATGCTTACTTATGATAATTTCTAAGCCTAGCATTGCATTCCATAGTATAAATACTGCATAACATTCATCATATTACATTTAGTGTAATGTGTATAAATTGTACAATAATTCCTACATTATTGTGGCCAAGAGATAGGGCACGACATTTCGAAGTTTCAAATGCAAAATCCGACCATACAGATGAATCCAGAGCGACGTTCGCAGTCCGACAGCATGGAAATCATCTCGATCCGAGTACCGTAGCATCTTCTGCAAGCAAAGAAAGGTGGACGATCCAGATGGTGCCACGTGGCACCATCCAGAGCACCCAACATCACCCAGCTCCCCTCCAAAGCACCTCATGAAGAGATCCCATCCGTTGGACCCCAATCTAACGATTGAGAAACCATCTCTCAACCGCCTCTTAGGTCAAAAGGGGGAAGGCCTAAAAAAATCTCAACCGTTAGATCTTCATCCAACGGTCGAGAACCGAGGAGACAACAGCTCTTGGCACGACAATCCAGTGCCTTGCCTCATTGGTTGCGCACCCATCTCTTAATGATAAGGCGTGGGTTCGAGTAGCGATCCGCCGCAGCCTCTTCGACGGCAGCAAAATTAGACCGCTAGATCTTGATCGAGCTATCAGGATTACGCGCACGCGATTAGACACCCGCCCGACAACACGCAAATGCACATCAAATTAAACATGCGCAATCTAGGGCACCCATTTAAGACGACCATGTGAGCTCTCCGTCGTCGAATCTTAGCGAAGGCACGATGCACATGCAATCAAATCTCGCGAAGGGGCGATCTGCGCATGCCCTCAGCTGTACGATCGTGAATCCAACAACTGACATTCTTCCCCCTGCCAGCGAGCGCGGGATTCAAATTTAAGCGTGTGTGACCTCCGCTCGATCCGTGATTGCACATTAATCATGCAACCGAAAACACCTGAATTGAGCTAGATTCTAGCATAACATCGAGCCAATGCATGCATAAGCATCGTAATTTGCATACTAGCTAGTTTATTAGTCATATAGATAATATTATCATTTTATAGCCTAAAAGAGAGATGATTTTAATCGCAGATGATTCGAAGCCGCAGATATTAGATCAGACCAGACAGATCTGATCAGAACAACGACAGAAGTCCAACGCTTCCAAAATCGTCCCGATCAGACAACCAGATCATCATGTGCAGTCCATAGAAGAACGAAGATCATGGAGCCAAAGGACAAAGATCTGAGCCTCAGATGAAGAATCCAACCACACAGATGGATCCGGATTAACGATCGCAATCCAACAACGCAAAAATCAACTCGATCGAAGGTCTACATCACCAGATACAAGGAAAAGAAGATGGACGGCCATGATGAGCCACGTGGCACCATCACAGTCACCCCCTCACCACCGCCCCATCTAAGAAGGCCGCATCACACGCTGTAGGTCATTAGATCTTCATCCAACAGCCACGAGCGCACCACATCGCCCGCCCAGGTCAAATCAGAATAAAGATAAACAAATGCATATATATAACAAGAGGTTTACGTAGCGTGTTGGCTCACACGCACGCGTGTAGGCGCAGGATGCGGGATCGAGCCCGTGCGTTGTGCGAAATTGAAGCAGCTGCATGCGGGCGCGATGGCACAATTGTGAGGCCACGTGGCGCGATCATAGCGTGCTGCGCCCGAACACGCGTATAACGCGCAATCCCAAGTGTTTTTCAAACAAATGTAGCCAGACGCACGCGTTAAGCCGTCCTATCAAAAGATCAAACGGCTGACGTTGAGGCTAGTATGAGGAATCTTAACCTCTGGATAATGAGATAATGATACTCGGAGTTAGGCATAGTTTTCGCTCTCGGTTTCTGCATACAAGTTCTTAACGTGAACCTTTTGAGAGCCACCAAATACGGCAAATACACAGAGAGCGGGTTCTAATAAAACTAAGGTGGATGGTCACGACCATCCATTACGGAAACCTCGACTGAAGGAGGGTATTAATGTTAAGGTCAGAAATATACTGTCCTATCCATTCCTTTTCTGGTGCCGAGAATAGGCACTTTCACCAAATAAGCCACCCAATATCCTCTTGAACACCCATAATCCCGAATAATGCCTCCCGAATAAAAGTCGTATGTGTTATTGTGTTGCGTTAGTAGATGTTTGGATGCAAAAGAAAAAGAAAAAGAAAGAAAAAAGAAGAGGTATATATGTCTATGCATATAAATAACAATAACAACAATAATATACATATACAAAAAAAAGTAGAAAAGAGAAATAAAAAGCAGAAAAAAAAGGACTTTATAAGTGTTTTTAAAGTTTATTTCAAGTGTATTGAGGCAACACCTATCACCCTCACGATCCACCAAAAATAGCCTTGACCTACTTTTCTGTATTTCTGACCGCCTGAATACGAGTTGAGGAATGCTGACTTAGCCGTAGAGTTATCAGAATCTAATCAAAGTGTTAGTGCTAAGAGAGCCACCAAATATACTGATAAATCTGGTGAGATTGTGAGCTCAGAAAGAAAGAAAAGAAAACGAAAGAGAAAGAAAGAGAGAGAACGTGTACAAAGGAACTAAAGAGAGCACAGTTTCTCTACCTCTCTCTGAGTTGAATTACTTAATAATCTAGAAATCTAGTTTCTAAAGTACTAGTCTATATGTAGCACCAGATGAGTGTAAGCCATCAAAAATAAATCAACTTGACTCAAAAATCTTCTACCTAACCCAAAAGCCAAGGCTGAATTCACAGGTTACTTCATAACCCCGAGGGAAGAAGTTTGCCTATCCCAATAAGATTTTTACTAAGGGCCAAGTACGAGCTTTAGATAAAGATTGACTTTTCACTTGGATCCGCTGCATAGACTACAACAAAACACATTCACGATTATCTGGATTACTAAATATTGGAAGAAAACAAAAGACATAAATCTCTAGTCAAACTCTTGATAGAAATCTGTTATGTAGGACCACTTTGCATTTAGTCTTGCATTTGCTAGGGACTAGAAGGGTTTAGGCATGGGGGTGTGATTGCACATCAATCATGCAACCTAAAACACCTGAATTGAGCTAGATTCTAGCATAACTTTGAGTCAATGCATGCATAAGCATCGTAATTCGCATACTAGTTAGTTTATTAGTCATATAGATAATATCATCATTTATGGCCTAAAAGAGATGATTTTAATCGCAGATGATTCGAAGCCATAGATGTCAAATCAGACCAGACAGATCTGATCAAAACGACGACGGAAGTCCAATCATGTCGAAACCGTCCCGATCAGACAACCAGATTATCATGTGCAGTCCAAAGAAGAATGGAGATCATGGAGCCAAAAGACAGATTTGAGTCGCAGATAAAGAATCCAATCGCTCGGATAGATTCGGATCGACGATCGCAGTCCAACGACGCAAAAATCAACTCGATCAGAGGTCTACAACACCAGATACAAGGAAAAGAAGATGGATGGCCATGATGATGCCACGTGGCACCATCACAGCCGCCCCCTCACCACCGCCCCAATTAAGAAGGCTGCACCGCAGGCTGTGGGCTGTTAGATCTTCATCCAACGGGCACGAGTGCGCCACGCGCCTGCCTAGGCTGGATCAGAATAAAGATAAACAAACGCATATATATAACAGGTTTGCGCAGCACGTTGGCTCATGCGCGCACATGTAGGCACAGGACGCGAGATTAAGCCCGTGTGCTATGCGAAATTGAAGAAACAGCGTGCGAGTGAGATGGCGCGATTATGAGGCCACGTGGCACGATCAGAGCACGTCACGGTCGAACGTGCGTGTAACGCGCGATCCCACCTGTTTTTCAAACAAACGCAGCCAGACGCACGCGTTAAGCCATTCGATCAAAAGATCGGACAACTGACGTTGAGGCGGAATTAAGGCTTGAGCGACGAGAAGGAAAAGATGAAGGTGCAGGCGAGGGGGATCCAGAGACGTGCAATCATCATCCAACGACGCACGACGTGCCACGTGTCGCCACTAGAAAGAATCCGAGCATAGAAGGCCTTTTGAAGGCTATTTTTAGGGCAAATCAGAGGCGTTGATCTCCCGATCAACGGCTCTGATTATCCAAGGGGTTGTTGCACAAGATTAAGAGCTGAAATACCCTTTTTGCTCTCCACAAAAGCTATAAAAGAAGGCCGAGGGGCCCCCAGTTGAAGGCATCCACTTAGAACCTCTCTCTTCCATCAACTCCAGACATTCTGCTTTCTCTGCAACTCTCCATCCCTCTGCAACTCCGCTCCAACTTCGTCACGACGCTCTGGATCTGAGGTGCTACTGCATCTCGCACAAGCATCCCGCAAGCGGCATCGTTTCTTTACCACTTTCTTCTATCTCTCTCTCCCTCTCTCTCTTTCTCCCTATCTTTACTTTTTGCATAACAATTTCTATTATGAAAAACTCCTTATCAATGCAATGAAATATGATCTTATGAATATTTGATGCGTCTCTATACATATATACATATATAAATATCTTGTTAGAACTAGTTTCATTGAAAAGCTTCCGTTAAAAATTGAGATTGCCTCCCTGTGAACGACCCAGTAATCATTAGTTTTATAAATATTATTTGTCATAGTGTTTTCACGCTATACTACAACTAAACAAGTTTTAATTGCGATCTCGCACCGAACAATCCGTGCCATCCACTCGCGATCTAACAGCTACGGACGCTGCAGCATTTTCCAATTGCAGTGCGCGGATGCACCAACGCCAAGCGCACGATGTGTGCATGCATGCACTGTGCTATGCGCAGCTGTACGTGGGCGGTGCGCATGCGGCGCGTGTCGTGTGCGCGGCATTGAAGTGAATGGCCGCAATAAGCCTCTTCCCTTCACCTATTGAAACCCGCCTTCACCTCCCCATGGAGCTTCATCTCTACCCAGCCTTTCCCCACCTACTCTAGAGCTCCAAGAAGCCTCCCAAACTCCCAAGAGACCATTCCCAAGCTCCACAACCTCCTACTAGTGTAGCATTCCCCTACTCCACCAAGTATTCAACCATACCCTTACCTCCTTCATAGGAGACTGCAGAGCCGTCTCCTCGCCTCCATTCAGGTAGATGATCACCTCCACCTCCTCATCATCATTCCCATAGCTCGGTCAAAAGGACCTCTTCTCGGATTCCTCCTGCACCTCACCCCCAATGCCAAGCATCTCATCTCCTCCACCCAAGCTGCCACCGAGCATCGTTGTCTCGCCAGACATTCGCTTTGGGAGATTCCTTCTCATCTTCATTCTCTTGTCATTCTATGTAGCATATTTCTACTTAGTGTAATAAACAACATTTTGATATATCAAATTTGCTTCATTTCTCTATTCTCTATCTCTTTATTTATCCTTGCCCGAAGATTATCTTGGATATTTCTTCATTACGAAAATACAAAAAAAAAATCACAAAACCCTAAAAGCACCAAAAAGAAACAAAGCGAAATGCAGATTTCAAAGAAACAAGCGTCGCCTCCCCGTGTTCGACCCGAGACTCCTTTCTGAGTTTCGGTAAATTTTATTTGATAGCGAGTTTTAAGACTGCGACGACGAGTTACTCAAAACCCTAACTTTTCTTTGCGAAAACCCATTAATCACTCACCAAACATCAAATTTGAAGAAAAAAAATTCCGTAAAATATGCTAATTAACCTACATTTGTTATCGAACTACTGGGTCATCACAACCACTCTAGTCGAATCCATAGCCAAATCTGCGAGCCAGTGTCAAACGACTGCGTTTAAGGGGTACAAAGGAACCGGAGGCAAAAGCCAAAGGAAGAAACTTCCCCTTAGTCCCCTCGTACATATTGGCTGGGTTAGTTTGAGGGGTTGGGATTACTTGCAATCAATTTTTGTAACAAATTTTTCTTCAATAATTACAATCTTAACAAAAAACATGGTCACATGATCTTAAGAACCACTTGATTGACAAGATCTTAGCCTTGTTTGGCTTGGCTGCACCAACCCGAGTTGGTTGGTCAACACGAAAAAATGATCACTTAGACCTCAATTGGTTGGACCTTGGGAGCCAATCCTAAGGAGGCAAAGGTGATTCGTCGCATCGCCTGGACCTTCTTCACATCTACCTTCTTCCACTCACTGAACCAAGATGGCTAGCCCTAAACCTGGTAAGCATCCAGCTAATCTGGACCGGATGGCTTGCCTGGAAGCTCGAGTTGTCGAATTTTGAGGAACAGTATCAGCAGAACATCGACAGAATTCTGATGACATTGGATAGGAAGCAGCATCCACCCCAAGGAGAACAGCTATGGGATTTCTACGATTCGGCGGCACCGATTCTAGCACCTCAAATCCAGATACCCGCAAGCGGAGATGCATTCGAGCTTAAGCCAAATGTAATCAGTTTAATCCAGAATTATTTTCATGGAAACTTGAGGATCCTTTCCAGCACATAGAGGACTTGAGTCAAATCGAGGAAATGGTTCGACCGAGGAGTATTGATCTAGGAATAGTTTTCATGAAGCTTTTTCCGTTTTCACTCAAGGATAAAGTTTCATATTGGTTCAAGACCATCGGGAGGCCAATTGGAATTTGGGCGGAATTACGATGTGAATTCCTCCAAAAGTTCTTCCCGATCAGTCGAACGAATGCGATAAGGCACACGATTACGACTTTCTCTCAAGGACAAGGGGAGAAGTTGCATGATGCCTAGGACCAATTTCACGATCTTCTTAGGAAATGCCCGCACCATGGAGTGCCCAAATGGCACCTAGCTCAGATCTTTTACCATGGGCTGGATGACACACATCGATATCTGGCCAATGCATCTAGTGGTGGAAATTTCCTCACAAAAGACAAGAACAGCACATTTGAGCTATTCGAGTCCTTGGTGGAGAACCCGATGAATGCCGCAACGATGAACCAATTCCAGCAACCTGGGTAGCAACGGGTTAGTGTCCATGAGGCTCATAGATGTAGACACATCCATTTAGGTTAAAAAGCCTATTTATGCATGTTCCTAGGGTTAGATATGCATTCCATAGTCTAAATATCATATAACATGCATCATTCTTAATTTAGAATAGTTTGTGTAAAGTTTAGGTTAATTCATGTCCTTTTATGGCCACGAGAGGAGATCTATTTCAGGGTCTCGGATTGACGATCCGACCATACGGATCTGATCAGGATGACGAACAGAGTCCAACACCTCTGAAATCATCTTGATCAAAGTCTCACGACACATTGTGCAATCCAAGTAAGATCAATGGATATGGGGCAATACGACATCGTTACGGGCTTCGGATAAAAAATCTGACCGTACGAATGGATCTGGAGCAATGATCGTAGTCTGCCAACTTGAAAATCATCTTGATCCAAGCACCGTAGCATCCTCTGCAAGAAAAAGAAGATGAACAGTCCAGATGGCGCCACGTAGCGTCATCTAGTCCCTCTAAGCCAACCAACAACACTCACAACACCTCCTCATCCGCGCTAACAAATCTTAGCCACTGGATCTCAATCCAACGGCCATAAATACACCACGTCGCCCGCTCCATCTGGAGAGCTCACCAACATTGAATCTCGACCGTTGGATCTCCATCCAACAGTCGAGAGCTCGTGCCATCTGATATCTTCAATCGACCGTCCAATGCAATAGCACAGCGGTCGCGAAGAGAGATCTCAAGCCACCAACACGAGTTCAAAACCCGCTAGGCTCTCTTGATTCGCAAGCGCACGCTGGAGCCAAATTCGACTACCGGATCTTCATCGAGCAGTGAACAGAGTGCCAAGGTGGCATGGCGAGCACCGTGCAATCTGCACGCACACAATCATGCCCTATCTGATGTGGCCTCTAAGCACATGATCATCGTGCAATCATGGTTGCTCATCTTCGATCCAAGGGTGGAGATTCATCCACACACAGCGGCAGCTGCGAGCTCGCTGTGCGCGCGTGCACGAGCGTGGGTTTCGGATCTTCAGCGACATTTAAGGCAAGGCTTTAGCAACGATTGTAAATGTCACTGTTGACCCATGACTTTATTTTTCCTCTTCTCCACTATACAAGGAACCCTACCCCTCCTATTTCTCTTCATATCTTCCTTTCTCTCCCTCACCACCTCCAAGGCTCTAGAGAGAGCTTGTCCTAAGTCCGAGATGCTCCTCTAGAGTAGAAAACAAACATTTTTTCTCGCCTCTCACCCCTATTCCTGGAGCATCCTATGACTGTCCTCTCACCACCTTCAAGAAGAAGAACCTCGTTGCGACGCTGTCTGATGAGAACATCAAAAGCTAGGCATGGGGGTATGATGGGAACAACATCATGAGCCATAACTAGCTCATTTTGACCCAATTAAGTCAGTAAATGCTCCTACATAACCGTCAAAGAGTTACAAGTCATTGCATAATCATTCGGAAGGAAAAACTAGAAACTAGGGTTAAAACTGCAATTTTACCAGCTTATCATGAATGCAGTACAACCACGGATTTTCTTAAAGGTTAAATGAAGGTCAATTGGTCTTAAAAAGATAACAAGTGGGTTAGAACAATCAGAAAAGGGTCTGCACGTATCTTGAGAATTAAATTACTCTTGAAACCCTAAAAATAGATCCACTTAATAAACTGAGGTTCTGATCAGGATAAAATTCACCTAAATCCTCTAAAATTCATATAAAAATATTCTCTAGGGTTTAGAACCATCAATTTAACCATCAGATCCCATTTTGACCCAAAACAAAATCACAGATAGACATTTGCCCTAATTTGAGTTTTTGCATAAATGACCCAGTCAAACATAGTCAAAACCAAAATCCAACTTCACCATTGGATTCCTTAGGTCCAAATTAAGTTTGTACCAAAATTTAGACCCAATATGAGTTTGTCTTGACCTAGTTTGCAAATTGATCCTGTCTAATTACATTTCTACCATTAACTTTCAAAATCCTTTCAAACAAGCTCCTAACTTTATCGTCGTTCTCACAAACAGGTCCCTGTCGCCATTAAACATATTCCTACTTGCTCCAGCAACCCTAAAAAGAAAAGAACTCCCTGATTTCTTGACGAATCCCTTTCAAATTTGAAAGGAAGTTCGTCAAGAAATTCCCTTCCTTTTGGACCCAATCCTAAGCCCTAAAACCTATCTAATCTCTCATGCGAACGCATGAGAGATTTGGGTATCAAGGAATTCTCAAACTCTGGCGAGCTTTCCAAGCTTGAGAAGCTTGCTTCCCAAACTCTAACCGTCCTCCAAAGGTGTATAAGAGCACCCCCTGCTCATACCGAATCCCTCAAGCTTGAATTCGACCAGAGAATCCCTTAAATTCCTCTCTCCTCTGGCTGATTTGCTCTTCAAGCTCCAGCGACTCTCCCTACCTTCCCTCGTCGTCTAACCACAATACCAGTGGTAGACTCTTCCTCCTTGCCTTCCTCCACGTCGCGCAGCACCCACCGGCTCTCCTGCCCCCCTTCATCCTCGCTGCCCACCTCTCATCAAAGCAGCTTCGTCTCCGGCGCCGGCCACACCTCAACCAACACGAACTCCACTCCCCTTCATATGCCTCCCCTCCTAAACAACTCCTCGACTTCCACTCTTCGTTTTCAGACACTCGCCGCTTCGTTTCAACCGCCGACTCGCCTCACCATCCTCCATCTTCCACCTCGTCGGTATACCTCCGGCGAGCTCGCACTGCCACTACGCTCCACCAAATCAGCCACCGTTCATCTCTACACCTCTGCCGTGTCCCAAAGAGCAAAAGCCCTCTGGTCTTCGAGGCTATTAGCCTCTCCAACGCTCCACCGAACACACCCACTCTCACGCACACAGTCTGACTCCATCGTGCATGCACGCACACAGTCCGACGCCACTCAAACTCCACCGTTGCACTCGCCGTGGTCCGACGAAGGTTCTGAGCAAGTTTAATTAGGCCGCGAGGTCGTTTGCTTAGTTTCAGGTGTGCCACCTCCTCTGCCATTGGCGAAGATTCGAGTGAAGCTTGAAGCCCTTGCTCCAGCACCTGCAGGTCCCAGGCGAAGTCCCAGGCACAGCGGAGCATCTCCAGGACCACAACCCAGGAACCAATTAGGCCCTTTGACCGAACATTTGACTGCAAACGCAAGGAGCTGCTGCTGCTGTGCGAAGGAAGGTGGGATAGTCCCACCTCGGAAGCTAACGAGCCCCCGCGCCTGCATAAATTGAAAACGTGTCATCGGCTTATCGACTCGACACACAGGAGGGTGAGGTCCCCCGCACGCTCCCCTCACACGCGCCTCGTCCACAACACATGACCTGCGCACATGGTGCGCCCGACCCACCTAAGCCCTTCACTCCTCGGCTGCGACCATGCCCGCGACCCTGGACCTAGGTTTATGCCTACCCGATTACCCCGTTACCCATTGAGAGGCCCTGAGAGGGCGGAGCCAAAGAGAGAGGGAAGGAGAGATTGCGCAGGGTAGGGGGAGGGTTTTGCTGCAGAGAGTATTGGCTAACACTTAGCCAATTCGAGAAGCCCCTCCCCTATGTGAAGAAGGAGAAGGCAGCAAAAGAAGCAGCTGAGCAGAAGAAGAGGAAAAGAAGAAGAGAAGAGGGAGCCGCAATAGAGAAAGAAAGAAGAAGACATCAGAAGGGAAAGGAAGAGAAGAGTACTGTAGCATCAGACGTTTAAGTCGTCTGATCCCATCTTTAGACATCTGATTTGAGTTTCTAAAGCTATAATTAACTCGATTGATATTGTGCTTCTACTTGCTATTACTATGTAAGAGTAATTGGTGATTTAAATCACCATTTTACCCTCCTCATTTTGCACATTGATCATTGATTTCTTATATCATTCTGCATTAAAGTTTTATTTATATATTGTGCCCATTTACATTAAAAATTGTGTTATTGAGCTATAAATTCCATATTGCTTCTTATGTTCGACCTCGAAACTTTTTCGAGTAATAAAATTTATTTGTTTAAACGTTATTTTGGCTATACTATAACATGACAATCTTAAACACCGATTTAGCGCGAAGAACACCATCCTACCCCATCCTCCTTCGTCCGCCACTGTTCTCCTTCCTCCAATTTCCTACCACCTTCATCCAGGTGACGCCAAAGCAAGTCATCCTCCAAGCAACCCTCGAGGGGGATTCTTCACACCTTTATCTTTTATCGCTTTCTAGTCTAGTTGTAATTATCTTGAATTATCTGTATCAAACTCTTTTTGATATACATTGATATTCTCTCTCTCTTATTTTGCAAGTAGATTAGTTGATATTATCGACCTGATCTCTTACCTTATAAAATACCAAAAAATCTCAAAAGATAAAAATGACAAAAACAAATAAAATCGAAGTGCGGATTTCAAAACCAAATGTTCGCCTCCCTGTGTTCGACCTACAACTCCCTTAGAGTTTCGATATAAATTTTATTTCGTAGCAATTTTTACGATACGACGATGGGTTCTCCAAAACCCTAATTTTTCCTCACGAAATCATATTCATCACTTACGCTGGGTTTGCTCTAGCCAATATGGACATTATCACCAAGAAGCTTGATAAGGTGGATCTGCTAGATAAGAAGCTCGATCAACTGATTCAAGCTCAACCAAAATTCTCCAGTAATTCTGCTACATCTAGAACTTACTATGCACCTCGAGTCCCTCCTACTCGAGTTAATCTACTCACTCAGGATGCATCTTCACCGTATTCAAGGGATCCCGAATATCAGGACCCCACGAATAATCTCGATCTAGCACCGTAGAATCAGGGTTACGCACCACATGAAAATTTTAATGCATATTCCCTTGATGAATATACGTCTCAAACGTCTTCGAACTATGAAGACGTCAATGCCATTCATGGATACGGGCGTAATAACCCATACTCAGAGACGTATAACCCTAGTTGGCGCCAGCATCCGAATTTCTCATGGTCTGGTAACTCGTAGAGACCACATAAAGATCCACACTACCAGACTAGAAAATACGGGAATGTGCAAAACACGTATCCAAGGCAGCAACCATTCCCATCTCAGCAGCAATCCTGTTCTACATATTAGTCGTTGCACCAAGCTGCCGGTCACCCTCCAAAGCGGCCGACCTTTTAGAGGCACTAAAAGAGGAACTGTAAGAATCGATGCGGAAATCTACTCAGGGTAGCTTGCAAATCATGAAGGCAATGGCTGACCAAATACAGAGCATCCAAAACACACAGAACCAGCTGTTGCAGGAACATAGGACACAGGGAGACTTGCCCTCCCAACCTGTCCCCAACCCACAATATGTGCAAAACCAAGGCACCCCTCCTAGGTTTCAGGCACCACAGGGACAGGCGCATGCTATATTACAAGCACCTCTTGCACCACCTAGTTATGCCCAAGATCAGTCGCCTTTACTGCAGAGCCCGCATACTCTGCCCCTTCTGCTCCTCCGCCACCTCACGAACAACATGCTAATGCGAAAGTTGTTTCATTAAGGAGCGAGAAAAAGACACACGACCCACCGTTCAGGCAAACGAGTCCTGATTTTTTGCTCCCTTCACCATAGGATAGTTCGACTCCTTCCGCTTCTAGAGAGCCACCTACAATAAACAAGGGCAAGAGGCCAATTGACCCTGAGATTCCCGTCCCTTTCCTAGAGGCTTTCACATGAGATGTAGCACGAAAAAGGGGCATGCGAAATTTCGAGGACCTAAAATCAATGTTTAAAGAAGTTCATATTCAGGTCCCTCTCCTTGAGGCTATAGATCACATTCCTGCTATCGCTAGGTTCTTTAACGACTATTGTACCCCAAAGTGCCAGCAGAAAAACGAATGACAGGCAATATTGTCGAAGGAAGCTAGGGCCATGATTCTAGCTGACCTACCACCTAAGAAGAAAGACCCTAATACTCCACTCATTTCCTACTTTTTGCAATATTCTCCATTTAATCGGGCCCTTCTTGATCTGAGTTCGTCCATCAACCTAACTCCCACTACCATATATGATCGTTTTTAATTTGGGGAGTTGAAACCCACCTCAGTTACTATTCAGTTGGCTGATCGATCAGTAAAGAGACCAGGGGGTGGTTGAGAACGTGATCGTAAAGGTCCGTGGATTATATTTTCTCACGAATTTTTTCGTTCTCGATATGGAGGTTCCTCCTAATCTCCGTGATGCACCAATCATTTTGGGTCACCCATTGGTGACAACCTGAGCAAATATTGACTATGCATCCGGGTGTATGGAGATTGCCCTAAGAAATGAAAGGCTTAGACTGGATATATTCAAGGCATTAAGGAACCTCGATTGTGATCACATCAAGGAAGATAGTGAAGATGAAGAATCAGCTTTCTATGGTAACATTAGGCTCCTTTGTGATGATCTGATGTCGCATTCGTCTTTATTGGCATGGTTTTTAGACCTTGATCCACATGGGACTGAGACCATTGCAATGCACATTTCCTCCTGCAGATCCGATTGTCTGGGGTGCTCATCTGATCACGACACCCCTGATTCTGATTATCCTGATTCATCAATTACTAAATCGCCCCTACGGACATAGGAAAGCGTGACTACGACAAACGGGTTTCCTGTTAATACAATCACAGCTGACTATTCTGTAGGTGCTAAATCAGTGGAAATTCCTGTACATCAGGATCATCAGATTCCCACTATTGATTTTACTCCTCCCACTCATAATTTTGATTCTGACCCATCTGTGATTGAACTGAAGCCCTTTACCTAAATCACTCAAATACGTGTTCCTAAGTGAAAGTGAGGCATACTCGGTTATTATTAGTGCTCACTTGACCAAGGAACAGGAGCGTCAGCCGATTTCGATTTTACAAGAATATAGGGCTGCTATCGGGTGGAGTATTGCTTATCTCTGTGGGATTCGTCCCTCGTATTGCACTCATCACATTTACAAGGATGAGGAGGTGAAGCCTTCGAGACAACCTCAAAGACGGTTGAACCCGAATATGCTAGAGGTTGTTAAAAAGGAAATCATTAAATGGCTAGATGCAGACATTGTATATCCAATTTTCGACAGCCAATGGGTGAGACCTATCCAGATCGTGCCCAAGAAAGCAGAACTCACCGTCATAAAGAATGACAAGGGCGAATCCATCCCAACCCGCACTGTGACTTCATGGTAGGTTTGCATTGACTATAGGAAACTGAATACGACTATCCAGAAAGATCATTTTCCTTTACCGTTCATTGATCAGATCTTAGAGTGGTTAGCCGGACGCAGTTTCTTTTGCTTTTTGAATGGATACTCCAAGTATAATCAGGTAGCGATTAACCTGAAAGATCAAGACAATACCACTTTCACATGATTATAGTTGCTATCATGATTAGTGCTTAGTTAGTTCTAGTTAGTTTTAGATCAATGTTAAAATCAAGTCATTTTCTACCTCGTTGAGTTAGACCGAGACTCACAATCTCATTATATTTTATTTGTTTCGGTGTATTTTCGCACTATATTACGACGTAATCATCTTAAAATGCAATTTTACGTCCGAACAAATTGGTGTCATTGCCAGGGAGGCACGTCAATTCTTGACTTAATATCTAAGTTAGTGTATTTTTCTTTGATGTGTAGGTATGAAAGGTGAATCTGCGCAGGAATCAAGTGCAGGTGAAGAAAATCATGTGTACAACGGTAGGAATTTACATTAGGATTTCATTTCATATTAGGATAGGAGTTATTTGAAAAAAAAAAAGAAAAAAAATTAAATTATGAGATTATTTGTTAGATAGTTAGGATTTGCTTTACTTTGAAAAAAAAAATAGGATTAAAAAAAAATGCTACTACTATTTTTAGAAATTTGACCAGAAATATGAGTTTGAAATTTTATTTGCCGTGTTTCTAACAGTCCAAAAATTTTGAAATACGGGCAAGTACTAGATTTTCAAACTATGTTTCCAACAACACCATTCCAAAGAAAAAATTCAATCTGTGGATTTTTGAACAATTCATGGGGTACACAAGCATCAGATAGAGTGAAATCTAAATTTTTCTAAACTTCAAAAATCGATTTCAAATAGCACACAAATCTGATTGACCAAAAATGGTGGGGTTTGAAAGACAATCAAGTTAGCTTTCATTCTCATATTTTTCCCGAATTTTTTGATCACATTTGATACCATTTTAAAAAGAAAAATCAACACAGGGTCAAAATCTCAAATCTAACTCCCTGTTAGTTAAAATTTCATATAAATTTATTTGAGAAAGAAAAGCATATAAAAAAATATTTTTTAAAAGCTTATTGAAAAAGAAATCTTCCGGCAAATTTTCACATCGTTTGGATTCTAATTATAGTTCAGAGAGTATTTTGAATCTAACTACGATTTGCTTAGTCAAATTGCATGAAACCTAGGTTTAACCTTCAAAGTCACATCTAAAATCACATTGGACTAGCCTAGACACAATTAAGCCCAATGGTTAGTCGGTGAGTCGAATGATCTTGTAGACCACTCACCATGTACCAAATTGAACCTCCCCCTTAAAACATGCTCTTTTAGTTTACTTTTTGATATAACAAGATAGCTATTCATTTATATATTAACTCCTCCTTTCTAATAGAAATATAGCTAACATCATTTAAGACCTCCTCCAATCTAAATGAAGGAAATCTTTCTCTCCCGTAATGATTGACATATAGCTCGTCAATTTTAAACTCCTCCTATCTAAATGCTATAGATAAAAAGATAGGGTAAAGAATTTACCTCACTTACCAAGGTCAATAGCATGGCCCAAAAGGAGGTTGCCAGAATGGATGCGGCTCCCATCCAAAGCTTGGAGGACAGGGCATTGGAGCCGGTACGATTAACATGCGGCAGTTTTATCACCCGCCAATCTCGGCAATCTTCTCGTCTTCCTCTTTGGTCTTGACATTAGTCCACCTAGTTTGAGTAGACTATCTTTGAGCTTATAGGTCCAATCCTTCACGTTGTAGTCTCCCTTAAAATCTCCAAAATAATTTTCAAGTTTTCTTTTTGGTATCCAAGTCAATTTGGATCCGAATTTGTTAGTTGGTCTCTTTGAAAGAGATCCTTTCTCAACCTTATGTCTAGTGCTAACTTTACCATTAGAGAAATTGTCTAATTTATTCAAGTTATCAGAATTTTTCCTAAGACATGCAAATTCTTTTTCCATAACATCTATCTTGATTTTTAAACTAGAGATTTCAATTTTTAAACAAGTATTCTTCTCAATCAATTTACTATTTTCTTTTATTAGGTGAATATTTTCTAAGTCATCCTTTTCAGAAATATTAGGACTAGAACTAATTTCTACATCCTTAATTTTAATCTCTAGCCCTTCATTTTCAGATTTTACAAAACTAAGTTTCTTTTTCATGCTTTTGTTTTCTACTTTTAATGACTTACTAATTTCATAAAGCTCTTCAAAAGCATTTTGTAATTCAGAATTTACCTCCTTGTTGTCATCGTCACTTTCGCTATCTCTTATGATGGCCATAAAGCCCATGCAAGCAACTTCATTCTTCTCTTCAGGATCCTCCTCTTCTTCTTCCTCCGAGGTCGAGTCATCCCAAGTAGCTTGGAATGCTTTCTTCTTGTACTTCTCCTTCTCCTCCTCCTCCTTCGGAAAAGGACATTCGGGTCGAAAATGTCCTTTTTCGTTGCAATGGTAGCAACGTCTTAGACTTTCCTTCTTCTCCATCTTCTCCTCTTTCTTTGAATCCCTATAGAACTTAGAAAATTTTTTAAATAAAAATCTAAGATCCTCATCGTCAAAACTTACCTCGCTGTCCGAAGCTGCTTTGAAGGCAAGGGTCTTCCTTGGCTTCGGCTCCGGTGTGTCCATCTTCGTCTCATAGGTTATGAGGTTGCCTAAGAGGTCTTCCATGTTGAGCTCCTCTACTTCATTTGCCTCCTCTATAGCGATGACCTTTTCTTCACATTCCGGTCCGAGGGAACGAAGAAGCTTTCCTTGAAACTCCCACTTGATAAAGGTCTTACCTAAAGCTTTAAGGTTGTTCATTATAAGAGTGAACCTAGTATACATCTCACTCAAGGATTCATTAGATTTCATAAAGAAAGATTCAAATTCTTGAGAAAGTAAATTTATTTTAAAGGACTTTACCCTTGAAGTACCTTCATGTGTTACCTCTAGAGTATGCCATATCTCGTATGCAATGGTGCATTATGAGATGCGGTTGAACTCCTCTGAGCTTAATGCGCAATATAACGCGTTCATTGTCTTCGCATTGAGAGAGCTCCCGAGTTTGTTGTTGAGAGTATCCTGCCTCAAGCTTCTTCGAAATGACGTATGCCACTTCGCATCGCTGCCATATTGAGTAGTCATTGGCTTGAAGCCATGTCTTCATCCAGAGCTTCCAATAAGGGTAGTTACTCCCGTCAAAGAACGGCGGACAGATAGTAGACTGCCCCTCGGATGCTCTCATAGTGAACATGCTTCGCTCCATGATTGGTGTGTAACGCCAATGATGCGAGACCTGCTCTGATACCAATTATAGGTTCTACAGGAGGGGGGTGAGATTTACATGATAAGAGAAATAATGCGAAAGTAAAGTAAACAATCACACAAAAGTTCAATCACATAGGAACACAATGATTTTTAGATGGAAACTCAAATCAGGTAAAAATCACCACCTAAACCTCTTGGTTTAGGATTTCTCGATCGACTGAGTCGATCAAATCTACTAACAAGTCACTTAAACGAGGGTGACTTAACATCTTACAATCACGCTACTTTGAACAAGGGTAGCATGACTCAAGCTCTCCTCTTCACGAGGAGTATTTCGTCACACGAAGGAAATAGGAATTCGCAAAGCGAATACCCAACTAAGAATAAAAAAAATAAACAAGAACCTATAAAGCCACAAAGTAAATATAATGTTATGCTACTATAGGTATAGATCTCCCCTTAGTAGAAAGTGCATAAGCATGATCTCGGTAGGGTATCAATGCTCTCGGATTTGTTGAATGGGGTTTGGAGAGCAAGATCACTTCTCTTCTTGAAAATTGCTTCTCTATGACACAAAGAGTGTGGAAGTAGTATTACTTGATGTATCTAATAAAGGAAGAGTCCGCTATTTATAGCTGGCTTAGAAACCCTTAGGAAGGCTATGTAAGCCTTAGGTAGCCGTTGGAAACAAATCCAAGACCAATCAGGCCGCAATTAGGGATATTAATAATTCTAACAGTGTTATCGGGCGTCTAGACTTAAGATCAGACGTCTAGGTCTTCGTCTGATTCTATGATCCGTCGTCTAAACAAGAAGGGTGATCAACTAGACGGTGTTGGATCAGAACAGATGTCTAAAGATGTGTTTTAAGACATCTGGGAAACTAATCAGATGTCTAATTCTAAATGGGTTTCCTTCCTATTTTTGTCTAGACCTAAACAGGGTTTTAAGTCTTATTGGTCAGACGACAGGTCGGACATTTGGTACAAATTCTGGACATCTGGAAACACAAATCACTGCGGAAATGAATTTCCCGAGGATCAAACAGCTATAATCACTAACAAAAGTGATTTGAGAATGGATTAAGCCTAACTTTTATTTATCAGACGTCTATGGATCTCTACGGACGCCTAAAAGTGAATGTAGGTCAAATTATAGGATGATCCTCAACGATTAACTCTGACAAAGCCAAAGCTCCTCTAGTTGGACATCTAGCAAGGTCATCAAACGTCTTCTAAGATGTCTGGACTAAGGGCTGGACGTCTGAAACTAGCAGACAGAGAGTGACTTGCCAACCTAAGTGTTTGGGACGTCTGACTGTTCAGACGTCTTAAAGTCTAATATCAGACGTCTAATTTTCAGATTGGATGTCTAATCAAGTTGTCTGATGCTTATTTTGGCTTTCTAAGTTCTCTATGGAAAGCCTAAGTATCCTATGTTTGTATAGTTATTTCTAAGACTACTGTTTTGTTACTTTGGGCTCTTTAACACAAAATCTAAGCAAAAATAAAGAGCAAAACAAAAACAACAAATACAAATTACAAGAACAGAATAGACTTCTATCTTATTCCTCATGACTTCAAGCTTTCACTCCACGCGAAGGTCCTCCAACAAACTCCTCCAATCCACCATGGATGAGAGTTTGAATTCCTTCACACTTGATTCCATTTGCATTTTCTTGAAACCTTAAACTCAATGCAAATGTTAAATAACAAGTGTTTTGTTATCATCAAAATTAACGATCGTAGTGCCCTTGCACCAACAGCAAGGACATTCACCATAATTATTAATTCAAATCTAAACAAAGGATTTCTCGTGCGTGCTCGTGCGTGCGCGAGGAAGCTTAGCCGGTAGCGAGGATCAAAGGGAAGGTGGGTTGGAGTCCAGGCTTCGCGTTGGTGATCTCAGCACGGACTGAAATGGTCACCGACGGTCAATCGAAGGAGGGGAGCTGTCGCCAGCGTGGAGCTTAGGGGCGACGTTCGCGGACGACAGTGGCGGTTGAGATGGCGTGCGCATGACGGTGGTGGAGAGGTGAATGTTCCAATGTCGATGGAGGCAAAAATGGTGGTCGGAGATGACCGCAGTGTATGCGAGTGGCCAGTGGGTGATGGGTTCCCATCGTGGAAGACGATGAATAGTGAAGAAGTCAGCGGTGATGGTCATGCGTGGATGGCTGCAAGGACATCGGTGTAAATGAGCTGGAGCAGGGCATCACGCTAGTGGCGGAATGGTGGTTGGAAGTGGCGTAGGACGACCCCAGTTGGGTTCGGTGGGTTGAAGATGAGTAGTGGGTGTGGGTGGAGAAGAGAAAGGTAAAGAAGGAAATGAAGAGGAAGAATGAAGAAGAGAATGAGGCATGCAGTTGCGTTGAAGGTGGTCACCGGTGGAGACCCATGTGCAATCGATGAGAGGCGGTCGATGGAGAGCAGGCGATGGTGCGCACACTGTCACTGTGCCCACTATAGGGAGTGCGGGAATGGACGGGGTGGAGCATGCAACGGCCACAGTGTACACTTTTGATCATGGTGCACGCCAAAGATCACGATGATGTTGGTGGAACAGAGCCCCTCGAAAGGGAAGAAGGAAGCAATGGATAGATCCCCCAGTCGTAGGGAGGATTCTTATCCCTCTCCAAATCCACAACCTCCGCCTCTCCCTTCGCATTTGCGTAACTACTGGATTTGAATGCCAGCAGAGGGAGCAATTGCAATGGGTAATTATAGGCATACCCCTCGTTCAAGTGTGAATCCCATTCACATCCAGCTACACTTCTTTCTGCCTGCACATATCAAATAAGAAGCATAAAAGTATGTATTAAAATGAAAAACAAATACAAAAATATTCATAAGCTAAGCTTAATTAATACTTAGCTTAATCCATCAAACCATAAGGAAACGTGCTCCGTATATACATAAGCCAAATAAATGTCCAATAAATTGGACTTATCAACTTCCACCAAATAAGCCACTCGATATCTTCTTGAACATCACCAATGAATACCCCGTGAATAAAAGTGCATATGTCATGATACGATGCGTTGTGTTGGTAGAGATGTGTGAAAAAAAAATCCTTGAAAAAAAAAGGGTCTGGAAAAAAAAAAACTGCTGAGTTGTATTTAGTTCATGCACATTGAGGCAATAATACCTACTACCCTTATGATCCACCAAATATAGCCTTAACCTATTTTTCCTGTATTTCTAACCATCTGAATACTGGTTGAGGAATTCTAATTTTGTTATAAGGTTATCAGAACTTAATTGAAGTGTTAATGCTATGAAAGACCACCAAATATATTTACAAATCTGGTGAAATTGTGAGCTCAAGAAGAAAAAGAAAAAAAAGAAAAGAAAAAAAAGAGAAGAAAAGAGAGAGAATTAATACAAGGAACTTAAGAAAGCACATTTTTTTCACCTCACTAAGTTGATTTATTTGAAAGTCTGGAAATCTAGATTCTGTAGTACTAGTCTACATGTAGCACTGGAAGAGTGTGAGCCACCAAATACAAATCCACTTAACTCAAACATCTTCTACCTAAGCCAAAAGCCAGGGCTAAATTGCATATTATTTTATATCCCCAAGGGAAGAAGTTTGCCTATCCCGATAGAGTTTTCACTAAGGATCCAGTACGAACTTTAAATGTGGATTGACTTTTCACTTGGATCTGTTGCATAGGCTGCAACACTACACTTTCACAATTATCTAGATTTCTAAATTTTTGGATGAAAAAAAAATGAAATATATCTCTAGTCAAACTCTTGATAGAATGCATTTAAGTCTTGCATTTGCTAAGGACTGTTGATGGGTGAGAATCATCGTTTAAAGTATGTATCGTGTTATAGTTTAGTGACAAAAATCGCTACAACATTTAAATTTATAAAGTGCTCAAAAACAAAGAAATGAGTCTGAGGTCGATCGCAGGGAGTAAATGTGGAATTCACAACACTAATCACAATTAATAGCAATGAGCACAATCGATTAAGCACAAGAAAGATATTCAATGAATAATTCACTCAATAATATATTCAAGGATAAGCCAAATTGCATCTCAGAAGTTGTTGGGATAAAAAGAATAAGAAAGAACCATAAAAATGGTGATTTAGATCACCAATTAAATCCTCAAATTAAGCACATATCCCAATGTATCAATTTAACTCAAATCACTATCTCAACAGTGGTCTTGAACCACTAATCCACGTCAACACAAAGATCAAATAACTCCACAGTAGTCAGAACCAAATCTAAGTCAGACGTCGAGTATGGAGATCAGACACCTTAAGTGCTCAAGGCTGTAGAACAAGGAAGAAGGCTTTCAGCAAGGCACAACATAGAATCAACCTCTCAAATTTTCGCTAAGTGTTGAGCTTTTAGGCATGAATAACGAGGCAAAATCTACCCCTACCCTCCTCAGAAATTCCTCTCTATTTCTCTAATCGGGATCGCAATCGGGTAATCAGATCCGGGTAAGGCGTCCAAGCTTACCAGGCATGTGAGGTGAGCGAGGAGTGTAAGGCAGAGTGAGGGACCTCACCCCTCCGTGTAGAGGTGAATAGCCCTGTGCACAATTTGCATTTATGCAGCGTTGGTTGCTTTCCCACGCATAAGGTGGAACTAAAAGAGCATCTCCCTTCGCTTGCATAGTTGTGGATTTCTTCATCAAATCGAGCTGCTTCTTCGCTACTTCTAGATTGAAGACGCAGTTGCATTTGTGAGGTGAAGCCGCAATGCCTGGGCATGGAGGCAGCGATTATGATGGTCGGAGAGCAATGGTTGATGTCGAGGAGGACGGAGGCGGCACTGAAAAAGCACGAATATGGGCTTATCACCCCAATTAGAATGCTCAGCGGCTCCGCCAAGTGGTGGCGAAGGTGTTGGTGGTGTTCTTGTGGTGTGTCGTGATCTATGGAGCTCGAGCGAAGATGGTGAATGGTGATAATTGTGGGTTCCTTCGTCGAAGCTATTGGGTGGTCGAAACGCTCAATAATGTTAGGGATTTACTCTAGGAGGGAAGAGGAAAGTAGTGGTGGTGGTGGCGTGTTGTTTAGTTGAGTGTAGCGAGTGCACGGCTTCGCCGGAGGTGTTGTCAAAGGCGAAGAAGATGAGGGGGGAGGTTGTGGTTCATTGGTCGAAATAGCGAAGTAGGAGGTGGATTCTAAGCTACGGTGAGAGTGAGAGAGAAGGAACCTAAATTAAGGTCAAAAGGAGAAATTGACGCTGGCTGTGATTGGCCGGCACCCAAGAGGGTGAATACTCCGGAGATGAGGACAGCAAAGAAGAAGAGGTCTAAGAGATTCTGCTGTGACCAGCGAGAAGCGGACGAGGTTGAGGAAATTCCCTCTATTTATTATACGTGGCAGAGAGCAACGAAGAGGAATTTAGGAGCTCGCCGGAGCTTGGTCGAAACAAGCCAAGGAAGGAGGAGAATAGGAGTTTTTGGCCTAAAACCTAGCTAAGGGGAAGCGTGGGATGTACGCAAGCTTATATAGAGCTCTGATTCAAGCTCAATCAAGAGAATGCATCGCGACTTGATTTGGGTTTCCTCGCAGATTTCACGAGCTTCACCTAAGCTTTAGGATCCATCGTAAGACTTAGGATCGAGTTCAATTGCTAGGGAATCTCCTAAAGATCATTCCCTCCAATTTTGAAGGGAATTGATTGACAAATCAAGGAAAAATCCTTGATTGAAGCTTGGCGGTTCAGGTTTGAGGTCTGTTTAGACCTAAACATGGCAGCAGGGACCTATTTGTGAATGAGATGAGAAAGTTGGAAGCCCATTTGCAATAAAATCAAAAGTTAGGGGTTTAAGTGTAGGAAATAGAGGTTTAAGAGATTAGATTGCAAACTAGGTCAAGATGGACTCTGATTGGGCCCAAATTTTGTCCTCAACCTAATTTGGACCCAACGACTCCAATGGTGAAGTTCGATTTGAATTTTGACCATGTTTGACTAGGCAATTTACACAGAAGCCCAAATTAGGGTAAAATCCCATCTAAAACTTTGTTCTAGGTTAAAATGGGTTCAAATGATCAAACCAAGGGTACCAAGCCTCTTAGAGTATTTTTTTATGAATTTTAAGAGATTTAGATGAATTTTATCCTAACTAAAACCTCTTTAATTTAAACAAGTCTGAAATTAGGATTTTGTGTATTGTTGCAGTTCTCGGAATGCATAAAACCTTTTTTATGTCTTTGTGAACCCACTTTTTGGTCTTTAATGCTCAATTGACCTTCAACTAACCCCTAGGTGACCCCGTGATTAATCTACATTCATGATGTGATGTTAAAACTGCAAAATTGGACATTTCTATTATTTTCTTCTCAAAATAGATTTACGTGGAATTATGGTCTTCAAGCGATCATTCATTATCACTTGATTCCAACTAATTTGAGTTAGTTATGATAAATGATGGCATTACCATCAGGGACTAGAAAGATTTAAGCATGAGAGTATGAATGCACAGCAATCATAAGTCCTAATTTACCTGAATTAAGTTAGATCCTAGCTTAACTTAGGAATAATGCATGCATAAGCATTATATTTTGCATCATAATTGATTTGTGAATAATAATGTTATATTATATTCTAATTGAAAGGTAATAATAATTGCAGGTAATTCAGGGCCGCAGATGATAAATCCGACTATACGGATCTGTTCAGGATGACGACTGGAGTCCAATGCTTCCAAGATCGTCTTGATCGGAATCCCGTAGCATCTTATGAAGTCCACAGAAGAGCAAAAGATAAGAAGCAAGGCGACGCAAATCCGAACATCAGATGCCAAATCCGACCGCACGAATGGATTCGGATCAATGATCGCAGTCCAACAACACGAAAATCATCACGATTAGAGCCCAACAACATTATCTACAAAGAAAAGAAGATGGACGACTATGATGACGTCACGTGGTACCATCCTAACCACCCAAGGCCATCACCCCCATCCACTGAAGGAATTTAACACGCTTTGTGGGTTATCGTCATCCAACGACCACAAGAGCGCCATGTCGCCTCTTCCTTTGCGCCTCATCAATCGGGAGTCCATCCCAGCCGTTGGATCTCCATCCAACAACTAAGGGTAGCCAAGCGGAAAAGCAAGCGTGCAACCATCCACGTGTGTAGCACGATGGTTAGCGCGCTTGAAAACAAACGCGAGACAAGCGTTCGAATCGCGCGATGCATGAAATCAAAGAGGCGGTGGGGCACAGACGAAATCGCACCATACGATCTTAATCGAGCGGTGAAGCACATGCTGTGTGGCACAAGGAGAGGTGTTGGATCAAGCAGTGGGCATACGCGCACGATGACGCACAGTTGGACGCCCCGCTACATGCAGCACACAAAGACGGTGAGGGGCACGATCTCAACCATTGATCTTCACGATCGAACGGTTGAATTTTAGCGTGCGCGCGGGCGAGAAAAGCAAAGAGGCAGTGCAGCGCATAGTTTAAGTCGTTTGATCTCATAATCAGACAACTAAAAATTGAAAGAGAGTGCGCAAAGGGTACGAGGCGGTGAACGGCGTGCTTTCAGTCGCGCAATCAGGATCCGAAGGCCCAGCACGCACCACGTGGCGCAATCTGAGGTGATGCACGCATTTAAGACATTTTAAAGGCTATTTTGAGGTAAAATCAGATCCGTTGATCTCCCGATCAACAAATCTGAATAATCCAAGCTTAATACATGAGTTTAGGAGCCAAATACTTGCTTGGCCCCTCAGTTTAACTATAAAAGGGACCCTAGAGCCCCCATCTGAAGGCATCTAATCCTCCAGTCAACACATCTCTTCCTCTATCTATCCCTCCAGACATCTCCAAACATCTCCAAGCGCTCTCTTCCTCTGAGGCATCCATCGAAACCACCTTGGTGCACCACTACTGCTCTCCTCAACCTCTCTAAAGGCCACCAAGGACCACCCTTGGTGCCCTTGTTCTAGTAGCCTAGATAGTTAATTTTAGTAGTTCTAATTCTAGAAATTCATGTTCTAGTTACTTAGTTCTATTTGAAATTACTACCAAACATTCAACTGATTGCTTGATTATTCTCTAATTACAGCTGTTGTCATGATTAGTGCTTAGTTAGTTCTAGTTAGTTCTAGATCAGTGTTAAAATCAAGTCGTTTTCTACCTCCTTGAGTTCGACCGGGACTCACAATCTTGTTATAATTTATTTGTTTCAACATATGTTTGTGCTATACTACAGCGTGATCATCTTAAAACGTAATTTTACGCCCGAACATGGGGATGCTCTACCATGTAGGGGTTTTTGCGGAACTTTCCCTTCCTAGCTGCCCAAGTAATTCTCGAGTGTGTAAATTTTTGATCAAGAGGTTCACTTGCCTCAAACAGTCTTAGTCATCCAAAATTTTTAGGTGCCTTAATTGGATCCAATATACATCCAGTCCCTCATCTATTCTTTAGTGCACAAACATAGGAAGAGGTCCCTAGGTCTGACCTAAAGGCCTCCATTAGAGTTGAGCATTTGGGGTGAAATCTATTCTAATCTGATCAATTCAATCTGAACCTGAATTTGATACTTTATCCTGATCCACCACCTGATTTGGAGATGCAACCTGACAACATAGAAACATTCAATAAACTTGAATCCCGTAAGAGCATAAAAGAGAAAATGATTAAGGTTACGCTTAGACATAGTGAAGAATATTACAAGACCTCAGATCTATTTAGCAGAGTTCAGGTTAATGTACTAGAAACAACAAACCTTATTATGGACCGCATCAAGATGATGATAACACAAATGAAATGTGGTTCAACTTGGGATGCTCTTTTATTAGAGTATAGTGAATTGTGGAGATTACATAACACTGAGTATCTATAATGTTTGACAAATCCACCACTCTAGGAAATGCACCAGGATGTCATTAGGAAACGTGGGGACATGCTAAATAATACCCAAATCACTACCCAGGAATTAATGATGCATCTTGGAGCAAATTTGATGATCAATGCAATTTCCTAGAGCCCAAGTACGAAAATGGAAGTTGTTATGGACCCCCAACCCAAATGGAACCAAAGTTTGATTTTACGCAAAATGAAATACCTGATCATGTTATGGGTTCGACACATCCAGTTATAGGTGTTCCCGATTATGAGCCAGCCATAGGAAGGTGTGAAGCTGGTCTATCATGCCTAGATTTTCAAAACACCTATGATGAGTGTGACTCAGAATCTCTCGAGGATGTAACTCCTGCACTTTATCCTGTTAAGGTTTTTCTCGAGAATAATTTTGACATCCCAATAGAACCAAATCCAAATTCTAGTAACACAATCCCTACACATAACCTAGAATCTAGATCTGAGCCTAGGTGGGATGATCATGAGGCTCAATGCGATGAGAACAAGATTTTAGATTTGAACTATGATCTTAGGCCTATATTTGCTGATTATATCTCTCCAGACTCCTCAGAAGAACAAATTGATTTATCGGAAATCAAACCGATTTACAACACAAAATCAAAGGAGTTGGAAGAGTTGGGATTTCATTGGATCTACCCTAGATACCCTAAACTTAAGCTTATGCCTAATAAGGATATTCCTGTGAACTTAGAATCTGAGATTAGGTTAGACCAAAGTTAGGTTGAAAACTCCATGCATCTTGATTTATTTAGTGGTAGAAATCCCAATCTTCAATCAGGTTCAAAAGATGATTTTCGAAAAATCTCCGATGATTTTGAATCATACTTTAATTTAGGAGAATCATTATTTCCAAATGATTACGAGTCAATTTATGACCTCAGTATTCATGATCCATTCTTTGATTCTGATTCTAAGGCTAATGATTTGGAACTCGAAGTAGCCCTACCTCCTACTCTCGAGCTAGAGCCTTCCAAAAATCGATCCCAACCCTGACCCAGCACCAGAATCAATTTTTATTCTGACACGCACCTTTCTAATTCAGTTGCACATGATTCACCACCTCAATTCGATAATGAAGGGGACACTGATCAAACCAACAGTTATCTATTGCCACCCTCTGATCCCACTAATAGGGTTCCTACATTCTTCACAGATCCATTATCTTTTGAGGACCCCTACTCTGATCTGGCTGAGCCTATACAGCCAAACCCACGATTCGCATTTCCACACCTATTTGAGCCACAAAGCATCTGGTGGGCGCCACACCTATTGATTCACATTCCTCAACCCACCAGAATGATTGGGTTTAATCTACATCATCAGCAAATTAATGTAAACAAGCACCTGGTTGGACCAACCAAGCTAATCATCAAGATGCTTGTTCTACAAAATTCTTCCAATCTAACCAACCCTTCTCCTTGGCCACCTTCTGCTCGACTGAAGGCATCGAATTTAGCACTTAATGGGAGGCAACATATCATTTCAAAAACCCGAGACTCTTCTAGTCCGTTTTGAGCTGCATTCATATTACACTTTAGGGTTCAAACTTTAGAATAGCCGAGTCCACCTTTGATACTTTTATCGAAGTTTGAAATCATTCGCAACAATTATTCCGACCCATTCACCCACCCTTTGACCTATTCTAAACTATGAACTAATCTAAATTCGAACCCACCTAGTCTATAATGAGGACGTTACACAACTTAGGCATGGGGGTATTAAAGTGAAACATATGAGAAATTCAATTCTTTTAAGGGACCTCACAAAATATATATATATATACAAAAAACAAAGAGAAAGGGGTAGGAAAATTTTGCAAGTTAAACGAAAAATCTTTCTTGAGGAGGAAAAAGAGGAGAAAATACAAAAAAAAATGACAAAGGAGCAAAATTAGAAAAAAATGATAGTCCTAGCAATTGATTATGGATCCTACTTAAGTTCTAGACCAAATCAAAACAAGGATTAAGTCTTGAAGTACTAGAGATAAGAAGATAAGTAAAGAGTACCGAGGTTGTTAATATCTGGACTATTTCTTAAGAGGTTGAGGAAAGTACGAGGCAGGTATATTAAGTCTAAGACTTAGGGATTATTCAACCCCATTACCTGCCCTTTGGTTTGCGGGACTTGATAACCCAAGCACCCAAAAATCACACACCAGTCTGGTTCAGTGCACTTAATGAAGTATAATGCCAAAAGTATTCTATTCTGAAAATATTTTCCCAAGATCTACTTAAGAGCAACTCGAAGACACAAGCTGATTGGACGAATTCACGACGCAGAAAGGGGGAATAAAAAATACTCCCCTCGAAGATGCGTTATAACATATCAACCCCTCGATACTTGTCTCCTAGGATATTCAAATATCCTATAAGGGGCACGTAAGCACCTTTGTGCTAGTTCAAGTGCCATGGGTAGAATTATCCTGAAATGTAGATTGCTAGGGCCTGAATTTAGCTACAGAACACCATGGGTGACCCTATCCCAAAGTGTCGACAGGCAGGAGTTCTGAGAGTTGCCATAGGCGGTGCTATCTTGAAGCATCGAAAGCCAGGGACCCTTTAAGGATTGATGGTGAGTCAATCCAATGTTAGATTTAGAAGTTAAAAAGAAAAGAGAGAAAACTCTCAAAATAAACATCCATCTCTATCTTTCTTATCAAAAATGCACTGGCAAACTAAACATGGGCATTACTTCAAATACGCACAAGTGCTTTAACTATTGGGGTCAACGAACCTCTGGACAGTTTTTGCAGGCCTTAAAAACCTTCGCAGCAGACCCAAGGCTGAGGCTGGTCAGGTCTGAATCTTGGCTGGTACATAACTCTAGGTCCATTGTTGGTATTCTGATCTAATTTCTATAGAAGTGGCACAAACAAACATCTGAACATCAAAAATATTGTCTCGAGATTTAGTTTTTTCCAAAAGATTTTGCTAGGGACTAATAAAAGTTGGGCATTGAGGTATGATGGTAACACCATCACTCGTCATAACTAACTTAATTTATTTAGAATCTAGTGTTAAAGGCTCCTAAATGATCGTCTAAAAATCATAATTCCATATTAAACTGATTTGAGAAAGGAAAATAGGGTTAATTCTGCTATTTTACCATCTCATCATAAATGCAGCCTAACCACGAGGCTGATCAGGGGTACTTAAAGGTTAAATAAACCTAAAAGATCAAAAATTGGGCTCACATTAACTGAATCATGATTTCACGCATTTTTAGGATGAAAACATTACTGAAAACCCTAATTATCAGCCGTACTTAAATTGAAAGAGTTATGGTAAAGATAAATTCAATCTAAAACTCTTAAAAATCATTGAAAAATATTCTAAGATGTTTGGTACCTTTGCTTTGACCATCTGAAGCCATTTTGACAAAAAACAAAGATTCAGACGGGAATTTACCTTGATTTGAGCTTATGTGCAATTTACCCAGACAAACGTAGTCAAAAATCAAATCCAAGTTAACCATTATATTTCTTGGGTCCAAATTAAGTTAAAACCAAAATTTGGACCCAATCAGAGTCCATCTTGACCTAGTTTACATTTCTACCCTTAAAATCTCTATTTTTCACATCTAGACTCCTAAGTTTCAACTTTCTTTACCAAAAGACCCCTAACTTCATCTTCTTCACATCGAGGTCCCTGCCGCCTGCAACTCCTAATCCAACAGGTCAACCCAACAAAACTGACTTTGACCGAGCATATCTCCTTCAATTCAAGCCCAAATCCCTCCAAATTTGGAGGGATTGCCAATTAGGAGATCCTCTTGCATTTAAGCGTGTTTCTTGCCCAAAATGAAGCCTAAGAAGCCCCACCAAGCTTAGGATTCACAAGGAGAACCCCTTGATTCCTACTTCAAAGCTATGGAATTCTTCCTATTTGAGCTTAAGTTTGAGCTCTATATAAGCCCTAGGGTATTCCACGGTCAAAATGAGCCAAGTTTAGGCCAAGAAAACATCTCCAACTCTGGTCGCCTCCGACCTCGGCTCCGACGACCTTCTCCTCCTTCCTTCTATCTCCTAATCATCAAATTCGGAGTGCCAAACTCTTCCTCAAGTTCATCCGCACCTCGTATGCCAAAGCCAGGGCTTCCAACCCCCTCGTCGTCGCTGTTCTACCTCGCAAGAGACTTTGTCCCCTTCGTGTCCGACAAGGCACGCCGGCACGGAATTTCTATCCTTTCATCCCATAACTTAGGTCTCCTTCCCTCTACTCTATAGATTAGAATTAGAGTCCTAGACTTAGCATTCGACCGCTCACTCACACTCTCCCACTTCGTCTTCACCACAGCTGGAAAGAGCTCCAGCGTGCTCAAACCGCGCCACCATGCTATCATTCACCACAACCACCCCAAAAGCATCGTAGGAATTTGGAAAGAAAAAGCCCTCAAGAGATTGGAGCTTCTGACTCTCCAAACTCCTTGACAAACACACCCATCGTTCACCACCATCTCTGACTCTGTCCCACCTCCACACACTGACAAACACCATGCAAACTCCACCACCGCACTCCACTCCACACGTAGAAGCCTATGAACGTGTTAATTGGGGCGTTTAGCCTGTATTTTGCTTTCTAGATTTTCGCCACCATCGTTGCCATTGCTATCAATTTTTGCCGCCACCATCCGCCACTATCCGACGTCCACCGACCTCAACACCACCTTTAGGAGTTGCGGTTTGACCCCACAAAGAGCTCCAGGCCTTCAATTGGCCAAGGCAACAACAACTATAGCTGCAATTGCTCGAGGGATGAACTCGCAGCAACACGCAAAAAGGAGCAACTACAATAGTCCCACATCGTGGGATTCTAATCTAAATTTTGATATATAACATCTCACGTGCATTGCCCATTTGCCCAAGCACACAAGGGGTTGGGTCCCCCATGCACGAGCTTTGCATGTCTACACACTCGCCCACATCTTGCGAGTGTGGGCCCCACACTCTGCACTAGGCCAGTCTGAATCTATCTAATTTGGGTCTAAACAGTGAACTAGGTCAGGTTTAAGAGAGAGGAGAGGATTTCTAAGAGGGAGGTGTGGGGGGTTTTGCACTGTGGATATCTACCTATACACTTAGGCAAAATTGTGAATGTTGTGGCTTGAACTTTAAGCCGTGTGAAGCTTAACTAAGACGTCTAAAGGAATTAAATGCTTAAGGCCATCTGTTTGGCTTGAATTGACCATTCAATCGAGCTTCCTAATGCTTGTGAATTGAGAAGAGAAATTTGACATTGAGTCAAGAATTGAGCCAAGCGTTGAATGATTAACTGATGGTTTCAACCACCACTTTTTAGGATCTTCATTATATTTTTTGTCTATTGAATTGGAGATTCAATTTGATTATTTATTGAATATATTTGTGATTAATTATTCATTGCATATCATTATTCTTGTTATAATTGATTATTGTGCTCATATTTATATTATTCGATTAATGGATTGAATTCCAATTTTACTCCCTACGAACTACCTCAAAACTTACGATTTTTCAAGTACTTATAAATTTAAGTGTTACTCCACTTTTATCGCCTATACTACGATGCATCTCTTTTCTAAAACACGATAGAAGCACTTCAACAATGTTTACCCCTATCCTTTAGTTCGATGACGGCACGGTGTTCTTCCTTGTGGGGGGGCTTGCCCAGGGAAGGTGGCAAGCAAGCTCCTGCACATCTTCAGTGAGATCTCTAGCCTTAAGGTGAATAGGGCCAAATCCCCCCTGGTGTGTTTTAGCCAGGACCTAGTTACCACGACCTCCCTTTCATAGGCGTTTCATACGCCCGTGGTGACTGTCCCAATGTGATATTTAGGCCTTCCATTGCAAAAAAATAGGATGAGTTCGTCGAATTAGGCCTTTCTCTTTAAGAAGATCATGACATGCTTACAAGGGTGGAGCGATAAGCTGTTGTCTAGGGGGGTCACCTCACCCTCCTCAACTCAATCCTTTCCCTTATACCAATGTTCTACTTGTCCCTCTTCTAATCGAAGAAGACAATCTATCGGAGACTGGAAGTGGCCAAGAGAAGGTTGTTCTGGCAAGTGTCCATGAGGGTCGTTTTCTGCAACCGCAATGGTTGTGGAGGTCCCCCGCAGTGGTTAGAAGTGGTGGTGGTGTTGGTCGGTGAAGAGGGAAATGGTGCTTGGAATGGTGGTGGTCGCTGCCCTTGCTCCCCCTCCCTTGAGAGTTGGACATGGATGTATGGGGCAACAACGAAGGGGAGGGTGAAGGTTGGCGGACATGGAGGCTAAGGAGATGGTGTAAGAAGTACCAGGAGAGAAAGAGCTTCTACACATCTCCCGCTAGGACGTGGGTGGATGGAGCGAGGGGTGCATGGAGACATGGGAACAGGGATGTGGTTTGTTACAGATGTAGGAGGTAGGGCCATATGGCAGCCACCTGTAGGGGTCAGGTCGTCTGTCTTGCACGTGGGGTGTGGAGCATAAGAAAGACTCCTGCTTTAAGGTGGGGACGGCGAGAACTAGTGGGGGTAACGCCTCTTGTGACCAGATTCGGGTGAGGGCCCACCACCCCCTTCCTCCCCCTGAGGGTTTCAGCCAAGTTTTAGATGTGGAGATTCCGCTTGCTGATGACATCTTGGCCGCTAAGATGGTGTTGCGGGGATCCCTGATTGGGGAGAATGTGGTGGGGACCTCAGCTTTTGATCAGATCCATCACTTGGTAAGTAGTTTAGCCCTCTCTTCTCCAGGCTAGAAGGTTGCCGTGTTGAATAGATAGCGATTTGTGTTGTTTGGCTTGGGGATGGTCAACGTTGAGAATCTTCATTTTCGCACCACGTGTTTTGAGGGCTTCACAATTGTGTGGCGCCTGGTCTCGCCCTTTGATGGGGCCCTTCAGGAGAGACCTCCTCAGAGAGCAAAAATCAGAAGGGGGAGGTTGGAGGTGTGGAGTTGCCTTTGCATTTGAGGACATGTGGGGTGCTAGCAGAGGCAATAGCAAGCTTCACGGTGCTTGACGATTGTGCTATAGTGGGGTTGTGTGAAGGAGACGGGAGATCGGTGGCTATGGATGTTAAAATAATTCGTGGGGGGCCGATACCCGAGAGGATCATTCTTCGCTACAGAGGATGCTCATGGCTCTTGTGAATTAAGATCTCTATTTGCAAGGAGGAGATTGAGAAGGAGGAGCAACGATCATTTGCAGATGCTATGCGAGGGGAGTGTCTGGACAGGGCCAACTGGTCCATCTATGAGGGTCGTTTGGGATTGAAAAAGTGAAAGGAACACCATGTCTCGGGGGATTTGAGGTTGGAGATGGAGGTGGTAGACCAATCAGTTTGGGAAGGGGATGAAATGAACATTGAGGAGAGGGAGCATGCGGCTATGGCAATAGAGGATGTCGAACAGGGGTTGGGTGATTGTGGACAGCAAGAGGGGAAAATTGTGGGATTGTTCACTTTTCATGCTCCTGAGGGACTGAAGTTCAGCGCTAGCTCATCCTCGCAGGGGAAGTTGATCAGATCTCCATACAAATTGAGGGGACGAACGGTGGGAGGAGGGAAGGTGATTGACGAGAAAATAGTAGCGGATGTTTTGAATGTGGAGCAGGTTGCCACAATGAAGGCGGGGAGTGATCAAGTGGTGGGATGAAGGTCCTAACTTGGAATGTGTGTGGGCTGCACGATGGGTTCCATAAGGCTTCGCTGGCTCGATACTTGCATGACTGGGAAGTGGATTCGCACTCTTACAAGAGACACACATTGAAGAGGAAAGTGCCTCTGTACGGCAATCTTTATTGTAGGCTAGACAAGCTGATGTGTGCTCTATGGCAGCTGTGGGGAGATCTGGAGGGTTCGTGGTTTGGTGGAAGTGCTCTCGTTTGCAGCTTGTTGATCTGTGGAGAGACCAGTACGAAATTTCTTACAACTTCAGATCTGTCTGTGGGGAGCATGAGCTCTTTGTCACATGTGTTTATGGCCTTATGCTGCTAATCATAAGAATGTCTTATGGGAGGAGCTTCGTCAGGTGGCTGGGAAAACGACAGGGAAGCCTTAGCTCATAGGTGATGATTTTAACTATACTTTATCAGAGGATGATCAGGCTAGCAGGAGACTAGATCAAGTGACGCTTGGATTCTAGCTAGCAATGGCAGAAATGGGTTTGAATGAGTACCCTTCGACTGGAGTAGAGTATACATGGAGGAACGGTAGTGGACTGATGTCCAAGCTGGATAGGTTCTTTGGGAATGCAGATCTGTTGGAGAAGTTTCAGTTATCCTTAGTGGTAGGGTTGGAGCGACCATTCTCTGACCATACCCCATTATTGTGGGATTGCAAGGAAGGTGTCTCTTACGGTACTTATTTCAAGTTTAAGAAGTCATGGCTGAGAGAGGCAGGATGCAAAGATATGATAGCAAGATGGTGGACGGCTAAACAGATGGAGGGCACAACAACCTTCAAATTAGCCACCAAGTTAAGGGAGTTGAAGGACTTGTTGAAGGAATATAAAAGTAAGTCTGATTCGTTGAGGGAACATCGACGTGCCGAGGCTTTGGAGATGGTGAAGAGCCTTGATGTTAGGGAGAACTTGGGGCTGATGACAGAGGAGGAAAGAGGGCAACGTAGGCAGTGGCAGGTGGTGGTTGTAGAGGAGGATTTGAAGAGAGAAGTTGATTGGAGGGAGAAATCACGTCAGCTGTGGTTGAAAGAAGGGGATGCAAATACTAAGTACTTCCACTTGGCTGCAAGTTCTAGGTGAAGATACAACTTCATCTCTTCGTTGAGATCTAGGAAGCAGGTTTTTACGTCCACCAGTGATATTAAGAGGGAAGCAATTAGATTTTTTAAGGAGGCAACCTGATCTTCAGGAAGAGGACAATGGAGATTGAAGACTTCTGACTTTCCTAGGTTGGGGCTGGTGAAGGGTGAAATGTTGGTTCGGCCCATTCTAGAGCATGAGGTAGTTGAGGCAATGGCAGATCTAAATGCTGAAGGGACGTTTGGACCGGATGGGTTCCTATTTTTTTTACAAGGAGTTTTAGTCGGTTGTGAAGAATGATGTGATGGAGGTCATTAGGGAGTACCAAAGTGGTAACTCTGGTTTTGAAAGACTAAACAAGTCCTATATGCTCTTGTTACCAAAGAAAAAGGGGGCAGAGAGCTTAGCGGAGTTTAGACCGATTGCATTGTCGAATTCCATTTATTTGATAATTAGAAAGATCTTGATGAACAAATTGAAGGGAACCTTACAAGATCTGGTTTGCCCAGTGAAGTCAACGTTCCTTCCCAACAGATCACTATAGGAGTCGTTCATCATGGTGCAGGAAATGGTCATGGGTTGGCAAAGAAGGAGGTGTAAGGCATTTATGTGGAAGGTTAACTTCAGCAGGGCCTATGAGTCGGTGTCCTGGTCCTATTTGTGGGAAATATTTAGATGGAGAGGATTCCCAGCTTCTTGGATACAATGGATGAAGAGGCACATAACAACTTCGTCATTTTCCCCACTAATTAATGGGAGGCCATGTGGTACCTAGATTCAACCGCAATGTGGGGTTCGGTAGGGATGCCCACTAGCCCCCTTGGTCTTTATTTTGGATGTGGATACCTTAGCTAGATTCGCCTGCAAGCTGTCTAATGAAGGTCTGCTGAGAGGCTATTCGATGTCGAACTCATGTGTCGTGGCTCCGATCCTTCAGTATGCCGATGATATAGTCTTCTTCGTGGAGGGGGGCAAGAATGAAGCAGGGGTGCTTTATAAGATGGTCTCCATGTTTAGGGAAATCTCAGGCCTGAAGCTGAATGGTGACAAGTCGTCGTTGGTATGCTTTGGCATGGTTGATCAGGAAAATCATATGCTCTCTTCCATTTTGCATATGCCAATTACTTATTTGCCAATGAAATACTTGGGGTTGCCTTTGAGGACCTCTAAATTAAAAAGAGTGATTAGCGTGTCCTGTTTTAGAAGATTATGGCTAAGCTTGAGAACTGGAGCAGTCGCTTCCTCTCCAAGGGTGGCCATTTGATCCTCAGTTCTGTTATCACCTCTATTCTAATGTTTTTCTTTTCAATGTTCATATCACCGAAGTCAGTGTGGAAAAGATTGGGTGTGATGCGCAAGCGGTTCTTCTAGAAGGGAGCCAAATCCGAAGGGAGTTTCCTTTAGCCAGTAAGATGAGAGAGGTTGTGTAGGCCTAAGAAGCAAGGAGGGGTGGGGATTTAATGATTCTCTATTACTAAAGTGGCACAATGTCCTTCATTCTGGAATTCAATGGTGCAGGCCATCTAGAATAACTGGGAGCATTTTCAGCCACTCATTGGCAATGGGGTTCATTTTTTGTTCTAGAGGGATAAGTGGTCTCAGCATGGTGTTTTGAAGGTCAAGTTCCCGCGTGTGTATAGTGCAGCCCCTGATAAATTTATATCTATGAAGGACAGTTGGGATGCAAACCGTAGAGAGTGGCTTATTGCAGGTAGCAACTTGAGGGAAGGTGGGCGTTCACGTGAAGAGGCTGATAGAATGAGGCATGATCTGGAGGCCTTTCAACCGTAGGGTGGAGTGGACACCTTTGGCTGGGTGCATGGGAGATACCCGCCTGCTGGGGCATATGAATATTTGGTCGGTGCTGATGATGATGTTGATCGACAGTGTACACTATTCTGGAATTTACGTATCCCTCTCAAAGTTTAGATCTTTCTCTGGCTATGTAGAAGGGAGGGGCTCATCATGGGGGAGCTATGACACAAAAGCATGGGAGTTCCGTTGCAATAATGTCCCTTATGTGGATTCCCTTCAGATAGTGCAAGGCATTTATTCTCTTCGTGTTTGGTGACAGATCAAGTTTAGAGATCCATTAGGGGGGAACCCCTTCCTACATGGGAGGGAATATGGAGAGGCTTTCAAATGGCAGGCAAACCCCATATGAAGATGGTTGCAGTTCTGTGGTGTGTCTAGAGGGCAAGAAATGAGGGTGTTTAGGGGGGTGCCTATTTGTATGGAGCACATTGTATGGGAGAGTGGCTCTCTATATCGAACTTGGAGTGAAAATTTGTAATTTCATTTTCCCGATAGATTAATAAAATTTTTCCCAGTTTACTATCATCTTTGATAGCATCCCTTTCTTTTTCAAAAAAAAAATTCTTTGACTTCCTTAGGGAGTAATTCATTAAACAATACATACTCATTCCAAGAGTCACTCCAAATCCTAAGTCTTGATTCCTCAACCATTTGTTCATCCTCCTCAAAATTGGACTCCACATCTTCCCGAGCTAATGATTCATCCATGAATTCATCTTTCATGTCCACTTCCTTAGGGAAATCTATCTGGGGTGATTGATTCTCAACTATGATGGGCGAGTCCTCAGATAGATGGATGTCAAGGATAAGTTCCTTAAGGGTTGGGTTGGGGTTGGGCTCACGAAGGGTAGGATGGGGTTCCACCACATGATCAAACGAGGAAATGGTATGAACAACATGACCTAAAATCGAGTCATTAGGAGTGAGAAAGATAGTGTCATCGGGGTCAAGGTCCTCTAGTTGTACCATCTTCCCTTTCTTCTGACTCCAATACAACTCGGGTGGATAATCAATGAGATCGTCCTCCTCTAATGGCCATATCTCATAAGTGGAGTCCTTGTGATAGCTACTTCTCAAAACAGGATCCCTATGTTCTATATTTTCCTCCAAATCATTTTGAAGATCAAGGATGTAGAGGTAGGGATCAAAATCAGTCACGGGTGAGTAGCTAAGTTGCCTAATTTCCTCATTTAATCTTTAACTATTCCCCAAAAGCTCTCATATGGATTCCATCATTTCCACCTATTATTTTTGCATTTCTAACATAAATGAGTAGAGGCTACTATCAAATCAGGGGGGAATAATCAATCTCAGGTTGCCTAAAGGTATCAGTCCAATCTCGATAAAAAAAATCATATAGGGTAGGAGGGTTAGGTATTTGCATACTAATGGGGACTCCAGGTGTAAGAAATCCCACTCCTAGGCTCTGTTTGAAATAATTGGAAGTTATCGGGACAGTATCCCAAGGTGGGAATATAAATGACCCCATGAATTGTCATTATATCCATCAAAGGATGGATAAGCTCAGGGTATGGGATAACGGTTTAACAATGGGAAGTATTGGATCCAAAAGTTTGAAGGATAGAAGTAAGGGGGATCCATTACTTTTAATTGAGTGGTTTAAACTCTCACAAGTTTTTGTTAATTCTAAATTGATTTCAAAGATGTCCTAGAGAGTTCTTACCACCCTCACCAACAATTCAAATGCCAGTACAGCGGGACTCTATTTTTAGGTCTCTACTTTTGGTTCAGATTGGTGGGCAAGAAAGTTATGCAAACATTGCGCATCCTAACTGACCTTTGCTTGTGCTTAAAACCTACTCGCAAGGAAAAAATTCTCGAATCAAGCCTACTCACAAGAAACCAAACTAACATGGTGATATAGACTCGTTGATTTCTTACTAAGTTCCCCTGTGCAACAAGAAGAGGTAAAATATTTCCTAATGACCTATGTATGTTGTGCTCAATGCTTGACGTGTGCAACACACGTGCATTTGAGTTTTGGAAATCTTGCAATCAAGTCCTTTAGCACGCAATTTTAGGTCACTATTTTTAAGTCCAACCTCTTAGCAGTCCTAATTTTTAAGGTAACCACTTGATTACTGAATTCAAACAACTTCAATGGTCTTTGATTTAAGTCCAAATATGCATATGCATGACAGATGTTGATGCTAGATCAGAAGATGCACCTTACTCTAGCATTCTGCATGCAAGTATGATGCAATTCAAAAAGATCTAGAGGTAGCAAAAATAGATTCCTAGAATGCTCGTCCTACATGTGCTACTTTTAGGCAATTAGCTCGAGATTTATTTTTGTCATTTTTATTTTTGAATTTTTTTTACCTATTTTTTATGTCAAGCAAACAAACCCACTAACTACCTAAACTAGCTATCTACTAATATACAATCCACTAAAATAAAATAAACGTATAGTCTAAACAAATGGGAGCATACTCCCAAAAAATTTTGCCCCTCCATACAAGAGCATTAAATAGTTAAATCTAATGGGAACAGACTCCTAAAAATTTCCCATCACAAGTCCAATAAAATCAGGTTAAAAGTTGAAGTGGCTAATGTAATCCTAAACTAAACTATGCAAAATCTTGAGGGTTGCCTTTCGTTTCTCCTCCTTCCCTATGATTTTGAAACAAGCAGGTCACGACCATTCCCAAGCGGCCTCAGTGAACTCTCATGCAAATGACATTCAATGAGAATGAAAACCCAATTTTCAAGTCAAATAAGCAATGATATGCAATGCAATCACTAATAATTTATGTGATGACAATGAGTATGACAAGGAAAACTTCTGATGTGAATCCTAAGTAAATTAGCTGGGTGCACAACTCTAAAGAGTTCTCACAAATCCAACAAAGTCTGAAATTCAGACTGACCCTTTGTTACGAAAATGTGTAAACTGTATTGAAAATGACAACAGAAAGTTTTGAGGATTTTTCTGGAAAAACTACATTAATCAAGGGAACTCAAAAAAATTTAATTGAAAACGGAGCTTCATAGAAAATATGAAATTCGTGCAAGCTACTGCACGGTAGCAACCATTCAGTTCGACACCCCTTCACTAATTGGTCAATATCTAGCAGCACACTTGGAGTTAGAAGACACAACACATACCATTTGAAAGCTCATTCAATGATCTATCATCAGGCGAAAATTCAGAATTTTTCGCAAGCAAATCAAGGGTCAAATTTAATCTGGAAAATTGCGTCAGAATAATCCACAGAATCTAAAAAATGCGAAACACCGCCACTCCGAGATTTTTATCTTCGCACAAACCTGGAGTTTGGCCACGAAATTCCTAGGTGTGATAGCCGACATAAATATGCATAATAAGTAGCCATATTGGATTTTTTGGCACGTAATTCAAGGTCCAAAAAAGTTCAGGCAGATCAATGTCAGAACAACCCTCGGAGTGGAGTTAAAACCTTATAAATGTGATGTGGGCGACTAAACGAGATTAAGATGTGGTCCTAGCATCCCTAGCAACAAGGCCATCTGTTCGACTCCTTCGCCAAGGGATTAAAATATATAACTGAATCGTTGCGTGCCGACGAAAACAAGTGAATCAAAAATTATTTGAATTAAAACCAGGAATAGCGGATTTGATGTTGAACCCCATAGAGGCTATAAAACACACGTACCAATTTTCATTATTTAGAAAAATAAAAACATAGTGCAAACCAGTAATTGAAACGGAGGTGAGTCACTCCCCTCGTGCGCTGGAAGTGCGGGTGGTCGCGTTGGTAATCGGAGATGATGCACGTCCCTCGTGCTGTCACCACGAAGAAGAGGTACGTGGGCGGTGAGGAGTCGTGGAGACGTGGTGATCGTCGTGACGGAGGTTGCACGGAGAGGCGGTGATGGAAGTCGACGGTCTGAAGGTGGTAGGCAGTGATGGCTGGGATTGGTGGTCGCCGGCAGTGGTTAGAAGTGGTGGTGGTGTTGGTGTTGGCCGACCTTGGTGGTGGTCGTGTAAGGTGGTGGTGGCCGTTAGTGTTCGCTGGTGGTACGTTGTCGCCGGCAGTGGTTCGAAGTGGTGGTGGTTTTGATCGGTGACGAGTGAAGTGGTGGCTGGAATGGTGGTGGTCGCTGCCCTTGCTCCCCCTACTTTGAGATTTGGACGTGGATGTATGGGGAAGGGGCGGGGGGGTTGGCAATGGAGAGGCGGGGGTGAGGTCTCCGGCGGTAGGGCCTGCGCAGGGTGTGGTTGTCGCGAGTCTGAGAAGGGTAGCGCTGGGGGGTGTGTGTGGTAGCGAGGAGTGAGGGATTAGCGCTCCTGTCCCTGTGGGGATCGCCGGTGTGTGCGATGGGGGTTTTGGGGATGGGTGAGGGTCGGGTGAGATGGAGATGAGATGGGGGAGCAGTGGGTTGTGCTGTGTGTGCGTGTGTGGGTGCTTGAGTTATAGGGCTCAAATGAGGAGAGGTTCTGGGTCATAGAAAAAAATAAGATGGGCGCCTGGTTGGAAAGAAAAATATGTGATCAGGAAAAATGGAGGAGAACGTATTGGGTTTTATTGGCTAGAATTAGAACACAATTGGGCTAGATGTGCTTAGAAAACGCATAATTAAGAAAGGGAAAGAGATGTATTAGATTTGGATAAAGATAGGATCTTCACTAAAATACCTACAATTGAAATAAACTAAACATTATTATTTATATACATATCAGGTTATGAAATGCTATAAATTTATGTAAACTTAGGTACTAATGCATATAATTATTCTATAACTTAAACATGAATATTAATGTCTCTAAAATGTAGGAATCAACAAATTTAAGCTTATAAATAGTCTATTGAAATAAATTCATCAGTAAGTGTCCACGAGGGGTATTTTCTGCAACCAATGCAGTGGGCCACAATCTGTCGACTGAAGAAAAAGAGTGGACATAGGGTACAGTGGGTCAAGCAAGTGGCTAACTCCTTGATCCTAAAGTGGGCATCCAAACTTTTCCAAAAATAGCATGGGATGTGGCAGGACATACTACATGACTCATATGGTGAGGCAGTTCCTTCAAAGGGGTTACTTAGCACCACCAAGGCAAGTCTCTGTTCTAGAGATCCATGGTGGATGCGGTAATGGATCACTAAGAGCACTTCCAACCGTTGCTTGGGTATGACACTGACTTTTCGTTCTGGCAGCATGACTAGACAGGGGATGGAATGTTGCCGAAGCGGTTCCCAAGGTGCTTCTCCCTCTCCCACCAGCAGGACATCATCGTGGCAGATTGTTGGAGAGCAAACCTAGAGGCCTTGGTCCTACCCTTGCCTAAGAGTCCCACTATTAGGAGCTCTACTACAAAACAAGGGGTCCTCCTTGAAGAGCTGTCACACCACAAACCACTCCTTGGACTCAACAGGTACCTCTGGAGACATAGGGTTTACTAGCCTCGACAAGCTTACAGCATACTTGTTGGGGATCTATTGCCTGACAAGGCAGATGTGCAATGCAATCATTTGTGGTGCATTAAAGTGCCCTTGAAAGTGAGGATTTTTCTTTGTCTAGCTAAAAAGGAGGGGCTAGTCACTAGGAGGCTACGACAACATTTGATGGGGATGGAGGCCCAAATATGTGCCCTCTGCTCAAGCGCTGAGGATAGTACGACACATCTCATGGTGGCCTACCCCTTTATATAGGAGGTGTGATCCGAGGTGTGTAGGGAGCCCCTTCTATCCTGAGAGGACTTATGGCAGCACCTGGCAGACAACAGGCGTAACAGGGTTGGATGACAGCTGTGTTGTGGGGGCTCTGACTGACGTGGAATAATCTTATCTTCTATCAAGCTAGAATGTGGTTGGCAAATGTAAGTAAGGATGTCTAGAGTTGAACATATTTTTTATCCTCGTATTTGTAATTACTTGATTTATTAATAACAGTTTAGATGACTACCAACTATGCAAACGACTTTCTTTCCAAAAAAGAAAAAACATACTAAACATAGGACCTGTAAGAATGCAAAGTAGTCTTTGTAATTACATTCTATTTATTAGAGTAGGCATCATAACAAATCTAATTTAAGATATTGACATTGCACATAAAATTAATATTTATTATAACAATGATAAACATAGGATTAATAAATAATCCCTAATAGTTGCAAGGAAAAAAATAATTTAGCTTTGTTTTGTAATCTTTTTAGTTTAAATCTTCTTGATATCTACAATAATATTATTGTAGCTTATTTGGTTAAATCGATTGTTAATATTTTTATTTGGGTAATTGAATAAGAAAGAATCGTTGATACTCAAAAGCAATAAATTTTCAACATTTAGACATTACGAAAAGAAACTTGAAATGTCCTTCAAAACAAAATGCGAGAAGTTTTGAATATATGGATAGAAGGAATATCATTTATCCCTTATACTGGCCCACCAATTAGCTTTAATGCTACGAAATCTTTAGTAATGGAAAACTCTATTATAACGTATCAAACCATATATATAAAAAAAAAAGACGTTTTTGAGTGAAATGGAGTCCATTTACTACCATCATTAAAGCTGTTTTTCACCATAAACTAATCACATCTAAAATAGCACAACGGAGAGACAATCACATATATTCCCACGTTTTGTTGCCATCATTGAAGTAAAAGGGTCATGCATATTCGAACGAGTTCAGGAATGAGCCTACTCTAGTGAGATGTTTATTTTCACATAAGCATTAAATTCATTATTGGCTATGCTTGTACATGTTATGCATAATTTCTAATATGCTTGAAGAAATATTCATGTTATTAATGGAGGGTGTGAGATCTCAATGGATAGATCTGTTTGCTTTATAGATTTCTTGAACTTTTACGATGATAATAATAAGGTGTAACCTAAATAAGGTGAGCCTTTTTTGATAGGGTAATGATATATATACTCCCTCATATATCCACCTTCGTACTTGAGATGGCTAGGATGCCTAGGTGGATCATATATATATGTAGCAATATCCCCCTCCCCCCTTCCCCCAACTGCAGGCAGTAACAGCAATGATGTCAACCCACATTTTGAATTTGAAAATTCATCTATAAAAGGAGGACCACCCCCCTCCCACCACATCGCCAACACTCCCACCTACAACTCGTCGGCAACCTGCTCCGACTGCCGCTAAGCTCCTCCTCCGCGCCAAGCTCCTTGAATACTGCAGGCTCGAGCTCCTCGACGGAGAGCTTGACGACCGGCGAGCATGTCGAGCTCCTCTCCACTTCCAACCTCCTCCGACCTCGAGCTCCTCCACAGCGAGCTTCATGATGACCTCCAGCACGATGACCTCGATCTCTACCTCGACCACGGCAACGAGCTCGACGATAACCTCAACCTCGACGGCTACCTCGACGTCGACAACGACCTCGACCACGATCTTGACCTCGACAATGGTGACCTCGACCTCGACATTAACATCAATGGTGACCTCGACAACAACCTCGGTGGTGACCTCAACCTCAACCTTGGCAGCAAGCTTGCGGTGGCCGCGTTGTCGACAACGATTACCTCAATGGCAACCTCGACATCGACAACGACCTTAACCACGATCTAGGCCCCGATAGCGGTTACCCTTAACCAGTGTTATCATGCTTTCCCTAATACCTGTGTCATGTCTACCCCCCAGATTCTCCATTCCATACATGTCACCTGCCATCGGCAGGATGTTTCGTACTTAGCTCCAATGTATGAGATGTCAGTCATTTGTAGTTTTTTTATTTTCTCTATAATTTCCCTTGCCCTTCCATAAGCATCTTCAGTATTCATTCTGAATGTATTGCTACTATTCTTTATTTGCCGACGACAAAAATTCAAAAGTCATCACAAACCATCTGTGGTTTATTTCTACTTGAAGCAGCCTTATCAAAATTATGCAAAATCTTGGGAGTCACACACTTAACCAATGTTATCATGGTATCCCTGATACTTGTGTCATGTCTATCCCAAATTTCCTTCTGGACTCTCCACTCCATACATGTCACCTACCATCAGTAGGATTTTTCATTATTGGCTCCAATGTATGAGACGTTAGCCATTCGTTGTCGTTTTCTTTTCTCTATAACTTTCCTCGTCCTGTCGTAAGCACCTTAAATATTAATTATGAATGTATTGCCACTCATCTTCATTTGCCAGCAGCAGAAATTCAAAATGGATGAGTTTCTTCTATCAGCAGTACATATGGATGAACTATGTAATATATGTGAATGTCACTGATTCCTTAGTGTGTCACTCGTTGCTACTGTTGACAATAAAATTAAAGTAGTTGAAGATGTTGTAAGCACAATGATATTCACCCCTTCAGTCTGCTATAGGCATAGTTCGTGTAAAATTTGTATGTTACAGTAGGCATCTTTGATAAGCATAGTAAAGTGTGTATAGATTCTACTTCATAGACCATTTATACTGCTATTGGCAGCATTTGAAAATGCTTCAAGCATCATCTAAAATGTTGTAGGCATCATTCATAACCACCAACCATAATGCTACCAACGTTCTGAAATTTGTACTACCGCTGGCAGCATTGTTAACAAATCCGTAGTAATGTTGACAGTATTGTTAATATAATGACCCGTAGCTTTTTTAGTCGGATAAGACGTCTGGGTTGCCAATCAGACGTCTATTCGGACGTCTAGACGTACGTCTGGACATCTGGACGTACGTCCGGACGTCTGAAAGTAGAAGAATAGCACATATTCTTTTCGCTCTGCGTGCGGGTGGCGCGTAGAGATCCGTTCTCTCTCCTTCACCCCTCACCTGAGCCCTAACTCCCCTCCTATATAAACCCTTCACCTCTTCCCCCTTCAACCCTCACACCACTCCAACCACCGCCACCTCCACCTTCTCCTGCAACAGCCGCATCCCCCTCCCGTCTCTACTGCAGTCGCGGCGAGGAAGGAGAGCCACCGGCGAGGGGAAGGCGAGGAGGAGTGAGAGCGAGAGGGTGTGAGGGAGTGAGAGCGAGGTAGGAGGAAAACGATCGTGGGAGCTCGGTGGAGCTCGACAAGGAGCTTGTGGGAGAGAGGAGGACGTCGGCGAGGAGCTTCTCAAGCTCCTACAGCTGCTGGAGCTGCCGCTGCAGGCAGAGGTGGGAGTGGAGCGAGCTGTGAGGGAGTTCTGATACTGGAAGTTTCTAGTATCAGACGTCTGCAATGAAGTCCAAACGTCTGAAATGAAGTCCAGACGACTGGTGAGGCACCAGGACACCCGGAGCTGAGGCCGAACATCTGAAAGTGCAATATCGCAAGGTATGTATCTTCCTGCACCATGCAGATCGTAGTGTAGGGTGGCTGATCATAGTATCTGTGGGTGCTCGTACGTAGGTGCAGGCATTGGGAAGGCGCATGGTGCGCTTTCCCAAGTACTTTTGGATGTCTAATCACGTCGTCAGACATCCGGAGGTACTTCCAAACGACCGGAGACCTTGTCCGACGTCTGAAGCTGCCCTCAGACGGTCACAGAGGGAGTCTAGACATCTGAAGTAGCCACAGGAAGTGTAAGGTGAGTTTTAACGTCTTTTAAGACGTCTGGGACTAGTCCCAGACGTCTGATTTTGGTTAGTAATAGCATTTTTGGCCTGTTTAAGGCCCAAAACGAATAGGATTTCCACAAATGAAGTACCGTTGTTTCCACGTGAGTTCCTCTACGTGTTCGTGTTGAGTATCTACTATTTTGAGCTCATCTAATGTACATTAGTCGCTGGTAAAGGTTACCAGCCGGTGGCATGTTCAGGGCCCGCGGAGACGACGAGATTTGCAGCACAAGCCCCCATTCCTCCTGTGATACCCAGTAGAGTGGTTTAATTCAGTTGTTAATATTTAAATAAGAATGTACTTGGTTGGAATAATCGAATTGAACTCTAGGATGTGGAATGAACCCTAGGGTAGAAATGAATGAGCCTATTTGAGCTGTCCTGTTTACTTGAATGTATAGTTAAAATAAATTGCTAGCAGATGCCTTTAATATAATTACGAGATGCATGTTAAAATATGAGCTGCTTATGTGTAAATGAGAAATTAAACTGTGAAACCACAAGTTGCATGTTTATGATTGAGAACTGAATTATGAAAATACGAGATGCCTATATATGGATGAGGAATGAGTTATGAAACATGAGATCTGGATTTGGATGAATGAGATGAATATGAGCCTGAACCCTACGGGGAATTAAGAGTAGAACTCCTGCGGATGAAAGGAATCTGGAATGTAGACGGGGAGTATGCTGGCCCTTGTGTACGCGGTACCAAGGGGAGTAACTGCCCCTTTTTAGTGTAAGGCAGAGCTAGCCTCCCTTGGGTTGAGACCCGAGATTAGGATTGGCCACTCTACACCGACTCCTGTTGGCCCTCACGTACGTGGTACCGAGGCGTTCTACTAGTGTAGAGAGGAAGCTAGCCACCCCACGGGGCCCGGGGTTCAACTAGCCACCCTACATCGACTTTGTTAGGCCCTTTGGGCAAACCGGGGTAGTCAGACGAGGGTACGTGAACTGTGGAGGGGCGAGACTCCTATTTGGTTCTGAGGGGAGAGACCCCTATTCTGAGAGGGCAAGGCCCTATACTGTTCCATGCTGTACTTTGGGTATACCCGCTAGCAGAAATAACTGACCGCGTGTCAGTTCGATATAGCTACCCGTGTGCTTATCACGCGTGCCGTAGTCACCGCTACGTCTTGACAGCGACCTTGGGGTGGTTGACTGGGTGTAGGACTACCACGGGGAACTCTCCCAGCCAGGAGAGCACCACGTGTACCTTCTACTCTATGAAAAAGACTGCAATAAAGATCGTTCCCACAAGGAACATGCAAGATCAAGAAATAGATGAACCAGAAACACATAAATGAGATAAATAAAAATGAGAAATAAACCTTCTTGTTGCTTTTACTTTACTTGTACATAGATAATATAAACACCACTCTACTCAGTGTTCGCTGACCCCGTCTTTTCATAACACTGTTCAGGATCAGGAGTTGTGCAGCCCGAGTTTCCGACTGCAAAGGGTGCTGGGCCCAGCCGTAGTTGTTTTTCAGCTCTTTCGCTTTTCTACTGTTGTAATGAGTAATGGACACATATTTTACTGTTCCTGTTACTTTCTGTTTCCTTTCCGATTTATGTTGTTGTTGTGGTGGCATGTACTATGTTTTCAGACAGTTGTTCTACTTTCTTTACTGCCTCGTACTTTTCTTCTACTTAGTTATATTGCATGTGTGAATGTGGTTTATTTTTCTGCTTTTGGTTATTTCTTGTTGGACGACTAGGTATTGGGATTAGTCGAGGTGAGTCGATCTCGGGTCCTGTAGGGATCCGACAACCGAGACGTAACAAGATGGTATCGGAGCAAGGTCATCCTGAGAAATAAACCAATTGGATTAAGAATAACCACTCACATGCATATAACTAGGATAGCCACCACAACGTATTGCTTTGATATTCGTTTCTGAGTCTTTTTCTCGATGTAATCCGGTATCGTTGACACTCTTGTTCTATCTCTTGCGTCCCCTTGCAGGAGATGCCTCTTCGAGGAGTTCCTGAGGCAGGCCGTGGTCGTGGCCGTGGACAAGGTCAGAGGGGCAGACGTGCCAAACCTGAGGCACCAATTGACCTAACTCTCCTCCCGGGCATTCAAGCCCAAGATCTCGCCCAGCTGATCAGAGACATCGTGCGAAAGGAACTCCACCAGCCTCCATGGGCACCTCTTCCTAAGGACGTGGAGGGGGAGTCCTTGGTGGGACAGAGAGACCGTCGCAACGTCGGACGAGCAGGAGGGGGAAGGGGTAATCCTCCACCACCCCCACCACACTTTGACACTTCCGAGCACGAGCCCTCCTTGCCTGGAGGCGTGCCCGTCCCCCCACTGCAACTACACCACGAGCAATCCAGACAGTTCCGGAAGCTGAAGCCCCCCTCCTTCAAGGGGGATGAAGACCCGTCTGAGGCAGAGGACTAGCTGGAGCAGAAAGAGAAGGTGTTTGATACCCTTCGCCCTCCTGCTGAGTGCCACGTGGCCTTTGCCACGTACCAGCTAGAGAGTGCAGAACACAGGTGGTGGGGGGAAATCAGAGGCCAGGAGGGAAGAGAGCCGACGTAAGACCAGTTCGTGGCTCTCTTTTGTGAGCAATACTTTCTGTAGACCTAGCAGAACCAGAGGAGACGGGAGTTCCACACTCTCCGCCAGGGACATTGATGGTTAGCGTGTACTACACGCTTTTTCTGGAGTTGTCGTGTTTCGCCCCGACAACTATGTCTACTGAGGAGGAGCGTCTGTGGAGGTTTACTGAGGGGCTTCGACCTGCTATTTAGGGGTATGTCAAACCCCTGAAGCTGCCCACTTTCTCTTGTGTGGTTAAGGCAGCCATGACTTACAAGGAGACCAACCCGGCCGCGCAAGACACTGACAGCGAACGGAAGATGCCCTACCAGCCAGAGTACTCTCAGGGTCTCCAGGAGAGGAGGCACACGGTGCCCGCAAGAGAGCCGTCCCGTTCTGCGGGGCCATCAATGGCCTTTGAAGGCCCCAGACAGGGGCCAGTTGCCAGCACCGGACCCCTGCCCAGCTGCCAACAATGACCTATGGAGGGAGGAGGACATGTACCCCTCTACTACCAGTGTGGCTAGTCGAGCCACATCAGGAGGATCGCCCATCTAAGGCCGGAGCACAGCAGATGCTCTCCACATCGAGTGCTGGAGGCCGAGCAAGCAGTCGAGGTCACCAAGCGCGTGGGGGAGGGCAGCAATCACGAGGAGGGTACCAGCCAACTGCTACTCACCCGACCCAGAGTGTAGCTACTTCATCTACACCAAGAGCTGAGAGGTGTATCAACACCTTGACACACAGAGATGCCAGGGCTTCGAGTTCTGTGGTAGCAGGTCTGGTTACTGTTTCTGGCAGATTAGTGTACGTACTTTTTTATTCCGGCGCCACACACTCTTTTGTCGCTATGAGTTTTGCCGTCAGTTTGAGGCAGGGCAGTGTACTGTTAGAGGATCCGCTTGTGATCAGAGGCCCAGGTGGGCAGTTGTTTGTAGCCGAGGAGGTCTACATGAACTGCGAGGTCAGTATAGGGGGATACAGCCTCCCTGCTGACCTGATTATGATCCAAATGGAGGATTTTGGCGTGATCCTAGGGATGGGCTGGCTGTTCGCCTATCACGCCCTGGTAGACTGTTTCGGGAGGAAGATCATCTTCTCCATACCAGAGTTGCCTCCCTTTTAGTTTCACGGACAACCGGTGGACGGAGGTTTTAGATGCATCCCCGCACTTCGGGTAGCTAGGCTTTTGAGCCAGGGGTGTGAGGGCTTCTTGGCTTGTGTAGTGGCAGAGCCTAGCCCCGTGACTGACTTTCAGAGTATCCCGATGGTTTGAGAGTACCCCGACATTTTTTCAGAGGAGCTGCCAGGACTACCGCCTGAGCGTGAGATCGAGTTTGAGATCTCACTAGTACCGGGGACTAGCCCCATTTCTACTGCACCGTACCGGATGGCACCGCTTGAGTTGCGAGAGCTCAAGTCACAGTTATAGGACCTGCTAGAGAAGGGCTTTGTGAGACCCAGTGCATCCTCGTAGGGAGCCCCTGTGCTGTTTCTGAAGAAGGACGGTACTCTGCGACTTTGTGTCGACTACCGACAGCTGAATAGGGTCACCATCAAGAACAAGTATCCACTGTCGTGGATTGACGACCTTTTCGACTAGTTGCGAGATGCCACAGTGTTCTCCAAGATAAATCTAAGATTAGGTTACCACCAGTTGAGGATCAGGGAGACCGACGTCTCCAAGATAGCTTTCTGTGCCCGGTATGGGCACTACGAGTTCCTGGTCATGTCATTTGAGTTGACCAATGCCCCTGTTGCCTTTATGGATTTGATGAACCGTATTTTCAGGTCGTACTTAGACCAGTTTGTGGTGGTGTTCATCGACGACGTACTCGTTTACTCGTGGGATCACTCGTAGCATGGATAGCGTTTATATATGATCCTAGATACCTTGAGGCAACGTAGGCTGTATGCCAAGTACAGCAAGTGCAAGGTTTGGTTGAGACAGGTGACTTTCTTGGGCCACATGATTTCAAGAGATGTATTGGCTGTGGAACCAGCCAAGGTAGAGGCCGTACTCAGGTGGAAGAGGCTGCGCACAGTGACAGAGATACGCAGCTTTTTGGGACTGGAAGGTTACTACCGGCAGTTTATCAGAGGATTCTCTCATATTGCGCCTCCTATGACCCAGCTGATCTGGAACGACGTGCCCTTCACCTGAACAGATGAGTGTGAGGCATGTTTTCATAAGTTGAAGGAGAGACTGACTTCGGCTCCTGTACTTACCATCCCGGACAGCAGTGGCGGTTTCATGGTTTACACCGACTCTTCGTTATAAGGGTTAAGGGGTGTGCTCATGTAGCGGGATCACGTTGTTGCTTACGCTTCACGACAACTGAAGCCCCATGAGCATTGCTACCCTACCCATGACTTAGAGCTGGCAGCAGTTATCTTCGCGCTGAAGACATGGAGGCACTAACTTTACGGTGAGACTTTCGAGATTTTCACAGATCCTAAGAGCCTCAGGTACTTGTTTGACCAGAAGGAGCTTAACATGACACAGAGACGTTGGTTAGAGCTCTTGAAGGACTACGACTACAACATCTCCTACCATCCAGGGAAGGTCAATGTGGTGGCCGACACCTTGAGCCGAAAAGCGCCCGCCCACTTGGCCAGTTTATAGGCACAAGGTTGGAGACTCATGGAGGAGTTGGGCAATTGGTGACCCCGAGAGTCACAGGGGTATTGTGGGATAGTGACAGTGACGCGGCAGACATGACCTAAGCTGATAGACAGCATCATCGCAGGGCAGATGGCCGATCCGTACTTACAGGTGCTGCGAGACAGGGTGTTGACAGGAGACCCAGGAGACTTTTTCTTTTCAGATGAGATATTACACATGAGGAGACGCTTATGCGTTTCTAGGGACAAGGAGTTGTTGAGAGAGCTCCTGGCTGAGGCGCACGGGTCCAGGTTCACCAAACATCCCGAGAACACAAAGATGTACCATGATTTGCGTCGCGACTTTTGGTGGAGAAGGATGAAGCGAGATGTTGGTGAGTTTGTGCAGCAGTGTTTGGTATGCCAGCAGGTGAAGGCCGAGCACCAGAGGCCTGTAGGGCCATTGCAGCCACTTCCTGTGCCAGAGTGGAAGTGGGAGAGCATCACCATGGATTTGGTGGTGAGTCTACCAGTTATCTAACAGGGACACGACACAGTCTGGGTGATAGTAGACAGGTTGACAAAGACGGCACGTTTTCTACCGATTCGAGTCACCTTTGGACCAGCACAGTTAGCAGAGAGATACATCCAAGATGTGATGCGCCTGCACGGAGTTTCACGTAAGATCATATCTAATAGGGATACTCATTTTACTTCCCAGTTCTGGGTTGAGTTTCAGTAGGCCTTGGGGACGCGTTTGCGGTTTAGTACCGCTTACCACCCCCAGACGGACGGACAGTCAGAGAGCACCATACAAACCTTGAGGACCTTTTGCGCACCTGTGTACTAGACTGGAGAGGCTCCTGGGAGGAGCATTTGCCCATGGCAGAGTTTGCATACAATAATAGTTACCACTCGAGCATCGGCATGGCACCTTACGAGGCTCTGTACAGACGGAGGTGTACTGCATCCTTGAGTTGGGTCGAGGTGGGGACCAAGTGGGAGGTTGGTCCCAGGCTGATCTGGCAGAGTCAGGAGGTGATAGAGTAGATTCACATACGACTCCACACTGTCAGGAGTAGGCAGAAGAGCTACACTGACCAGAAGCGTAGAGAGGTACAGTTCGAGGTTGGGGATCACACCTTTCTCCGTGTTTCGCCCATGAAGGGCCTACACCATTTTGGGGTGAAAGGGAAGCTTGCGTCGAGGTTTGTGGGGCCTTTTAAGGTCCTGGAGCAGGTAGGACCCGTTGCTTACCAGCTTGCCCTTCCTCAACAGCTTTCTGGACTGCACGATGTGTCCTACATGTCCAACCTCAGGAAGTACGTCGCCGATCCCAGTCACGTTCTGAGCAACGAGAGCATCGAGGTGGGTGATGACCTGACCTACCCCAAGAGACCAGTACAGATACTAGACAGAGCCATCCGAAGTCTGAGATGGAAGCAGGTACCACTGGTAAAGGTTCTATGGAGAAGCTAGCGGTACGAGGAGGCGACTTGGGAGCTTGAGGCGGCGATGCGAGAGCAGTACCCGGAGCTTTTTGAGGGTACGTCTTTTCGAACCTATTTCGATCCTCTTTAAGTTTGTTGTGCGCTTTTACGTTAGTGAGAATAGTGTATTAAGATACAAGACACCAATAGACACCACCAACATCCCTCCATGCACGTCCTTCTCCACTATCAGTGCTCGCCACCACCATGGCCCTCCCTATTGCTCCTCCTCCACCAACAGATACCACCACCATCCCTCCCTTCTCCTCCTCCATCAATGGCTACCATCGCCGTCCCTTTTTGCTCCTCCTCCTCCCTGCCCCTTCTTGCTCCTCCTTCTCCTTCCCTTATCCATCCCCTTCTCTTCTTGTTTGCTTTTTCTTTTTTCTGTTTCCTTCTGGAATGCTAAGCTATGTTAATGATTGTGAAGAAATTAAGAAAATGAGTATCCAATCATCATTGCAATGATGTATGGTACAAAAATGTTACTGTGGATTATATACAATTGTGTACACATCCCACAAGGAATCCAGTAAAAGACAAAAAATTTATCAATGTCTAAGATGGCAGATAACGCATATTGAAATGCCATTTATAAAGTGTTGAATATATTCTTGTATTTTGTTCATTTTTGTAACTTTTGAGGTTTTTTGTCTTATCTTATAGGAAACTAACTAATATAAGTTCTTCAAATAGGTTGACAACCATTACATTCACAATTAATTTTGAAAGTCAGTATCAATTAAGAGAAGCTAATGAAGAAAATGACTTTAATGGAGAAAGAATAACATGAGCTACAACAACAAGGAGAAAGACTTGAAGCTATGGAAGTTATATTGACAAAATTGAAGCTATTAAGAGCTATGTCATAGGTTTGACTTGTACTTCTCGTAATCGTTATGTTAATGGAGAAAGAATTACAAGAACTACAATGAAAAGGGGAAAGACTTGAAGCTGTGAAAGTTATGTCGACAAAATTTAAGCTATCAAGATCTATGTCATAGGTTTTGGACTTGTACTTCTCGTAGTCATTCTTATGCAAGTAGCATTCAATGTATGAGTGGATGTTCAATCACATGACATGTATTTCTTACGTAATAAACTATAACAAATATGATTAGAAGTGATGTATGTTTTCTTATGTCAATTGGGTTCTTTGCTTATGTGATGAATGATTGTTTATATGATTAGAAGTGATGGATGCTTTCTTTGCTTGTAGTCAATTAAGTTCTTTGCTCATGTGATGAATGTTTGCTTATATGATTAGAAGTGATGAATGTTTTATTTATTTGTAGTTGATAAGTCCACTTTCGTGGACCATTATTTGACCTAAGTACTTTCTAATTAGTTATTCTTATTTGTTAATTAATTAGAAATTATATGGCAATTCATCTTAGTCTGTATATAATTTTATGCATCAATTTTACACTTAATAACATATGATATGGTAACATAATTGATTTAATGAATGCAGGTTAGGTGGAAGAGTTCAGAAGTCCATTTTTCCGTCTATAAGATGTCCGGGGACAAGGTCGAATGTCTAGGAATTGCCATCACAAACTCTTGCTTCTACATTTTTTAAGACGTCTTGAGTGATAATTAGACGTCTGATGAAGAACCGCCCGTGCTTATCTGTCGTTCCAACCACACGCGATCGTCGCGAGTGGTTGGAGACACTTGCGGCTTAAGGAAACCGAGGATGTTTTTGTTTAAAAAAGAAAGCCGCGTCCACCCAGGGGCCATCTTCTTCACCCCCTAACAGGGATCTCCTTCCTCCTCCACCGTGGACACTGCGAGCACCATGGCTTAGGCATGCTGCACCTCTGCTCTTTCTCCCTCTCGCTGATTGCATGGTGACAACGTGCAACCACAACACCACTGCACATAGCCCCCCTCAACCATCCATATTCTCCTTCCTCTTCGTTTTCTTCTTCTTCACCTTCTCCACCATCGTTCCCTGCAACCCAACTTCCAGCCGCCCTCCACGACGCCCGCAAGTGCCACCAGCCACGCACATGTGCAGCAACGCATCCCCTTGCGCGCACGCAGCACGCCCGCCCCTTCTCCTTCTCCGTTAACAGGGGGTGAAGAACCCATCACCGGCGCCACCCCCTTCCACGCAACCGCCACTCCCCGAACTTCGTTCCGTCAATGCCATCGACCTCGCCTCACCCTCACGAGCTCATCCACACCTCCAGCCGCCCTCCACGACGCCCGCAAGCACCACCTACCATCGTCGTCGCCGACGTTTTCCTCCGTCGTCCGACCACGTCCGGCCACCTTCGGTCATGCCGCTACCACCGTTGCAAGCCTCTCCTCCCACACGTCTCCTTCGCCCAGACTCGCAGCCAGCAAGCCCCTCTGCACATGCGAGCAAGGGAAACTTTTCCCCTATTTCTCTACAGTGCAAGCCACATTAAAATTTACCACTAATGCCATTGCAGCTTCTACTATTCACTTATTTATCTATTTAATATATTGTAGTAAATTTGCATGAATATCCCTCATGTTTATTTGAATTACATATAATTGCATTCATCTCATAGATGATAGCATATGGGATATTGGTTATAGGAAACGGGTTCAGTTTGATTCATATTGACGATATTTGTCAGTACTAAGATTACGATTCACGTATTCCACAGTGGTGATTTTGCATGTAACCTCCCTATATTCTTGGGTAATTACATAAATGCTAACTTATGTTGAGAATGAATTGCAATAACTAGTATGCATGCCCATTAAGATTCCCGAATAAACAAAGCACTACTTACTAGTCCAATAGGTTATTTCCTCTCTGTGGAGACGACCTAACTATTTTCGTGGTTAGATTCTGAGAATTAAAATGTTTTGAAATGTAATTTTCTATCACGCGATTAAATACAACGACAAGTCATTTTATGTTAAAGTTTTTATCGAAAACAAAGATCGCTCTTTTAGTAGTCAATTGGGTTCTTTGCTTATATGATTAGAAGTGATGGATATTTTCTTTTCTCATGTTTCAAATGTGAAAAAAAATTTTGTTGTGTGGTGGGATAAGCAACGCCAACTTAAAGGGATTTGCAACATTTATAATTTGTTTCTTGTTGGGCTTGCTCCTAATTTAACTTTGAAATGGTCCCATTATTATGTTAAACTGAAGCAAACCTTCCAATGTTAATTAGGCTACACGAATTTTATTGGAAGAGTTGGAGATGCTCGTAGCAAAGCTCCAAACATTATAAATGTCAAACACTAAAGTAGCTACAAAATTTACAGGCCTTTAATCTATATAACCTCTTTCATTTTAAAATTTTAGTTAATGTTCAGTCCTTTTTTAGTTTACAATTTAGAACAAAACTTAATTCCTTCCATCCCTCCAAGGTACTCCAATTCCTAAAAGTGGAGGAAGCTCATGTACCCTCGAAATCATCTAGTGCTCAATGCTCTCTAGATGTGGCAATGAAATTGATTGTGGGGCTTCCTTTTCCATTCTTCCACTGATTCCATCATCCCAAATGAGATGTAGCAACAAAGAGTACTTGGATCACAAACCTAACATGCCACTTCAAAGGAATGATGTGATAGATAGCAAGAGATGCTAAACTACATTATGGAAGATATGGGTAATATAGTCCATTATAGGCCTTTGCCATTCTACTTCATTATGCGAAGATCTTGTAAGACAAGGAAGGACTCATCAGTAATTGTCTTACAGTATAGCCAATAACTAGAGATAGGTTGTGATCAACAACACAAACATCCAAGGAAATAAACCATTTTGTAAGAACTCAAGTAGAGAGAAGTTATTGATGATATGAGAGAAGGCGCTTGAATCTAGAAGACACTCAAAACATTAAGAGGTGGTAGAGAGAATACACATGTTTGGTTGATATCCTTCATGACATAATCTCTAGTAAATGAACCAACATTACCAGTAATAAAGTCTTCCTATGATTGTGAATAAAGCATGCCATATTATTCTCTTGAGAAAGATCATACATTGGTTGACCAATAAAGGAAGGAGAAGCTTCTTGATCCTCAGAAAATGACAACACTTGTTTGATGTATGATTAGAATGATGGCAATATTCATGAAACATAACAGCAAAATAAGGGTAAGAGTTTCCTTGATTGTCATCAATTGATCCTTAGCTACATGGTATTCGAAACCTACAGCTATTAGTATCCATAGAGATCAAATGGCCTCCATTTTGCTTGGACATCTTCATAATATCTTTGGAGGTAGGCTAAAGCTACTAGTTCCATTTATAATAGTAGTATATAGTTCCATGAGATCACAAGTAATGTAGCCTAAAACATTCTAGATATAACCAAATACAAATAACAAAATTGGAAAGCACAACTTTTTCTATTTTATAAAGAACATACTGCATAAAAACAAGAAAAATTATCCTCAACTGCTTAGAACCAAGGAAGAGAGAAGAGAAAAGAAAGCCCTAAGTTGCTAATACATGCCAAAGAATCACAACAACATAAACACCACCCTTTCATCTTGGACCCCCTAAACATCAATCTTGGTGTGTGCACTTCAATCTTCCATCAACAACACTTCAATCTTCCTAAAGTAGCAGCACTAATCACGTTCCATCAATAGCAATGGTAGCAGTATTCAATCAACATTAGTTGAACCATCTATTTTAAACTACTTTGATTTAATGAGTCCACTTGTGAAAAAAAATATGAGACTTACATTACACTTTCGTTGATAGTTGTTGAACTATTTGGACTTACTTCCAAAGCATGGCCTGAAAATTAGAAAGGTCCTTAAAACTATTCAGACTCATGATGTTCCTTGAGTTTGAACATGATTTTCCTCTGTTATTGCATTGGTAGAAACTTGTGTTTCTTTCATATTAGTTTTTTCTTTCATGCAGTAAACTGAAGCATTGATATGTTCTTTTTTGTTTTTTCTTTTTCTTTTGTTTTTGATGACGAGGAAACCCTCGTGGGAAAACCTCAAGTGACAATGGAAACCACTACTTGCCCACGCCACCAGGTAAATCCCAGGCTCGAACCTGCTACCCTCCGCTCCCCCTTTGGCAGATATAAGAGTGCTAGCCAACAGCTGAGACACCGAGGAAATGTTGTTCTTTTTTGTTACTAACATGATTGATGGCAACACCATCATCTAGCATAACTAGCCTAATTTATCCTAATTACAAGAATAAATGCTCCTTAATAAACAGAAAGAGGGAGTAATTCAGTTCGGTGTCGAATGCAAGAACAACACAGGAAATTCCATAAATTATACTATTTTAATCAATAATCATGAATGCAGATTAACTAAGGGATTAATCAATACCCAATCTGAGGTCAAATGAACCTAAATTCCCAAGAAGTGGGCTCAAACTAACGGAATCAGGGTTTTCTATTATTTGAAGATTATTTTAATAAAAACCCTAATTACAACCTTACTTAAATTGAATGGGTTCTGTTAGAAATAAATGTAATCTAAACCTCCTAAAAATCATTGAAAAATATTTTATGAGGTTTGGAACTTTCACTTGGACAAAAGGAAACTATTTTGACCAAAAATAGAGACTTAGTGGGAATTTGCTTTATTCTTGGGCTACAAAGTAAATTACCTAGTCAACTACATCAAAACCCAAACTTAAGGTCACCAATAGATTCTTTGTGTCCAAATTAGGTTACCCCTAAATTTTGAGCCCAATCGGAGTCCATCTTGACCCAGATTGCATTTTAGCCCAAAACTCTTTATTTACTACTCCAGCCCCTTAAGTTTGGATTTTTTCTTACATCTAGGTCCTTTCTTCTTCTTCAACGAGCCAAATGAGGAATGTGCAGAAGAAATACACCCAAATGTGTCGAATCTTCAAGTGAGGAAATCTCCCTCAGATCTCATCCAAATCCCTCCAAATTTGGAGGGATTTGTCACGAAATGATGCCCTACTAATTGAACCGAGTCCCAAGCTCCAATTTGGAGCCTTTGACCTCTAACCAAGCTCAAAATTCGTGGATTTTACTTGCCAAAATTTGCAAGTAAACTAGCAAAATTCATGGCAATTCAAAGCCAAATGCTCTCCTGTATAAGCTCTAGCATGTTTTCAAGCAAGAATTAGTCAAGATTTGACCTTACTCCCCCACCTCGTCATCACAGCCACCTTCATCTTCATCTTCGCTCATGCATGAATCCCGCCAAAGAGCATCACCATCCTCTTCCTCATCTTCTTCCGACTCTAGCTGGCCAAATCGAGGTCATCTTGGCTCATTCTTCATCATCGTAACCTCCACCAAATTTCTCTTCATCCTCACATTTGGTCGGCCAACACCAATCATGATTCTTACCCATTCGTCCAATTAAAGTATCCCTCTAATCTCTCTCCTCATAGAGTAAGTTTAGGCCCTTAACACTAGGAATTAGCATAGATTCTCATCGTTCTTTCTCTTCTTCTCTGGGATCAACAAGAGCTCCAATGAGCTTGAATTGCACAACCATGCCACCATTCACTAAACCACCTACACCACAAGCACCATAATGACTTGAAGAGCAAAAGCCCTCAAGAAATTGGGGCTTTTGACTCTCCACGACCTTCGCTGGGTAACCCACCTCACCTTCATCCGCACCTTGTCCAGCCAGCCTCCTCAGGCTTTCACACACCAAATCACCACCACCACCACCTTCGTCATGCTACGGAAAAGGTTTTTAGCTATTTAATTAGGGCCAAAATCCCACATTCTTTATTTCAGGTGATCCTCGATTCAAGCCTCTTCTCTGACGTCGTTCAATGTCTCCAACGAGAGCACGACGAGGGTATCCCCCACAATAGCTGCAGACTCCTTTGAGGACCACACCTGGGTGGTTGATTTGGCCATCCAAGGCCAATTGAGCTCCAATCGGAAGAATCCACTCTATGGCATTGAAGACATGAAGGAGATGTGGGACTTTTAGTCCCACATCGGTGGGGACATCGGTTGATTTTAGAAACAAAAGGGAACCTGCCCCCTCATAGGTCACCCAAGCATTAGGGGATCGAGTCGCCATCTTCACACGCACGCACACACTCACCCAAGCACGTGCGAGTGTGGAGCAATTTTGGCCGAGGCATGGGCCTAGGTCTGGGCCAAATTTGAGTGCGCCTAGGTTGATTTTGGCCAGGTCTTCGATTTGGTTGTGGAACCAATTATCTGAGGCTTATGTTGGGCTTTGAACCGAGTTTTGTGCTTAACTTACGCCGAACCTTTCTTTGGCTTGAAAATTCTATAAGTGTTGGGCTTTAAGCTTAGTTGAAAACACATTTTTTGGCCTTACACTTACATTTCTTTTTTGTAAATTTGATATCAATATTCATTGAGTAATCCATTTATTTTTGCATCAAGCCATTTCACCTTATTATATTCAATTTATATGTGCTTGATTGGTGGTGTATTGCAATTATTTTTGCTCCCTGAGACAACCTCAGACTCACATTCGAGCTTATAAATTTAAGTGTTTATTCGCTTTCTTCGCTATACTACAATGCATATTTAAAACCCAACGAAAGCGCATTAGCATTTTAGCACCGTTGTTGTGGAGCAACACACAATTTTACCACTATTCATATCTTCTTGTCTAATTTGATTCCCAACTTGCCTTGTTTGATTATTTCGAGGTGAATACGCACTCAGGATCATCCGCTCGGAGTAACCACACTAGAGATAGGTTACTCATTTTGCCTTCTTCCCTAATCCCCTCTCTATCTTGGGAAGATAAAAAAAAAGGAAACAAAAAGGAATTAGGAATTCAATCCTACCTTACTTTTCTAAGAGTCATCATTTCAGGTAAGAGTTTTCATAATTTATCTTGATTGATTACGCTCAGATTTGATTTGAATTGAATTGATTTAGAATACCCAATTCCTTGCTACTTACACCTATTAAGGACATAAAGCACCTTGGACTATTCACCTTCTTGTTTAAGTCCAAGGTATCATATTTGGAATCAATTTGGACCTGAAGATAGAGAGCTATTTAGGGTTTTCACCTTAGGGTTGAAGTGCTAGTATGCACTTGCCATTCATAAATAAAAATGAATCTTCCCGCATTTGTGTGATATCTAAGCCCTTAATTGAACTAATTTTATCATCAAACCCTAAAATCAAGGCTCTAAGTTCACTTGAATCATAAAAGTTAAGACCCGATAACCTGTTGAGAACCAAATCAGGGTGGTTTGAGTGACTTGACCCAAATTCCATCCTCAACTTTAGGGTAAGTTAGGTGAAGTTGGTTCACTTAGTGAATCAACCAACCCCAAATTAGGTCACAATTTGAATCAACTTCTAAATTCAAGTAAAAATCCAAGGCACAATTAGGCCTAAAATTGGTAGACTTAGGGCTCAATTTGCACATTCTGGTTTACTTGGATCCGCGGTGACAAGGAAGGTTAGGTAGGGGAAACCCTATAACCTGTGGGGATGATCTACCGTGTAGGGGTTTTTGCAGAGCACTCCCTTCTTGGCTACTCAAGTAATTCTCGGGTGTGTGGATTTTTGATCCAGAGGTCCATCTGCCTCTAACTACCATAGTCATCCAATTCTTTTGGGTGCCTTGATTAGGTCCAGAACATTTCCAGTCCCTCATCACTTCTATAGTGCATGTATGGGAGGAAGTCTTTGAGACCAGTCTTGAGATCTCCATTAGCAAGGCACACCCGTCGGGGTCAGACCCCAACCGATCCATCTACATCTGATCTCGGTTCTCCATCCTCTGCTTCCATGGAGAATCCAGAACAAGAAGGGGGTGATATTCAACACCTGCATGGCCAATTATAGACTCTTACCGACCTGATTCATGCACTAGCCAACCCCCGACCGCATCCACAAATGCGAGATCACTACAATCCCATAGCTACAGCTATTGAACCCAAGGTGTAGATTCCGACTAGGGGACCTAATACGGAGTTGAAACCGAATATTATCACCTCGATCCCCCACTTCCATGGATTGGGCTCTGAAGACCCTTTCCAACATATCCAAGAATTGAAACATCTGGCGCAAACTCTTGGGCCTAATGTTCAGAATCGGAATACTCTACTCATAGAAATGTTCCCCTTCTCTTTAATGGATAAAGTTGCCCATTGGTATCAATCTCTAACTCGACCGATCAACACCTGGGAGGGGTTGCAAACTGAATTTCTCAATAAATTCTTCCCAGTAGCCCATTAATGTCCTGAGGCACCAAATCACACATTTTCATGCAGAATGCAGGGGAACCACTTCATAAGGCATGGGATCGCTTCCTAGATCTCATGCGAAAATACCCTCATCACGGAGTTCCTAAATGGGAATAGGTCCAGTCTTTTTACAGAGGACTCCATGAGGATATCCGATTATTTATTAATGCAGCCTATGAAGGCAACTTCATAAGTAAAGATGAAGATGCAGTTTGGGATATTCTTGAGAATATGTGCGAGAACTCCATAAACAATGAATCTATGGGTATGTTCGACCGAACAACTACCCGTGCATTAACAAACACATGACAGACACACAAAACATGAGACCTATTCGCATCCATCGATCTGGAGTTAGTGGCCAGTCGATTAGATAAGGTCTCCATCATCGAGAAGAAGTTGGATGATTTGACCTACCAACTCTAGAGAGCCACTTCTTCTTAGCAAAGCACGTATGCACATCCACCCACAGAGAGGGAGGTTGTGCATAATATTCGCCACCACTCATATCAGGGGATGGATACATATCCACACCCATCTGATTTAGGCTTTGGAGGGAACTCCAAACCATCCTACTCTAGTTGGGGATTTCTGAACCCCTGTATCCTAATTATTTTGGAGCTACTCAACCCTGCAAGGAGCTCCACTCCATCCAAAATGATCCATTCTCTAACTCATACAACCCTGGATGGCGCAATCATCCGAATTTCTCCTCGTCAAGAAATCATCAAAACCCTAGATGTCACTTCGAACCTCAACGACAAAATCCACGACCATATCAGCCCGCTCATCCTAGGCCCAACCCGAACTCTCAAACTAGGCCGAGTAAGGAAGACTAGATAAGCCTAATTTATAGACCCTAGCTAATATGTAGAAGACCAATGCTGCCATGCAGAGGCAGCATAATGCGAAAATTGTTGAAGCGATCTATTGATGGTTTATATTATCGTCATTGTAGTTTAAATCCTCAATTGATCAAACAACAAATACAATTTATAACTTGAATATCTAGAAATGAATCCGAGGTCATTCACTAGGAGAAAATATTGTATTCACATGCTAATCTTAATCAAAATAGAAATGAGCATAATAATTACGCCAAGAATTATGATATTCAATGAATAACAATCTACTCAAATGATATTTAATACTAAGCAAGAGTATATCAAGAGTTTAATGAGGCAAAAAGATGTCTAAGACAAAATAATGGTGATTTAGATCACCAATTATTAGCTTAGATACATATATATACTAATTACTCAATAATCTAAATAAATGCACAGTGCCTCAAATAATGTCACAGTGTTTTCAAGCAAGTCAGACATCGAGTTTGATGACTAGACGACTTAACAACAAATGATATTCACTTCTCTGCTTCTCTTTGTCTTCTTAATTCTTCTTCAGCTTCTCTTCGTCAAAGGCACAACCCTTCTCTACGACTAAGTGTTGGGAGATTGCCCTAAAGAGAAAAACCCCCCTACCCCTCTCTCTTTCTTCTCTTTCTCTTAAACCCAAAGCATTGTCAGATCTGGTTAAGGGTTATCAGGTCAAGGGTCCAAGTCCGCGTGCATGTGGGCACGAACGAGGGTGCGAGGGCTATGCATGCGGGGGACCTCACCCCCCAAGTGTCTTGAGGCAACCAACCTAAAGCACAAAATCATAATAAGCACTACTGCCGCTTTGTTTGTGAATGATGTGGCACTAAAGCCACTAATTTCCTTTGTGTGCAACTGCTGGGGGTAAAACCTCCAGTTGAAGGTGACGTCACAATTGTGATGTCCAATTGAAGGCTTAGGGATGCACCTAAAGCCATTGCGTGCAACCTAGAAGTGGTCTTGAAGGTGAATGCGGCCGAAGGCAGGTGGTCGTGGTCGGAGATGATGAAGGCGACATCAGAGGGCAGCGGACACCTGAAATCACAAGAATGGCCTCTCGACCACGTTAAAACACTTCAGGAGGATCATTAGGTGATGGCAAAGGTGATAGTGGTGTTTGTGTGGCGTGAGCGTGTGTGTGGTGGCCTGAAGGAGGCAAGAAGGTGGTGTGGATGAGGTTGTGCCGGGGGAAGCGTTTTAGCAGATGAATCATGAAATTGATTGAGGGGTTTTGTGTCGGGATGTACGGTGATGCTGGTAGGAGTTGTAGCTAGGCAGATGGTGGCATGTAGCAGGCTCGCGACTTCACTAGAGCTTGACCGGAGTGAAGAAAGACAGAGGGGGAGGCACGTGGTTCATGTCGAAATTAGAGTTGAGGGAGAGAGAAATAAAGTAGAGAGGAAGCGGAAGCTAAGGACCTAACTAACGGACGAAGAGGAAGGAGGTTTGGCGCTGGCTTTGGTTGGCTGACATTGGAGAAGGAGAATGCTCCGTGAGGGTGACGACGAGGAGGAAGGGGTCTGAGGACCTTCGCTTCGGCCGACAAAAGGCAAAGGAAGATGAGGAGTAAGAAGGACGGGCCAATTTAGCTGTTGTTCAACCATAGTACAATGGAGAGTGAGGTCACCGGAGCTTCAGTTGGAGCGAGTCGGAGAAGGGAAAGGAAGACTTGTTGTGGCTCAAAACCTAGCTAAGGAGAACGGTTTGTCCTCATGGGTCCTTATATAGGTCTCAAGAGAGCTTCCCAAGATAGGAAGCTTCGAAGCTTTGTGAAATAGGCGACCCAATCTTTCAAATGATTTGCATGAGGATTTGAGCAAGAATTAGAGCCCAAGATGTGGCTCAAATTGCAAGGAAATCTCTCAGGAGTCTCCCTTCCAATTTTGGAAGGGATCCTCCCATCAATCAGGGAGAAATCCCTAGTCGAAGGTCGCCAGAGTAGGAGTTCCTCCACGATAATAGTGGAGGAACCTGATTGCAAAGAAGATGACAAAATTAGGCACCCATTTGTAAGGAATTCAAAAAGTTAGAGGTGCATATGTGATAAAAGAGTCAAACTGGATTGAAATGCAAACTAGGTCAATATGATCTCTAATTTGACCCAAATTTTGGTACAAACCTAATTTAGATCCAAAGAATCTGATGGTGAAATTGGATTTAGGTTTTCACCAAGTTTAACTAGGTAATTTATGCAAAAATCCAAATTAGGGCAATTATCAGTTTAAGACTCTGATGTTCAAATCAAGAATGTCAAACCCTAGAGAATATTTTTCTATAATTTTTAGAGAGTTTAGATGAATTTTATCCTAACCAGAACCTCAGTTAATTAAGCAGGTATGTTTTTAGGATTTCAGATGTCATTTAATTCTCAAAACGCATGAAAACTCGTTTCTATCTGTATGAACCCACTTATTAGACATTTATGACCATTTGACCTTGAATAAACCTTTGGGAAATCCCGTGATTGTTCTGTAATTAGGATATTCTGTTAAAACTGTAATTTACCCCTATTTTCATGTTTATCTCCCATAATGGATTTGTAGTGAATTAGAGCTCTTTGACAGTTATGTAGGAGCATTTATCAATTGATTGTGACTAATTAAAGCTAGATATGGCTGATAATGACATTATCATAAGAAATTACAGAGGTTCATAATCAACTCACACAGATGGCTAGGAGTCACCAGCCTACTGCACTTCTCTCCCAACCTCTGCTAAATCCGAACAACGTATCGCACTAGAGGCACGTTGTAAACCCAAATTAGGGCCAAGCACATTACATTTATTAGGCCCCTTCTACACCTCTACCTGATGAATCAGAGGCTTCTACTTCGTACATGAGATTTCAGCAGCAACCTTCTATCCTACCAACTCTAAATCCAAACCAAGCAGGCCTAAACTCTGCCACTATGCATAGTGGCAAAACTACTCAGGACCCACCTTATCCTAATCAATCTGGTCCCAGTAGTTGAAGACCTAAACTTAGGATGGATATCAAGGACAAACCCACCCCGAATCCAGATCCTAAACCAAACATGGAAAAACCTAAAGAGGTTCCATTTCCCAAGGCCTTTACCAAAGGAAATAGGAAATCTAAACCCATGCCACCTGAGGAGGACTTGGTCAAGCTCTTTGATTAAGTCTAGATAAGCATTCTCTTGATGGATGCGATCTGCCACATACCAACTTACGCATGATTTCTGAAGGACTTGTGTACACCAAAGCATAAGCCGTGAAATAAAGACGAGAGCCCGATTATGTTGTCAGAGCAACCTAGCTCTATAATCTTGAGTAAACTCCCATAGAAAGTGAAAGATCCTAACACTCCTTTGATCTAATCATGGAGAACATCTAATCATTGTGTGCCCTTAAATCTTTGATGCCCTTAAATCTAATCATTGTGTGCGAAATCTTTGACATCTGGGGGATTGATTTTATGGGACCTTTTCCCAAATCCAACAGCTTCAAGTATCTTACTTGTTGTTAATTAAGTCTCTAAATGGATCGAAGCAGTCCCCACGAGAATGAATGATCATAAAGTTGTTATCTGTTTCGTCTAGGAGAACATCTTTTCCAGATTTGGGGTTCCTAAGGCTATCATCAGCAATGGCGGGTCCCACTTTGTGAATGTATATTTCCAGTCCCTGTTGAAAAAATATGGGTGTTGCATCATAGTTCGACTCCATATCATCCCCAAACTAATGGACTGGCTGAGCTCTCCAATCGAGAGATCAAGAAAATTCTTTAGGTCACTATTCAACCTAACAAAAATGATTGGTCGACCTAACTTCCAGAAGCATTATGGGCCTATAGGACCGCCCATAAAACCCAACTTGGGATGTCTCCATTCAGACTTGTTTACAGGAAGGCATGTCACCTTCCTGTAGAAATGTAGCACAAGGCCTACTGGGCTATACGGAAATGCAATTTGGATCTCAGGAGGGCCAAAATCCACCGTTGTATGCAAATGAGCAAGATCGATGAACTACGTAATGATGCGTATGAGAACTCACGTATCTACAAGGAGTGGATCAGGGCCTTTCATCATAAACACATCTCACAAAAATCTTTCTATCCTAGTCAGAAAATCCTCTTTGATGCCTGACTCAAGCTCTTCCCAGGAAAACTGAGATCAAAATGGATCAAACCTTTTCTAGTCTAGAGCATCTTTGGAAATGGAGTTGTTGAATTCAGTGAACTCAACCACGACTCAAACCCTTTTGTAGTGAATAGTTAAAGATTGAAACCATTCCGCAAGCTTACCGATTCGAATCTGGTTGATGAATCTTTTGATCTCCATTCCCCATGAGCTACATTATGCCAAGCTGATGGCGTTAAACTTAGCGCTTAACAGGAGGCAACCCATCATTTGAAAACTTGAGACCCTTCTTACCCATCTTGAGTTGAATTCCTATTGCACTTTAGGGTTCGTACCTTAGAACAATCGACTCCACCTCTGATACTCGTATCGGAGGTTGAAATCGTTCGCAACAGCCATCCTGACCCAATCACCCACCCTTGTGAACCTGTTCTAAAATATGAACTAAGATTAATTCAAACCCACCTAGTTTGCAATGTGGGCATTACAAAACTTAGGCATGGGGGGGTATTAAAGTGCAAAATGACTAGAAATTTGATTTTATTGAGGGGTTCTCATACCAAAAAAAAAAGGATGAAAGGGGAGGATACTTTTGAGCTAAATTGTAAATCTGTTTTGAGGAAAAAGAGGAGAAATACAAAAAGAAAAGGAGCAAAAGAAAATTATGTTAGTCTCAATAGTTGAGTATGAAACATACCTAAGTTCTACGCTGGATCGGATGATGAATTAATTCCTAAAGTGTTAAAGAAAAGGATAGAAGTGAGGGATACCAATTTTAGGCATCTTAGGCCTATTTGGGCTTAAACATTCATGTATTTGTTAAAATCTAGACTGTTCCTCAAGAGATTGAGAGAGTTGCGAAGTTGATGTATTAAGTCTAAGGCTTAAGGATTATTTGGCCTTGTTGTCTGCCCTTTGGTTTGTGGGACTTGGTAACCTAGGCATCTACAAATCACACACTAGCTGGTTCAGTGAGCTTAACGAAGAATAATGCCAAAATGTTATGTTCCAAAAAAGAAAATGATTTCTCAAAGATTTGACTTAAGAGCGGATCGAAAACACAAGATGATTAGAGGGTTCCGACCACTGAGAGGAGGAGAAAATACTCCCCTTGAAGAGGCATTATAACATATCGTCTCCTCAACACTTGTCTCTTAGGATATCTAAATATCCAACCGGGGCCATGTAAGTGCCTCGTGCTAGTTCAAGTGCCATGGGAGGCATTATCCCGAAATGTGACGTATGCGTGGGGCGCGTGTTTTTAGAAGAGTCGTTATAGCTTGTGCTCGCAACGTCAGTTTTAAAATGAAGGAATGGACGTGAGTCCGAGTGTCGATCTCAGTGAGGCGTGAAAATCGGATTTTTCTCGTCACTTATTGTCACAGAAATAGCGGGCTTTTGCTTGCGAAAAGTCGTGGGTGAAAAGCGAGTGTGAGAGAGAGAGAGAGAGAATAGGGTTAGGATTCTTTTCATTCACAGCATGCAACTCAAACATAAAAGAGAGCAAGCAATTGAATAGAAAATAACTTCATTTGACATGCAACTTTAGTTCATAATTACAACACTAGATGAATGCTTGAACATAAGTAAAGTAAAGCTTAAGATAAAGAAGGAAAGTGAGAGAGAGAAGACGGCAAGGCAGCCACGGCGGTGGAGAGGGGCTCTGTCGGCGGCTCGTCGTCTCCGGCAATTACAAAGGGAGCTAATGGTAGCTAGGAAAGGGGTAGAACACTTGCAAGTGGAATGAATGCCTCCCATGGGTGGTTGGAAGGGATTTAAATAGGAAGAAGGGCTTTCCAAATGAAGAAGGGGTTTTAGCAACGTCTGGGACGTCGCTAAAACCCCTTCTTCATTTGGAACGCCTTTCTTGGACGTCGCTAAAACCCTTCCGAAAATGTCAATGAAGGCCCCTGCCCACTGATCGCTCACGCACGTCTGTCCTTCTTCGCACCTGATCCACGTGCGTGCATCGTAAGTTGTCCGATCGAAGATCGGATGACTGAGATCGCTCGTGGGGCGCGCGCCTGGATCGCGCCCATGCCCCCCCGCGTCATCGCGGGAGTTGGCTTTGGATGCGCGAGATCGCACCGCGTCGCTCCATCCGCTCCGTCCACTACTGATCATGCGATTGAATTTACGCGATGCACACCTTCGCCTTCTGATTTCCGCGAGGCACGATTCGAACCCACGCGTGGCTGCACGGGTGTGTGACGTTCGACCGCTGCGTTGCACCCGCTGCTTTGTCACGGCGAGGGCAGGCGCGCGGGTGGCTCTCAACCATTCGATCAAAGATCGACGGCTGAGATTCATCCTCCGATTGAAGGCGAGATCGATCGGTGGCGCAGATGCATTGTGGGGGCACCACGTGGCGCGTTGTAGGCCGTTGATCATCAAATCAATGGCCATGACTTCTTGAGCCCATTATAGGAGCTCCGGAAGTCAGATTTGGCCGATTTCGAGTCCGTTGGACTCCGTTCGTCGCTTTGAATCCATCTGTGTGGTCTGATTGCTCATCTGAGGCTTGTTTTGACAAGTACTCATACAAATGGAAATTAATACTGTTCTATAATGAATCTTGATGTGTAATACATGCAATGCTCCCATTCCTATTTATGATGTGTTATCTATGCATTTTATTTTTAAGATAAACCCCAAATGACATATTTATCATCCCACGATACAGTGTTATCATAGCCCCATGCTTACTCTTTACTAGTCCCTAACAAGGTTTATTCTAGCCTTTATTTCCAGTCAGAATTTAAGAAGTAACTACTTAGACACTTCGTCACTTGTCAATAGGAGGAAATATACTAAGATCTTAATCTACAAAAACTAAGCAGCACCCGGGTGTCTGCCAAAATATAAATCGCCTGAATCCTTGCTTTAATGTATGTATATATATATATTTTTTTTTTATTTTTAGATTTTTTTGGAGTTAAGAGTGTGTTGGTAACTTTTTACGGCTACCCAACCCACCCGAGACTCGGACAAAACTCTAAGTGCTAAGCATCTTGGTGTGGAGATTATGATAGACTCACTTAACGGTAATTTAGACAGACTTCGGGTTTCTACGCCCTTAGGTGACCGGAAGAGAAAGTGTTTTTCCTGAAGGCGTATTTGTTCAATCGGTAGCTTTCTTCCTACGTTTGTTTTAATTGGGGTCAACACAAGGATTTTTCCAGTGTATATCTCCTCGGCTTGCTCTACTTTCCCGCTTCTTCCTTAACTGTTTTGGTTCTTTTTGTGCATTTACTGAGCTAGGCTCTAGACAACCGACCAATGCGCTGTTACCCACGATGACTTGCCAGCCATACTCATGCGGTGAAGTGTGGTTTATTTTGTTCTCTTCGTTTCTCCCTTTTTTTTTTTTAATAGATGGCTTCCCTAATCTCAAATTTACCTAAAGGTAATAAAGATGAGGTGGTCTCGTGGCTGGGCTCTGGATAGCCTACTAATGGATTGTTACCCACGGCAACTTACCAGCCATACCACCCTAGAGAGTTCATTAGCTACCCAATTTTTGTCAAAATCTTCGAGGAGTGAGTCTGTGCAAAAATGTGTGCAGATGCTTAGACTAAAAGTCCTCCTGAGTGGGAGGGTGAGTTGATAAGTCGTATACTTATCACATTATTTAGTTAGTGGATTAGAGTAGCTTAAGGTTGCAAGGATTTGAAGCTAAATCCATATTTTAACTGACATCAGGGCTGATTAAGCCTGAAGGCCTGAAAAGTCTAAGTGTTCAAGTTCTTTCCATATTATTTCCCACTATTGACAAATTTCTAATGCCTAAGTTTTTCTTCCTAAATTCTTTTTTTTTTTAATTTTATTCTATTCAGACTGATTAAATGAGCTCAGGATCATGCAAGTTACCACCCCTCATGCTTAAGTTGTACAATGTCCTCATTGACAAATACATGGATGCAACAGGGGTTCAAAAAGATATTACCTGAGTGACGTAGAATACCTGATCAGTTTGAATCCTCTGGGTTGCCTCCTAGGAAGCACTGAGTTTAACGCCTCCAGCTGGGCGGTGCTTCATGTCATCCCTCAATGAGGGTGACACTCTCCTTTGGGGGAACCTGGGCTAGGAAATGTTTCAATCTTTGGCCATTAACTGTAAAAGTATGCCCAATGTTCGGGTCAGCGATTTCAACCATCCCATTGAAGTGGGGCTTGACCACCCTAAATGGTCCTGTCCACTTGGACTTTAGCTTCCCTGGAAAAAGTTTTAGGCGGGCATCGAAAAGGCAGACTTGCTGGTTAGGCTCAAAGGTCTTTCTATGGATGAGTCGGTCGTGGACGGCTTTCATTTTCTTCTTATACAGTCGACTGTTCTCAAAGGCGTCCCGACGAATTTCTTCGAGCTCAGGGAGTTGGAGCATCCTCTGCGCATCAGCTAACTGGGAATCCATGTTACACTGCTTGACAGCCCAGTAAGTCCGGTGTTCCAATTCGACAGGAAGGTGGCAGGCTTTGCCAAAGACCAGGCGATAAGGTGACATGCCTATCGGGGTCTTAAAAGCGGTCCCGTATGCCCACAAGGCATCATTCAGTCATGTGGACTAGTCTTTCCTATCAGGTCTCACAGGCTTCTGTAGAATGTTCTTGATTTGTCTATTTGAGACCTCAGTCCGCCCATTTGTTTGCGGATGATACGGGGTAGCGATGCGGTGGTTAACCCCATATTTTCTAAGTAGGGCACGGAATTGGGAGTAAATAAAATGACTTCCACCATCACTAATCATGGCCTTTGGTTTTCCAAACCGAGAAAAGATGTTCTGCTTAACAAAGTCCATGACAGTCTTATGATCGCATCGGCGGGTGGCGACGACTTCAATCCATTTAGAAACATAGTCTACCGAGACTAGGATGTACTCAAAGCCGTTAGATGGTGGAAAGGGGCCCATAAAATCAATACCCCAAACGTCGAAGATTTCGACAATCAAAATGGACTGGAGGAGTATCATATCTTTTCTGGTCATGGTCCCCAGTGTTTGGCAGCTGAGCATGTCTTGGAAAAGTTGTGCTCATCCTTAAATAAAGAAGGCCAATAAAATCCAGACTGTAAGACCTTCGTAGCCGTTTTCTTTCCTGACAAGTGGCCACCACAAGCTTGGTCATGACAAAAAGATAGCACACTCTGAACTTCGTCCTTAGGGATATACCTTCTGATGATCTGGTCAGCACAAAGGCGAAATAGCATGAGATCATCCAAGAAATAATGCTTGGCCTTGGCCAAGTACTTGTCCCATTGCTGTCTGGACTAGCTGTGCGGGGTCCGTCCTAGAACCAGGTAGTTGACATAGTCAGCATACCAAGGCAGTTTCTTGTCTTGCATAGCCAAAATGTGTTCATCGGGGAAGGTGTCAGATAAAGGCAGGGAGGGTCCAATGTGGTCTGTGTGAAGTCTGGATAAGTGGTCAGCCACCACATTCTTTGATCCGGCATTGTCACGGATTTCCAGATCAAATTCCTGCAAGAGTAGGATCCATCTAATGAGCCTGGGTTTCGCATCCTTTTTAGCCAACAGGTGCCGAATGGCTGAATGGTCAGTATAGATGGTCACGTGGGATCCCAGCAGGTAAGGTCGAAACTTCTCAAGTCCGAAAACTACAGCGAGCAATTCTTTCTCTGTGATCGTATAATTTTGTTGGGCCTCGTCCAACATCTTGCTTGCGTAGTAGATCACCACGGGTTTCTTGTCTTGTCTTTGTCCCAGGATAGCGCCTATGGAAAAATCTGATGCATCACACATAATCTCAAAGTCCTGGGACCAATCCGGGGGCTGAAGTACAGGTCCTGTGGAAACTAAGTCCCAGAGGATGTGATAAGCCTGGATGCAATCAGAGGTCATGTGGAATACGGCGTCGTTGGCCAGAAGGTCGGTTAAGGGTTTGGAAAGCTTGGAGAAGCCTTTGATGAACCTTCGGTAGAAGCCAACATGTCCCAGGAATGAACGGATCTGCCGGACCGAGCTAGGCGGAGGAAGATTAGAAATCAAATCAACCTTAGCCCGATCCACCTCAATGCCCCTATGCGATACGATGTGACCGAGGACAATTCCTTCTTGAACCATAAAATGGTTCTTTTCCCAACTTAACACCAAATTAACCTCGATACATCGTTTCAGGATTTTCTCCAAGTTGCTCAAACAGTGGTCGAATGAATTCCTAAATACAGAGAAATCATCCATAAAGACCTCCAAGTATTCACCCACCATTTCTGGAAAAATGGCTAGCATGCAATGCTAAAAGGTAGCAGGTGCGTTGCATAACCCGAACGGCATATGACGAAATGCAAACGTGTCGTACGGGCAAGTGAATGTGGTCTTCTCTTGATCTTCAAGAGCAATTGCGACTTGGTTATATCCTGAATATCCATCCAGGAAGCAAAAATACTTTTGCCTTGCCAATCTTTCAAGGATCTAGTCGATGAATGGCAAGGTGAAATGATCTTTCTTGGTTGCTTCATTGAGTTTCCTGTAATCAATAAACACCCGCCATGAGGTGGTGGTGCGGGTGGGGATGGATTCGCCATGCTCATTGGTAACAACGGTGAGTCTGGCTTTCTTTGGAACCACATGAGTGGGGCTCACCCAGGGGCTGTCAGAGATGGGATAGATGATGTCGGCATCAAGCCACTTGATAATTTCTTTCTTAACGACCTCCCGCATGTTTAGGTTTAACCGTCTCTACGTCTGGAGGGAGGGTTGTGCCCCATCTTCCAGGTAAATCTTATGAGTGCAATAGGCGGGGCTAATTCCTCTTAAGTCTGAAATAGTCCATCCAATGGCGGCCCGATGTTCCAAAAGGGTCGCGGTCAACCTAAGTTCCTGATCCTTGGTCAGATGAGAGTTAATAATCACAGGGAAGGTCTAGTCAGGTCCCAGGAAGACATACTTGAGATTCTCAGGTAGTGGCTTTTGTTCGGGTGCGGGTGGAACAACAGTCGACGGGAAACGGAAAGGCAGGAGTTGATCAACATCAATCTCCTCAAATGGTGTTGTTTGATGGTAATCAGCCCTACAGAGGTCCATGGACAGCGATGGTGACGGGTCAGAACAGTCGTTACAAGATTGGTGGTCTGAGACAGAACTAAGGGTGAAGCATTCCTCAACCAAAGATTCCACGGGATCATGTTCCTCAACACAATCGCAATCAAAAGACTTGGTCGCCCGGAAGGTATCCAACTGCATATTCTTGTCTCCGAAGGTGATTTCCATACGTCCTGTGTCACAATCGATGTTCGCCTTAGCCGTATCTAAGAAAGGTCTGCCTAAGATTATGGGTGCGTTCTGTAGTTTTTCAGGAATTTCCATGTCGAGCACCAAGAAGTCGACCAAAAAATTGAAGTCCTTGACCCATACAATCACATCCTCGACAACCCCCTTCGGGGTCTTCATAGATCTATCAGCCAGCTGGATGGTGACAAGTGTGGGTGTCAACTCTTAGAAACCAAATTGGTGGTACAAGGTTGTTGGAATCAGATTGATGGAAGCACCTAAGTCCAGGAGCGCTCTATCAAATGTTATGTCCCTGATATTACAGGATATCAGGGGTGCTCCTAGGTCAGTTCGCTTAAGCGGAAGGTTGCTTGATATTACGAAACTTGCTTGCTCGGAGAGCACAACCTTCATAGGTGTTTAAGGTCTTGGCTTACGTTTGGGTGCACAAGCATCCTTTAAAAACTTGGCGTAAGCCAGGATGTGCTTGACGGCTTCGAGGAGCGGAATATTAATCTGAACCTGCTTAAAGATCTCCAAAAGCTCCTCAGTTTCCACAACACTTTTCTTCTTCTTGATTATTTTCAAGGCCTCAGGGTAGGGTGTCTGAATATGGATAGGATCTATTTCTGGGTCCTTGAGTTTTTCCAGTGCCTCTTCTGAGTCGAGTATTTCAGTTGGTGAAGTCTTGGGAAGAGTCGGCCATTTGGGATCCTGGATTTTGGTGCCGCTTCTCAAGGTTACCGCATTTGCAGAGGCATTGGGACCATGGGTTGATCCTTGAGAAGACGAGGACGAAGAAGCACCAAACCCAGGGGGTGTTTGTGGGGCTAGCTGGACCATGTGAGCCTGCCCGAGATTGCCCTGGAACCCTTGCAAATTGGGGCCTCTGTTAATTACGCTTCGCAGGTTCGATTGTGGCTGGGAAGGTAGGGATCCTTGTTGTTTACAGTCCAAAAGTTGGCTTAACTGTCCCTTTACTAAGGCCATTTCTTCCTGATGTTTCTGGTTCATTTCAACCATCATCTTTATCAGGGTGTCCATTTGGTTCTGCGGGGGAGGGGCCACCCTATTTGGATTATGTTGGGGTCTAACTGGTGGTCCTTGCTGATAGGGGGCAAGTTTGGTTGCTGATTTGGCCTGGGCTGGTTCTGGAATTGAGGTGGCTTTTGGTTTGTCCAACCAAAGTTGGGGTGGTTATGCTAACCAGTGTTGTAAGTGTTGGAGAAAGGACCAGGTTTAGCATAACCTTGGACAGTGTGTACTACTTCAAGGATAGCAGATGTCGATGGGGAGGGAAGAGAGTAATCAAGGGTTGAGGGAGCAAAGGTTTCTCCCCGGAACGTGGTCAGGGGTTGTTCCAGGTTCAATTGGCTTAAGGGCTGGACCAGGTCAACATTGTGAGCTCCCTTTGCTAGGGAGAAGGTCTGTAATGGGTTCCTAGTCTGGTTCAGTAGCTCATCAATCTTTTTATCCACCAATTCCACTCGATCTAGTTTCTTGGCAATGATGTCCATGTCAACCATTCCAGAATTTGCTTGTACCTTATAAATCCCACCACGGGGTTGACTAGATCGGTTAAACTGGGTCATGGAGGCATTGTTGAGCGAATTTTCGCTCATAGACTCAAAGAGCTCAAACGTGCTCTCCTCATCTTTGTTTAGGAAGTTCCCCCCGCATGAGGCATCGACGAAGTTCCGCAGGTTGCTGTCCAAACCGTGGTAGAAGATCTGGGCCAATTGCCACCTTGGTACTTCATGGTGTGGGCATTTCCTTAATAGTTCATTAAATCTTTCCCACACCTCATGGAACTGTTCCCCACCATGGAGTGTAAAGGTAGTAATGGCTCTTATGAGGGCATTGGTCTTTCCTATGGGGAAGAATTTCTTTAAGAATGCATGCCTCAGTTCTTTTCAGGTGGTGATGGGTCTACCTAGGGTTCTAAGCCAGTGAGATGCCTTGTCTCTCAGTGAGAAGGGGAACATCTTAATCAAAATAATGTCAAGGCTAATGTTCCTAGGTTTCACAGTTTGGGCTATCCGGTCAAGATCCTATAGGTGCTGGAAGGGGTCCTCATTTGAGATTCCATGGAAGCGATTCTGAATCAAACTCAAGACATTTGGTTTTAGCATAAAATCATCTCTCCCTTCGAGGATCCTAAGGTGTGGCTCAACTCGAATAGCAGAAGGATTGTAGACGTCGCGGAGGGGCCTAGGTTGATCCTGGAATGGTGGTAGCTTAGGTGGCGGTTGCCCTTGTGGGCCCTGGAAAAGTGGTGGTGGTTGCCCTTGTGGGTTCTACAACTGGTGTATGACTTGCATGATAGTGTGGATCTGTTTCTGCTGAAGCCGATAGTTTGAGTTAATCTAGGCTTAGATGATGGCCATTGTGTCTGGTGGGGGTTGGTCATCAACCTCATCTACCCTAGGTTCAACCATGTTTCTAGCATAATCAAGTCGCCTGGATTCCCGTCCCAAAACAAACAACTCGGGATGCAGTGAGCGTCTCCCGTGCATACACTAGAGAATAACAGGAGGGGATGCGGAGAGCGACAGATGAGAGAAGTGTGTGTTCAACCAAGCAAACAAGCCTAGTCCTTATGGTGCATTCCTTAGGGGACCTAGAAATTTCCAAAAGGGTGATTATGTCCGTAAGCACTGGACTCCCCTTCCCAAAGCTAATCTGACTAGGTTGATTATGAGGGGATTGCAGGGAAGGTTCTTCCTTTGGCTTGCACCGTCAGTTCCATAGACCCCACAACCGCGGTCGTTTGACACTACCCTGCAGCCTAGTCACCAGATTCTACTAAGAGAATGAAAGCCAAGGGACCAGCGAACAAAACCTCGCCTCTCGAGACTTAACCCAATCCTGCCTAGGCCACGTCTACCCTGTTTTAAAAGGGCTAGGACAGTGTTTGTGCTAGGGTTATGTGATGAAGCGTTGATTGGGGTAGTGCCTCTTAGTTTTTCACTTTCAGTGTATGTGCTCCTATCAAAACATGGTTTTCAAGCAAGGATTTTTTTTTTTTAGATGTGGTGTCTTTTAATGTTTTATCCTTACTTTAGTGTCTTTTAGAATTGACATGTCTTAATATTTTCAGACAAGTTTCAATGGGCACATCAAGTTTTGCATATAATTCGGTGAAAGTAGATTTCCTTTTGTTGTGTAGAGGCTCTAAAACCCTAATGTACTCATCCTAATGATCATGCAGCTTCTATTAGATGAGTCATTTTTAGGGTTGAGTGGTGCGGCCCAAGTCAATTCAAGGTGGCTTCGCAAACACCACTCAAAAAAAATGAAAGAAGAACACTCCAAGGATTTATTCAGAATGTTAAAGTGTATTTTTTGTTGGGTGATGTGTTAAGGATGTGGGTTAGGCAATCATGCACCACGCCAATTTTTTTCAATTTTATAATTTTTTTTAACTTTTAAGCAAGCAAACAACCATGGGCGAAGAAATACTCACGACCGATCCTTGTTGCGCCTACTCCCTTGTTACCGTCATGAGTTGCGCTGCTTCGCCGTCCAAGCGTCGAATTCCTGCAACCATCAAGAAGAAGGAGACAAGGCGTTAGACGATGTGAGCATGGATGTAAAATGGAATTGACAAAACAAATCCGTTATCTCCCCGGCAACGGTGCCAAAAACTGACATGTGAGTGGGGCACGTGTTTTTAGAAGAGTCGTTATAGCTTGTGCTCGCAACGTCGGTTTTAAAATGAAGGAATGGATGTGAGTTCGAGTGTCGATCTCAGGGAGGCGTGAAAATCGGATTTTTCTCGTCACTTATTGTCAGGGAAATAGCGGGTTTTTGCTTGCGAAAAGTCGTGGGTGAAAAGCGAGTGAGAGAGAGAGAATAAGGTTAGGATTCTTTTCATTCACAGCATGCAACTCAAACATAAAAGAGAGCAAGCAATTGAATAGAAAATAACTTCATTTGACATGCAACTTTAGTTCATAATTACAACACTAGATGAATGCTTGAACATAAGTAAAGTAAAGCTTAACATAAAGAAGGAAAGAGAGAGAGAGAAGATGGCGAGGCAACCACGGCGGTGGAGGGGGGCTCCGTCGGCGGCTCGTCGTCTCCGGCAATTACAAAGGGAGCTAATGGTAGCTAGGAAAGGGGTACAACACTTGCAAGTGGAGTGAATGCCTCCCATGGGTGGTTGGAAGGGGTTTAAATAGGAAGAAGGGCTTTCCAAATGAAGAAGAGGTTTTAGCGACGTCCGGGACGTCGCTAAAACCCTTCCCAAAACGTCGGTGAAGGCCACTGCCCACCGGTCGCTTGCGCGCGTCTGTGCTTCTTTGCGCCTGATCCGCGTACGCGCATCGTAAGCCATCCGATTGAAGATCGGACGGCTGAGATCACTCGTGGGGCGTGCACCTGGATCACGCCCACGCCCCCTCGCGTCATCGTGGGCGTCAGCTTTGGATGCGCGAGATCGTGCCGCGTCGCTCCATCCACGCCGTCCGCTGCTGAACGTGCGATTGAATTTACGCGGTGCGCGCCTTCGCCTTCTAATTTCCGCGAGGTGCGATTCGAACCCACGCCGGCTGCGTGGGTGTGCGACGTTCGATCACTACGCTGCACACGCTACTTTGTCGCGGTGAGGGCGGGTGCACAGGCGGCTCTCAGCCGTTCGATCGAAGATCGACGGCTGAGATTCATCCTCCGGTTGAAGGCGAGATCGGTCAGTGGCGCGGATGCGTTGTGGGGGTGCCACGTGGCGCGCTGTAGGTTGTTGATCATCAGATCAATGGCCAGGTCTTCTTGTACCGATTGCAGGATCTCCGAATGTCGAATTTGGCCGATTTCGAGTCCATTAGACTCCGTTCGTCGCTCTGAATCCATCCGTGTGGTCCGATTGCTCATTTGAGGCCTATTTTGACAAGTACTCATACAAATGGCCATTAATACTGTTCTATAAGCAATCTTGATGTGTGATGCATGCAATGCTCCCATTCCTATTTATGATGTGTTATCTGTGCAGTTTGTTCTTAAAATAAGCCCCAATTGATAGATTTATCATCCCACGATGCAATGTTATCATGTCAATTATCAGGGCCTGGATTAAGCAACAGAATGCCACGGGCGGCACTATCATGAAGTATCGATTGCCAGGGTTCTACGAGCTACCAGAGTGGTGCTATCCCGATGCATCGATTGCCAGGGATCCTTCAAGGATTGATGATGAGGATGAGGAATCTGATATAGACCGTGTTGAGGGCCAATCCAATGTTAGATTTAGGGGAATCTAAAAAATTAGCAAAAGAGAAAAATCTTAAACACATCTCTCTCTATTCTCAAAAATACACTGGCAAGTTAAAGTTGGACCTTACTGCATAAACGCTCTAATGCTTTAACTGCTGGGGTCAAAGAACCTCTGGGCAAATTCTGGGGCCGTAGAAACCTTTTTGCAAACCCAAGGCAGAGGCTGGTCAATTCCATATCTTGGTTGGTACTTTGTAGAACTCGAATAGGTTGTGTTAATATGGTAAAATTATCGTTGAAGTGAGTATAGTGGTTAACCTAAATCAAATCTAATCATCTTTCACAAATTTTTTTTTTTACCTGGCCTACTTAATTTTATCTTGGTCACTTTTAGGCCCAGGGTTGATCTCAGGGAGGCGGGGATTAAGGGTAAAGAAGTTTCTACGCCTTTCCTAAAACGTATCTCTTTCGTGCGTTTATTATTTTTTTGGTTCTTTTTCTATTTAAGATTTTTTTTGTTGATAAGATTGTCCTTGAGGCACACCCTCAAAATCAGGTCCTTAGCTTTGAGCCAAATTATTCTTGGCTTTGAGCTAACTTAGGGTTTCCAAAAACAACTAGCCCTGCTATTTGCAAGACCGGGTACCTGCAAGACAAGGATTATCTTTTCTCTTTTACTCTTTTTTTTTAATCTTTTTAATAGCAGGAAACGAAAGAGAAATAAAAACAAGGTAGGTTGCTTGTAGAGAAATAAATACAGTATATATATATATAGGGGTGGGTGTGGAAGTGGAAATGGCATGTAGCACAATATCGAATTGGTCCACGTCTAGTAAGACGCAACCAACAAGACGACGTGCTGCGTAGAGTGTGGGACGGATGTGTGGGAGTGTATGCGGAGGCGCTTGCTTTACGGGGTATCAGGGAATATCAGCAATTGGTGCAAATATTCCCGGAAATATAATGCGTGGTGGAGTGACTAGTGCAAGGGCATATGGATACAGGTAGATGATGTGTATGTATGTATGTATGTATGTATATATATATATATACGTGTATATATATATATATACATACATACATATAAATACATACACACACACACACACATATTCATACCTATACAACTCTATATAAATATATATACATATATATATATATATATACACATATATATATATATGTATATATATATATAGTTATACATACATACATATACATATATGTATGTATGTATATATTTAGGTATATAAGTGAGTGGATATATATATATGTATGTGTGTGTGGGTGTGTACAAGTCAGCGTGTGAGTGTACGAGTGTGTACGTGTACGAGTGTGTGTGCGTATGAGTACTGGTGTGTTTGCTGGCTAGTGAGTGAGAGAGAGTAGGCTCGTTAAGTCATTTGGCGGGAGCGTCCGCCGTCTGATTTCGCAGGAGCGCGGGCGTGTAACACAGAGCGCAGGAACGCGCTCGCGTGACTGGCTGGAGGCAGTCGCGAGGAGGAGAGAGAGGGCGCGGTGACCGGATAAGTGAGAAACAAACCGGTCACCGCACTGTAGCCGCGTGAGGTCGCGGTTACAGTGCGAGGGCAAAAAGGTGACTGTCTGATTCGCGAGGAAACCGGCTGGGCTGTGGGCGAAGGTCTGCGACAGGGTGCACGGAGAGGGGCGAGGGCGATCGGCAAGTCTGCACGAAGCACGCGGAACAGGCGCCTGAGGCATGTGGAGGTGGCGGAGTGCGCACTGTAGCTGTGCGTGAGCTTCAGAGCTTGGAGCTCTACTGCTCTAATGGCGACGGAGAGTAACCAGCGATGAAAACAGAGGGTGAAACCACCACGCCCACCTACTCACGAAGGAGCTGAGCGGTGGTGGAACTCACAATGGTGGTCGTGAGACCACTGTGAGCTTGCTCCTACCCGCAGTGTGTCTCTTCAGTGAGACGAGATACTGCGTATGGAGAGGGAGAGGGGAGGAGATTGGCCTGGAGGAAGGTGTCTGGGGTGGTGTGTGTTCCAGGCTCCCTTGTGCAAGGGAGAGGGCAAGTCCTTTTAAAGAAGGAGACGCATGCCACCACCATGCTACTGGTAGAGGAAGTCCAGCCATGTTGCTGGCAGAGGAATGGCGCGAAGAGGTGCATGCCCCATGCCCTGAGCTGCGCGAGGGAGAAGATTTTCAAAATCAAAATAAAAAAATGAGAATGGTGAATTTGCAATGCAGGTCTTGATGAAGACGTAAATTAGATGGCCAATTATTCGCATTATCCTCCCCTCTCAATAAATGCATGCATGTGTTAATTTACAAATGCAACTATAGTTACTTAAGATACAATGGTAGTACTAGGAAATAACACAAGATGGCATAATTACTGGCGTATTTTTGCTGTGCAATCATACCCCCATGACTATCTTTTGCTAAGCCCTAGCAAAACATTTTGTATTTAGAAATGATCTTAAGCTGAAGATTTTCTTCTGAGGCGACATGGGTGTGTTTATTTGTTAGATATTGTGAAAACCAATTATAGAGAAGACTACCAGTACTTTAAGTCTTACGTGACATAGACCATCTCTCAACTAACTTGGACTCTTGATATTTAAACCTTAAGTATGATTTCCAAGACTCAGAAGGTTTTTGCCATACTCGAGAGCTCAAGAGATTATGGTTTGTGCATAGTGAAGGATCAAGACTGACCAAATGAACATTAAGACTCAAGCCCAGGGTTTCACGTATCTTTAAGTGCAGGTTGGTCCCAATTTCAGCTCGTGTCTTCAGATTGACCCTTAAGAAGATGACAGAAAACTCAACTCCCATTTTATTACATTTTGCGGCTCAAAGAATATATGGTAGAAATAGGGTATTTGTAACATGCCCTGAAAAACATTTTAGGGAGAAGAATTTACAGACAGTTGTGAGATATACTGACTTATTTGCACAGATTTTTTTTTTTTTGAAACAAGTGTCAATATATCTCTTACAACTTTATTTGGAGGAGCACACTTTTTTGGTGGGAGAGTTTCTTTTTGGTGGAAAGAGTTTCTCCTAGACACAAGACTAAAGACTGGGGTAATAAGTCTACCTGCACGCACAGGTAAGGACTCCACCTTCCCTTATGAACACTAAGGTTGGATCTTATGTTCACCAGGTCTTTCTTGATATGTGTAGTATGAACCAAGATTACTTAGGCTCTCGAGTAGAAGCAAACCAACGGATCCTGTACTGGTGTCTCAGGTATAAGAATTCGTCTTTAGTTAGGAGAGAGTCCGATCTATCTTATCACTACTCAAGTGAATTAAGCCGAGCCTAAGCGAATCAAGCTTCTGTGGCCTGGAAAGCCTTCAAAACAGTGGTTGAATATCCACAAACACTTATTGTATTTTTATTTCAGCCTTCAAAGCATTACTAAACACCCTTTTTTTTTTTTTACTATGTACATATTTATAGATGGATGGAAGCTGCATGATACCATATAATACCCAGATCCTTTAGATGCATATCTACCCCCCCATTCCAAAAGATGCCATGTCCTCATATGCATGTAGGGAAGGGTAGAGGAAGGTCCAAAGATCAGGGTACGAGAGCTGAGGTGCAGGGTGGTAGGGTGGGTGGATGGTGGGTGGTGAAGTGAAAAGGTGCGAAGTGAAGTGTTCGTGACAGTGGAGGAGTGTTGCTGGGGTGCCTCCCAACGAGCGCTGAATTTAACGTCCCCAGCTGGACTTAGAATGAAGCACGAAATTAGTTACCCTCCAATAGGGCAACACTTTCTCCAATGGAGGCAGGTTCATGAGTAAGATAAGGTTTTAAACGCTGCCCATTGACCGTAAATTTATGCCCAAATTTGGGATCTTAAATTTCAACAGCCCCGTTGGGAAATGGTCTCGAGACCAGGAAGGGACCAGTCCATTTGGACTTCAATTTCCCAGGAAAGAATTTGAGCCAGGCATTTTAAAGCCAAACTTGCTGAGATGGCTCAAATTCCTTCCACCGAATTTGGCTGTCGTGAAAAGCCTTAGTGTGTTGCTTGAAAGTTAAGGCAGAATCATAGGCTTCACGACAGAGCTCTTACAACTCTTGGAGTTGGAGTTTCCTTTCTCGACCACACAGGTCTGGGTCGAGGTTACATTGGCGAACCGCCCAATAAGCGCGGTGCTCCAGCACCACAGGCAAGTGACAAGGCTTCCCGTAAACAATTCTATAAGGGGACATACCTAGGGGAGCCTTGAAGGCGGTCCGATACGCCCAAAGTGCGTCAATCAGCTTGTCGAACCAATCCTTACGGTCAGGTCGAATCGTTTTCTGGAGAACTTGCTTGATTTGACGGTTCGACACCTCAGCCTGGCCGTTCGTCTAAGGATGATACGGAGATGCGAAACGATGGTGGACTCTATATTTCCTCAGAAGTGCCCGAGAAGAAGCATGGGTAAAATGTCTTCCTCCATCCAAAATAATGGCTTGAGGGATCCCAAAGTGTGCAAAAATGTAGTCTTTGACAAATCGAGTGGATATGACTTGGTAGCATGGCGCGTGGGAATAGCCTCGAGCCATTTCAAAACGTAATCAACAGCCACGATGATGTATTCGAAGCCGTTGGAAGGAGGAAAGGGACCCATGAAATCGATTCCCCATATGTCAAAGATTTCAGCAGCTAGGATGAGTTGCAAGGGCATCATGTCACGACGTGACATTGACCCTAACGACTGGCACCTAGTGCAATGTTTGGCATAATTGTCTGCATCCTGGTGAAGGGAGGGCCAAAAGAAGCCGCACTGCAACACCTTGGCTGCAATTTTCCTCCCAGAGAAATGGCCTTCGTAGGCCTGATCGTGGCAGAAGGATAGCACACTCGGGAATTCGTTGTCAGGAATACAGTGACGGATGATCTGGTCAGCACCTATTCGAAAAAGTAGTGGATTATCCCAGAAATACTACTTTGCTTCTGCAATGAGACGCTTGCGCTGGTTTTTAGGCCAACCACGTGGAAGGGAATCAGAAGTAAGGTAATTGGCAATGTCGGCATACCAAGGTCCACTTGCCACATTAATTGCTAATAGGTGCTCATCGGGAAAAACCTCAGTGATCGGCAAGGTAAGTCCAATGTGGTCAGGGTCTAATCTCGAGAGATGATCAGCTACAACATTCTGGGCTCCGGCCTTTTTGCGGATCTCAATGTCAAATACTTGGAGCAGAAGGATCCAACGAATCAGTCTAGGCTTGGCATCCTTCTTGTGCATGAGATGGCGAATGGCCACGTGGTCAATGAATACAATAACATGCGAGCCCAGAAGGTAAGAGCGAAATTTCTCCAACCCAAAGACGACCGCCAATAGTTCTTTCTCAGTAGTTGTATAATTACGCTTGGCCTCGTCCAACGTCTTACTGGCGTAGTACACCACGAAGGGGTGTCTATCGCTTCTTTGTCCCAGGATGGTTCCGACTGCAAGGTCAGAAGCGTCACACATGAGTTCAAAGAGAGGGACCAATCAGGTGGCTGGAGAACAGGGGCCTTGGTGACAGCATCACACAGCTGCGTGAATGCCCGTATGCAGTCGAAGCCCATATCAAAGGAAATGAGTTAAAGGTCTAGAAATCTTGGAGAAGTCTTTGATGAATCTCCTATAGAAACCGACGTGTCCCAAAAAGGAGTGGATTTGTTTAACAGAGCCAGGCACAGGTAAATCAGCAATTACATCAAGCTTAGCTCAGTCAACCTTGATACCCCTATCGAAGATGATATGCCCGAGAACAATTCCCTCGTGTACCATAAAATGACTTTTTTCCCAGGAAAGCATGAGGTTCACATCAATACATCTCCGAAGGATACGGGTCAGGTTAGCAAGACAGTCATCAAAAGAGGGTCCAAAGACCAAACAGACATCCATGAAAACCTCAAGAAAGTCACCCACCATGTCATGGAATATCGCCAGCATACATCTCTGGAAAGTTGATGGCGCATTACAAAGTCCGAACAGCATCCTTCTAAATGCAAAGGTGCAGAAGGGGCAGGTAAAGGTGGTTTTCTCTTGGTCCATAGGGTCAATTGCCACCTGGTTATATCCAGAGAATCCATCCAGGAAACAGAAAAATTTATTTCCCGCTAACCGCTCCAGGATTTGGTCAATAAAAGGTAGCGGAAAGTAATCTTTCTTAGTTGAAGCATTAAGTTTCCTATAATCTACACACACTCTCCAAGATGTAGGAGTGCGTGTAGGGTGGATTCGCCCTGTCTTTGACACGGATGGTGACTCCTGCCTTTTTGGGCACGACATGAATCGAACTCACCCAGGGGCTATCACTGATCGGGTAGAATATACCCGCATGCAGCCACTTAATAATTTCCTTTTTAACGACCCCCAGCATGTTAGGGTTGAGACGTCGCTGCATCTCACGGGAAGGTCGAGCCTCCTCCTCCGTATATATACGGTGAGTGCAGTAGGAGGGGCTAATGCCAGTTAGGTCAGATAAGGACCATCCAATGGCTGCCTTGTGTTCCATAAGGAATTTTGTTAGTTTGCACTCTTGCTCCCTGGTTAATTTTGAACAAATAATTACGGGGAGCGTTTCATTTGGTCCGAAGAAAACATACTTAAGCGTATCAGGCAACTCTTTCAGCTCGGGAGTGGATGGTGAAAGATCTGGCATTTCTTGGGACAAGAGTGTCCCAAGCGGATTAGAAGAAAACAAGGCAGGAGGAAGAAGTTGGCCCTCAGATTGGCCAAGAGAGGTGCATCTTGGATTGATGGATCCAAAAAGGGATAGCCCCAGTGAGCAGTATTTGGGCTCCAGGTCCCAATGTGGAGTTGCAATTCCGCCTAATTTGCCAGGAAAGAAAGGGCAATCCGATCCTCAAGAGTGTGGACCGACGGTGAGTAGCCCGAATATAACTCAGACCACGAGGTATGGGAAGCAGAGAAAACCTCGTCAGAAGTCTGATCAGGAGAAGATACGGGAAAAGGGAGGGATGGGGGAACGTCACAATATGCTTCGGTCAGGCAATCGTCTGTGTTTAAAGGCAATCCACAGCAGTCAAAATAGGTCCCTATTAGTCCGATACACGCGCTGACGGCCATGTCCTTGTCAGACGTGTCATCCTCGATGCAATCGCAATCAAAGTTCTTTGCTGCCTTGAAGATGTTAAGCTTGAGCTTCTCAGATCCAACGGCAATCTCAATACAACCCGACTCGCAGTCGATATGGGCACGGGCTGTGGCCAAGATAAGTCGACCAAGGATGATCGGACAATCAGAAAGTGAGCTAAGAACTTCCATATCCAAAACAAGAAGGTCAACAGGAAAACAGAGATTGTTGACCCTAACCACCACGTCTTCCACCACACCCTTTAGTATTTTGACAGAACGATCTGCCAACTGTAACGTGACAGGGGTGGGTTTCAGATTTCCTAAGGCAAATTTCTCGAGCATGATGGTTAGCATAAGATTGATGGAAGATCCTAGATCAAGCAGAGCACGGTTAAAATTGCAGCCTTGGATGCTACAAGAAATAAGCAGTGTGCCAGGATCTTTCTGCTTCGGTGGTAGATTTGACAATATCGCACAACTCGCATGAGGCAAGAGAACCACCAGATTCTTTGTTTTCTTTGACTGTTGCCTGGGTGTAGTGTAGTCTTTGAAAAATCAGGCGACAGTAGGTATGTAGTCGATAGCCTCTAACAAGGGTACCTTGATTTCAACATCCCTGAATAAATTACGTATGTTATCAAAGGCCTGCGTATCCTTTTTCTTGCCTTTTGGCTCCCTCAGTAGAGCCTCAAGGAATGGGACCGATTCTGGCACTAGTTTGGGTGTATCGTCCTCTCGCGAATGTGGTGTGCATCCCGAATGAGAGGGCGATGAAAAAGATGGGCCAGGATCAGGTCGAGGCGGATCGACGGTCTGCTTACCGCTCCTCGTAGTAATCGCATTGGACGTCGTGGGTCCAGTGGGATCATAAGGAAGAGGAGGCTTCACAATAGGGACATAAGGGTGAGGTGTAGTTGCTACGGGATTAGCCTGAAATCCCGGTGGAATGCTCGAAGCCTGCAAAATCTGATGAACATGCCCCTGAGAAGGTCGTACCTGTGGTTGAGGACCACGGGGTACGAACTTTCGCGGGTTGGGAACAAGTTGGGCTGGAAGAGTTCCCTGAGATCGAGTCGCCATAAGTAGTTGACTGATCTCAGCATTTTGCTGCGCTAATTGGTGCTGAAGAGAGCTCATGTTCTCTTCATGACGCTTAGACATTTCCGTCATCATTCGCATCAGTTTATCAAGAGGACTTGATGCGTGTTCTGTTTGCGGTATGCAAGGACCCGATGGCACATTCGCCACAGGATTAGACTGGGCCCTTGGGATGACGAGTGTGGACGGTCACATTGGCCCACTCGCGGGGTTTTGCCGCTGCGGGTTATTGGACCATGCGAAATTAGGATGATTTCGCCACCCTGGGTTATAAGTAGCAGAGAACGGGTTGTTCCCCAGGGCGCAAGCGTCTTCTAAGCCAGAAGATGAGTTCGCATGTAAATATGCATCCGAGCACATGGAGGCTTGGTCCTCCATGTCGAAATACTAGCTTGCAGAAGCCAGATCCACATTACTTACCAAATCGCTTGGCGCGATACTCGGTAAGGAAGATCTCACGGGGTTTTTGGGGATAAGCCTGGCGTTGGAAGGATTAGGACTATGATGAAGTGGTGAGGTGGGGGTGTTTGCCAGAGAACGGAAGGGATTGGCCAGAAACTCATCCAGCTTCTTGTGCACGACGGAGACTTATCCAATTTTTGTGCGATAAGGTTAAGATCTGTGGATGAATGGGAGGGCCCCGTGTCAACTTTATGAACATTACGGGGCAAGCTGGTACGATTAAAAGCGTCAATAGAGGCATTGTTCATTGAGTTTTCGCTCATGTTTTCAAATAATTCGAATGCTCAATTCTCGTCTTTATTCATGAAATTCCCTCTGCAAGAAGCGTCTGCAATCTGCTTCAAAGTCTCATTTAGCCCATAATAAAAAATCTGGGCTATATGCCACTTAGGCAGACCGTGGTGCGAACACTTCCGGAGGAGGTCATTATACCTCTCCCAAGCCTGATGAAACTGTTCGCCATTTTGTTGCATAAAGGAAGTTATAGCATGGCAAAGTGCATTGGTTCGCCCGATTGGGAAAAATTTCTTGAGAAATGCTGTTTGCATCTCTTCCCAAGAATGGATGGTTCTCCCAAGGGTGCGTAACCATTGCGACGCTTTATCCTGCAACAAAAATGGGAACATTTTCATGAGGACAATTGATAACCCGATGTTTCTTGGTTTAACTGTTTCAGTCAATCGGGTTAGGTCTTCCAAATAGAGAAAAGGATCTTCACTCGCAAGACCATGGAAGTGAAAGTTAATCAAGCCAATTATATTGGGTTTCAATTCAAAATCGTCCCCGCCCATGGGGACCCGGATTTGTCCTATGGTCTCTGTAGCAGCGGGATTTTGATAAGAGCTAAGAGACCTAGGCTCCTCCCGTCGGGAGGGTTCTGCATTTCCTCCAAGGTTTCCCTAATGGCTTCAATCTACTCATTATACATTTCCATTTGGGCTTGGAGGCGGGTTATGAGGTCCATGGCTCCACCACCTGGTGGGTTTTGAAGGTGGTTTCCTCCCTCAGGATTTGGGGGTTGGCGTGCAGCCATGTTTGTGGAGGAGGATGACGATTCGGTTTCTTTCCTTCTAGAATTATCAGACAATTCAAACAATTCAGGGTTTTGTGACCTCCTCCCAAACATGCACTACCGCAGGAAGAATTGGGGAGATAAGAAGAGAAAAGGAGATGAGAGAAATGACGCCGCAAAGGTACACTTGATGACAAATCAAGGCAATCAAAGTCCTAACCACTACAATGTGCCCATAGACCTAAAGATCTAAGTTACCTACTATCGCAACCTACGGAACCAAATGCGAGCACCGCAGAACCACCAGGCCGGATTGAAAGGTCGTTTGCCCCAGTCTTAAACACCCGATAGCACGCAGGAACCCGCACTAGCACGTAGGCGCTACACGCAAGTAGTTAGACCTCCAATCCTTAATAAGGGTCAAGTTGCTACCAAATTTTAACTAAAGGCTTAGGATCAAGTGCTTCAGGAATGTGAAGGGCGTTGTATACGGGTAATGCCCAAGTGCGTTGATTTTAGAAAATGTGTAAACCAAGCATGCAACGGGGAAATCTCCCCGAATTAAAGTTTTAGTTGGTGAATGGCTTTTAGAATTTCAGCCTTAAGTAGTATGGATTTTAAGATTTCGTTGAGTTACCAATTCAACCAATCTCCGGGTTTTGAGAAAATACAAGTTCTTCTATGCCCAACAAACCCTTCCTCAATGTGAGTTGGTTAATGCATGCTAAAAATGCACTGGGCTTCCCTAGGTGGAAATTTCTATGTGTGGATACACGAGTCAATTTTAGGTTAGTGTGAAAGGGAGCCAAAGCACTTCAATTCAAGTACTCCCAATCACCAAAATAATGTTCCACACACAAGGCTCAACCACCCGATAATGTAAAAAAAATCAAAGTGTTGGGGTTGAAATATTCGGGATCAAATCTAAGGCACGTGAAAGATCGTGGTGGAGTTGGAATCAACTCAATTCCAAGTCTCCCCACAAAAAAAATGTGATCTCGAATTGCGGATAAATGAGGAGAGGAGGGATGGCAATCAATCTATTTAATCTTGCCTCAAAGAACACTTCACATGACAAAAGATTCAAGAATCAAGATTCTTGGATCTTTGCTATGCGAGGTTTGGCGGGAAATCCAAGGGCGGTTGGGGTGATGGCAAATAATCAAGCAAGTGATTTTTAATCCCCTTGCCCCAAGAAATCCTAAGAAGTGTTTTTAGGTTTTTTTTTATTTATTTAGGTGACAAGTTAACCTAAGTTGCTAAGAGAGAGAGACCTACCTTTTCAGCAACGTGGGCGAAGCTCCAGTGCGGCACCGGCGACTTCACGCTCTCATTCCCACCTTGGTTCTGCCCACGTCTTTGACTTCCTCTGCTTGCCTCCTTCTTGCAACTGGTTTACCTGCACACCAGCAAACAAAAATACCCGTGAAGAGAAGGGTGTGAGAAGAGAAAATCAAAGGAATGGAGTAGAAACTTACCTCAATGCGCACCTCCCCGGCAACGGCGCTAGAAAAAGGGTGGTAGAACTCGAATAGGTTGTGTTAATCTGGTAAAATTATCGTTGAAGTGAGTATAGTGGTTAACCTAAATCGAGTCTAACCATCTTTCACAAATTTTTTTTTTTTACCTGGCCTACTTAATTTTATCTTGGTCACTTTTAGGCCCAGGGTCGATCTCATGGAGGCGGGGATTAAGGGTGAAGAAGTTTCTACGTCTTTCCTAAAACATATCTCTTCCGTGCGTTTATTATGTTTTTGGTTCTTTTTCTATTTAAGATTTTTTTTGTTGATAAGATTGTCCTTGAGGCACACCCTCAAAATCTGGTCCTTGGCTTTGAGCCAACTTGGGGTTTCCAACAAGAACTGGCCCTACTATTTGCAAGACCGGATACCTGCGAGACAAGGATTATCTTTTCTCTTTTACTCTTTTTTTTATCTTTTTAATAGCAGGAAACAAAAGAGAAATAAAAACAAGGTAGGTTGCTTGTAGAGAAATAAATACAGTCTATATATATATAGGGGTGGGGGTGGAAGTGGAAATGACATGTAGCACAATATCTAGTTGGTCCATGTCTAGTAAGATGCAACCAACAAGACGACGTGCTGCATAGAGTGTTGGACGGATGTGTGGGAGTGTGTGCAGAGGCGCTTGCTTTACGCGGGTATCGGGGAATATCAGCAACTGGTGCAGATATTCCCGCGATATAATGCGTGGTGGAGTGACTAGTGCAAGGGCGTATGGATACAGGTAGGTGATGTGTATGTAAAGATATGTATATATATATATCTATGTATATATATATATATATACAGGGTTATAACTATATAGGCATATATGTAGTTGTGTATATATATATAGATATATATATATACGTATATATAGATATATATATATATACGTATATATATATATATATATATATATATATATATATATGTATATATATATATATATATTTGTAGCTATATGGATATATATATATATAGTAACATATGTATATATATATATATATATATATATATATATATATATATATATATATATATATATATATATATATATATTTGTAGCTATATGGATATATATATATATAGTAATATATGTATATGTATATGTGTATATATATATGTATATATATATATCTATATATATAGATATATATGTATATATGTATATTTATAACTATATATATATATATATATGTATGTATGTATGTATGTATGTATGTATGTATGTATTTAGGTATATAAGTGAGTGGATATATATATATATGTATGTATGTGTGGGTGTGTACAAGTGAGTGTGTGAGTGTACGAGTGTGTATGTGTACGAGTGTGTGTGCGTATGAGTACCAGTGTGTTTGCTGGTGGGTGAGTGTGAGAGAGTGCGGGCACGTTAAGTCGTCTGGCGGGAGCATCAGCCGTCTGAATTTGCAGGAGCGCGAGCGCGTAACGAAGAGAGTAGGAATGCGCGTGCATGACTGGATGGAGGCAGTCGCGAGGAGGAGAGAGAGGGCGCAGTGACCGAATAAGAGAGAAACAAACCGGTCACTGCACTGTAGCCGCATGAGGTCGCGGCTACAGTGCGAGGGCAAAAAGGTGACCAGCTGATTCGCGAGGAAACCAGCTGGGTTGCGGGTGGAGGTTTGCGATAGGGCGCACGAAGTGGGGCGAGGGAGACCAGCAAGCATGCGCAGAGCACGCATAACAGGCGCCTGAGGCGCACGAAGGTGCGCGGAGGTGGCGGAGTACGCACTGTAGCTGTGCACGAGCTTCAGAGCTTGGAGCTCTACTGCTCTAATGGCGACGGAGAGTAACCAGCGATGAAAACAGAGGGTGAAACCACCACGCCCACCTGCTCACGAAGGAGCTGGGTGGTGGTGGAACTCACAATGGTGGTCGTAGGACCACTGTGAGCTTGCTCCTGCCCGCAGTGTGTCTCTTTAGTGAGAAGAGATATTGCGTATGGAGAGGGAGAGGGGAAGAGATTGGCCTGGAGGAAGGTGTCTGGGGGTGGTGTGTGTTCCAGGCTCCCCTGCGCAAGGGAGAGGGCAAGTCCTTTTAAAGAAGGAGACGCATGCCACCGCCATACTGCTGGCAGAGGAAGTCCAGCCATGCTGCTGGCAGAGGAATGGTGCGAAGAGGTGCATGCCCCATGCCCTAAGCCATGCAAGGGAGAAGATTTTCAAAGTCAAAATAAAAAAATGAGAATGGTGAATTTGCAATGCATCTTTTGATGAAGATGTTAATTTCATGGCCAATTATTCGCATTATCCTCCCCTCTCAATAAATGCATGCATGTGTTAATTTACAAATGCAATTATAGTTACTTAAGATACAATGATAGTGCTAGGAAATAACACAAGATGGCATAATTACTGGTGTATTTTTGTTGTGCAATCAGTACTTGAGTACCTCTAGGCCTAGAGTTGGTATTTCAATCCAATCTCTAGAGGTGTGGCACGATAAGGCATCCTGATGGTAAAAGCTGATCTAGAGAATGGGTATATTCCATAGGATTTTGCTCAAGACTAGCAAAAGTTAAGCATGTAGGTATGATGGTAACACCATCATCTGCCATAACTAGCCTAATATATCCTATTACAAGAATAAATACTCCTTAATAAACAAAAAGGGGGCGTAATTTAGTTTTGTGTCGAATGCGAGAAGGAGATGGGAAATTCCATTAGTTCTGTTGTTTTAACGAATAATCACGAATGTAGATTAACTAAGGTATTAATCAGTACATAATCTAAGGTCAAATGAACTTAAATTTCCAAGAAGTGGGCTCGAATTGATGGAATCAAGGTTTTCTGCAATTTGAAGACTATTTTAATAAAAATCCTAATTACAGCCTCACTTAAATTGAATGAGTTCTGGTGGAAAAAAATATAATCTAAGCCTCCTAAATATTATTGAAAAATATTCTATGAGGTTTGGAACCTTCACCTTAACCAAAGGAACCTATTTTGACAAAAAATAAAGACTAAGCGGAATTTACTTCATTCTTGGGCTACAGTGTAAATTACCCAGTTAAACTGCATCAAAACTCAAACTTAAGGTCACTAATAGATTTCTTGGGTCAAAATTAGGTTACCCTAAATTTTGAACCCAATCAGAGTCTATCTTGACCCATATTGCATTTTAGCCCAAAACTCTTTATTTACTACTCAAACCCCTTAAGTTTGGATTTTTTTCTTACATCAAGGTCCTTTCTTCTTCTTCAACGAGCCAAATAAGGAATGTGCAAGAGAAATACACCCAAATGCTTCGAATCTTCAAGTGAGGAAATCTCCCTTAGATCTCATCCAAATCCCTCCAAATTTAGAGGGATTGGTCACAAAACGATGCCCTACCAATTGAAGCAAGTCTCAAGCTCCAATTTGGAGCCTTTGACCTCTAATCAAGCTCAAAATTCACAAATTTTACTTTCCAAAATTCGCAGGCAAACTCACAAAATTCATGGCAATTCAGAGCCAAATCCTCTCCTATATAAGCTCTAACATGTTTTCAAGCAAGAATTAGTCAAGATGTAGCCTAATTTCCCCTCCTCGTCACAGCCATCTTCATCTTCGACTCTGACAACCTTCTTCGACCCCTTCGTCTGTGCATGCAACCGACCAAAGTGCAATACCATCCTCTTCCTCATCTTTCGACTCTAACCAGCCAAAACGAGGTCATCTTGGCCCACGCTTTGTCAGTAACCTCCACCAGATTTCTCTTCGTCCTCACATCCGATTGGTCAACGCCAGACGTGATTCTTACCCGTTCGTCCAATTAAAGTATCCCTCTAATCTTCCCTCTCCTCAGAGTAAGTTTAGGCCCTTAGCACTAGGAATTAGCGTAGATTCTTGTTATTCATTCTCTTCTTCTCCGCTGTCGGCGAGAGCTCCTGTGAGCTCAAACTGCGCAACCACACCACCATTCACCAAACCACCTGCACCACAACGACCTGGAAAGCAAAAGCCCTCAAGAAATTGGGGTTTTTGACTCTCCAAGACCTCCGCTAGACAACCCACCTCACTTTCACTCCCACCTCGTCTAGTCGGCCTCCTTAGGCCTTTACACACCAAATCGCCACAACGACCACCTTCATCATGCTACGATGAAGGTTTTTAGCTATTTAATTGGGGCAAAATGCCCACGTTATTCGTTTCAAGTGATCGTCGGTTCAAGACTCTTCTCCAATGCCATTTGACGTCTTCAGCGAGAGCACAACGAGGCTATCCTCCTTGATGTAGACACAACCATTTAGGTTAAAATGCCTATTTATACATGATCCTAGGCTTATATTTGCATTTCATATTATAAATATTTCATAGAATGCATCATTCTACATTTAGAGTAGTTATATATATTTTAGGTTATTTGCATCCTTTTTGTGGTCAGGAGAGAAGGAAATTTATTTCAGAGCCTTGAATTGACGATCCGACCGTATGGATCAAATCAGGACGACGATCGGAGTCTAACGTCTCAGTGTGTCCAGAACCATCCGCAAGTGCTGTCCATGCTGCGTCTAATCTCTGATCTCGAGAATAGATGAGCATATCATCAATGAATACCACCACAAACTGGTTCAAGTACAGTCTAAACACCCGGTTCATCAAGTCCGTGAAGACAGCGGGGGCATTGGTCAGCCCAAATGGCATGACCAGAAACTCGTAGTGTCCGTACCAGGTGCGGAAAGCTGTCTTGGAGACGTCTGCCTCCTTGATCCTCAACTGGTGGTATCCAGACCTCAAGTCGATCTTGGAGAATACCGTGGCACCTCGCAGCAGGTCAAATAAGTCATCGATCCTAGGCAGCGGATATTTGTTCTTGATGGTGACCCTATTCAGCTGTCGGTAGTCCACACAAAGGCGTAGGGTACCATCTTTCTTCTTTACAAACAGTACCGGGGCTCCCTAGGGAGATGCGCTGGGCCTCACAAAGCCCTTCTCCAAAAGATCCTGCAACTGGGACTTGAGCTCTCGCAACTCAAGTGGTGCCATCCTGTAGAGTGTGGTGGAGATGGGGCTGGTCCCTACTACTAGTGAGATCTCAAACTCGATCTCACGCTCGGGCGGTAGTCCTGGTAACTCGTCTAGGAACACGTCGGGGTACTCTCTGACCACCGGGATACTCTGGAAGTCTGCCACAGGGCTGGGCTCTGCCACCACACAAGCTAGGAAGCCCTCACACCCCTGGCTCAAAAGTCTCACCGCCCGAAGTGCGAAAATGCACCTGAAACCTCCGTCCACTGGCTGACTGTGGAACTCGAAGGAAGGCAACTCCGGTATGGAGAAGACGACCTTCCTCTCAAAACAGTCCACCAAAGCATGGTAAGCGGACAGCCAGTCCATCCCCAGAATTACGCCAAAGTCCTCCATCTGTATCATAACCAGGTCAGCGGGAAGGCCATGTCCCCCAATATTGACCTTGCAACTCGTGTATATCTTCTCAGCTACAAACAGCTGACCACTCGGACCTCTGATCACAAACGGATCCTCTAACAGCATATAATCCTAGCCCAAACTGGCTGCGACAAACAAGTGCGTAGCGCCGGAATCGAAAAGTGTGTAAACGAGTCTGCTGGAAACTGAAACCATACCTGCCACCACTGATCCCGAAGCTCTGGCATCCCTGTGTGTCAGGGAGTTGATACGCCCCTCAGCCTTAGGTGCGGACAAAGCAGCCGCACTCTGCGTTGGACGGGTAGCCGCTGGCCGGTACCCTCCTTGTGACTGCTGTCCTCCTCCTCGCTCCTGGAAACGGCGGCCTCCTGCTCGCCCTCCAGTGCTCGACACGGGAAGCATCTGCTGACCTCCTGCCCTAGACAGGCAGTCCCTCCTGATGTGGCCCAGCTGGCCACACTGGTAACAGAGGGGAACCTGACTCCCGCCCTTAGAGGGTCCCTACTTTCAGCTGGGCGGGGGTCCGGTGCTAGCAACTGGCCCCTGTCGAGGGCCCCCAAAGGCCACTGATGGCCCTGCAAAACGTGACGGCTCTCCTGCGGGCGCCACACATCTCCTGTCTCGCCGGCCCTGGAAAAAGTCTGGCTGATAAGGCCTTTTCCACCCGCTGTCAGTATCTCGCGCGGACGGGTTGGTCTCTTCGTAGGTCATAGCTGCCTCCACCACCCTCGAGAACGTAAGCAGCTTCAGGGGTTTGACATACCCCCGAATCACAGGCCAGAGCCCCGCGGTGAACCTCCAAAGGGACTCCTCCTCAGTGGCTACTGCTGTCGCTACGAAGCGGGACAGCTCCAGAAAACGTGTGCGGTACGCGCTCACGGTCATCGTCCCCTGGCGGAGAGTGTGGAACTCCCGCCTCCTCTAGTCCTGCCATGTCTGGGGAAAGTACTGCTCGCAGAAGAGGGTGATGAACAGATCCCAGGTCGGCTCGTCCCTCTCCTGTCCCCTGACCGCCCTCCATCACCTGTGTGCCGCACTCTCCAGCTGGTACGTGGCGAAGGCCACGCGGTACTCCACCGGGGGACGAAGGGTGTCGAAAACCTTCTCGATCTGCTCGAGCCAATCCTCCGCCTCGGTCAGGTCCTCATCCCCCTTGAAGGAGGGGGGCTTCAGCTTCCGGAATTGCCTGAAAAGCTCAAAATGGCGCTGCAGTGGGGATGCTGGTGCACCTCCAGGTAAGGAAGCCTCGTGCACAGAAGTGTCGAAGGAAGGTAGGGGTGGTGGCAACCCATCCCCTCCCTCGCGTCCAGCGTCGCGTCCGTCGCGTGGTCCCACAGAGGACTCCCCCTCCGCAGCCCCAGGGAGAGGCGCTCGGGGCGATGGGTGGAGTTCCTCTCGCACTATGTCCCGTATCAGCTGGGCGAGGTCCTGGCCTGATAACACCACGCAAGGGGGTAGTAATTAGGTTGAATATGGCCCATCTTTAGAATAAAAGGCACAACATAAAGTAAAATAGGAGCATTGCATGCATCAAGTACCAAGATCGCTTATAAACTGCATTAATGGCCATTTGTGTAAAGCATGTGTCAAAGCAGGCCTCAGATGAGCAATCGGACCGCACGGATGGATTCAGAACGACGAACGGAGTCCAACGGACTCAAGATCGGCCAAATCCGACATCCGAAGCTCCCACAATGGGCCCAAGAAATTCTGACCGTTGATCTGGAGATCAACGGCCCAGAAAGCGCCACGTCGCCCCGCCCCCACCGCTCGCACGCCCTCAAGCCAGCCAAGGACGAATCTCGGCCGTTGATCTTCGATCGAACGGCCGAGATCCGCACGCTCGCCCGCGGTCGCCGCGACAAAGCGCGGGCATGGCGCAACGGCTAGCACGCACGCCCGCATCGCAGCGACGCACGTTCGAATCACGCGGAGCGGAAATCAAGCGAGAGCGAAGGGCAGAGAAAAATTGGACCGCCCGATCAGCAGCAGGCGGCCAGGATCGCGCCACGCGGCGCGATGACAGCTCCCGAGCGCCCACGCGCGCACTCCCGAGGCGCGATCTCAGCGCGAGCGCAGGAGGATCCCAGCCGTCTGATATTCGATCGGACGGCTCTCATTCAACGTCCACGGATCGCGCATGGAAAGAGAGCGGGGCGGGCAGCTGACCGGCGGCCGGAGGGCTTCACCGACGTATCTGGAAGCAGTTAAAGCACATTCTTCTTTTAGGAAGCCCTTAACTCTATTTAAACCCCCTTCTACCACCATTCAAGGCATACTCTCCCACTTGCAACTACTCCACTCCTCTCCTAGCTAGTTTTAGGCACTCTTGTAATCGCCAGAGACGACGAGCTGCCGACGGAGCCTCCTCCACCGCCGTGGCTGCCTCGTCGCTCTCCACTCTCTCTCTACCTCTCCCTCTCTCTCTTTTAAGCTTTCATTTACTTTTGTTGAAGCATGTATTTAATGTTGTAAACCATGAACTATGAATGCATGTTTAATGAAATTATTTTCCATTTAGTCGCCATTTTAATTTCTGCTTAAAGTGCATGATCAAAACCAAGAGCTTTCTAACCCTAAATTCTCTCTATCTCTCGCTTTTCAAATCGTCTCTTTCGCAAGCAAAACACCGCCTTTTTCGTGAAAACAAGTGGTAAACAAAATCCGATTTCCATGCCACCCTGAGACCGACACTCGGACTCACCTCCGTTTACTTCTTTTAAAACCGACGTATCAAGTGCAACTATAAGGACACCTCTTAACACACACGCACGAGACCACGTCAGTTTTTGGTGCCGTTGCCAAGGAGGCAACAGATTTGTTTTATCACCTCCATTCCACACTCATTCTCACATCGTCTAATGCCCTATTTTCCTTTTTACTTGACGGTTGCAGGAATTCGACGCATGGACGGCGAAGCGATGCATTCCACGACGGTAGCAAGGGAGTAGGCGCCTCGAGGACCGATAGTGAGCAATCTCTCTCTCATTGTTTGCTTGCGTGAAAAAGCTAAAAAAATTGTAAAAACTGAAAAAAATTGGCATGGTGTATGATTGCTTGACCCACATCCATAACACATCACCCCACAAAAAAATGTACACTCTAACATTCTGAACGAATTCTTGGAGTGTTCTTTTCTTTTTCTTGAGTGGTGTTCGTGAATTGACCTGGGCCGCACCACTCAACCCTAAAACTGACTCATCTAATAGAAGCTGCATGATCATTAGGATGAGTACACTAAGGTTTTAGAGCCTCTACAAAATAAACGGAAATCTACTTTCACCAAGTTGTGTGCAGAACTTGACGTGCCCACTGAAACTTGTTTGAAAACATTAAGACACGTCAACCCTAAAAAGTACTCAAGTAAGGATGAAACACTAAAAGACACTATATCTTAACAAATCCTTGCTTGAAAATCATGTTTTGCTAGAAGCACACACTTTGAAAGTGGAAAATTAAGAGGCACCACCCCAATCAACGCCTCATCACATCACCCTAAGCACAAGCACTATCCTAACCCTTTAAAACTGAGTAGACGTGCCCTAGGCAGGACTGAGTTAAGTCTAAAAAGGTGAGGTTTTGTCTGCTAGGCACTTGGCTTTCATTCCCTTGGTAGAATCTGGTGACTAGGCTGCGGGGGCAGTGTCAAACGACCGCGGTTGTGGGGTCTATGGAACCGGAGGCGCAAGCCAAAGGAAGAACCTTCCCTGCAATCCCCCTCGTAATCAACCTGGCCAGATTAGCCTTGGGAAGGGGAGTCTAGTGCTTACGGACTTAATCACCCTTTGTGAGATTTCTAGGTCTCCTAAGGAATACACCATAAGGATTAGGCTTGCGTGCTTGATTGAAACACATTTCTCGCATCTGTCTCCCTCTGCATCCCCTCCTGTTCTTCTCTAGTGTATGCACGGGAGGCGCTCACTGCATCCGAATTGTGTGTTTTGGGGCAGGAATCTAGGCGACGTAATTCTGTTAAAAACATGGCTGAACCTAGGGTAGATGAGGCTGAAGATCAACCCCCACCAGATGCTATGGCTATCATCCAGGCTCAAATCAATGCTAACCATCGGCTTCAGCAACAACAAATCCACACCATCATGCAAGCCATACAACGGTTACAAACCCACAAGAACAACCACCACCTTTCAATGACATACCAGGACAACCACCACTTGATTTACCGCCATTTCAGGACCAGCCAAGACCCCTCCGTGATTTCTATAACCCTTCTGCCATTAGAGTCAAGCCACACCTTAGGATCCCCAAAGGGGGAGACGATTTTGAGCTAAAACCTAATGTATTAAGTTTAATCCAGAGCCACTTTCATGGAAGCTCAAATGAAGACCCCTTTCAGCACCTAGAAGATCTCGACCGCATAGCAAGAACAGTAAAACCTAGGAACATTAGCCTTGACACTGTTCTAATCAAGATGTTCCCTTTCTCATTAAGAGACAAGGCTTCTCATTGGCTTAGAACCCTAGGTAGACCTATCACCACCTGGGAAGAACTGAGGCATGCATTTTTAAAGAAATTCTTCCCCATAGGAAAGACCAATGCCCTCAGAAGAGCTATCACTACCTTCACACTCCAGGGTGGGGAACAATTCCATGAAGCGTGGGAAAGATTCAATGAACTTTTGAGGAAATGCCCACACCACGAAGTTCCAAGGTGGCAATTGGCCCAGATCTTCTACCACGGTCTGGACAGCAACCTATGGAACTTCGTCAATGCCTCATGCGGGGGAAACTTCCTAAACAAAGACGAGGAGAGCGCGTTTGAGCTCTTTGAGTCTATGAGCGAGAATTCGCTCAACAATGCCTCCATGAACCAGTTTAACAGGTCCAGTCAACCCCGTGGCGGGATTTATGAGGTGCAAGCAAATTCTGGAATGGATGACATGGACATCATTGCCAAAAAAGTTGGATCGAGTGGAATTGGTGGACAAAAAGATTGATGAGCTTCTAAACCAGACCAAGAACCCCTTGCAGACTTTCTCCCTAGCAAAGGGAGCACATAATGTTGACCTGGTCCAACCCTTCACCCAACTGAACCTGGAACAACCCCCCAACCACGTTCCAGGGAGGGGACCTTTGCTCCCTCGACCCTTGATTACTCCCTTCCCTCTTCATCAACTTCGGCTATTTTAGAAGATGTGCAAGCCGTCCAAGGATATGCAAAACCTGACCCTTTCTCCAACACTTACAACACGGCTGGCGTAATCACCCCAACTTTGGTTGGACAAACTAGAAACCACCGCAATTCCAAAACCAGCCCAGGCCAAACCAACAGCCACACTTGCCCCCTATCAGCAAGGACCACCAGTTAGACCCCAATATAACCAGAATAGGGCGGCCCCCTCCCCCACAAAACCAAATGGACACCCTAATAAAGATGATGGCTGACATGAACCAAAAACATCAGGAAGAAATGGCCTTGGTAAAGGGACAGTTAAGCCAACTCTTGGACTATAAACAGTAAGGATCTCTACCTTCCCAACCGCAACCAAACCCGCGAAACATAATTAACAGAGGCCCCAATTCGCAAGGGTTTCAAGGCAACCCCGGGCAGGCTCATATGGTCCAGCCGGCCCCACAAACACCTCCTGGGTTTGGCACTTCTTCATCCTCGTCTTCTCAAGGATCACCCCATGGCCCCAATGCCTCTGCGAATGCGGTGACCTTGAGAAGCGGCACCAAAACCCAGGATCCCAAATGGCCGACTCTCCCCGAGACTTTACCTACTGAGATACCCGACTTAGAAGAAGCACCAACCAAGGACCCAGACAAGGAACCAATTCAGACACCCTATCCTGAAGCCTTGGAAACAATCAAGAGAAAAAAGAATACTGTGGAAACTGAGGAGCTGATGGAAATTTTTAAACAAGTACAGATTAAATATTCCGCTTCTAGAAGCTGTCAAACACATCCCCGCTTACGCCAAGTTCTTAAAGGATGCCTGTACACCCAAGCGTAAGCCGAGACCTCAAGCACTTAGGAAGGTTGTACTCTCTGAGCAAGCCAGTTCCGTGATATCAAGCAACCTTCCACTCAAACGAACTGACCCAGGAGCGCCCCTAATTTCCTGCAACATCGGGGACATGACATTTGATAGAGCGCTCTTGGACCTAGGTGCTTCTATCAACCTAATTCCCACAACCTTGTACCACCAATTTGGTTTTGGGGAGCTGGCACCAACCCCTGTCACCATCCAGCTGGCGGATAGATCAGTGAAAACCCCGAAGGGGGTTGTCGAGGACGTGATTGTATGGGTCAAGGACTTCTATTTCCCAGTCGACTTTTTGGTGCTCGACATGGAAGTCCCTGAAAAATTACAGAACGCACCCATAATCTTAGGCAGACCTTTCTTAGCTCCGGCTAAAGCAAACATCGATTGCAACACGGGATGTATGGAAATCGCCTTCAGAGACAGGAAAATGCAATTGGATATCTTCCGGGCAACAAAGTCTTTTGATTGTGATTACATTGAGGAACATGATCCCGTGGAAACTTTAATCGAGGAATGCCTTACCCTAAGTTCTGTCTTAGACCACCAAACCCGTAGTTCTGACCCGTCACCATCATTACCTGTGGACCTCTGTAAGGCTAAGTATCATCACATGACACCATTTGAAGAAATCGATGTTGATCAACTACCGCCCTTTCCATTCCCATCGACTGTGGTCCCACCCGCACCGGAACTTAAACCATTGCCCGAGAATCTCAAGTACGTCTTCTTGGGACCTGACCAGACCTTCCCAGTGATTATTAATTCCCATCTAACCAAGGATCAGGAACTAAGGTTGACTGCAACTCTTTTAGAACATCGGGCCGCCACTGGTTGGACCATCTCGGATCTAAGAGGAATTAGCCCCACCTATTGCACCCACAAGATTTACCTGGAAGACGGGGCCCGACCTTCCCGCCAGATGCAGAGACGGTTAAACCCTAACATGCGGGATGTCGTTAAAAAAGAAATTATCAAGTGGCTCGACGCCGACATCATCCACCCTATCTCTGATAGCCCCTGGGTGAGCCCCACTCAAGTGGTTCCAAAGAAGGCTAGGCTCACCGTTGTCACTAATGATCATGGCGAATCCATCCCCACCCGCACCACCACCGCATGGCAGGTGTGTATTGATTATAGGAAGCTTAATGAAGCCACTAAGAAGGACCACTTCCCCCTGCCATTCATTGACCAAATCCTTGAAAGATTGGCAGGGCAGAAGTATTTCTGCTTCCTGGATGGATATTCAGGATATAACCAAGTCGCAATTGCTCCGGAAGATCAGGAAAAGACCACATTCACTTGCCCGTATGGCACGTTTGCATTCCGTCGAATGCCGTTCGGGTTATGCAACGCACCCGCGACCTTCCAGCGTTGCATGCTAGCCATTTTTTCAGAAATGGTGGGTGAATACTTGGAGGTCTTTATGGATGATTTCTCTGTATTCGGGAATTCATTCGACCATTGTTTGAGCAACTTGGAGAAAATCCTGAAACGATGTATCGAGGTTAACTTGGTGTTAAGTTGGGAAAAGAGCCATTTTATGGTTCAAGAAGAAATTGTCCTCGGACACATCGTTTCGCATAGGGGCATCGAGTTAGATCGAGCTAAGGTTGATTTAATTTCCAAACTTCCTCCACCTAGTTCGGTCCGACAGATTCGCTCTTTCCTAGGACATGTTGGCTTCTACCGAAGGTTCATCAAAGACTTTTCCAAACTTTCCAAACCCTTGACCAACCTTCTAGCCAACGACACCACTTTCCACATGTCTCCTGATTGCATCTAGGCTTATCATACCCTCCGGGACTTAGTCTCCACCGCACCTGTACTTCAACCCCCAGACTGGTCCCAGGATTTTGAGATTATGTGTGACGCATCAGATTTTGCCATAAGCGCTGTCCTGGGACAAAGGCAAGACAAGAAGCCCGTGGTGATCTACTACGCGAGCAAAACGTTGGACGAGGCCCAACGTAATTATACGATCACAGAAAAAGAGTTGCTCGCTGTAGTCTTTAGACTAGAAAAATTCCGATCATACTTGCTGGGATCCCACGTGACTATCTACACCGACCATTCAGCCATCCGGCACCTGTTGGCCAAAACGGACACAGAACCCAGGCTCATCAGATGGATCCTGCTTTTGCAGGAATTTGACCTGGAAATCCGAGACAAGGCCAGATCGAAAAATGTGGTGGCTGACCACCTGTCAAGACTTCATCCAGACCACATTGGACCCTCCCTACCTCTATCTGATACCTTCCCTAATGAACACATCCTAGACGTGCAAGACAAGAAAATGCCATGGTATGCTGACTATGTCAACTACCTGGTTATAGGACAAACCCCGCACAGCTGGTCCAGACAGCAACGGGACAGGTTCTTGGCCGAGGCCAAGCACTATTTCTGGGATGATCCCATGCTGTTTCGCCTCTGTGCTGATCAGATCATCAGAAGGTGCCTCCCCCGAAGACGAAGTTCAGAGTGTGCTTTCCTTTTGTCATGACCAAGCGTGTGGCGGCCATTTCTCTGGCAAGAAAACAGCTGCAAAAGTTTTGCAGTCTGGATTTTTATTGGCCGTCCCTATTCAAGGATGCACACATCTTTGCCAAGACTTGCTCACGATGCCAAACACTAGGGACCATGACCAAAAAAGATATGATGCCCCTTCAGCCCATTTTGATTGTCGAAATTTTCGACGTTTGGGGTACCGATTTTATGGGCCCCTTTCCACCATCCAACAGCTTCGAGTACATCCTGGTCTCGGTAGACTATGTTTCCAAATGGATTGAAGCCGTCGCCACCGACGATGCGATCACAAGACGGTCATGGACTTTGTAAAGAAGAACATCTTTTCCCGGTTTGGAATACCCAAGGCCATGATCAGTGATGGTGGAAGCCATTTTATCCATTCCCAGTTCTGTGCCCTACTTAGAAAATACGGGATAAACCACCGCATTGCCACCCCGTATCATCCACAAACAAATGGGCAGACTGAGGTCTCAAACAGACAAATCAAGAACATTTTACAGAAGACTGTGAGACCTGACAGGAAAGACTGGTCCAGACGACTTGATGATGCCCTGTGGGCATACAGGACCGCTTTTAAGACCCCGATAGGCATGTCACCTTACCGCTTGGTCTTTGGCAAAGCTTGCCATCTCCCTGTCGAATTGGAACACCAGGCTTATTGGGTTGTTAAGCAATGTAACATGGATCCCCAGTTAGCTGGTGCGCAAAGGACTCTTGAATTATCTGAGCTTGAAGAAATTCGTCAGGACGCCTTTGATAATAGTCGGCTATATAAGGAGAAAATGAAAGTCGTCCACGACCGACTCATTCATAGGAAAACCTTTGAGCCAAACCAACAAGTCTGGCTATTTAATGCACACCTGAAACTCTTCCCAGGGAAACTTAGGTCCAAATGGACAGGACCATTTCGGGTGGTCAAACCCTATTCCAATGGGGCAGTCGAAATCGCCGATCTTAATACCGGGCACACCTTTATAGTCAATGGTCAAAGATTGAAGCATTTCCTGGCCCAGGTACCCCCCAAGGAAAGTGTCACCCTTGTTAAGGGCTGACACCAAGCACCGCCCAGCTGGAGGCGTTAAACTCAGCGCTTCCTGGGAGGCAACCCAGCGGATTCAGAATGATCTGGTAGTTTACGTCACTCAGGTACTATCTTTTTGAACCCTTCTGCATCCATGCATCTGCCAATGAGGACATTGTCCAACTTAAGCATGGGGGGGATGTTAAATTGCATAATCCTGAGCTTAATTAATCAGTCTGAATGAATAAATTAATTGATTAAAAAAATTTATTTTCTTTTCCGGTCACCTAGAGGCGTAGAAACTCGAAGTCTGTCTCAATTACCGTTAAGTGAGTCTATCACAACATTCACACCAAGATGCTTAGCACTTAGGGTTTTGACCGAGTTTTGGGTGGGTTGGGTAGCCGTAAAAAGTTACCAACCCACACTGAATTCCGAAAATTCTAAAAAGACATATATAGATATATACGTATACATATGTATAGTTATATATACAAAGCAAGGATTCGGGCGATTCGTATTTTGGAAGACACCTGGGCGCTACTTAGTTTTTGTAGATTAAGATCTTCGTATATTTCCTCTTATTGACGAGTAACGAAGTGCCTAAGCAATTACTTCTTGAATTCTCCAAAGAAATAAAGGCTAGAATAAACCTTGCTAGGGACTATCAAGGAGTAAGCATGGGGGTATGATAACACCACGCAAGGGGGTAGTAATTAGGTTGAATATGGCCCATCTTTAGAATAAAAGGCAAAACATAAAGTAGAATAGGAGCATTGCATGCATCAAGTACCAAGATTGCCTATAAACTGCATTAATGGCCATTTGTGTAAAGCATGTGTCAAAGCAGGCCTCAGATGAGCAATCGGACCGCACGGATGGATTCAGAACGACGAACGGAGTCCAACGGACCCAAGATCGGCCAAATCCGACAACCGGAGCTCCCACAATGGGCCCAAGAAATTCTCACCGTTGATCTGGAGATCAACGGCCCAGAAAGCGCCACGTTGCCCCGCCCCCACCGCTCGCACGCCCTCAAGCCAGCCAAGGACGAATCTCGGCCGTTGATCTTCGATTGAACGGCCGAGATCCGCGCGCTCGCCCGCGGTCGCCGCGACAAAGCGCGGGCGTGGCGCAACGACTAGCGCGCACTCCCGCATCGCAGCGACGCGCGTTTGAATCGCGCGGAGCGGAAATCAAGCAAGAGCGAAGGGCGCGGAAAAATTGGACCGCCCGATCAGCAGCGGGCGGCCAGGATCGCGCCACGCGGCGCGATGACAGCTCCCGGGCACCCACGCGCGTGCGCGCACGCGCTCCCGAGGCGCTATCTCAGCGCGGGCGCAGGAGGATCTCAGCCGTCCGATCTTCGATCGGACGGCTCTCGTTCAACGTCCACGGATCGCGCATGGAGAGAGCGGGGCGGGCAGCTAGCCGGCGGCAGGAGGGCTTCACCGACGTATCTGGAAGCAGTTAAAGCACATTCTTCTTTTAGGAAGCCCTTAACTCTATTTAAACCCCCTTCTACCACCATTCAAGGCATACTCTCCCACTTGCAACTACTCCACTCCTCTCCTAACTAGTTTTAGGCACTCTTGTAATCATCGGAGACGACGAGCCGCCGACGGAGCCTCCTCCACCGCCGTGGCTGCCTCGTCGCTCTCCACTCTCTCTCTACCTCTCTCTCTCTCTTTTAAGCTTTCATTTACTTTTGTTGAAGCATGTATTTAATGTTGTAAACCATGAACTGTGAATGCATGTTTAATGAAATTATTTTCCATTTAGTCGCCATTTTAATTTCTGCTTAAAGTGCATGATCAAAACCAAGAGCTTTCTAACCCTAAATTCTCTCTATCTCTCGCTTTTCAAAACCGTCTCTTTCGCAAGCAAAACTCCGCCTTTTTCGTGACAAGTGGTAAACAAAATCCGATTTCCACGCCTCCCTGAGACCGACACTCGGACTCACCTCCATTTACTTATTTTAAAATCGACGTATCAAGTGCAACTATAACGACACCTCTTAACACACACGCACGAGCTCCCCCACGTCCAGCGTCGCGTCCGTCGCGTGGTCCCACAGAGGACTCCCCCTCCGCAGCCCTAGGGAGAGGCGCTTGGGGCGATGGGTGGAGTTCCTCTCGCACTATGTCCCGTATCAGCTGGGCGAGGTCCTGGGCCCGAATGCCCGAGAGTAGTAGCTAGTCCACTGAGACGTCGACTGCAATACGCCCACCTCACCGACCTCATCCTCGGCCGCACCCGCGGCCCGCCTCGCTAGTACCTCGTCGAGGCATCTCCTGCAAGGAGACGCGAAACAGAACGGAAATACGTCAATATGGAACGATATCTAACGAAGAAGTCTAAGAGCTCATGTCAAAAGAAACGTTGTGGTGGCTACTCTAGTCACAAACACGTGAATTGGTTATTTTTCAGTCAGTTGGTTCACTTCCTGGGACGACCTTGCTCTGATACCATCTTGTAACGACCCGATTCCCGAATCCCTACGAGACACGAGAATCGGACCGACTCGACTGATCCCAAGACCCAGTCGTCCAACGAGAAAGTAACCAAAAGAGCAGTAAAATAACCACATTACCATACATATAACAAGCAGTAACAAAATACAGCAATAAAGAAAAGAAATACTACAATATACACCACCACAACAGTAGAGAATTAAACATGTACATAAACATGAAGCTTGCAATGAAAAGAGCACAGGGGTAACAGAAACTACTCAACAACAGCAAAAAAAAAGTGTAGTGGGTACTACAAGTGACACTACTGGGCTCTACTAGGCCCAGCGCCCTCTGCAGCTGCCGACTTTGGCTGCTCAACACCTGGTCCTGAAAAGGTACAAAGGTGACACGTCAGCGAAACGCTGAGTATAGTGGCAACTAAAAGCTAAGAAGCAGTAAGGTGGACAATAGCTGTTATATTTATAATTTCTTGCTTTAATCTTTTTCCATTTATTCACCATTGAATTACTTCTCAGATCCTTCTCTTGATCTCGGATGTTCCTCGTAGGAACGATCTTGATTGCAGTCTTTTCCGAAAAATAGAAGTAACACGTGGTGCTCTCCTGGCCAGGAGAGTCCCCCGTGGTGGTCCTACCCTCAGTCAACCCCCAAGGTCACTGACAGACGTAATGGTGACTACGGCACGCGCGATAAGCGCACAGGTAGCTACCCCGCACTAGCACGCGGTCAGTCGTTTCCATTAACAGGTGCGCCCAAAGCACAGCACGGAACCAGTATAGGGTAGAGCCCTCTCAGTAACAGGGGTCCAGCCCCTCCACAGTAACCAAACAGGGGTCTTGCCCCTCCACAGTCCACGCACCTTCGCCTAACTACCCTGGTTTGCCCAGTGGGCCTAACAAGCCGGTGTAGGAGGGCTGACAAAACCCTGGGGCCCGTGGGGTAGCTAGTGCTCTCCCTACACTAGTAGTTCTCCTCGGTACTGTGTACACGAGGGTCAAAAGTCGGTACAAAGTGGCCAGACCTAACCCCGGGTCCCTGGGGCGGCTAGCTCCGCTCTACACTAAACAGGAGGACAATTGCTCTCCTTGGTAATTCGTACTCAAGGCCAGCTCACTTCCCCAGTTCTATTCCATTTTCTTTCCTGAAGTCCTACTCCTAACTCCCTGTAGGGTTCATGCTCTTTTAACTCAGCCAATTTAGGTTTCACCGTTCCAGCTTTATATCCATATAACCCATGTTCTCAACCGTAATTATCCATTCGTAACTAGCCAGCTGTTAACCAATTTACAGGCAATTATCGTTCCTTTCTACTTTTCCAAGACTGCAATGTTTATATATTCAACTAGTTTTCCAGTCCTAGGATTCATGCCATACCCTAGGATTTATCATTCAATCTAGTTTTCCAGTCCTACGATTCATGCAATACTCTAGGATCTATCATTCAATCTAATTTTTCAGCCCTACAGTTCATGCAATTCCCTAAACTCTATTCATTATTTCACAATTGCATAATTTTTCATAATTAATTGAAAGGCCACTCTACCCGCAAAATCGGAAGTACTGGGGGCGTGGCCGGCAATCCCGCATGCCTCTGCAACCCCCAGAGCCACAACGGAATGGGATCCTAATACAAGGATCAAGGACAAGAAGCTACTCAGAACAGTATACAATTACTGTAAACAGGTAGAGATAAATCTGGGAAGAACGAAACATGAAACGCGGAAAACGGACTCTGAACGAACCCTAAACGGGTCAAAAACGACGAGTCTGACCAAAATCAGACGTCTGGAACTTCTTGCAGACGTCTTAAAAGGTCGCTCAAGTCATACCTTGGTCTACACAATCTTTCAGACGTCCAGAAGCTGGCTAGACCGTCTGGACTTTGTTTCCAGACGTCCGATTTTCACCCCGGACCTCTGGAGGCCCTGCCCGTCGTCTGGTGATGTGCCCAGACATCTGATCTGTGTGGGATGGCGAGCCCTCGTGCCCTCCCGAACAAATCCTGCACACGCACACACTTGCTCTCATCACGAAGGGGCGCAGAAGAACTCGGCGGACGGCTGCATGACCGTACATGCAAAAGGAGAAAATAACAAATATTGTATCTGTCAAACGTCTAGTCCTTCCTCTAGACGTCTTATGCGTCGTCTGGACGTAAGTCCAGACGTCTGATTCTGGGAAATTTTCCCAGAATCAAGACCCTTTTCGCTCTCCGCCCGCAACGCACGGCTGTGCCGCGTCGCGTCCGCCTGCTACCGGAGCTGCAGTAGCTCCTCCGTGGCACCCCACGCTCGCTGCTCTCCCACCGGCCGACTTTAGCTGCCCCGGCAAGCTCGCACCCTCGCGGTCGAGCTCCTTCTTCCTCTCGCAACGGCTCCTCCTCCCCACACACCCGCAGCAATCACTGCTGCCGATCTCGCCAGCGCGCTCTCTCACAGACAGGGAGAAGAAGAAGAAGGCGGTGGAGTGAGGGTGAGGGAGAGGGGAAGCGTTTTTATAAGGCAGCCGCGGGGAGAGAGAAGGAGGAAAAGCAGCGTCTGTATGGAGGGAGAGGAAAGAGAAGGAGGGCGGCGGGTTCAGTCTGCGCACGCATGCGCGTAGACGCGAACCCTTACGCCAAAAAAATTTAATACCAGACGTCTGGGAAGGCTTCTAGACGTCTGGCCAGACATCTGGGCCACTTCCCAGACGTCTTAAACGACGCCTGATACCCTGTTCTTAACAATATAACAAACTCAAAAGAAGTTTCATCCCCGAAACCTGCGCTAACTAGGGTGCAGGAAAGAACAATATATGCATAACAAACTCAAAGAGGACCGATGCTGGGTTGAAAAGACGTACCTGCGAAGAGCTCCGGGTACCGCTCTCGCATCGCCGCCTCTGGCTCCCAGGTAGCCTCCTCGTACCGCTGGCTCCTCCACATGACCTTCACTAGGGGTACTTGCTTTCGTCTCAGACTGCGGACGGCTCTGTCCAGAATCTGCACTGGCCGCTCGAGATAGGTCAGGTCATCGTCCACCTCGACACTCTCGTGACTCAGGACGTGACTGGGATCGGCGACATACTTCCTGAGGTTAGACACGTGGAACACGTCGTGCACACCAGAAAGTTGAGGGAGGGCAAGCCTATAAGCAATGGGTCCAACCTGCTCCAGGACCTCAAAGGGCCCCACGAACCTCGGCGCGAGCTTCCCTCTCACCCCAAACCGCTGCAGGCCCATCATGGGAGAAACATGAAGGAAGGCGTGGTCCCCAACCTCGAACTACACCTCCCTGCGTTTCCGATCCGCGTAGCTCTTCTGCCTACTCCTGACAGTGCGGAGTCACCTGTGAATCTGCTCGACTACCTCCTGACTCTGCCAGATCTGCCTGGGGCCAACCTCCTACTTGGTCCCCACCTCAACCCAACTCAAGGGTGCCGTACATCTCCATCCGTACAGTGCCTCGTAGGGTGCCATGCCGATGCTCGAGTGATAACTGTTATTATATGCAAACTCCGCCAGGGGCAAGTGCACCTCCCAAGAGCCCCTCCAGTCCAGTACACAGGCACACAAAAGGTCCTCAAGTGTCTGTATCGTGTGCTCAGACTGCCCATCCGTCTGCGGGTGGTAAGCCGTACTGAACCTCAACCGCGTCCCCAGGGCCTGCTGAAACTCAACCCAAAACTGGGATGTAAAGCAGGTATCCCAGTCGAATACGATCTCCCGCGGAGCTCCGTGTAGACGTACCACGTCGCGGATATCCCTCTCTGCCAACTGTGCTGGTCCCAAGGTGACTCGGATCGGCAAGAAACGCACCGTCTTCGTCAATCTATCAACGATTACCCAGACTGCGTCGTGTCCTCGCTGGGTAACAGGTAAGCCCACAACCAAGTCCATGGTGATGCTCTCCCACTTCCACTCTGGACCTGGAAGTCGCCGTAGTGGCCCTGCAAGCCTCTGATGCTCGGCTTTCACCTGCTGGCACACTAAACACTTGTGCACGAATTCACCCACATCCCGCTTCATCCCCCTCCACCAAAACTCGCGTCTCAAGTCACGGTACATCTTAGTGTTTCCGGGATGTATGGTGAATACGGAACCATGTGCCTCAGTCAGGAGCTCTCTCAACAGCTCCTCATCTATGGGAACGCACAAACGTCCCCTCAGGAGCAGCACCTGGTCTATGAAAGAGAAGTCCCCCGAGTCTCCTGACAGTACTCTGTCGTGCAAGGACTGCAAGTACGGATCAGCCATCTGTCCTGTGATGATGCGATCTATCAGCTCTGGCCTCGTCTGTCGTGTCACAGTCACTACCCCACAATGCCTCCGTAACTCTAGGGGTCGCCAACAGTCCATCTCCTCCAAAAGCGTGTAAACGAAACTTGAAACGTGAAAAACGGTCTCCGAACGGACCCTAAACTGGTCAAAAACAACGAGTCCGTCCAAAATCAGACGTCTGGAATTTCTTCCAAACGTCTTAAAAGGTCGCTCAGGTCATATCTTGGTCTGCACAATCCTTCAGACGTCCAGAAGCTGGCTGGACCGTCTAGACTTAGTTTCCAGACGTCCGATTGTCACCCCAGACGTCTAGAGGCCCTGCCCGTGGTCTGGTGATGTGCCCAGACGTCTGATCTGTGTGGGATGGCGAGCCCTCGCGCCCTCCCGAACAAATCCTGCACACGCACACACTCGCTCTCATCATGAAGCGGCGCAGAAGAACTCGGCGGACGGCTGCATGGCCGTACACGCGAAAGGACAAAAAAACAAATATTGTACCTGTCAGACGTCTGGTCCTTCCTCTAGATGTCTTATGCGTCGTCTGGACATAAGTCCAGACGTCTGATTCTTTGAAATTTTCCCAGAATCAGGACCCTTTTCGCTCTACGCCCGCAGCGAACGGCCGTGCTGCGCCGCGTCCGCCTGCTGCCTGAGCTGCAGCAGCTCCTCCGCGGCACCCCACGCTCACTGCTCTCCCGTCAACCGGCTCTAGCTACCCCGGCAAGCTCGCACCCTCGTGGTCGAGCTCCTTCTTCCTCTCGCAATGGCTCCTCCTCCCCACACACCTGCAGCAGTCGCTGCTGCCGATCTCACCCGCGCGCTCCCTCACAGATAGGGAGAAGAAGAAGAAGAAGGCAATGGAGTGAGGGTGAGGGAGAGGGGAAGCGTTTTTATATGGCAGCCGCGGGGAGAGAGAAGGAGGAAAAGCGGCATCTGCAGGGAGGGAGAGGAAAGAGAAGAAGGAGGGCGGCGGGTTCAGTCTGCGCACGCATGGGCGCAGACGCGAACCTGTACGCCGAAAAAATTTAATACCAGATGTCTGGGAAGGCTTCCAGACATCTGGCCAGACGTTTGGGTCTCTTCCCAGACGTCTTAAACGACGCCTGATGCCCTGTTCGTAACACATGCGCATGCTGAGGCATGCGTGCAAGGCAACAATAGCGACAGCAGCAGCAACACACGCGGGCGTGAGGCGCGTAGCGAGAGTGCGCACGCGACAAGGGCACGTGGAGCGCGCGCTAGCAGTGCTGTAGCAGAGGCGCAGAGCGCACCCCAACGCAGCGGCAGCATGGGTGCAAGGCTGTCTTTAGCCATGTTTGCGGCAGATCTTCAACGACATTTATGACCGTCACTAAATGTCCTGTATACGAATTTGATTCTTTCCTCCACTATAAAAGGACCCCTACCCCTCCAATTCTTCTTCATCTCTTCCTTTCTTCTCCTCACCACCTCCAAGGCTCTAAAGAGAGCTCCTCCCAAGCCCGGGATGCTCCTCTAGAGTAGAAAACAAACATTTGTTCCAGCCTCTCTTCCCCCTTCGTGGAGCATCCCGTGGACATCTTCTCACCTCCCTTTAGAAAGAAGATCCTCGCCGCAACACCGTCCTGCCCCGCCCTTCGTCCTCCGGCTCCGTCCTCGTTCGTCCTGCCCCTTACCACCTTCCTCCAGGCAACGTAAGAGCGATTCATTCTCCAAGCGACTGTCGAGGGGGATTTCTCTCACCCATCTCTATCTTTATTTCTTTCGTAGTATAGATTTCCCACTTTCCTAGTTGTAATAAACATTTGATTATAAAAATACATGATCGGTTCTCTCTCTTTGTCTCTATCTTTATATTTTGCAAGTAGATTAGTTAGATAAGAATTCATCGACCTGATCTTGCCTGCTAAAAATACCAAAAAAATTAGAAAAGGCAAAAATGACAAAAACAAATAAAAGCGAAACTCATATTTTTTAAAACCAAACATTCGTCTCCCCATGTTCGACCCGGGACTCACTTTTCGAGTTTTGGTTATAAATTCTATCTGATCAACGAATTTTCTCACGAATCGAACAACGACAACGGGTTTTCCAAACTCCGAACCTTTCTGCATGTGAATCCGCCACTATCATTTTGGCGCCGTTGCAAGAGAGGCAACGCTCTTTAGTTTTTTTTCGCGTTTTCCTGCATTACTTACATATTTTTCTAGCTTATCTTTCTTCTTTGATTTATTGTCTTGCAGGAACTCGATCGAGGAGCCGAAGTCGGTAGATTGGAGTAAAGTGCAGGTAGAGACATTTGTAAGTTATTCCCCCCACCCACCTACCAGATTTCCATTCCAAATAACTTAAACTCAAATCGACTTAGGTGTTTGCATAAACCCTAGGATAGATTTGATTGTTTGATTGTCACTTCGCCTCACCTCACCCACCTGCATATATTAAAAAATAAAAAAAAATACTCTTCTCTTGTGGGATTTAATTAAAAGAGACACATTTCATACCCACAAATTCTCATCCTAAGGCACACAATCACTTTGATTCTACCTCTTAATCGGGATCTGACCTGTGAACCCGGCACACTTCAACTCAATACACATAAGTGAGTAGAAATCTGAATAAGTTAAACATCTGTGTGCCTTAACTAAGTGATGCAACAGGCCAATTGGTTAAACTGCTTGGGCCACACCACTTAAGATAAAAGTGATCCATCAGTAGCTTGCCACTTAGGGTTGATTTTTAGGGTTGAACCAGGCACTCCACATTTTTTTTCTAATTTCTAAAGGAATACATCATCACTAGTGCTTGTAAAACCTGGAGTGTTCTACTGAACCCCGATTGAACCAACCTAAGGATTAAACCCTAAAAGCTACTAAACAAGGGTAAACCCTAGAAGACACATCATCAAATAACCTTGTTTGCAAACTCTGGTTGTGCCGCACACACATTTGAATTAATCATCAAAGGCACAACCCATCTAAAGGGCCCATCACATTCCAAGAGCACAATCATCCCAAGTCTAATTAAAATTGAGTAGACGTTGGCCTTAAGGATTGATTCGCTCTTCAGGGCTCAGATTGAGATTTTTTTTTTACTAATCTCCTACTGGTCCATCTGATGTCTAGCTAAGGGAGTAGCGTCAAACGATCGCGGCTAGGGGGTACACTAGGAACTGAAGGCGCAAGCCGAAGGAAGAACCTTCTCCCTAGCCCCTCCCTCTAACTAGTTGGATTGACTAGATAGAAGTAGGCTAAATTATCTATAATCTCAAGATGGGTCCTGGGAGTCTGTAGGTCTTTAGGCTAACACACTTAAGGACAGGGTTGCTTGCTTATATTGCAGGGCTCTTTTCTGTCTTATGATTTCCCTTCTATTCTATATGTATTCTTCCACATCTTACACACATTTCCCATCCTACCCTCCTACCAACACTTATCCCCAAGATGATTACTATCCCGACTTGAATTATGACTACCCATCCACTAGCCGGGATAAATTTGATTGGGGATATGATATCGGACTTCAGTGTCCAGGGCCTAACCCTAGATAATAAAACTATGACTGTTATCCTTCCCACACCTACAATGATTACAGATCTCCATCCTTTGATGACCAAACCAACCCGATCTACAAGCAGGAAGGACATGATGATTATAACACCTACCCTTCCTAGTATTCCACTGAATATAGGTCACCACCATTCTTTGAACAACCTTGAACGACCTACTATCAGGGAGGGACCCGAGACCTCAATATCTTGACTCCCATAGAATGAACCCAAACCTACCCAACCATGAACCAAACCATTCGATTCAGGTAAACCAGGCCCAAGATAGGGTGTTGGCTAATTTGAGGAATACCATCCAATCTTCAGAAGCTCAACCAACACCGTACACCGAAGCATTGGAGCCTATGATCAAAATGATTGATGAACTTAATAGTTCTATATTGGATTGGCCCCAAGATGTTAAGGATAAGGGCTTAGGTGAGTTTCTACTTTGGAAGTTGTCAAGGTTGAGGATGAAATTTGTGGTTGCCCTAGTCAAATCTTGAAATGATTCTCAAGATGAACCCCCTTCAAGAGAGCCAATGTCTGAACCCGCTCAAGCGCCTGTCGGGGGGATACATTTTCTGAGACCAGGGATGACTAGGTTGGGCTAGAGCAACCCATTAAGGATGAATCGATTAATTCACTCAAGATCCCTGAGCCAGGGAGAGAGGAAAAATATGTCGCTTTGAACCAGGAAATGACAATCGATTTTGAGACATATATAAATGAGGATCATGAATTCTTTGACTCTGTGGGTGAAGAATCTCTTCACGAAGTCTCACTTGAGCGTAAGGAAGATGATTTTAGTGAGACAAACGGGCTTGAGGAATCTGATGAACTATTTGATAGCCCAATCATTGAAAAATATGATCATGTTGGGGCTAACTTAGATGATTCGAATCCTGATGATTCAATCAGTAGCCCCATTCCTCAACCACACCCTAAAGAATTGAATGATGATATTTTTGAGATAACCAAACCCAAGTCAATCCTGATTTAGTCACAATTGTTGGACTTGGGTACTTTAGATGGGGTGTACAACGATTTGGAGGTCCCGCGAACATTGATTTTAGAGGGTAGAAATGTGGAAATGAAAATCTAGGAAGCTACTTCTGAGAGAAATACGATTTTGGATATAAGGGTTCCTGTTGACCTGAAGCCACCTACCTTCTATCAAGACCCTTCAATATCCTTCACGTGCGACCCAAGCTTGGAATAATTGACTATCTTTCTGAGCTGAACTATAAGTGGACACCCGATTTTAATGAATCAGATCAATCCATTGTTTGACACTTTAGTCTTAGGTTGCACACCACCAAATCGCAGGCTCAATCCCACAAGCACAATAATCTTAGGTTCTGGGTAATTTTCATCCAGAACCTTAAAACCACTCGACCTGAGGCATGGGTCTGTACCATAATCTGGTCCACATCTGCGGACATCTTCTGCTAGCGGGTCTAAGGATTAATCTTTTGGTTTTGATTCTAATCTGCACTTGTGAATTCTCCATTTCTTCATTGTATATATTTTATGCCTAGCTAAAGACATTAAAGTTAGCGCATGTGTATACTCTCTTCTCTCTATGGAGCTGATCAGATTTTCACAAAATTCAGGTGATATTCTGTTTACTCCACCCTTTCTATGTCTTTATTTTTACAATGAGGACATTGCATCATTTAGGCATGGGGATGGATAATTAATTCCGGAAATCATTTTGTTAACTCCGTAGAATTTCTTTTAGTTTCTTAAAAAAAATGAAAATTCAAAAAGAAAAAAAAAAGAAATTAGGAGAAGAGAACTTAGGCATTTAGAAGGTATTAACTTTAGGAAACGATACGATAGGACCTGAACCATGAACACTTAGTCTCTTCAGGTCTTTGGGCTTAATTAGCTCAGGTGTCCGCTCGAATGTGGACTTATTATCGAGTCCTTGCCAAGTAATTTACTTTAATTTGGTGAATAAATTGGGATAATAAGTACACGACTTATAAACCCACCCTCTGATTTGAGTGGATTTTAAGTCTAAGCATCTACACACTATTTGCACTGACTCACATTCCGACAGTTTTTATAGAAATTGGGTAGCTAATGAACTATCTAGGGTGGTATGACTGGCAAGTTGTCGGTGGTAACAGCTCATCGGTCGGTTGTCCAGAGCCCAGCCACACGACCATTCTCTTCATACTACCTTTAGGTAAATCTTAGACCAGGAGAGCCACCTACTTAGAAAAAAGAAAAAAAAAGTACCTAAAGAGAAAAAAAATAGAAAAAGGAGAAAATAAAAAAAAATAAAAAAATAAAACTACACTTCACCGCACGAGTATGGCTGGCAAGTTCCGTGGGTAACAACCCATTGGCCGATTGTCTAGAGCCCAACTCACAAAAATGCATAAATAATTCCCAAAACACTTAGGGAAGAAGCGAGGAAGTAGAATAAACCGAGGAGATATACACTAGGTTTGCCCTTGTGTTGACCCCATAAAAATAAAAAAAAGTAGGAAGAAAGCTACCGATCGGAAAAATAAACCTCTAGGCAGAAATCTTTAAGGTCACCTAGGGTCGTAGAAACCTAAAGTCCATTTTAATGGTCGCCTAATGAGTCTATCACCTTTTCACAAGATGCTTAGCACTTAGAGTTCTTTTCGAGTCTTGGTGGGTCAGGTAGCCATAAAAAGTTATCCTAAAACTCTCAAACTCCAAAAGTCCAAAAAAATTAGAAAAAAAGAAAAAACAAAAAAATGTATCTTCCCTTTTCAAATAAGGCGTGGACTTGGGCAGTCTGCATTCTAGTAGAAACCCGAGTGCTGTTGACTTTTCATAGTTTAGGACCTTAGTTGAAAATTTCTATTGTTAATAAACGACTTAGGTCTAAGCGATAGAATCCTAATTCTATTTTTATACACAGCATGTAGTTTAATTTTGCTAGGGGCTAGCAAAAGATAGTCAAGAGGATACGATGTAGACACATCCATTCAGCTTAAAATGGCTATTTATGCATGTTCCTAGGCTTATATTTGCATGCCATATTATAAATATTTCATAGCATACATGATTATGCATTTAGAGTAGTTGTGTATATTTTAGGTTAATTGCATCCTTTTTATGGTCAGGAGAGGAGATTTATTTAGGAGCCTAGGATTGACGATCTAACCGTACGAATCTAATCAGAACGACGATCAGAGTCCAATGCCTCCGAAATCACCTTGATCGGAGTCCCGTAGCACCATATGCAATCCGAGGAAGATCAACGGCCAAGGGACTAGGTGACGTAATTCAGAGCTTCAAACGATAAATCCAATCGCATGGATGGATTCGGGTCGATGATCGCAGCCCAATGGCGTGAAAATTGACTCAATCTAACCTCTGTAGTAGCTCCTACAACAGAAAGAAGATGGACAACCTAGGTTGCGCCACGTGGCGCAACCCAGGCCGCCCATGCGCATGCACGTGCCACCGCACATGCACAGCAACACGGGTACGCGTGCGCACGCAGGCGCAATAGCGTGGGTGCGACTCTTCGAACCTATCCGCCCTAATCCCAGGCCCGTCATCGCCCTCATCGTCCTCTCCATTCTCACTCCCCATGCCGCTGCCATCAAGTTCCACCGCATGGAACTCGTTGCCAACAATAGAATGGGGGAGGGGGGTCTGGTGGGTGGGTGGAGGGGTGGTGGGAGAGACAATGAGAGGAAAGAAGAATTTTCCTAAGTACTTTAATTAGGGAATAATTTCCTTAATTACCGTTTAGGGGAATTATATTCGTTAAGTACGGTAGGAAACTCGCCTCTTCCCCTTCCCAACCCCCCGCCCTTCTGCTTCCCCACACTTGGTCTTTGAGAAACTTGTCTCTTGAAGAAGAGAGTTTGGTTTACACATAACTCGCCTCTTCAAGAGGTGAGTTTACCTGTTATACCCCTGCACCCGCGCCCTTCCCTTTCTCCTCCCCTTCCATTTGCAAGGTTGCTACTGTTGCTGCTGCTGCAAGGTTGCTGTTGCGACCACCGTGCTACTGCGACTTACTCCGTCGCCACTGCTACTCCGACGACCTCCATCACTACTGCTGCTCCGGCCATCTCCTCTGCTCCTACTGTTGTTGCTGGTGTGAGTTGGACGACGTCAGCCGCCTCCACCGCTACGTGTCCTTCGACAGTGCCACTGCTACAGCTGCTGCCAATCTCCTCCCCCGCGAGCCTAGACACGCTTCCACCATTGTTTGTGCCCTATCTTAAGATTAAATACTATATATTAATCAATGTTGAGTAATTTTAATTATATTGTTTGGAGCAAGGTATCCTGTTAAGGCAAAATTTTGTTAGGTTTATTAGATATAATTTTGTATGTGTTAAGAAGTTTGAAGTTAACGTTGGATGGAAGTGTTAATTGTAGTTGTTAGGAAATATGTAAGATGTGTAATACATACATGACTCTTTTGGTCAAACAAATTTTCATTTAATCCCTTTTATTTTACAATTTGTTCATGTTATTTGGAATGGTTGAATTTGTATTGGGTTTGGTCTATTATGGTGATTCTATTGTCCAAAATGCAAACGGAGTGCAATATGACAGGAATCCACATTAGAGGATAAGGATATATATGAATTGGAGATTTGAGGATTTATTGGATAAGATTTGCTTGACTTTTAGTATTGACCGAGGGAGTAATTGAGTAAAGATTAGTCATCGCTTTCCCCATTATGGAGCGATTCATTTTTGTTTAACCATTGTGGGCGACCATTTCCAATGTATGATCGATTTGGCAATTGAAGCCTGGAGAAGGAAGATATTTACTGAACTTTACATTGATGTCGAAGGTGAGGGTGTTCATACACCTCAACCACTGAATATGGAACGATTACCTCAACAACCTCCATAAGAACCACGTGACACACCTCATAGGCAAATGTCTATTCCAGAACTTCCCCTCGAGCCGTTGATAAATGCAAGTTTATCATCATTCTTACGTCCTAAAACAGATCTAGCTCTTAGGGTTTTAACTCCACAAATGAATTTTCGAGCTACATTTAGGCATTTACCTTGGATAGGCATGCATTGTATTTTAGTTGTATTTTTTATTAGTTTACTTGAGTGTCAATGATAAATAGAAAGTCAAATCCAGCATACCTTGGCACTCAGGAAGGCAGAAGATGAAAAAGTTAATTTCAACTAAATCCCAACTAGATCCAGCTCATCCCAGCTGGATCCTAGCTAATTCTAGTTGGATCAACTTATCTTTATCTCCATTCAGCTCATCTCAGCTAAATTGTAGCTCTAACTAGTTTACCTCAACTCACCTTAGCTGGATGGCAGCTCAAACTAGCTCAAGACAATTAATCCCAACTCCATCGACCCAGAACAATTCATTAGAACTCAACCTAACTAGGACTAGCTACTAGCTAGACTTGGTCAGCTGAAGATAACCTCAACCAGCTTAGGCCAGCTCAAGTCCAGTGACAAGCAGTTTTCATGCGTTTTAAAATACGTCGGATTTGTAGTATAGCTGCGCTAAACCCATGATAAAAAAATATTTGTTTAACAAAACCCACGTTGATTTTTATCCTTTTGAGTCCCAGTCATTCACCTCTGGGAGGTGTAAGAATCGAGTTTTAGATTTGAATCCACTTTTGTAACATAAATCTAACCTAACCTAATCTTTTTGGTCTTTTTTATATTTTACGATTTTTTTAATGTTTTTTATTTTTGTGTTGAAAAGCAAAATGAAACCTAGATCTAAATATGCCAGCAAAAACCTAATATTAACCTAACTAATGGGCGTGTATTCACAATGACAGACAAAAGCATATCACTAATTATTCAAAGAAAACCTAATCATGCACTAACTAATTATATGAAGTTGCAAAAGAATACATAAAAAGAACAAAACTAAGAGAATGCTAGGATCAACCAAGAGAGGCTATGAAGAAGCCTTCTTGGCCGTCCAAGAGGAGAGAGGAAGGGAGTGGGCTCATCTTCCAAGGAGAGAGAAAAGGGCACGTCAATGAAGAAGAGGAGAAGAGGGTGGTGAACCCTTTCTCTTCTAGCCGTCCTTGAAGCCTTAGAGGAGAGCACCTTGGAGCTTCACTTAGTCGTCCATAGAGGAGCACCTTGGAGGACCTTCTTTAGGCATCCATGGAGGAGGTCTTGGAGAGGAGGAAGAGGACAGCCTTGGGGTTTTTGGAGGAAGAGGGATCGCAAGTCGAGGTGGAAGGGAATGGAGTGTGTGACACCTCTTGTTTACGAGCGAGATCAATGTTTTGAAGGATGTAATCGTCGTAACAAGTCAAAATCGCTTGAAAACAGATAGAACTTATAACTCAGAATCTATAATGGAGTCCAAGGTCAAACACAGGGGAATTCACAACATTAATTGCATTCAGAATCAATAAGCACAATTAATTGAGCATTCAAGTAGATATTAATGAATAATATATGCAGAAATATATTCAATGAGTAATTGTAGCTTAAAGGATTATAAGATAAAAAGAAAGTAGATTAATGATAATTTAAATCACCAATTATTTTGATTAGTAAGCATGCATCTCAATCATCAATTTGAGATTGCACCAGAGGGGGGTGAATAGTGAATTTATAAAATATTGTAAGACAAAAAATTCAATCACAAAAAGAGGCACCAGATTTTTAGGTGGAAACCCAAGACGGGTGAAAACCACCACCTAAGTCAATTCCTTGACTTAGGATTTTCGATCACAAAGTGATCAATCCACTAACCACACTACTTAAACGAGGGTAGTGTACCTCAATTACAAATCCCACCTCCGATCCCTAAACGGAGGTTTCTCCCTTCACAATGAAGAGACGGGGACCCGACAGGCCGGATACCCAAAGTACAAAAGTAAGAATGAAACAACACCTATAGAGCACCCCAATAATTTGATTACTCCTTATCTGTTAAGCATAAAGAGAACTCCCTAAGAATTTACAGAACGAAGTGCACCGGGAGTGTGGGTTTTCCCTTTAATCAAAGTGTTGGCACAGCACAAGGGCAAGAAGAAGCTAAGAGTAGTGAGCAAGAGATTTTCTAAGGGAATTGAATCTCAAGAGGTGTGTTTTGCCTAAGAGGGATTGTAATCTATTTATAGGAAAGTTTGGAACCTTCAAGAATGCTTGAGAGAGGTCTCCTAGCCATTGGAGGCAAATCCCAAGAGATTGGGACGAAATCCACCATAAATCAGGGTAATGATAAATCTGACAGCAATATCAGACGTCTGATTTTAGGATCAGACGTCTGATTACAACTATGATCGTCTGATACTATTAGCCAGACTTTACTGGTTTCATTGGATCGAAACAGGAACGTCTGATATTTTCACATAAGACATCTGATAAAAGTATTGGACGTCTAATTATGCGTGGATTCATTCCTGTTTGACCAGATTCAAACAGGGTTCTAGATTTCAAGGAACAGACGTCAGTATGGACGTCTGTAGGATTCCCTAGACGTCTGGAAACCTAAAAGGACTTGTCTTGGAAATCTCACAGAAGATCTTTGGTTCCTAATGAGATTCGCACAGAAATAAATGAGCAACGGTCCAAAGGTCCATACGTCTGAAAAAGTATTTTGCCCATTATATTCAGAAGGAAGATGGGTGCTTGAGTCTAACAGTTGTTTTAAGAATGTCCAGGCAAACTATTAGACATCTGGATGAGACTATGGACGTTTGATGTAAGGTTGCTTCGACTGATGTTTATGAAGTCAGAAACCAAAGGCAAAGCTATAGGTAATTAGACGTCTAAAACACTTATCAGACATCTTAAAGTTGAAAATCAGACATCTGACAGTTGTTATAGACATCTGATTTGAGTCTTAGTGTTAGGTTTTGTTTTTAATTTATCCTAAGTGTAGAGAGCCTAAGTTAGCTATTTATAAGTTATGTTTGGGGCTCTTTACAACATCTCTAGACTCAAATAAAATAAAGATTACAACCTTTGAAAATTTACATTAAAAGCCTATGATCTATGACAATACTCATGCTACCTAGTCTTCACGCTTTTAATCCTCCGACTTGGAAAACTCCATGAAACCTGCAATTGTGTTATTACAAAGAAAAATATGCTACGCTTATGTTTTATCTCTTTTTCTTCATTTTGTAAAATCATTAAAATATTATATATGAGAGGTTGAACTAACAAAATTAACTTAAATAAATACACAGTACTCTTAATGCTACAGTGATCAGACGACAGCTTTTATTTTCAGACGGCTTAAATGAGTCAGGTACAAGGCTTCTCAAAGCCTTTCTCTTCCTCTTCTGCTTCTTTTCATTCCTTCTCTTCTTCAGACTTTCTTCTTTCTTCTCAAGCCTTCTCCTTCTTCTCTTCTTCAGAGCTTTCTGTTCTCTCCTTCACAAAGGCACGACCTTCTCTTCAGAGAGCCTTCTCGTTATTTCTCCTTCACAGCATAGGGGACTAACTCCCTCGATAACTAAGTGCTACACAGGGCACAAGTGCAAAGAGCAAAACCCTCCCCCGCTCTCTCATAGATTCCCCTCTTCTTCTCTTCTCTCAAATAACCACGCAGCTAATCAGGTAATCGAGGATCCAGGTGACCAGGGCTACCAAGTGTGGAGGTAGCTGAGGTGTGTTAAGGTTGTGGTGAGAGGGACCTTACCCCCTATGTTCTTGAGGCAGTGAGCCAATAGCGCTAATTCAATATATCTTGCATAAGTGTTTCAGTTGTTCATGATGTGGGATTATTCCCACTAGCATTTTCGCCTGCAGCTGCTGAAGAAGGTCTTCGCTAATTGGAGCAGCAGCTAAGGTCGAGGCCTTTAATTGAGGACCTGGGAAGGGTCCTGGAACTTATCTGCGTGACCTGGGGGTGAATTTGATGAAGAACATGGCCGCAGCTCAATGAACAAGGCTGGAGAAGATGGCGCGGCGACGAGGCTCCGGTAGGGGAACTGAAACATGAAATATAGGCTATAAGCTCGAGCGTGGAAGGTGATGCCAGCACCCGTGGGGTGTTTCGTGCGCAAATGAGGTTGGGCGAAGTCGGAAATGAAGCGTGGCGGAGGTGGTGTTCAGTGGGTCGTGTGGAAGGACAATCCCCTCAATTTCTTGAGGGGTTTTGTTCGCGAGGGTGAGGCGGAGCTTGTGGAGGTGGTAGCAAGTCGTTTGGTGGCTTGTGGCGTCAGGGAAGCCTCGTCGGAGCTCGATCGGAGCAGCAGACAAAGGTGTGGTCGAGGTTGAATTTAGAGATTAAAGGAAGGAAGAGGAAGTAGAGAGAGGAAGGAACCTAACTAACCTAAACTAACAATCGAAAGGGGTAGGATGGCACTAGTTATGGTATGGCTAGCACCGGAGAAGGGAATATCTCCAGAGGGAGAGAACAACAAGGAAGATGGAGGAATAGGGCGCCTGCTAGTATTGCAACGTGCGAAAGAAGGTAAGGAAGAAGAACCGACCGACTATGGTCTGTGGCAGTCAGCGAAGATGGCAGATCAGAGGGCTCGTTGGAGCTGGTGGAGTAGGCAAGAGGGAGAGGGTGTTTGATGAAGAAATGCAGCCAAAACCAAGCTAAGGAGGTGAGGTTTACATCAAGGGATCTTTTATAGGGCACAAGGGGCAATCCAAGCTTGGAAGCTTAGAGATTCCGCGCCTGTAGGATACCCACATCTTCTATGCGTTCGCATGGAAGATTGGGAAGGAAATAGGAATCATGGCTAGTCTCAAATGGAAGAGAATTCCTCAAGGAATCTCTCTTTCAATTTTGGGACTAATTGATTGAGAATCGAGTGAAAAAATCTCACTCAAATCTTAACGGTGAGCTGCAGCTTACTCCTAATGGCAGTAGGGACCTAAATGTGAAGACAACGAAAAACTTAGGGACCTGATTGTAAAGAATTCAAAAATTAAGGGTAAATGTGAAAGACACAGAATCTGACTGAATTAAAATGAAAACTAGGCCAAGATGAATTCTGATTGGGCCCAAACTTTGGTACAAACCTAATTTGGACCCAAGGAATATGATGGTGAAGTCGGATTTTGGTTTTGTCCAAGTTTAACTAAGACAATTTACACAGAAACCCAAATTAGGACAACTTCCTGTCTGAGACTATTCTAGGTTAAAATAGGTTCAGAAGGTCAAATAAAGGGTCTCAAACCTTATAAAATATTTTTATGATTTTTAGAAGGTTTGGATAGAATTTATCCTGACCAGAACGTTTGTTATTTAAGTGGGTCTGAAATTAGGATTTCAGGTGCTATTTTGACTCTCAAGTACGTGAAAATCCATTTCTGTATGTATGAATCCTTTTATTAGTCATTAATGCTCATTTAACCTTCATTTAACCCCTGGGAAAATCCTATGATTACTCTGCATTTATGATCTGTTAAACCTGCAAATTTAACCCTTATTTAATGCACTCTTCTCGAAATGGATATGCAGTGAATTATGACTCTCTAGCAGTTATGTAGGAGCAGTTGTCATTTGATTCTGACTAATTAAAGCTAGTTATGGTTGATGATGACGTTATCATCACCTCTCCCTTTTGCTTAAATGGGAAGTAACTTCCTAAAATAGGTAGTCGCCACCTATTTAGGATCTAGGTTTGACGCATTGGTTTTAGGGTTTGGTTTTGGTAGGAATAGAATAGGAAATTATGTGTGTGTGTAGTTTAAAATTCGTAGAGCTATGTTGTGGGTGTTGATAGGATTAGGTGCTAAATAGGTTAGGTTAATCTAGATTAGGTGGGTGTAGACCTAATTAGGCTTAAGTGAGTCTAATTGCAGAGGAGTGAACCTAATTGGGTCTAGGTCAAGTCTAATTGGATGTGTCTGTGTGATTAGGCTAAGGTAATCCTAATAGATATGAGTCAATTAGATCCTAGGTAGATCTAATTAGGTTCAAGTGCACCCAATCAACTGTAGATGCACCTAATTAGGTATGGCTAGTTCAATTGGGTTGGGGATAGGATGACTAAGGGTATGGATGGTAGGATAGGCTTAGGGGGTCTCTAATTAGGTTTCCTAAGGTATTTGACGGGGTTTCTAGGTCAGAGAAGACAAGCTCGGGCTTCTAGCACCCAAAACAGGAACCAGAGAGGACCTCCAGACGTCTAGACAAGTGATAAGACATCTTATCCTCCAAAATTAGACGTCTGAAAGTTAGGTTGGATGTCTAATTCTGTGTCAGTGCAAGTTTTGGCTTCCCAGATTGATTTTCTACAGAAATCAAACATCCAACCTGATATCTGGACATCCAGAAAGGTGCTAGAGAGTGGGTTTTGGGTTTTCTAAGATAGGTTTTGGTTCTTAAGTTTTTGGGAGAGGGATAAGGTGGATAAGAACATGGATAGTGCTATCCATGTTTTGGATTCTAAGGTTAAGATGTCCTAATGGAAGTGATTTTGGGTTTAAGAAGGCTATCCTAAGGTTTCTAAGAGTAGGGATAAGGTTATCCTCCTCACTCCTTATGTCTGGATCAATCTTCTTCTCTTTTTATTGCCTTATTCCACTCTATCTCACATCCTAGATCACTTTATTACCTGCAAATAGCAACAAAAGCATTCAATGGCAAGATGATCTTATTTTATTCTATATAAATGATGCAATGCATGATATGAATGCAATATTTACAAATTAAGCTAGGTTCAAACATTATTTAGGTTGATTATGACCTATGATTGATGCGCAATCATCCAGCTCCCAGAGGCCCAACTCGGTTTAACTTAGTTGAACTGAGCTACTTAACCTAAGCTAGCTACTCCAGTTAGCTAGGTAATCTCTAGGAAGACCAGACCCACCTCACCTCAACTCATTTCAGTAGAAGCCAACTCATCTTAGCTTGGCTTAGCAGCTAGCAAAGAACTAGCTAGCTAAGCCAGCTAAGGTAGCTCCCTATAATTCTCTTCAGCAACCACCAACTCTAGTGCAGCTCCTTTCAGATACCTGCAACTGTTCTCCCTTAAAACTCTAGCACCCTCTACCTCCTACCCTACTCCTTACTAGCTAAGCTAGATAAACTTAGCTAATCACCTCCTTGGCACCCTTACATAACCCTAAAACCTACCTATGCTCCACCAAATAAGCCTAAACCTAGGCCACCTAGGCTACCCTACTCCTCTAATTTGGCACCAAACTAGGCACCCCTTAGCCCCTCAACCACCACCAAAAGCCACCTATTTTTGGCGCCAAAACAAGCTTCTAGAACCACCTATTGTTACCACCAAAACGCTCCTTTTCACCACCTTACACCTACCCCCTCAACCCATCTCAACCCTACACCTACCCACCTTCTAGAAGCCAACAAAGTTGGCGCCAAACCATGGCACCCTTCGTGGTTGGCGCCACCTTTAGGTGTCCGTTAGCCATCCATAACCACCCCCATAGCAACCCTTTAGGTGGTGCCAAAAAGCCTACACCCTAGGATCCCCATAACCACCCAAAACTACCCTTAGAATTAATCTTAGCCCTACACATATCCATGCCATCCATACCCCCCATCCCTTCCTATATATACCCCCCTTAACTACCACCATGAGACCAACTTCTCCCTTTGTATATTCCACCATTACACCACCGACACCTAAACCCAAGGAAGAAGAAGAGAAGAAAATCAAGGGGGCAACTTACCCACCCCCTTGGTGCCTTCTTCCTCATTCTTCTTCTCCCTTGTGCCACGCCAAGGAGAAAGACTTCATTTAGGGGGACGACCAGGCAAGAGGAGGAACAAGGGTGGTGGACGTCCACCGTTGGAGGAGGCTTAAAGGAGGACCTTTTGAAGGAAGAAGCCAAAAGGAAGTTCTTTTCAATTGCAGGAGCAGCCGTAGTTGGAGTAAGGGTTTCTTGAAGCTTCTACTGGGGGATACCTCTCTTCTTCTATCTTCAATTTTATCTTTTGTATTAGCTATTCTGTTGTTTTACCAAAAGCATTCCTCTACATGTATTTAAATTTCTAGCAATACAAGTTCATATTTTGCCTTCAAAGTTCATGTTTCAATTTTAGTGTGTTTTTTTTGCTTTTAAGTAGCTTAGTGCACCACACCCCTTCTCTTTTAATTACCCTAGGTGCACATGCTTAGGGTGAGCTTAGAGGAGAAGGCTTCATTATTGTTACTTAGGGTTTGTTGATATGTGTAGTATAATCATCATCTCGCATTATGTTGCCCAATTGTTTTGAAAATTATAAAAACAACAAAAATCAAAATCACAAAAAGAAAGTGCGGATTAAAGAGATCAGAGAGAGAACCAACTTTGTGACTAACAAATTGGCCTCCTTGGACTACCCTAGAAACTCCACTATCTAGGTATTATAAATTGTAAAAGTTGATTGCGGATTTATGCGTACAACGGCACTTTTCGCATATGTAACAAAACACATATTTCCCACAGCAGCCGTATGAAAGTCATATGGGTGATGTACCCCTTGACAGGAAAAATGAAGTAGAACATATATCACATTTCTCAAGTTGTTGATGACCTTGATGGCTCACCAGAGGAGAATGACACACACGAAGAAAAGTTGAATGAGGGAGAGAATATCCAGGTAAATGCACCATCTCATGTCCCAACCCGTAACAGGAGAGTGCATCAATTTGGTTCTGGTAACAGGCATGACAGCAATCAGTTACCCGAGGATCGAGATATTTTGTTTTATGGCGATTTGCCACCTCCTCTTGAAAGAGATGACTCTAATGAATGCTCTCATACTGGAATGAATCATGCAAGCACACAACTAATCAAGGGGAAGACATTTAAAACCAAACAAGATTTGGTGTTTGCAATTAAGAAATTTCACAATGAGAGTCATGTGAATTTTGAAGTTTGAGAGTTAAATAGAAATTCTGGTCATTGATATGTTCACGTAAATCTGAAGGTTGCACATGAAAGTTGCACGGTCATTTCAGAAATTTTGATCAACAATGGATATTGAGCACTTTGTATGGTTAACACACTTATGGTCATATCGAAGACAATGAAGATCACCCTCAACTCGATTGCAATTTCATGGGGCGATACCTAATAGGTTATATTAAACGGTCACCTTTTGTTAAGGTGAATTTCTTACCTGAAATAATTGATGCGAAATTCAAGTATACAATCACAAGGAAAATGATTTAGGATGTAAAGCGAAAAGCCATTGAATTGGTGTATAGTGAGTGGGACAAGTCCTATAAAGACTTGCCATATCTTCTACATGCCATTAGATATTCAAATCCGAAGACATTCATAAATTTAGAATCAGTTGATATCAATGACACAAACGACGTGGTCTTGATGAAAGCTTTTTGGGCATACGGATCGTACATTAAAGTATTTAACAATTGTCGGCCAGTTATTTCTATTGATGGCACACATCTTTATGGTAAATACAAGCATAAGCTGCTGACTGCATGTGGCGTGGATGTTGATCAACATATTGTGCCTCTTGCTTTCGCAATTGTCTATGAAGAGTCCATAGACACATGATCTTGGTTTCTTAAAAGAGTATGATATTATCTAATCCATGATTGGGAAGATCCAATTTGTATTATTTTTTATCGCCATGGGGGGATACTTGCTGCAACTTTTAGTGATGATGGGTTACATCATGTACATTGGAGGCTTTGTGCACGTCACGTTGCAAGCAATTTTAACTCGTCGGTAAAGAATGTGCATATGAAAAAAGTAATGAGGGTTGCACTATAATCTTCACCGCTAAAAAAGGAATTTTAACATAACAAAATTAGCTTTTACCGACAAAAGAGATATGTCAATAAAGATTAATATTTGTCGCTACAGATATTTTCCAACACTTTTTGGATTCATCGCTTGTCCATCGATATAAGTAATGTCGCTAAAGATTTACCAATAATTTTATATTGTCGGTATTTTTTAAATCTTTAACGATAATTACTTTTATCGATATTTTATCGGTAAATGTTAATTTTAACGACTATCTTTTTGTAGCTACAATTGAGGCTATTGTAAAGAAAAGATAGTGACAAAAATAATTGTCACAACAAATTAACAATATAAGATGCTTTAAAGGCAGTCATTTTTTGTTGCTAATTAATCTCATAATTCTTTTAATTCTTGTTATGACAAAAGTTGATGTCGCTAATGGAGATTATTAAGGGTAGTAATATCTGTTGCTAATTTTAAACAATAAACCTTTTATTCAATGACATAATTTTATCACCAATAGCATTGTTATTTTATATACTTGATAAGTTAACTTTAATTTCTACCTACTACTATATCTTAAGGGTCATTATTAACTTTATCTTATACTAACTTTAATTATGAAGAATATGACTCCTAAATTGATCATGAATAAATATTTAAATAATGAAACAATATTATAAAGATCTATTATGATAAAAAAATAAATATTTTCATTTTAAAATTAAATAATAAAAAAGTGGTAAGTTGCACATTTTTATAATTTAATGGTAGTAAGAAAGATCAAACATTTAAAATGACACATTGATCATATACAATATTCATTCATCATTAGAAGAAAAAAATTTTATAAACAAGTCAAAGTTATAGAGTAACATAACCAAAAAGGATACATGTCCAAGATAAAGCAAAAAAAAGCTAAAAAAATATTTTGACTAAATTAAAAGCACATAAAAAAATTATGTCGATAACTCGAGCGCATCTTCTATTAGCAACTTGAAAAGATTCTGAAAACAAAAAGAAATATTTTGTCAGAAAATAATTCTAAGATGCATTAAATAAAGGAAGAGTTATGTTTAAGTACCATGATTCAAAATAATTTTATCACAATACTTATCGTGAAATAACAAACATCTTAGGCAAAGCAATGATTAACATCTCTTCCTCATCGATGGCAACTTCAACATAAACCCCTACACAAGTGGAACCAATGACAGCTCCTCCAATAATTGCACTAGGATCAATAGTATGCACTCGTGCAAGTGCAACCTTCCTCTGCATGTCTACCATGCTTAGTAGATACACATCCTACATGTGAAATATTATAGCAATAAGATGATAGTACCAAGGTCAATTTAGTTATAGTTTTTATCGAAAGTTTAATATTGAATTTAAAATTTTAATGCACTTTTACATAAAAATTTACTTGGCCTTCAACCAACATAGATTGAGTCTCATCCTTGTGTTAATTCCTTGTCTTCTTTAAACTTGCACAAATGTTGCCTTGTTGCATAACCACACCTTGAGTACTGTTCGCGACGTAGATCGCGTAAAGAATTAACACGTTGTAGTATACTACGAAATACGTCTCGAGCAAATAAATTAACGAAACTTGAGTCCCGGTCGATCACAGGGAAGCAGAAAGTACTTTTGATTTCATACACTTGTTCTCAATATGATTACTAAAGAATAGTAACAATCAATCACAATATTCACATTACAAAGAGATTGAATTTGATATATGTAATAAAATGAAAACATGAAAGTAAACTGCTACTAATATATCAGAACAAGGGCACCACGGGTAGTTCGTGGTGGCCTTTTGGAGGGGTTGAGAAGAACAGCAACAATCCGTCAGGGTGGCCCAACGAATGCTTCAGAAGGAGATGCAGAGACGAATGCAGAGAAGACGGGAAAAAGAAGAAGAAAGAAAGGTTAAAGGAGGAAGAAGAAAATGAGAAGTGCCTTGAAGGGGGGCCCTTTGGCCTCTTTTTATAGCTTTAGTGGAGGGCAAAGAAGGCATTTGGCCCCTTAAATCCGTGTAAATGCCTTGGATTAATCGGATCCATTGATCAGCAGATCAACGACCTTGATTAAGCCTTCCAAATCCTCCTTTTATCCCCGGTTGAATCTGGTGCTGCCACGTGGCAGCCAGTGGTCCTTCGGATGAAGATCGCCCGCCTCGCACCTTCACTTTCTCTTCTTCGCCACTAGCCTCTTCTGAGCGCCCAAACGATCGGACGGCTTAAAAACGCACTCGATCGCGCCTTTAAGTCCTAAAGCGCACTCTAGCGCATTTTGCATGCATCATCGCGCACATTTTTGATCCAACGCCTCCGCACTCGCCACGCGTCTGCTGCCGAGCCAACCGATGAAGATCCAACAGTTGAATTGCACCCGCGCTCGTCGCTCTAATTCCACACCGAGCGTGCTTCGATCCCACGCCGCCAGCTATTTGTTAGGCGTCGTCTTCACTGCGCTACACGCGCAGATGGTCGCACCTTCCATTTCCTGTGCGGTTGCTTTCGGCAATTTGATGGGAATCCAACGATCGAGATTCCTCCTATGCGTGATGAGGCAATTGGAGGGGGCGATGTGGCTTCATCTCGACCGTTGGATGACGATCCAATGGCCGGCGGTTCTTCTTTCCAAATTGGAGCGCAGTGAGGGACAACTGCGATGGCACCACATGGCACCATTGTGGCCGTCCATCTGATGACATAGGCCTCCGTTAAGTTTATTTCTACACCGTTGGACTACGAACGTCGATCCGGATCCATCCACGCAGTTGGATTTGTCATCTGAGATCCAGATATTCTTCAATTTCCCTTTGGCTCTTGCTTCTTCTACGGACTCCCTAAGGTGCTATGGGAGTTTGATAGATGCGCTCTTTGAAGCGTTGGACTCCCGTAGATATTCTGAATAGATCCACAAGGTTGGATCGATCATCCGTAGCCCTAAATTACCTGCAATTAACAATACCTCTCAAATAGAACATTATTATGTATAAAACATATAAATCATCTAAGATGCAAAGTACGATGTGTATGCATGCAGAATGCCTGTGTTAAGCTAGGTCCTATCTTAATTCAAGCGAATTAAGGTTTATGATTGCTGCGTAATCATACCCGCATGCCTAAATCTTGCTAGTCCTTAGCAAGTATAAGACTAAATGCATTATATCAAGAGTTTACTAAAGGTTTATTTCTTGTTGTTTCATCTAAAAATTCAGAATCCAGATAACCATGAATATATAATTTTGTAGCTTCTACAATAGATCCAGGCGAAGAGTCGATACACATTTAAAGTTTGTACTTGACCCCTAGTAAAATTCTATTAGGATAGGCAAACCTCTTTTCTCAAGGATATAAACTATGTTCTGATTTTAGCCCCGACTTTTGACTTAGGTAGTAGATGTCTGAGTTAACTTGATTTGTATTTGGTAGTCACTCTCTTCTGGTGCTACATGGAAACTAGTATTTCAGAATCTAGATTATTAGATCATTGAATAATTTAACTTAGAGAAGAGCTGGAAAACTCTGCTCTCTTTAATCTTTTGAAGTTTTTCTTCTCTCTCTCTTTCGCTTTTTCTTTTTTTTCCTGAACTCACATCTTACCAGATTTGCAACTATATTTGGTGGTCTTACATAGCATTACACTTTAATTAGGTTTTAATAACCCTACGACTAAGTCAAACTCCTCAGCCCGTATTCAGGCGGTCAGAAATACAGAAAAATATGTTTATGCTGTATTTGGTGGTTCGTGAGGGAGGTAGGTGTTTTTGCCTCAAAACATTTTAACTTACATAATTCAAACTTCTTAACATAACACTTTTTTTTTCACAAGCAAATATCCCTTTTGTATGCTTTTTTTTCATATATATATATATATGCTGGTACAATGACTTTACCAACATAACATAACACAACAATTCAACACGACATACATACTTTTATTCATGAGGCATTATTTGGGATTTTTGGGGATGACCAAGAGGATCTCGGGTGACTTACTTGATGGAAGTGCCTACTCTCCGCACCAGGTAAAAAATGGATAGGATGACGTATTTCTGACATTGTCATCAATACCCTCCTTCAGCCGAGGATTCCGTAGAGGACGGTCATGACCATCCACCTCAATCCTAGTTTTATCAGAACCCGCTCTATGTGTTTTTGCCTTATTTGGTGGCTCTCGTATGGAATTTCTCATAGATTTAGTACGTAAAAATTGAGAGCGAAAACTATGCTCATCTCCAAGTATCATTATTCAATTATCAAAGATTAAAAATTCCTTACACTAGCCTTAGAGCACCAGTAGACTCTCTACTCTCATCTCACGTATGTTTTGGTGGATCTACTAGAAGATAGTTCACCTAACTCCCTTGTTGCTGTCCAAGGGTTCAGGAGAAGAAGCGATGCTTCTTCTCAACAAACTAGAGATGTCTATCGATTTTCACAGTGAATCCATTGCAAATTCTACATGCAGATGTGAAATTATACTGAATTCTAAGCTTAGGAATCTACTAAAGAATAAATTTTTAATAAAACTTCTTGATAAAGCAATCTAATCCCCCACTTGTTGGCAGAAAATTTTCAATTTTTATGGACTACCCCCCCATGCCTAAGTGTTTGCATGTCCTCATGCATGAATAAAAGAAATAAGCCGGGGTGTATGTGGATAGAAATCACCTGAAACTGCTTTTGAGTTGTCATTCAGCTCATGCCATCACTACAATGCCATACACAATATGCAAAACATTATGCGAAAATGAAATATGCTATGTATATATGGTATGTATATATGCATACATGCTGAGTCTAATGCCTCCAGTTGGGCAACTCATCAATCACACATCCTCAAGAAGATGTATCGTTTCGTCAGCAGGAGGTTCCTCAACAAAGAATGGTTTGAGGTGCTGGCCATTAATCGTAAAAACATGCCCAGATTTCAGGTCTCTAATTTGGACCGCCCCGTTAGGATATGGGTGGACTACCAGAAACGGCCCAGTCCACTTGGATTTGAGCTTTCTCGCAAAGAATTTAAGTCGTGAGTCAAACAACCAAATATGCTGGTTAAGTGCAAACTCCTTCCTCCGAATGTGTCGATCATAGAAAGGTTTTGTCTTGTCCTTGTATATTTTTGCATTCTCATATGCTTCCCACCTAATATCCTCTAACTCACTTAGCTAGAGCTTTCTTTCATAACCTCTGGCCTCGAGGTTAAAATTACACTTCTGCACCACCCAAAAGGCACGGTGCTCCAGCTCCACAAGAAGGTGACAGGCCTTTCCATACACCATGCAGTATGGCGACGTTCCGAGCGGGGCCTTGTATGCGGTCCAATATGCACATAGTGCAACAATCAACCGATCGGACCAATCCTTCCTATCAGGTCTAACCGTCTTCTGAAGGATAAGCTTGATTTGACAGTTTGATACTTCAGCCTGCCCATTGATTTGTGGGTGATCCGCAGTAGCAATGCGGTGTTGCACCCCGTATTTTTTTAATAATGACCTGAAATGGGCATGAATGAAGTGGCTTCCCCCATTGCTTATCAGGGCACGGGGAACTCTGAATCTCGCAAAAATAAATTCCCGGACGAAGGATATAACAGTCTTATGATCAACTCGTATTGCCGGGATAACATCTACCCACTTTGAGACATAGTCTACTGCGAGTAATATGTACTCAAAGCCATGCAAGTTCGGGAAAAGGTCCATAAAGTCGATGCCCCAGACGTCGAACACTTTTACGACCAGAATGGATTGGAGAGGCATCATATCTCTCCAGGTCATAGAACCGACTGCCTGGCATTGCCTACAACACTTGGCAAACTCATGTGTATCTCTGAAAATGGTTGGCCAGAAAAATCCGGACTGCAAAATCTTTGTAGTGGTCTTTCAACCTAAGAAATGACCCCCACAAGCATCGCTATGACAGAAGGATAGCACACTAGAGATTTCCGAATCAGGGACGCATCTACGGATAATCTGATCGGCCCCAATGCGAAAGAGCAATGGGTTGTCCCAAAAATAGAATTTAGCCTCTGATATGAATTTGAGCTTTTGATCCTTGGATAATCCCGCAGGTAGCCTGCCTGCGATAAAATAGTTTGCTATATCAACATACCAAGGAAACTCAACAAAGTTGATAGATAACAGAGACTCATCCGGAAATCGGTCTGATATCGGTAGGGAGTACGGAATGTAGTCTGGGTCTAGCCGAAACAAGTGATCCGCCACAACATTATGTGCCTCGACTTTGTCACAGATTTCGACATCAAACTCCTGCAAAAGAAGGATCCATCTGATAAGGCAGGGTTTGGTATCCTTTGCCAACAAATGCCGAAGGGTGGAATGGTTCGTGTGGATAACTTTGGACCCAAGTAAGTATGACCTAAATTTCTCCAACTCGAATACCATGGCTAGCAATTCTTTCTTAATGACTGTATAGTTACGTTGAGCCTCGTTCAGCGTTTTGCTAGTTTAGTATATTTCAAATGGATGGCATTCCCGACGTTAGCCAAGAACGGCTCCGACAGCAAAGTCGGAGGCGTCACATATCATCTCGAAGTTGAGAGACCAGTCGGGAGGTTAGAGAATAGGTGCACTTGAGACAGCGCTTCGTAAGGTCTCGAAAGCGCTGAGACACGAGGAGTCGAAATCAAAGGGTGTGTCGATTACCAGAAGATTCGTTAATGGACGAGCAATTTTCGAGAAATCTCGAATGAATCTTTGATAAAATCCAACATGCCCTAAGAATGATCCGATTTGCCTAATCGAACTAGGTGGAGGTAATCAAGAAATGATTTCAGACTTAGCTCGGTCGACCTCGAGTCCATTAGAGGAGATCCTATGACCTAGTACGATGCCATCCCTCACCATAAAATGGCTTTTCTCCCATGGAAGTACTAGGTTAACTTCTATACATCTCAGAATCTTTGTAAGGTTATCAAGACAAGACGAGAAATCGTCTCCAAACACAGAGAAGTTGTCCATGAACACTTCTACAAAGTCCCTGATCATGTTTGAAAAAATGGCCATCATGCATCACTGAAAAGCGCCTGGTGCGTTGCAAAGGCCGAAAGGCATTCACTTAAAAGTGAATGTTCCAAAGGAGCACGTAAAAGTCGTCTTGTCTTGGTCTTCCGGGTTGATTGCAACTTGATTGTACCCGGAGTATCCATCCAGAAAGCAGAAGAAACTACGCCCGGCTAACTGTTCTAGAATCTGATCAATAAAGGGCAAAGGAAAATGATCCTTTTTTGTAGCCGAGTGTAGCTTCCTGTAGTCAATGCAGACCCGCCAAGAAGTTGTGGTGCGGGTCAGGATGGATTCGCCCAATTCATTTCTAATTACAGTGAGTCCCGCCTTTTTGGGCACTATCTGAATGGGACTCACCCACTGGCTATTGGAAATTGGATATATAATGTCTGCGTCCAGTCATTTAATAATCTCCTTCTTGACAACCTCCAACATATTTAGATTTAGGTGTCTTTGAGGTTGTCTCGACGGTCTCACCCCTTCATCAGTGTAAATATGGTGAGTGCAAGATAAGGGGTGAATTCTGTGGAGATCAGCAATGCCCCACCCAATAGCAGCCCTATGTGCTTACAGAACGGAGATCAGCTGGTATTCCTAATCTGGAGTAAAGTGAGCATTGATAATCACAGGACATGTCTCACTTTCTCCCAGAAACACGTATTTGAGCGAATCAGGTAAGGGATGTAACTCTTGTAGCGGAGAGTAGGGAAGGGGTTTATGCAGGGGAGGAGAGGAAGCAACAACAAAAATATGTTGATCCTGACTACTGGAGAATCCGCCTACAGTGTTCATGTAATCCTACCTTAAGATATCCGTGCTGGATAGGACAGGATAGTCAGGATCAGGGGTGTTAAGAGCAGATGAACACCCATGACAACCAGATCCATGGGACAAAATGTGTATATCATTAATCTCAGTCCCGTGTGGATCGCGATCAAAGACCCTTGATAGTGATGATGAATGTGCCATTAGGTTGCTGCAGAGGAGTCTAATGTTCCCACAGAAAGCTGAATCTTCGTCTTCACTATCCTCCTCAATCAAATCGCAATCAAAGTTCATTGATGCCCTGAAAATGTCTAGTCTAAGCTTTTCGTTTCCCAGGACAATCTCCATGCACCCTGATGCACAGTCAATGTTTGCGCGAGAGGTTGCCAAAAACAGGCGACCTAGAATAATCGATGCATCACGGAGATTAGGAGGAACCTCCATATCAAGAACAAAAAAGTCCACTGGAAAGCAGAATCCTTTGACTTTTACGATCACATTTCAACTACCCCCCTCGGTGTTTTTACATATCGGTCAGCCAACTGTATGGTAACCAAGGTGGGCTTTAACTCTCCAAATCGAAATCGATCAAATACTACGGTGGGGATTAGGTTAATGGACGACCCCAGATCAAGAAGGGCCTTATCAAAAGTGGAATCCTACAAAAAGCAGGAAATCAGTGGTGTGCCCAGGTCTTTTTTGGGCGGTAAGTCAGCTAAAATAACTGTGCTGGCTTCCTCAGATAATACCGCTTGTGCTGCCGCTTCGGAGTATAGTAGTCCTTAAAGAACCTAGCAATAGCTGGGATGTGATCTAGTGCTTCGAAGAGAGGGATCTGAATGTGAACTTCCTTGAACATAGATTTCAGGTCCTCGAAATCCGTGTATCCTTTTTCTGTGCTGAATCTCGCGTTAGGGTCGCGAGAAAAGGGATGGGAATTTCAAGATCTAGGAGCCTCTTTCCTTTATCTAATGAAGATGGCTTATGAGAGGAAGAGGGTTGTGAGCCATCTCGTGGTAGAACGCAGGAACAATCATTACCCGCTTGCCTAGGTAGCGGGTCCTATGTAGTCTTTCCGCTCCTTAAAGTGACAGCTTTTGCATTGGCGTAATGTCCCTACAAGGGCAAAGGAGCGGGTTGGTCTGAATACACAGGGTTTAGCAACAGAGGTGACTGACCGAGCCCATAACCAGGTGGTGCGGGAGGTGCTTGCATAACAACGTGTGCCTGCCCCTATGATGCTTGGAATCTAGGCAGGGCACCTTGATTTTGCACATATCTCGGGTTTTGGACAAGTTGGGAGGGCAAAGTTCCCTGTGAATTATGCTCCTGCATCATTTGGTTTTGCGTGTTCTGTATGCTCTGTATTTGATCAGCCATTGCCTTCATTATTTGGAGGTTGTCATGAGTAGATTTCTGAATTGATGCCTACAATTCCTCCTTTAGCAACTCCAAAGGGTCGACCCGCTTTGGAGGGTAGTTGGCAGGTTGGTGCAGCGGTTGATAAAGTGTCTGTTGCTACTGAGACGAGAATGGCTGCTGCCTAGGATACGTGTTCTACGCATTCCTGTATTGTCTGGTCTGGTAGTGTGGAGCTTGACTCGGTCTCTGTGGGTTACCAGACCAAGCGAAATTGGGATGTTAGCGCCAACCAGGGTTATATGTTTCAGAATACAGGTTGTTATGCCCATATCCCTGAATGGCATTGACATCTTCGTAAGCCGAAGACGTCTCAGATGCGAATTCATCGAAAGAATACGCACTTGTATCGTCATGTGGTGCATAACCCTGATTGTACGGCGCTAAATCCATACTGTTCACGGGTTCCTAGTATGCAGGATCCCGCAAAGATGGAGAGAAAACATCCTGAGTAAACGGATATGTACGAGTAGATGGGGCTCGAGATGCTTGAGAGGAGTAAGATGGAGCAGTACTGCCAGAAGATCCGGATCTCGCTCGAATTAATTCATCGAGCTTCTTATCGAGCAGATACACCTTATCCAGCTTTTTGGGGATAATGTCCATGTCGGCTCGGGCAGACTCGGCTTGAGCTTCGTAGACATTAACTCGTTGCTGTCCAAGTCGCTGGAACTGGTTCATTGAGGTGCCATTCATCAAGTTCTCTGCTAAGGACTTGAACAATTCTAATGCGTTGTTCTCGTCCTTCATGAGAAAATTCCCACAGCTAGATGCATCGGCCAGGTTCCGATGTGTGTCATCCAGCCCATGGTAAAATATTTAAGCAAGGTGCCATTTGGGTACACCATAGTGTGGGCATTTCCTGAGAAGATCGTGAAATCTGTCCCAGGCGTCATGCAGTTTCTCTCCAAGGCCTTGCGCGAAGGTCGTGATTGCGTGCCTGATAGCATTTGTTCAACTGATCGAGAAGAACTTTTAGAGGAACTCGCGACGTAATTCCTCCCATGTTCCAATTAGCCTCCCGATGGTCTTGAACCAATAAGCAGCTTTATCCTTGAGCAAAAAAGGAAAAGGCTTCGTGAGAACAATTCCAATATCTATATTCTTGGGTCGAACTAACTCTGCAATCTGACTCAGGTCTTCAAGATGCTGGAAGGAATCCTTATTCGAGTTTTCATGAAAATGAGTCTGAATCAGACTTATGATATTCGGCTTTAACTCGAATGCGTCTCCACCTGCGGGAATCCAGACCTGAGGTGCTATGATTGTTGCCGCCGGATCATAGAAGTCCCGCAGTTATTCTCCGCGTGGTGGATGCTGCATCCTGTCAAGTGTTGTGAGAATTCGACTGATGCTCTGCTCCTATTTCTATTACATTTCCTCGACCCTGGCTTCCAAACGAACCATTGGGTTCTGATTCTCAAGGTCGTGACAAACTCGAGGACCGGAATTAGCCATCTCAGCTAATCGGGTGGAAGAAGGTTGAAAAGAGAGGTCAAGCGAAAATCGCCTTTGCCACCTTGGGTTTGGCTCCCAAGGTCCTGCAATTTTAGGTCTTAACAACCTTCTTCCTTACATACACCAACTTAAAGGGTTGGTGTAGTCAACCAGAACAAGGCTAAGGCCTTGTTAATCAGAGTAGTCCTTTAGATCAGATAACCAGATTTTTCGTTTAAGTTTGTATTATTAAAAATTCGACGAGAGACCAACTGTAAATAATTCCCGCCTTTCAGGCTAACCTGGCCAATCTGGTTACGAGAGGACTATGAGGAAGGTTCTTCCTTCGTCTTTCACCTCCGGTTCCATTACCCCGCAACCGCGATCATTAGACACTACCTTGTAGGCTTAGTCAGTAGGTTTTGCAAGAGAGGTTGGAACTACCCAGTAGTTTCAAGCCAAATGCATGTTATTTGATGTATTTTCGTGAATTATTAACATGTTTCTTCAATATATTAGATGGTGGGTGGTCCACAAGGTGACTCGCCTCACCAACTAACTTTTGGGCTTATCGAAGTTCAAGTTAATCTATGTGGTCCCATTGGCTCATGCACTTCTAAGTTCTTTTTCAAATTTGATACCACAATTCAAAAGTATACTCTAAAGCAAGATGGAATCCAAATGATTTGAAACTTAGCAAAAAGATTCATTTTTCAATAAGCTTTTCAGAGAGTATTTTTCCAAAATTTTTTCTATTTCAAACAATTAATTATGAATTTTTAGCTAACCAGGGGTCAAATTTAGGATTTAGACCCCGTGTTGGTTTTTCTGTTAGAAACTATATCAAATATGCTCCAAAAATTTTGTAAAAATATGATATTGAAAGCTAATTTAATTATCTTCCACACCCCACAAAGTTTGGGTAAATCTGATTTGTCAGTTAGTCAGAATTAATGTCTAAAGCACATAAAAGTTCTGTTTTCAATCAATCTGATCAATATATACTCCACGATTTTTAAAAATTCTAAGAAAGGTGGCATTGGAAAGATAATTTGAAGATTTAGTTCCAATCCAAATTTCAAGATTTTTGGAGCATTAAAAACATGGCAATTGAATTTTAAAGATGACATTTACTTTCTACTCGAATTTCCAATATGAATGTGTGAACCTGATTTTCGCAGCACCCGCTTTTCCTTGTTTGCCGCTTCGTGTCGTTGTTCCTACACACAAAAATACTATATTAGAGATAAAATCAAAAGTCACCTTACCTCCCCGGCAACGAAGTCAATTTGTTCACAGCGTAGATCACGTAAAGAATTAACATGTTGTAGTATACCACAAAATACGTCTCGAGCAAATAAATTAACGGAACTTGGTGAGTCCCGATCGATCACAGGGAGGCAGAAAGCACTTTTGATTTCATACGCTTGTTCTCAATATGATTACTAAAGAATAGAAACAATCAATCACAATATTCACATTACAAAAAGATTGAATTTGATATATGTAATAAAATGAAAACATGAAAGTAAACTGCTACTAATCTATCAGAACGAGCGCACCACGGGTAGTTCGTGGTAGCCTTTTGGAGAGGTTGAGAAGAGCAGCAACAATCCGTCAGGGTAGCCCAACGAATACTTCAGACGGAAATGCAGAGACGAATGCAGAGAAGACGGGAAAAAGAAGAAGAGAGAGGTTAAAGGAGGAAGAAGAAAATGAGAAGTGCCTTCAAGGGGGGCCCTTTGGCCTCTTTTTATAGCTTTAGTGGATGGCAAAGAAGGCATTTGACCCCTTAAATCCATGCAAATGCCTTGGATTAATCAGATCCGTTGATCGGTAGATCAACGACCCTGATTAAGACTTTCAAATCCTTCTTTTATCCCTAGTTGAATCCAGTGCTGCCACATGGCAGCCTGTGCACCTTCAGATGAAGATCGCACAGCTGTAGATCACCCACCTCGCGCCTTCACTTTCTCTTCACCACTTGCCTCTTCTGAGCGCCCAAACGATCGGATGGCTTAAAAGCACGCTCAATCGTGCCTTTAAGTCCTAAAGCGCACTCTCACGCATTTCCACACGCGTCATCACGTGCGTTTTTTATCCAACTCCACGCCGGACACGCATCTGTTGCCGAGCCGACCGATGGAGATCCGACGGTTGAATTGCTCCCGCACTCACCACTTCTCCTAATTCCACACCGGGTGCACTTCGATCCCATGCTGCCTGCTGTTTGTTAGGCGTCGTCTCTACTGTGCTGCACGCGCGGATGGTCACGCCTTCCATTTTCTGTGCGGTTTCTTTCGGCCGTTGGATGGGAATCCAACGGTCGAGATTCCTCCTATGCGTGATGAGGCGGCTAGAGGTGGCAACATGGCTTCATCGCGACCATTGGATGACGATCCAACAGCTCGTGGTTCTTTCCAAATTGGAGCATGGTGATGGGCGGCTGCGATGGTGATTATATCTGATGACGTAGGCCTCCGATTAAGTTGATTTCTACACCGTTGAAATACGAACGTCAATCCTGATCCATCCGCGTGGTTGGATTTGTCATCTGAGACCCGAATATTCTTCAATTTTCCCTTGGCTCTTGCTTCTTCTGTGGACTCCCTAGGGTGCTATGGAAGTCTGATTGATGCGCTCTTTGAAGCATTGGACTCCCGTCAATATTCCGAACATATCCATAAGGTTGGATCGATCATCCGCAGCCCTGTATTACCTACAATTAATAATACCTCTCAAGTAGCACATTATTATATATAAAATATATAAATCATCTAAGATGTAAAGTACGATGTATATGCATGTAGAATATCTATGTTAAGCTAAGTCCTATCTTAATTCAGGCGAATTAGGGTTTATGATTGCTGCGCAATCAAGTACCCTGATTGTAGATGATATGATTAGTTTCTTAACTTAAATATACTCAATTATTTAACTAAAAATCATCATACCTGTGACCACTTCGATGATGGGGAAATCTACAAATCTGCTCTTCCTAAAGGCAAGAGTAGCATATCTTGAAAGTTTACTTAGCTTACTTTCATTTCTTTTATCCCATCCATAAATCACATCTCAATTTGTCTTTCTAATCTTTCCTTTGTTTTCATTCCTTAATTTCTTTTTGCCTCCATAAATCAGAATGTAGCAATATTAATCCATATTCTTTAACACGACCACATTTATCTTTTCCAACAACTTTTGCATAAATTTCATCAACCAATGAAGGGTCTTTTGAACCATCCATCTTCTCAGTTGCCTCGTTAAATTGTTCCTATAAGAAAAACTTGTCATCATATAATCCTCTATGCTATTAAAATAGTTATGAAGAAATTGAAGCTAATAAAAATCTCAACTAAAAATGACACAAAAAAAAGGTCAAATTAAAAATTTTATTCTTGATCAAAAGCATTCATGAAAGTAAACAAAATTACCATGTATTTAAAAACATTATAATTTTATCGCTATTTAATGTTTCAAGTATCTTACATATAGAAAATTAGTATTTGTTCTCCTAATTGCATGAAAAGGTTGATATTATAAATAAAAATAAATGTAAACAAAGATCAAAAGATAATTATACATCAAGAATAAGTTATATAATGTGTTTAACTTACAATCATAAAAGCTACTCTTTCATTTGTTGGTTTGCCATCATTTTTACAAACATTTACAAATAAATCAATCTTGTTTACCATTCTTCCTATTTGTTTCTCCATCAAAAAGTAATAAAAATTATAACACTTAGATCATCAACTTAAAAAGTGAAAATTTTGAGAATAAAGAATGTACCTCATCCCTTATACATGCATAGCTTTTTATTCCCGCAGTATGATGAAGCATTAATTTTCCTCTATTGTCTTTATTTTTATAACGTAACTATAAGAATCATAACTTTTTAGAACTATTTTCTAAGTTAAGGTAAAGAAAAAAAATACAATTTTAATTACCTTTGACTTCTCTGAATCCCAATGCTCATTAAGGAACTTCCAATGTTTCTTAGTTACTCGTAAATCACGATACTCTAATCTTTCTTCCATGAAAAGTTGTTGATAATATTTCTCTTTAAGGTAACACTTAAATTATCTCCATTTCTTAGCTATACTTAGAAGCACCCATGGTCGCATTTTCTCATTGTTTTGAAATTTACACATCATAAAAAATGTTAAATCATCAACACTTAAATATAATTAACAAAATTATTATGATTAAGAATTTACCTCCACAAATTCTATCATTTTATTCTTGTATTCTATCAGCATCTTCCTCCAATCATCATAATCCAATAAGGCTAAATCTAAATTGCATGCAACAGTTCCACAAAAAATTTTCAAATGATTTTGATTTTCTCCAATTTGCTGATATGAATCATTCATCTCAACAAATATCTTCTTTCTATCTTGATTGTTCTATACTTTCAGGCACACAGTAGGTCCTCTCTTATCCTTTCCCTTTGAATTAGAATCTAAAATTTTAATGGCAAAAGAACACTATTAAATGAATTCAAATTTAATCTATGTATGATATATAAATCTCTTAAACTAACTTGCAAAAAACCAGTAAAAGATGTATTATAGAAATAAGTTTTCACACATGAAATATCTTACCAATGTCCTAAAGGTCAATTTCATCAGTTTCTTCAACTGCAGAATGTGTACAACTTACTATGTTACCTTGATATTCTTCTTTGAATGTTACAATGGCAACATGCTTTGCCTTTTTTGTTTTCCTAAGCATGGAATGATCTTTCCTTATAATTTACTTTTCCCTAGATTGTTTCTTCAGTAACAGTGGATTATTCTTCAATGTAGAAGTTGTAGCTCTAGTTCCATTATCATTACATGTTGGCTCAACATTTTGTTTGTTCAGGGCTACCAAAATTTTCTTTGACTGATATCCTCTTAGAACTGGAATAACTCGAGAATCAAATTGTGGTCGCTTCGACGTCCTATATGAAACATAATAAAGAAATAAGTTAAACAATCAACAAAATAAAGTCATGACATATAACAATGAAAAAAATGGCTTGTGAAAAAGTTATCTTCATACCAAATAACAACAAATAACTTACATCAATCTAGTTGTCATCATCAGACTACTTTCATTGTTATCTACTCTACTAATATCATTAATATGTTTTTCCCAGCTCTCTCTAGAAAAAGAAACACCATCAATGTCTATATGTACAACAACAATATCATCATTGTTGTCATTTGTATCCATCTTACTTTCATTCAAATCATAGGAGTAACCATCTACTGTATCATCATTATTTAAGTCATCGACTTTTTCTTCCATAACAAATAAATCTCTAGGTCTTGTTCTGACAACGAAATGCTAATCCTTACATATCGGATGTTGGACATAAAACACTTGTACTTGAGTTGCTAATACAAATGGATCATTTTCATGCCCTAAACAAGATAAATTCATTGATGTTAGTTCTTTTGTTTTCCCAATTGCATTTTTTGACTTAGTATTTATCCATTGGCATTTGAATAATACTATTTTAAACTTTTCATAATAATTCAACTCAATTATGGCTATGATCACTCCATAATAATCAACTACACCAATTGAAGGATTTTTATTTGATGCTTTGGAAAAGCTCTCAGTCTGGGCATTGACAACAACACCACTATTTTGTGTTTGTCGATTCTTCTCTCTATTTTTCGTATGAAATCTAAAGCCATTAACAATATAGCCACTATAATACATTGCTACTTCATAAGGGCCTTGAGCAAGCACTCGAAGATCTTATACAAATTCTTTTGTTACCTTTTCTTCAATCTGAATCACAAAAAGTAACAATAAGTATCTCAAGATATTAAAACTACTAGATTGGTAGATATTTATGAAACATATATATCTCTTAAACCACTCGCTAAAAGTGTCATTATGTTTGTTACTAAGTTCCTTTTGTGATAATCAACGATATGAGTTCCTAAGTTCACGGTGATGTTCTCTGCAAATTTACAATAATTATTAAAATGTTATGATAAAACATGTAACATCAATCCTCAAATCTTGCAATCACATATATTTACACATCTGGATATATTAGATGCATAATGATATGGAGCTTTAACTCTTTTAAATATCTCACATAGATTTGACTTCTCATTCTTGTCTAAGTTATAACATGCTAGAGGCACGATAGTCTTATTTCCAACCTCTTTGGAATTAAGTGTATGTCTAATGTTCAACTTTTGCAAGTCAATACTACTCTTTATACCACCTTTGTTTTACTTTTCCAATTGTAATAAAGTTACTATTGTACTGTCACATATATTCTTCTAAATATGCATGACATCAAGATTATGACGTATAGCATTCTCTCTCCAATATGACAACTAAAAAAATATACTTAATTTTGTCCAATTAGGCTGATACTTCACCTCTTTCTGGGATCCGTGCCAATAATACTAGGAATTTTTTCTAATTGTGTCATTATTAACGTGTTTGATAATCTTTTTAGTATACACCTCAAATCTTGCTTTCCATTAAAGGGTGTCGATTGCCTTCTAAATCTATGATTCATTAGAAGAAAACAACGATGACCCATGTAAAATACCTTGCGACTACCTTCCGAGTATTGTGAATCATTATCTTTATTACAAGGACATGCAAGATATCTTTTTGTGGCCCATCCTGAAATATCAACATATGCCGAAAAGTCATTGATAGTCTACATTATTGCAGGATGCAACTGAAACATTTCTTTGTGATCAACATCAAATGTTGGAATACCAATTTCCCATAATTCTTTCAATTCCTCAATTAATGGTTACAAAAATACATCTATATGAGCTTTTTGGACTAGACAAACTGGGAATTAATGTCGATAATATGAAATTTGATTACTTCATGCATAACCATGGAGGTAAATTATAGGGAATCAGGATAACTGGCCACGTACTATGTTGTGTTGTCATTGTCTTAAAAGGATTGAACCCATCAATAGCTAAACCAAGGCGAACATTTCGTGGCTCTAAAGCAAAATAAGGGTATTTACTATCAAATGTCTTCCATGATGGGGGAAACTGCAGGATGTCTATGCATTATATCTTTTAATCGACTTTCGGAATGCCATCTCATCAGGTGCGATGTCTTTGATTACATGAATAGTCTTTGTAACCTTGGTTTCAACAGAAAGTACCACTTAACTTGAGAAGCAATTCCTTTATTTGATTCAAGTTGAAGAGTTTCATCAACTTTAGATTGTGATGCTCTTTGTCTCCATCTCGAAGTACCACATATATGGCATGAATTATCATTTGCATGCTCTTTCCAATATAGCATACATTTCTCTAGACATATGTCAATTTTTTAATAAGGCCAAGTTTAGCTATAATTTTCTTGGTTCGATAGAAAGAATTAAGAAGGGTTTCTCCGTCTAGCAATGCGTCTTTAAGAAGCTCAAGTAGCATGGTAAAAGATTTGTTTGTCAATCCACTAAGGCACTTTATGTGATAAAGTTAAACCAAAAATGATAACTTACCAAACTTTTTGCATCCTAGATATAGCTCACGTTTAGCATCCTCCAATAATTCAAAAAATGTATTTGCATTTTCATTAATATTTTTTGGCAAATTGCATTCCATGTAAGATGCATCATTATCCATATCTTGAAACCCAAAAGCTTCATGTAGCAAATCATGTATATTATCCCCAACTTCTTGATTGTCACTAATTTCTTCTTAGATGTTTTCAAGCTCTTCACCATGTAAAACCCACTAAGTATAACCTTTGGAAAACCCTCTCCATAATAAATGTTCAACAACTGTTTATCGATTAACTCGAATAGCGTTAGCGCAATCTTGACAAGGGCAAGCAATGGTTCCTTCCTTGGCCACTTTATTAAACGCAAACTCAAGGAAATTTGCAACACCCACCAGATATTTACTACTTGACCTATCTTCATATATCCAACTTTTATCCATTGACTTTATTTGACAGAAGAATATGATATCCTGAAAAGGATATTTATTGTTAATGATATATTTAAGTGAAAATCAAAGGAAAAGTTTAGTGTGTAAAGCACTAACACCTAGAAAAATGAAAATGAAAACCAATTAACACGTAGATGAAGTGCATAAGAATGAAAAAAAACACAAATAGATTTTCTTGGGGGAAAATGCAGTGGTGGACATCTTGTTTTCAAGCAATTCTCAATAGGATTAGATCTATAATTGACAATCCAAGTTTGGGGAATCTAAATAACTAAAGGGCTAGATTCTACCAAAAATCCGACAAAGTTTCCCCTAATTTATTGTGTTTTTCCCAAAAACTTATACCTATAAAGAAGTAATTTATGCAAGAATATATAATAATAAGGTGGGTACAGCCCACAATCACATTCACAAACCACAAGAAACATAAAAGAAGCATTTACAAGTACAGGCACACCCAACTTGAATATGTAAGAATATCCTATAGCTGACAAATCCGTCAATATCTAATTACTCTTTTGATGCTTATTTTTGCTTGGGAGTAGTTTGTTATTGGGACCTTTGTATTTCTCCTTACATATATTATAAAAATTATTTTATTCATGTTCTATTTTGGAGTCTCTATTTGTTGATTTTGTAATTTCAATAGTTTCTTCTCTTACCTTCCCAAAAGAACCAATTCCTTATAGTTTTTGGTAGCTCTATGTAACTTTCCTTCACCTACTTTTCACTAAATAAACAACCTTCAACTAATCTATATAAAAGAGAGGTGAGGGTTTTATAATGATGTATCTCACTTTTACAGATCTATTGATTTTTCTTACAACTATCGAGGAACTTGATTCTTAGATATAAAAATTATATATTTGTAGTATCTTTTTTATGAATATTATCAAACCACCAGCTAATTTTGGGGTTGGTTTCAGTTTTGAAAAGAAAGTCTGCAGTTAATTTCTCTTTCCACAAAAGGAATGGAGTTAGTCCTAAAAGATCAAGGTGCTTTTGTCGTTGGGAAGTTGGTTGTGCTTGATGATTTTTAAGTGTAAACTCACTAATCATTTTTATTTTCTTGTCTAGGTAGCATTGCTAAAAGGGCTAGAGAATTAGTGAGAACTAAAAGTGTGCGGAAATCATCGTCCCTTCCTAGAAAATTAGCTAACTGCTCTTCAACAAATCCAGAGGAATCAGCTATTGTCCTTTACCTCAGAAATGCATTCTAAGTTTATCTTCCACCCATGTTATATTAATATAGACATCCTTTAAATACCAAATGTATGGAAAGTTGCATAAAATCCATTCCATGACATTTGCAGCAAAACAAGTTCAGTACATAGTAGTTCAAGTGAAAACCAATCTTCTACCTGAGACTACACTAACGATTGGGTAGATTCCAAAAAAACATAGTAAATACCAAAAGCAAAAAAAAAGTTCAATCTCATCAAAGGTGCAATATGTTATATTAATATACACATCCTTTAAATACCAAATGTATGGCTCAATAGTTGCATACAATATATACCATGATATTTGCAACAAAACAAGTTTAGTACACAATAGTTCAAGTGAGAAAAGATCTTCTACTGAGGCATAAAGAACAAAAATAGAACGTGCTGCAACAGATAATCCATCAAGAACAATCTGATTGCAAACTCATCAAGAATGCAATTTGATCGCAAGCTCAAATAATCCATCAAGACATGTAACAGATATACAAAAAAAAAAAAACACATCCAGCAATGCATCAAAGCAGACCTGTAGCTAGCGGAGGCGGCGGAGTAGGGGAAGGGCGTCGGCGTCAATCAGAGAGAACCGTGCTGTAACTAAGAGGGAGAGCGACGGTGGGGACGATCGATGGACTGCAAGTGTTGGGTGTGCACGCGATCGAAAGGGGCTTTTGCCGGTGATTGAGAGGCGCCGCCGATTGAGAGGGGAATGACAAGCGAGGCGCGAGATATGCTGCGATCTGCCGTAGGGGATGGTTGAGGGGGACGGCTGGACGATCTGCCATAGGTGAGGACGGCGCACGATGGCTAGACGATCTGCAGCAGGTGGGGACGACGCGCGATGGCTGAGGGGGATGGCGGTGATCTGCTGCAGGGGATGGTTGAGGAGGATGGCTGGACTATGTGCGCGCAATATGTCGCGGTGTGGAGGGCGATGGAGATCTGCTGGAGGGGTAAATTGCGACGAGGTCGATTTGCTGTGGTGGGGAGGGCGATGCAAATCTGTCGGACTGCGACGAGGGGCGGCGTGGGGGGCAGGTCACGCAGGTGGGGGGTGTTTTAGGTTTCTCTCGATTGGGTTTTGCATGGGCGGGAGGGGGAAAGGATAGGCGATATGGTTAATTTCGTGGAGGAAGGAACGCGAGGGGGATGTGGAGGCGGGTTGCGAAGGGGGGAAGCGGAGTTTTGGGGGAGGCACGAGATTTGCAGTGGAGGTACGGGATTTTGCCATCGATTTGTAGGATGAGGAGTTGAGGAGATGGACGTGTAATAATAGATCTCAAATAGTTAATTTTAATTTTAATTTTATTAATTTATTATATTTGGGATCATTTTTTATTCTCTAAAAAATTACTATAATATGATTTTTATTATCATATTATTATTGTCATAAAAAATAAATATAAATACTTTTGTAACATTATATTTTATCATTACATATAATCATTTCAAAAATATTATTTTTTTGTAATGATGCCGGCTCCATTAAGATAGAAAATAATGCTATATTTTTAAGTATTTATGTAAAAATTAAAACAATATAATAGTAACTTTCTTAAAGAAAATGATTACTAAATCAAATATGTTATTTATAAAGGGATTTATGTAAAAATTTAAAGTATATCTTTATACATTAATTAATAGTAACTTTCCTTACTAACATATATATCTGCCTAAATTGTAATGATACCAACATTTATATTCACCAATATAGTGGCAAATAAACATATCTGTAACTCATAAAAATACCAATGAATAAAATTTACACTAAAGGCATTTGTTAGTTAACATATTTATATAGTGGCAAATAATATAGTTATGTCTCTAATGCATAACTTTACAGGCATATAAATTTGTCGCTAAAAAAAATTATTTGCTAACATTTTTTGTTAGCGACGAATTATTTTGACATGGCACTAAAGGATACTATTAGCGACATGGGTTTTATTTGTTACAAGGTGAAATGTTTCTAAATCTATATTTTGTTGTAGTGTGCATGAATAAATTGAGAAACATTAGCGAAGATGCTTCTAAATGATTCGACGAACATGGGATTGATAAGCAATAATGAACGATGGCTTTTAATGGTGGATATAGATTTGGGAACATAACGACAAATTTGCGCGAGAGTTATAATGTGGTTCTCAAAGAAGTTAAGGCATTGCCTATATGTGCCTTGGTTAGAAAAACATTCTACAATTGTGTTGCATACTTTGACAAACACCGTGACAAAGCACATGCAGCAATAGCAATAATGAGGGATATGTCACATATGCACACTACTAAAAAAATTGAGATTTCCCTTCTAGGAGGGGGTGACGTAATAATTGCGGAAATAAATATAAACAATATCACAAAATAGGCAATCACACAATGTACACAAAGATTTTTAGGTGGAAACCCAAACCGGGTGAAAACCACCACCTAACCCTCTCGAGTTAGGATTTTCCGATCAACCTAGTTGATCAAATCCACTAACCGAATCACTTTGAAACGAGGGTGATTCAACCTCAGTACAACCACGCTACAAGTACGAGGGTAGCGTTCCTCAACCCCTTCTCTCCACGAGAAGGATTTTGTCCCACGAAGGAGACGGGAATTCGCAAAGCGAATACCCAACCAAATTACAAAGGTAAAATAAAACAACAAACCTATAGAGCCAACAAAGTAATAAACCTAAGCTTCTATAGGATTTAGGAAACTCCCCTTTGCAAGGAGTGCGTCGACGATGACGCGGGTGCGTGAGCCACGCGACGGCGCAACTTCGCTCTCGTAGACAACGGCGGGAGAGCGGGTGCGCAACGGCTGGATGCTCTCAAGATGTAGAACTTGAGCTTAGAGAGCAAGAGCTTCTTGGACACAAGAGTGTGAGAGTGTATAGCTAAGTGTGTCTTGTGTCTTTCTTAGTGTATATCTTGTGTGTTTTTGTTTACAAAGGTTCCCCTCTATTTATAGAGGCCTTAGGAAGGCTTTGGAAGGCTTGGAAAAGCTTCCATAGCCGTTGGGTGCAAAGCCCAAGAGAATCAGGCCGAAATCAGGACAATGATTACACTTCACAGGGTTATCAGACGTCTAATTATGGTATCAGACGTCTGGAAGTCCACTTTAAGACGTCTGATTCCAAGGTCAGACGTCTGATTCTATGCGGGTTTCTCCCTGACTTGAATCAGATCTAAACAGGGTTTTTGTACAAGTCCATCAGACGACATAGAGGACGTCTGGCACTAAGTCTGGACGTCTGGAAACCTACTTTTACCGTGGGAATTGATTTCCAAACGTTGCAACGGCTAGAAAATCTCTGAGAAGAGATTTTGGGTCAGCCGAGGCAAAACGGTCATTTATCAGACGTCTGTAAAGACCTATGGACGTCTGATAAGGCTCTAACGGTCATATACTGCCGTGCTTGCTAAGTTAGCCAACGGTCCACTATCTGGACGTCTGGCAAATCCATCAGACGTCTTCTAAGACGTCTGGTATAAGGTCTGGACGTCTGATTTCATCAGACAGAAAACTAAGTCCAGCCTAACAGTTATCAGACGTCTGAAACAACAGTCAGACGTCTTAAAATACTTTATCAGACGTCTGATTTTGGGATTAGACGTCTGGAAATGCTGTTTGAGCCCTATATTGGTTTTCTAGGTATTCTACAGAAAACCTAAGTATCCTAGGGTTGTGCAGGTGTTCCTAGGACTACTGTTAGGGTTCTTTGAGGCTCTTTAACATAATGTCTAAGGAAAATAAAGAGCAAGAAAATAAATACAAGAGATACATGAAAGGATAAAAAAGAATCTATCCTATTCTTCTTGTCTTCCATCTCCAATCTTTCGCTCCACGCGAACCTCCTCTATTTTCCGTCAAGCTCCTCCAATCCGTCCTGGATGCGAGCTCGAGTTCCGTCTAAACACGTCTTCATTTGCAATTGACCTGAAATCTAGGACTCAAATTGCAAATGTTAAATAACACGTGTTTTGTTATCATCAAAACAAATGATCGTGGTGCTCTAGCACCAACAATCTCCCCCTTTTTGATGATGACAAAACCGTAAATAATAATGCATAAAAATCCTCCCCCTTTTTGACATTATCAAAAAGGTTTAATTGATTTTACATTTCCTATAACTCCCCCTTAAAACATGCTCTTCTATTTATTTTTAACAAAGGTAATGTCCTCCCCCTTTTTATAACAACAAGATAGCTATTATTTTTCTCCCCCTTACTAAAGGAAATTTAGCTAACTTGTATCTCCCCCTTAAAAATTGACAATAAGCTCATCATTTTTAACTTCCCCTATCTAAATGCTTATAAAAAGGATAGGGTTAAGAATTTTACCTCACCTACCATGGCCAATAAAATGGCCCGAATGGTGGTGGTGGATGCCACATCGGATGAGGCTCCCATCCGTAGCTTGGAGGCCCGGGCATCGGCGCCGGTCTCCAATCTGGTGGTCGACGTGCGGCGGGTCCGTCGTTTGTTCGCCGTCTCGTCGGTCTTCTTCTTCTCCTCCTTGGTCTACTCATTGGTTCTCCCAACTTAAGTTGACCAGCCTTGAGCTTGTAGGTCCAGTCCTTTATGTTGTAGTCATCCCTGAACCCTACAAAACAAGATTCTAATTTTTTCTTTGGTATCAAAGTGGGCTTGGATCCGGATTTGTTAGAGGGTCTCCTTGACGGAGATCCTTTCTCAACCTTAGGGCTATAAAAATCATCTACTTTGTTGATTAGTTTGTTAGAGCTTTCCCTAAGACATGCAATTTCTCTTTCTATAGTATTCATCTTAGTCTTTAAATCAGAAATTTCTATTTTTAGACTATCATTTTCCTCAATCAATTTATTATTTTCATTGATGAGGTCTTGATTTTCTAATAATAGGTTATTATCCTTAGGACTAGTTTCTATGTCCTTGAGTTGTTTTTCTAACCTATCATTTTCATTTCTAAGAAAACTAAGGTTCTTTTTAATGCCTTTATTTTCTACCCTAAGTGATTTACTAATCTCAAAAAGTTCATTAAATGCTTCTTGAAGATCGAGATTTACCTCGTTGTCTGAGTCGCTTTCGCTTTCGCTGTCGCTTCCTCTGGCCATGAAACCGAAGCAAGCGGTTTCTTCTTCTATGGTCTTTTCTTCTTCTTCCTCCGAGCTAGAATCGTCCCAAGTGGCTTGGAACGCCTTCTTCTTGGATTTCTTCTCCTTTTCCTTCTTCTTCTCCTTTTTGAGAAGAGGGCATTCTGGTCGCAGATGCCCTTTCCCGTTGCAGTGGTAGCAACGTCTCGGGCTTTCTTTCTTCTCCTTTTTCTCTTTCTTTAATTCCCTACAATACTTGGAAAAATTTTTAAGTAAAATCCTAAAGTCTTCGTCGTCGGAACTTACCTCGCTATCCGACGCGGCTTTGAAGGCGAGAGTCTTCTTTGGTTTAGGCTCCGGTGTATCCTTCTTCTTTTGCTTCAACTTAGTCTCGTAGGCCATTAGATTGCCTAGGAGATCTTCCATGTTGAGCTCCTCCATTTCGTTCGCCTCTTCGATGGCGGTGACTTTCTGTTCCCATTCCGGTCCAAGGGAACGAAGAAGCTTCCCTTGAAGCTCCCCCTTGATGAAAGTCTTTCCTAAAGCTTTCAAGTTATTCACTATGAGAGTGAACCTAGTGTTCATCTCACTTAAAGTTTCGTCAGATTTCATAGAAAAAGCCTCAAATTCTTGTGAAAGTAAATTAATTTTTGAGGTTTTTACCTTAGAGGTACCTTCATGAGTTACCTCGAGTGTGTGCCAAATCTCGTATGCGGTGGCGCACTGCGAGATTCTGTTGAACTCCTCCGGGCTGAGCGCGCAATACAACGCGTTCATTGTTTTCGCGTTGAGAGAGAGCTCCCGGATCTGCTGCTGCGAGTAGCCTCTGGCGGGTTTCTCTGGGATGTCGAAGGGGGTCTCGCACCTGGCCCAGACTGTGAAGTCGGTGGCTTGAAGCCACGTCTTCATCCGCAACTTCCAGTAGGGGTAGTTGCTCCCGTCGAAGAACGGCGGACGGGTTGTGGACTGCCCCTCAGAAATCCTGCTTGTGGAACAGCTTCCCTCCATGATCTAGATCCTCGCCGGTTTGTAACGCCGATTTCGCGAGACCTGCTCTGATACCAATTGAAATTTCCCTTCTAGGAGGGGGTGACGTAATAATTGCGGAAATAAATATAAACAATATCACAAAATAGGCAATCACACAATGTACACAAAGATTTTTAGGTGGAAACCCAAACCGGGTGAAAACCACCACCTAACCCTCTCGAGTTAGGATTTTCCGATCAACCTAGTTGATCAAATCCACTAACCGAATCACTTTGAAACGAGGGTGATTCAACCTCAGTACAACCACGCTACAAGTACGAGGGTAGCGTTCCTCAACCCCTTCTCTCCACGAGAAGGATTTTGTCCCACGAAGGAGACGGGAATTCGCAAAGCGAATACCCAACCAAATTACAAAGGTAAAATAAAACAACAAACCTATAGAGCCAACAAAGTAATAAACCTAAGCTTCTATAGGATTTAGGAAACTCCCCTTTGCAAGGAGTGCGTCGACGATGACGCGGGTGCGTGAGCCACGCGACGGCGCAACTTCGCTCTCGTAGACAACGGCGGGAGAGCGGGTGCGCAACGGCTGGATGCTCTCAAGATGTAGAACTTGAGCTTAGAGAGCAAGAGCTTCTTGGACACAAGAGTGTGAGAGTGTATAGCTAAGTGTGTCTTGTGTCTTTCTTAGTGTATATCTTGTGTGTTTTTGTTTACAAAGGTTCCCCTCTATTTATAGAGGCCTTAGGAAGGCTTTGGAAGGCTTGGAAAAGCTTCCATAGCCGTTGGGTGCAAAGCCCAAGAGAATCAGGCCGAAATCAGGACAATGATTACACTTCACAGGGTTATCAGACGTCTAATTATGGTATCAGACGTCTGGAAGTCCACTTTAAGACGTCTGATTCCAAGGTCAGACGTCTGATTCTATGCGGGTTTCTCCCTGACTTGAATCAGATCTAAACAGGGTTTTTGTACAAGTCCATCAGACGACATAGAGGACGTCTGGCACTAAGTCTGGACGTCTGGAAACCTACTTTTACCGTGGGAATTGATTTCCAAACGTTGCAACGGCTAGAAAATCTCTGAGAAGAGATTTTGGGTCAGCCGAGGCAAAACGGTCATTTATCAGACGTCTGTAAAGACCTATGGACGTCTGATAAGGCTCTAACGGTCATATACTGCCGTGCTTGCTAAGTTAGCCAACGGTCCACTATCTGGACGTCTGGCAAATCCATCAGACGTCTTCTAAGACGTCTGGTATAAGGTCTAGACGTCTGATTTCATCAGACAGAAAACTAAGTCCAGCCTAACAGTTATCAGACGTCTGAAACAACAGTCAGACGTCTTAAAATACTTTATCAGACGTCTGATTTTGGGATTAGACGTCTGGAAATGCTGTTTGAGCCCTATATTGGTTTTCTAGGTATTCTACAGAAAACCTAAGTATCCTAGGGTTGTGCAGGTGTTCCTAGGACTACTGTTAGGGTTCTTTGAGGCTCTTTAACATAATGTCTAAGGAAAATAAAGAGCAAGAAAATAAATACAAGAGATACATGAAAGGATAAAAAAGAATCTATCCTATTCTTCTTGTCTTCCATCTCCAATCTTTCGCTCCACGCGAACCTCCTCTATTTTCCGTCAAGCTCCTCCAATCCGTCCTGGATGCGAGCTCGAGTTCCGTCTAAACACGTCTTCATTTGCAATTGACCTGAAATCTAGGACTCAAATTGCAAATGTTAAATAACACGTGTTTTGTTATCATCAAAACAAATGATCGTGGTGCTCTAGCACCAACAATCTCCCCCTTTTTGATGATGACAAAACCGTAAATAATAATGCATAAAAATCCTCCCCCTTTTTGACATTATCAAAAAGGTTTAATTGATTTTACATTTCCTATAACTCCCCCTTAAAACATGCTCTTCTATTTATTTTTAACAAAGGTAATGTCCTCCCCCTTTTTATAACAACAAGATAGCTATTATTTTTCTCCCCCTTACTAAAGGAAATTTAGCTAACTTGTATCTCCCCCTTAAAAATTGACAATAAGCTCATCATTTTTAACTTCCCCTATCTAAATGCTTATAAAAAGGATAGGGTTAAGAATTTTACCTCACCTACCATGGCCAATAAAATGGCCCGAATGGTGGTGGTGGATGCCACATCGGATGAGGCTCCCATCCGTAGCTTGGAGGCCCGGGCATCGGCGCCGGTCTCCAATCTGGTGGTCGACGTGCGGCGGGTCCGTCGTTTGTTCGCCGTCTCGTCGGTCTTCTTCTTCTCCTCCTTGGTCTACTCATTGGTTCTCCCAACTTAAGTTGACCAGCCTTGAGCTTGTAGGTCCAGTCCTTTATGTTGTAGTCATCCCTGAACCCTACAAAACAAGATTCTAATTTTTTCTTTGGTATCAAAGTGGGCTTGGATCCGGATTTGTTAGAGGGTCTCCTTGACGGAGATCCTTTCTCAACCTTAGGGCTATAAAAATCATCTACTTTGTTGATTAGTTTGTTAGAGCTTTCCCTAAGACATGCAATTTCTCTTTCTATAGTATTCATCTTAGTCTTTAAATCAGAAATTTCTATTTTTAGACTATCATTTTCCTCAATCAATTTATTATTTTCATTGATGAGGTCTTGATTTTCTAATAATAGGTTATTATCCTTAGGACTAGTTTCTATGTCCTTGAGTTGTTTTTCTAACCTATCATTTTCATTTCTAAGAAAACTAAGGTTCTTTTTAATGCCTTTATTTTCTACCCTAAGTGATTTACTAATCTCAAAAAGTTCATTAAATGCTTCTTGAAGATCGAGATTTACCTCGTTGTCTGAGTCGCTTTCGCTTTCGCTGTCGCTTCCTCTGGCCATGAAACCGAAGCAAGCGGTTTCTTCTTCTATGGTCTTTTCTTCTTCTTCCTCCGAGCTAGAATCGTCCCAAGTGGCTTGGAACGCCTTCTTCTTGGATTTCTTCTCCTTTTCCTTCTTCTTCTCCTTTTTGAGAAGAGGGCATTCTGGTCGCAGATGCCCTTTCCCGTTGCAGTGGTAGCAACGTCTCGGGCTTTCTTTCTTCTCCTTTTTCTCTTTCTTTAATTCCCTACAAAACTTGGAAAAATTTTTAAGTAAAATCCTAAAGTCTTCGTCGTCGGAACTTACCTCGCTATCCGACGCGGCTTTGAAGGCGAGAGTCTTCTTTGGTTTAGGCTCCGGTGTATCCTTCTTCTTTTGCTTCAACTTAGTCTCGTAGGCCATTAGATTGCCTAGGAGATCTTCCATGTTGAGCTCCTCCATTTCGTTCGCCTCTTCGATGGCGGTGACTTTCTGTTCCCATTCCGGTCCAAGGGAACGAAGAAGCTTCCCTTGAAGCTCCCCCTTGATGAAAGTCTTTCCTAAAGCTTTCAAGTTATTCACTATGAGAGTGAACCTAGTGTTCATCTCACTTAAAGTTTCGTCAGATTTCATAGAAAAAGCCTCAAATTCTTGTGAAAGTAAATTAATTTTTGAGGTTTTTACCTTAGAGGTACCTTCATGAGTTACCTCGAGTGTGTGCCAAATCTCGTATGCGGTGGCGCACTGCGAGATTCTGTTGAACTCCTCCGGGCTGAGCGCGCAATACAACGCGTTCATTGTTTTCGCGTTGAGAGAGAGCTCCCGGATCTGCTGCTGCGAGTAGCCTCTGGCGGGTTTCTCTGGGATGTCGAAGGGGGTCTCGCACCTGGCCCAGACTGTGAAGTCGGTGGCTTGAAGCCACGTCTTCATCCGCAACTTCCAGTAGGGGTAGTTGCTCCCGTCGAAGAACGGCGGACGGGTTGTGGACTGCCCCTCAGAAATCCTGCTTGTGGAACAGCTTCCCTCCATGATCTAGATCCTCGCCGGTTTGTAACGCCGATTTCGCGAGACCTGCTCTGATACCAATTGAAATTTCCCTTCTAGGAGGGGGTGACGTAATAATTGCGGAAATAAATATAAACAATATCACAAAATAGGCAATCACACAATGTACACAAAGATTTTTAGGTGGAAACCCAAACCGGGTGAAAACCACCACCTAACCCTCTCGAGTTAGGATTTTCCGATCAACCTAGTTGATCAAATCCACTAACCGAATCACTTTGAAACGAGGGTGATTCACCCTCAGTACAACCACGCTACAAGTACGAGGGTAGCGTTCCTCAACCCCTTCTCTCCACGAGAAGGATTTTGTCCCACGAAGGAGACGGGAATTCGCAAAGCGAATACCCAACCAAATTACAAAGGTAAAATAAAACAACAAACCTATAGAGCCAACAAAGTAATAAACCTAAGCTTCTATAGGATTTAGGAAACTCCCCTTTGCAAGGAGTGCGTCGACGATGACGCGGGTGCGTGAGCCACGCGACGGCGCAACTTCGCTCTCGTAGACAACGGCGGGAGAGCGGGTGCGCAACGGCTGGATGCTCTCAAGATGTAGAACTTGAGCTTAGAGAGCAAGAGCTTCTTGGACACAAGAGTGTGAGAGTGTATAGCTAAGTGTGTCTTGTGTCTTTCTTAGTGTATATCTTGTGTGTTTTTGTTTACAAAGGTTCCCCTCTATTTATAGAGGCCTTAGGAAGGCTTTGGAAGGCTTGGAAAAGCTTCCATAGCCGTTGGGTGCAAAGCCCAAGAGAATCAGGCCGAAATCAGGACAATGATTACACTTCACAGGGTTATCAGACGTCTAATTATGGTATCAGACGTCTGGAAGTCCACTTTAAGACGTCTGATTCCAAGGTCAGACGTCTGATTCTATGCGGGTTTCTCCCTGACTTGAATCAGATCTAAACAGGGTTTTTGTACAAGTCCATCAGACGACATAGAGGACGTCTGGCACTAAGTCTGGACGTCTGGAAACCTACTTTTACCGTGGGAATTGATTTCCAAACGTTGCAACGGCTAGAAAATCTCTGAGAAGAGATTTTGGGTCAGCCGAGGCAAAACGGTCATTTATCAGACGTCTGTAAAGACCTATGGACGTCTGATAAGGCTCTAACGGTCATATACTGCCGTGCTTGCTAAGTTAGCCAACGGTCCACTATCTGGACGTCTGGCAAATCCATCAGACGTCTTCTAAGACGTCTGGTATAAGGTCTAGACGTCTGATTTCATCAGACAGAAAACTAAGTCCAGCCTAACAGTTATCAGACGTCTGAAACAACAGTCAGACGTCTTAAAATACTTTATCAGACGTCTGATTTTGGGATTAGACGTCTGGAAATGCTGTTTGAGCCCTATATTGGTTTTCTAGGTATTCTACAGAAAACCTAAGTATCCTAGGGTTGTGCAGGTGTTCCTAGGACTACTGTTAGGGTTCTTTGAGGCTCTTTAACATAATGTCTAAGGAAAATAAAGAGCAAGAAAATAAATACAAGAGATACATGAAAGGATAAAAAAGAATCTATCCTATTCTTCTTGTCTTCCATCTCCAATCTTTCGCTCCACGCGAACCTCCTCTATTTTCCGTCAAGCTCCTCCAATCCGTCCTGGATGCGAGCTCGAGTTCCGTCTAAACACGTCTTCATTTGCAATTGACCTGAAATCTAGGACTCAAATTGCAAATGTTAAATAACACGTGTTTTGTTATCATCAAAACAAATGATCGTGGTGCTCTAGCACCAACAATCTCCCCCTTTTTGATGATGACAAAACCGTAAATAATAATGCATAAAAATCCTCCCCCTTTTTGACATTATCAAAAAGGTTTAATTGATTTTACATTTCCTATAACTCCCCCTTAAAACATGCTCTTCTATTTATTTTTAACAAAGGTAATGTCCTCCCCCTTTTTATAACAACAAGATAGCTATTATTTTTCTCCCCCTTACTAAAGGAAATTTAGCTAACTTGTATCTCCCCCTTAAAAATTGACAATAAGCTCATCATTTTTAACTTCCCCTATCTAAATGCTTATAAAAAGGATAGGGTTAAGAATTTTACCTCACCTACCATGGCCAATAAAATGGCCCGAATGGTGGTGGTGGATGCCACATCGGATGAGGCTCCCATCCGTAGCTTGGAGGCCCGGGCATCGGCGCCGGTCTCCAATCTGGTGGTCGACGTGCGGCGGGTCCGTCGTTTGTTCGCCGTCTCGTCGGTCTTCTTCTTCTCCTCCTTGGTCTACTCATTGGTTCTCCCAACTTAAGTTGACCAGCCTTGAGCTTGTAGGTCCAGTCCTTTATGTTGTAGTCATCCCTGAACCCTACAAAACAAGATTCTAATTTTTTCTTTGGTATCAAAGTGGGCTTGGATCCGGATTTGTTAGAGGGTCTCCTTGACGGAGATCCTTTCTCAACCTTAGGGCTATAAAAATCATCTACTTTGTTGATTAGTTTGTTAGAGCTTTCCCTAAGACATGCAATTTCTCTTTCTATAGTATTCATCTTAGTCTTTAAATCAGAAATTTCTATTTTTAGACTATCATTTTCCTCAATCAATTTATTATTTTCATTGATGAGGTCTTGATTTTCTAATAATAGGTTATTATCCTTAGGACTAGTTTCTATGTCCTTGAGTTGTTTTTCTAACCTATCATTTTCATTTCTAAGAAAACTAAGGTTCTTTTTAATGCCTTTATTTTCTACCCTAAGTGATTTACTAATCTCAAAAAGTTCATTAAATGCTTCTTGAAGATCGAGATTTACCTCGTTGTCTGAGTCGCTTTCGCTTTCGCTGTCGCTTCCTCTGGCCATGAAACCGAAGCAAGCGGTTTCTTCTTCTATGGTCTTTTCTTCTTCTTCCTCCGAGCTAGAATCGTCCCAAGTGGCTTGGAACGCCTTCTTCTTGGATTTCTTCTCCTTTTCCTTCTTCTTCTCCTTTTTGAGAAGAGGGCATTCTGGTCGCAGATGCCCTTTCCCGTTGCAGTGGTAGCAACGTCTCGGGCTTTCTTTCTTCTCCTTTTTCTCTTTCTTTAATTCCCTACAAAACTTGGAAAAATTTTTAAGTAAAATCCTAAAGTCTTCGTCGTCGGAACTTACCTCGCTATCCGACGCGGCTTTGAAGGCGAGAGTCTTCTTTGGTTTAGGCTCCGGTGTATCCTTCTTCTTTTGCTTCAACTTAGTCTCGTAGGCCATTAGATTGCCTAGGAGATCTTCCATGTTGAGCTCCTCCATTTCGTTCGCCTCTTCGATGGCGGTGACTTTCTGTTCCCATTCCGGTCCAAGGGAACGAAGAAGCTTCCCTTGAAGCTCCCCCTTGATGAAAGTCTTTCCTAAAGCTTTCAAGTTATTCACTATGAGAGTGAACCTAGTGTTCATCTCACTTAAAGTTTCGTCAGATTTCATAGAAAAAGCCTCAAATTCTTGTGAAAGTAAATTAATTTTTGAGGTTTTTACCTTAGAGGTACCTTCATGAGTTACCTCGAGTGTGTGCCAAATCTCGTATGCGGTGGCGCACTGCGAGATTCTGTTGAACTCCTCCGGGCTGAGCGCGCAATACAACGCGTTCATTGTTTTCGCGTTGAGAGAGAGCTCCCGGATCTGCTGCTGCGAGTAGCCTCTGGCGGGTTTCTCTGGGATGTCGAAGGGGGTCTCGCACCTGGCCCAGACTGTGAAGTCGGTGGCTTGAAGCCACGTCTTCATCCGCAACTTCCAGTAGGGGTAGTTGCTCCCGTCGAAGAACGGCGGACGGGTTGTGGACTGCCCCTCAGAAATCCTGCTTGTGGAACAGCTTCCCTCCATGATCTAGATCCTCGCCGGTTTGTAACGCCGATTTCGCGAGACCTGCTCTGATACCAATTGAAATTTCCCTTCTAGGAGGGGGTGACGTAATAATTGCGGAAATAAATATAAACAATATCACAAAATAGGCAATCACACAATGTACACAAAGATTTTTAGGTGGAAACCCAAACCGGGTGAAAACCACCACCTAACCCTCTCGAGTTAGGATTTTCCGATCAACCTAGTTGATCAAATCCACTAACCGAATCACTTTGAAACGAGGGTGATTCACCCTCAGTACAACCACGCTACAAGTACGAGGGTAGCGTTCCTCAACCCCTTCTCTCCACGAGAAGGATTTTGTCCCACGAAGGAGACGGGAATTCGCAAAGCGAATACCCAACCAAATTACAAAGGTAAAATAAAACAACAAACCTATAGAGCCAACAAAGTAATAAACCTAAGCTTCTATAGGATTTAGGAAACTCCCCTTTGCAAGGAGTGCGTCGACGATGACGCGGGTGCGTGAGCCACGCGACGGCGCAACTTCGCTCTCGTAGACAACGGCGGGAGAGCGGGTGCGCAACGGCTGGATGCTCTCAAGATGTAGAACTTGAGCTTAGAGAGCAAGAGCTTCTTGGACACAAGAGTGTGAGAGTGTATAGCTAAGTGTGTCTTGTGTCTTTCTTAGTGTATATCTTGTGTGTTTTTGTTTACAAAGGTTCCCCTCTATTTATAGAGGCCTTAGGAAGGCTTTGGAAGGCTTGGAAAAGCTTCCATAGCCGTTGGGTGCAAAGCCCAAGAGAATCAGGCCGAAATCAGGACAATGATTACACTTCACAGGGTTATCAGACGTCTAATTATGGTATCAGACGTCTGGAAGTCCACTTTAAGACGTCTGATTCCAAGGTCAGACGTCTGATTCTATGCGGGTTTCTCCCTGACTTGAATCAGATCTAAACAGGGTTTTTGTACAAGTCCATCAGACGACATAGAGGACGTCTGGCACTAAGTCTGGACGTCTGGAAACCTACTTTTACCGTGGGAATTGATTTCCAAACGTTGCAACGGCTAGAAAATCTCTGAGAAGAGATTTTGGGTCAGCCGAGGCAAAACGGTCATTTATCAGACGTCTGTAAAGACCTATGGACGTCTGATAAGGCTCTAACGGTCATATACTGCCGTGCTTGCTAAGTTAGCCAACGGTCCACTATCTGGACGTCTGGCAAATCCATCAGACGTCTTCTAAGACGTCTGGTATAAGGTCTAGACGTCTGATTTCATCAGACAGAAAACTAAGTCCAGCCTAACAGTTATCAGACGTCTGAAACAACAGTCAGACGTCTTAAAATACTTTATCAGACGTCTGATTTTGGGATTAGACGTCTGGAAATGCTGTTTGAGCCCTATATTGGTTTTCTAGGTATTCTACAGAAAACCTAAGTATCCTAGGGTTGTGCAGGTGTTCCTAGGACTACTGTTAGGGTTCTTTGAGGCTCTTTAACATAATGTCTAAGGAAAATAAAGAGCAAGAAAATAAATACAAGAGATACATGAAAGGATAAAAAAGAATCTATCCTATTCTTCTTGTCTTCCATCTCCAATCTTTCGCTCCACGCGAACCTCCTCTATTTTCCGTCAAGCTCCTCCAATCCGTCCTGGATGCGAGCTCGAGTTCCGTCTAAACACGTCTTCATTTGCAATTGACCTGAAATCTAGGACTCAAATTGCAAATGTTAAATAACACGTGTTTTGTTATCATCAAAACAAATGATCGTGGTGCTCTAGCACCAACAATCTCCCCCTTTTTGATGATGACAAAACCGTAAATAATAATGCATAAAAATCCTCCCCCTTTTTGACATTATCAAAAAGGTTTAATTGATTTTACATTTCCTATAACTCCCCCTTAAAACATGCTCTTCTATTTATTTTTAACAAAGGTAATGTCCTCCCCCTTTTTATAACAACAAGATAGCTATTATTTTTCTCCCCCTTACTAAAGGAAATTTAGCTAACTTGTATCTCCCCCTTAAAAATTGACAATAAGCTCATCATTTTTAACTTCCCCTATCTAAATGCTTATAAAAAGGATAGGGTTAAGAATTTTACCTCACCTACCATGGCCAATAAAATGGCCCGAATGGTGGTGGTGGATGCCACATCGGATGAGGCTCCCATCCGTAGCTTGGAGGCCCGGGCATCGGCGCCGGTCTCCAATCTGGTGGTCGACGTGCGGCGGGTCCGTCGTTTGTTCGCCGTCTCGTCGGTCTTCTTCTTCTCCTCCTTGGTCTACTCATTGGTTCTCCCAACTTAAGTTGACCAGCCTTGAGCTTGTAGGTCCAGTCCTTTATGTTGTAGTCATCCCTGAACCCTACAAAACAAGATTCTAATTTTTTCTTTGGTATCAAAGTGGGCTTGGATCCGGATTTGTTAGAGGGTCTCCTTGACGGAGATCCTTTCTCAACCTTAGGGCTATAAAAATCATCTACTTTGTTGATTAGTTTGTTAGAGCTTTCCCTAAGACATGCAATTTCTCTTTCTATAGTATTCATCTTAGTCTTTAAATCAGAAATTTCTATTTTTAGACTATCATTTTCCTCAATCAATTTATTATTTTCATTGATGAGGTCTTGATTTTCTAATAATAGGTTATTATCCTTAGGACTAGTTTCTATGTCCTTGAGTTGTTTTTCTAACCTATCATTTTCATTTCTAAGAAAACTAAGGTTCTTTTTAATGCCTTTATTTTCTACCCTAAGTGATTTACTAATCTCAAAAAGTTCATTAAATGCTTCTTGAAGATCGAGATTTACCTCGTTGTCTGAGTCGCTTTCGCTTTCGCTGTCGCTTCCTCTGGCCATGAAACCGAAGCAAGCGGTTTCTTCTTCTATGGTCTTTTCTTCTTCTTCCTCCGAGCTAGAATCGTCCCAAGTGGCTTGGAACGCCTTCTTCTTGGATTTCTTCTCCTTTTCCTTCTTCTTCTCCTTTTTGAGAAGAGGGCATTCTGGTCGCAGATGCCCTTTCCCGTTGCAGTGGTAGCAACGTCTCGGGCTTTCTTTCTTCTCCTTTTTCTCTTTCTTTAATTCCCTACAAAACTTGGAAAAATTTTTAAGTAAAATCCTAAAGTCTTCGTCGTCGGAACTTACCTCGCTATCCGACGCGGCTTTGAAGGCGAGAGTCTTCTTTGGTTTAGGCTCCGGTGTATCCTTCTTCTTTTGCTTCAACTTAGTCTCGTAGGCCATTAGATTGCCTAGGAGATCTTCCATGTTGAGCTCCTCCATTTCGTTCGCCTCTTCGATGGCGGTGACTTTCTGTTCCCATTCCGGTCCAAGGGAACGAAGAAGCTTCCCTTGAAGCTCCCCCTTGATGAAAGTCTTTCCTAAAGCTTTCAAGTTATTCACTATGAGAGTGAACCTAGTGTTCATCTCACTTAAAGTTTCGTCAGATTTCATAGAAAAAGCCTCAAATTCTTGTGAAAGTAAATTAATTTTTGAGGTTTTTACCTTAGAGGTACCTTCATGAGTTACCTCGAGTGTGTGCCAAATCTCGTATGCGGTGGCGCACTGCGAGATTCTGTTGAACTCCTCCGGGCTGAGCGCGCAATACAACGCGTTCATTGTTTTCGCGTTGAGAGAGAGCTCCCGGATCTGCTGCTGCGAGTAGCCTCTGGCGGGTTTCTCTGGGATGTCGAAGGGGGTCTCGCACCTGGCCCAGACTGTGAAGTCGGTGGCTTGAAGCCACGTCTTCATCCGCAACTTCCAGTAGGGGTAGTTGCTCCCGTCGAAGAACGGCGGACGGGTTGTGGACTGCCCCTCAGAAATCCTGCTTGTGGAACAGCTTCCCTCCATGATCTAGATCCTCGCCGGTTTGTAACGCCGATTTCGCGAGACCTGCTCTGATACCAATTGAAATTTCCCTTCTAGGAGGGGGTGACGTAATAATTGCGGAAATAAATATAAACAATATCACAAAATAGGCAATCACACAATGTACACAAAGATTTTTAGGTGGAAACCCAAACCGGGTGAAAACCACCACCTAACCCTCTCGAGTTAGGATTTTCCGATCAACCTAGTTGATCAAATCCACTAACCGAATCACTTTGAAACGAGGGTGATTCACCCTCAGTACAACCACGCTACAAGTACGAGGGTAGCGTTCCTCAACCCCTTCTCTCCACGAGAAGGATTTTGTCCCACGAAGGAGACGGGAATTCGCAAAGCGAATACCCAACCAAATTACAAAGGTAAAATAAAACAACAAACCTATAGAGCCAACAAAGTAATAAACCTAAGCTTCTATAGGATTTAGGAAACTCCCCTTTGCAAGGAGTGCGTCGACGATGACGCGGGTGCGTGAGCCACGCGACGGCGCAACTTCGCTCTCGTAGACAACGGCGGGAGAGCGGGTGCGCAACGGCTGGATGCTCTCAAGATGTAGAACTTGAGCTTAGAGAGCAAGAGCTTCTTGGACACAAGAGTGTGAGAGTGTATAGCTAAGTGTGTCTTGTGTCTTTCTTAGTGTATATCTTGTGTGTTTTTGTTTACAAAGGTTCCCCTCTATTTATAGAGGCCTTAGGAAGGCTTTGGAAGGCTTGGAAAAGCTTCCATAGCCGTTGGGTGCAAAGCCCAAGAGAATCAGGCCGAAATCAGGACAATGATTACACTTCACAGGGTTATCAGACGTCTAATTATGGTATCAGACGTCTGGAAGTCCACTTTAAGACGTCTGATTCCAAGGTCAGACGTCTGATTCTATGCGGGTTTCTCCCTGACTTGAATCAGATCTAAACAGGGTTTTTGTACAAGTCCATCAGACGACATAGAGGACGTCTGGCACTAAGTCTGGACGTCTGGAAACCTACTTTTACCGTGGGAATTGATTTCCAAACGTTGCAACGGCTAGAAAATCTCTGAGAAGAGATTTTGGGTCAGCCGAGGCAAAACGGTCATTTATCAGACGTCTGTAAAGACCTATGGACGTCTGATAAGGCTCTAACGGTCATATACTGCCGTGCTTGCTAAGTTAGCCAACGGTCCACTATCTGGACGTCTGGCAAATCCATCAGACGTCTTCTAAGACGTCTGGTATAAGGTCTAGACGTCTGATTTCATCAGACAGAAAACTAAGTCCAGCCTAACAGTTATCAGACGTCTGAAACAACAGTCAGACGTCTTAAAATACTTTATCAGACGTCTGATTTTGGGATTAGACGTCTGGAAATGCTGTTTGAGCCCTATATTGGTTTTCTAGGTATTCTACAGAAAACCTAAGTATCCTAGGGTTGTGCAGGTGTTCCTAGGACTACTGTTAGGGTTCTTTGAGGCTCTTTAACATAATGTCTAAGGAAAATAAAGAGCAAGAAAATAAATACAAGAGATACATGAAAGGATAAAAAAGAATCTATCCTATTCTTCTTGTCTTCCATCTCCAATCTTTCGCTCCACGCGAACCTCCTCTATTTTCCGTCAAGCTCCTCCAATCCGTCCTGGATGCGAGCTCGAGTTCCGTCTAAACACGTCTTCATTTGCAATTGACCTGAAATCTAGGACTCAAATTGCAAATGTTAAATAACACGTGTTTTGTTATCATCAAAACAAATGATCGTGGTGCTCTAGCACCAACAATCTCCCCCTTTTTGATGATGACAAAACCGTAAATAATAATGCATAAAAATCCTCCCCCTTTTTGACATTATCAAAAAGGTTTAATTGATTTTACATTTCCTATAACTCCCCCTTAAAACATGCTCTTCTATTTATTTTTAACAAAGGTAATGTCCTCCCCCTTTTTATAACAACAAGATAGCTATTATTTTTCTCCCCCTTACTAAAGGAAATTTAGCTAACTTGTATCTCCCCCTTAAAAATTGACAATAAGCTCATCATTTTTAACTTCCCCTATCTAAATGCTTATAAAAAGGATAGGGTTAAGAATTTTACCTCACCTACCATGGCCAATAAAATGGCCCGAATGGTGGTGGTGGATGCCACATCGGATGAGGCTCCCATCCGTAGCTTGGAGGCCCGGGCATCGGCGCCGGTCTCCAATCTGGTGGTCGACGTGCGGCGGGTCCGTCGTTTGTTCGCCGTCTCGTCGGTCTTCTTCTTCTCCTCCTTGGTCTACTCATTGGTTCTCCCAACTTAAGTTGACCAGCCTTGAGCTTGTAGGTCCAGTCCTTTATGTTGTAGTCATCCCTGAACCCTACAAAACAAGATTCTAATTTTTTCTTTGGTATCAAAGTGGGCTTGGATCCGGATTTGTTAGAGGGTCTCCTTGACGGAGATCCTTTCTCAACCTTAGGGCTATAAAAATCATCTACTTTGTTGATTAGTTTGTTAGAGCTTTCCCTAAGACATGCAATTTCTCTTTCTATAGTATTCATCTTAGTCTTTAAATCAGAAATTTCTATTTTTAGACTATCATTTTCCTCAATCAATTTATTATTTTCATTGATGAGGTCTTGATTTTCTAATAATAGGTTATTATCCTTAGGACTAGTTTCTATGTCCTTGAGTTGTTTTTCTAACCTATCATTTTCATTTCTAAGAAAACTAAGGTTCTTTTTAATGCCTTTATTTTCTACCCTAAGTGATTTACTAATCTCAAAAAGTTCATTAAATGCTTCTTGAAGATCGAGATTTACCTCGTTGTCTGAGTCGCTTTCGCTTTCGCTGTCGCTTCCTCTGGCCATGAAACCGAAGCAAGCGGTTTCTTCTTCTATGGTCTTTTCTTCTTCTTCCTCCGAGCTAGAATCGTCCCAAGTGGCTTGGAACGCCTTCTTCTTGGATTTCTTCTCCTTTTCCTTCTTCTTCTCCTTTTTGAGAAGAGGGCATTCTGGTCGCAGATGCCCTTTCCCGTTGCAGTGGTAGCAACGTCTCGGGCTTTCTTTCTTCTCCTTTTTCTCTTTCTTTAATTCCCTACAATACTTGGAAAAATTTTTAAGTAAAATCCTAAAGTCTTCGTCGTCGGAACTTACCTCGCTATCCGACGCGGCTTTGAAGGCGAGAGTCTTCTTTGGTTTAGGCTCCGGTGTATCCTTCTTCTTTTGCTTCAACTTAGTCTCGTAGGCCATTAGATTGCCTAGGAGATCTTCCATGTTGAGCTCCTCCATTTCGTTCGCCTCTTCGATGGCGGTGACTTTCTGTTCCCATTCCGGTCCAAGGGAACGAAGAAGCTTCCCTTGAAGCTCCCCCTTGATGAAAGTCTTTCCTAAAGCTTTCAAGTTATTCACTATGAGAGTGAACCTAGTGTTCATCTCACTTAAAGTTTCGTCAGATTTCATAGAAAAAGCCTCAAATTCTTGTGAAAGTAAATTAATTTTTGAGGTTTTTACCTTAGAGGTACCTTCATGAGTTACCTCGAGTGTGTGCCAAATCTCGTATGCGGTGGCGCACTGCGAGATTCTGTTGAACTCCTCCGGGCTGAGCGCGCAATACAACGCGTTCATTGTTTTCGCGTTGAGAGAGAGCTCCCGGATCTGCTGCTGCGAGTAGCCTCTGGCGGGTTTCTCTGGGATGTCGAAGGGGGTCTCGCACCTGGCCCAGACTGTGAAGTCGGTGGCTTGAAGCCACGTCTTCATCCGCAACTTCCAGTAGGGGTAGTTGCTCCCGTCGAAGAACGGCGGACGGGTTGTGGACTGCCCCTCAGAAATCCTGCTTGTGGAACAGCTTCCCTCCATGATCTAGATCCTCGCCGGTTTGTAACGCCGATTTCGCGAGACCTGCTCTGATACCAATTGAAATTTCCCTTCTAGGAGGGGGTGACGTAATAATTGCGGAAATAAATATAAACAATATCACAAAATAGGCAATCACACAATGTACACAAAGATTTTTAGGTGGAAACCCAAACCGGGTGAAAACCACCACCTAACCCTCTCGAGTTAGGATTTTCCGATCAACCTAGTTGATCAAATCCACTAACCGAATCACTTTGAAACGAGGGTGATTCACCCTCAGTACAACCACGCTACAAGTACGAGGGTAGCGTTCCTCAACCCCTTCTCTCCACGAGAAGGATTTTGTCCCACGAAGGAGACGGGAATTCGCAAAGCGAATACCCAACCAAATTACAAAGGTAAAATAAAACAACAAACCTATAGAGCCAACAAAGTAATAAACCTAAGCTTCTATAGGATTTAGGAAACTCCCCTTTGCAAGGAGTGCGTCGACGATGACGCGGGTGCGTGAGCCACGCGACGGCGCAACTTCGCTCTCGTAGACAACGGCGGGAGAGCGGGTGCGCAACGGCTGGATGCTCTCAAGATGTAGAACTTGAGCTTAGAGAGCAAGAGCTTCTTGGACACAAGAGTGTGAGAGTGTATAGCTAAGTGTGTCTTGTGTCTTTCTTAGTGTATATCTTGTGTGTTTTTGTTTACAAAGGTTCCCCTCTATTTATAGAGGCCTTAGGAAGGCTTTGGAAGGCTTGGAAAAGCTTCCATAGCCGTTGGGTGCAAAGCCCAAGAGAATCAGGCCGAAATCAGGACAATGATTACACTTCACAGGGTTATCAGACGTCTAATTATGGTATCAGACGTCTGGAAGTCCACTTTAAGACGTCTGATTCCAAGGTCAGACGTCTGATTCTATGCGGGTTTCTCCCTGACTTGAATCAGATCTAAACAGGGTTTTTGTACAAGTCCATCAGACGACATAGAGGACGTCTGGCACTAAGTCTGGACGTCTGGAAACCTACTTTTACCGTGGGAATTGATTTCCAAACGTTGCAACGGCTAGAAAATCTCTGAGAAGAGATTTTGGGTCAGCCGAGGCAAAACGGTCATTTATCAGACGTCTGTAAAGACCTATGGACGTCTGATAAGGCTCTAACGGTCATATACTGCCGTGCTTGCTAAGTTAGCCAACGGTCCACTATCTGGACGTCTGGCAAATCCATCAGACGTCTTCTAAGACGTCTGGTATAAGGTCTAGACGTCTGATTTCATCAGACAGAAAACTAAGTCCAGCCTAACAGTTATCAGACGTCTGAAACAACAGTCAGACGTCTTAAAATACTTTATCAGACGTCTGATTTTGGGATTAGACGTCTGGAAATGCTGTTTGAGCCCTATATTGGTTTTCTAGGTATTCTACAGAAAACCTAAGTATCCTAGGGTTGTGCAGGTGTTCCTAGGACTACTGTTAGGGTTCTTTGAGGCTCTTTAACATAATGTCTAAGGAAAATAAAGAGCAAGAAAATAAATACAAGAGATACATGAAAGGATAAAAAAGAATCTATCCTATTCTTCTTGTCTTCCATCTCCAATCTTTCGCTCCACGCGAACCTCCTCTATTTTCCGTCAAGCTCCTCCAATCCGTCCTGGATGCGAGCTCGAGTTCCGTCTAAACACGTCTTCATTTGCAATTGACCTGAAATCTAGGACTCAAATTGCAAATGTTAAATAACACGTGTTTTGTTATCATCAAAACAAATGATCGTGGTGCTCTAGCACCAACAAAAATGAGTTATACCGTCAATTCAACAAGCGACGGCAAATGTAGGATTTGTCGTCGCTTCTCTTATTAAGCGACGACGAAGGGGCAGTGTAAATATGCCCCCCTTTCGCTAACATTGAAGAGAGACGACAGATTTAATACATATATTTGCCGTCATTTGGTTGATAAAGCGACAGCAAATGTCCTTTGTTAAAAAAGCGGCGCGTTTGGGTCGGCAATGAAATTTTTTGAGGCAACATTTGTCGTCGCTTATTAATTAAACCAAAGACAAGTGTCGGGTCATCTACATGCGGGCAGAGCCCAATCCCCCCATACTATTCATCTTCCTCCTCGCATCTACCCCCCTCCTCCCAAGCGACTACCCCTCCGCCTCCTCCTCCTGGCGAGCCCCTCCTCCTCGTTGCCTTTCCTTGTCGTTTTAGGTGAGACCCTCCTCCTCCGTTCCCCCTCCCCGCCCCCTCTGCCTCTCCTCCTCCTCGACCATCATCCTCCCTGCCCCCTTCGCCTCTCCTCCAAACTCATCCACCTCCTACGGCTGCCACCTCTCCTCCTCCTTCTGTGATCCGCCCCCTCCCCAATTCCTCCCCCTCCTCCTCATTCGCCAGTGCCCCCTTCCTCCACCACACCCCCTCCGCCTCTCCTCATCCTCCTCCTGCAACCGTCGTCGCCTCTCCTCCTCCTCCTCCTCCTGCGATTCACCCCCATCCCCCTTGTCCTCCTTAATTCCTCCCCCTCCTCCTCATCCACTAGTGCTCCCCTCCTCCTCCCCTCCCCCTCCACCTCACCTCCTCCTCCTCCTCCTCCTCCTGCGATTCACCCCCATCCCCCTTGTCCTCCTTAATTCCTCCCCCTCCTCCTCATCCACTAGTGCTCCCCTCCTCCTTCCCTCCCCCTCCACCTCACCTCCTCCTCATCCTCCTCCTGGAGCCACCGTCGCCTCTCCTCCTCCTCCTCCTGCGATCCGCCCCCTACCCCTCCTCCTCCTTGACTCCTCCCCATCCTCCTCCTCCTCCTCTTCCTCTGCACCTCCTCCCTATCATTCCTCCTCCTGCAAGTCCTCCTCCCCTCCCCCACTCTTCCCTTCCTCCTCTTCCTCCCTACCTCCTCCTTCTACTCCTCTTCCTTCGCACCTCCTCCTCCCTTCCTCCCTGCTTCCTGCTCCATGTCCTCCTCCCTACCTCTTGTTCCACCTCCTCCTCCCTGCCTCCTCCTCCGACAATTTTCCCCCTCTTCCTTGTCTGGTCCCTCTCCTCCTCTTCCCAATTACCACCCTCCCCAATATCCCCTCCGTAATCCCTCTCCTCTTCTTCCCAACTGCCACCCTCCCCATCATCCCCTCCCTCCTACCATCTCCATCTCCTCTTCCTTAATTTCCTTCTCATAAATTTTAAATTAAGTACTTAAGTTATTAAAACCATAATAGGAAGGTATTTAATTATTTTTTTTATTGAAATTACATGTAGTTGACGACAATCACTCTTGGATGCTTCAAAGATATATTTCCAATTTTTTAAAGTTATTTTCATGATATTTTAGGATCATGTTAGATGTGGGGTGTGCCCACATATTGTGTTTTATGTGTTTTACTTAAATTGAAGGTGGGGTGTGCCCACTTTTATTTGTGTTTTGAACGGCAATTTAGGATTTTAATAGATGTGGTGTGTGCCCACATATTGTCTTTTATGTGTTTTCGTATCCATTTATGCATTTTATTTGTTGCACTTTTATGGTGGGGTGTACCCACTTTTATTAGGTGGTGTGATATTTCGAAATGCACTTTTATGTGAGAAATGAAATATTTAAGAAGAAACTTTGTCAAAATTTTTTAAAATTCATTAATGTTCAATATATTAGTTGGTTGAGGTTTTATTAGGTTATGGTCAGGTTTTGTTAGGATTTGGGTAGGATGATGCATAGGATTGGGTGGAGTTGAATGATGGCTATGAGGTTGCATGGGGTTTAGCTTAAGGTTGGGGTTTGGGTTGGATGATGTTTAGTTTGTGTCGGGTTGGGTTTAATATATATTGTTTAGATTTGGTTTTAGGTTGTGTATAAGGTGCTTGGGCTAGGGTTTTAGGGTTTGAGTTGGGCGGGGGTTAGGGTGGTTGGGTTGGGCTAGGGTTTAGAATTTGACTTGGGCTATGGTTTGGACGGCTGCTTTTGTTAACACCTTTTCTTAACTGTAGCTATGCTCACTTGTTTCTCTGCAAAGATATACCAAAGCATTCTCAACATTCCAACAATCTAGTCTTGTTGAGAAATCAAGGCAAAAGCCTCAAAAGAGAATGAGGGCTCTCAGCGATCTATATTTTGCATTCTCAGGAGTTATGAATTGAATTACTTTAAATTTTTCTTACTTTTAGTTTAAATGGTTTGTTGATCCTAGGTCCTAAAAAATAGTAATTATGACTCTGAACCAATGTTGCGTGCCTGTGGAATTATAATTAGCAATCAATTCACTCCAGTTGAGGCTCGTGTGTTGCAACCTCCAAAGGTTAACTTTAGTTTTCTCTGCATATATGGTTATATTCTTTCAATCACAGTCTATAACTTTGACATGTTATCCTAAGTGTTATGGTATTTCTTCAATTTTTTGCAGTTGAAATTGGGAAATGGAGAAGATATGTTTCCACGTAATGGCAAATGGAACTTAATCAACAAGGTAAGTTGCTTGGTTTGGCATGCTATTCTTTAAAATGTTTTAGTTTAATATGTTATTCTTTAAACTACTTTAAAGTCCTATTTTATTGTAGAAATTGTATGATATGCATAGCTTGTGATATGCATGTACGAGATCCTATACTATGCCACACCATCTCCTAGTATGTTGTAGTGGGAAGATAGTGTATTCCTAGGAAGTATAACTTTTAATTAGTTGGGGAAAATGGTGCTTTGGTTTGTGTTTTATTCTGTGCCCTTTTGGTTTTTGCATGAATGGGGTGGGGATTTGGGTTCCCATGGGAATGTCTTGTGATTTCATCTTCTTGTGTTTTAGTTTGTGGATTTGTTGGTTCCCAATGTTTCTGCAAAAATGTTATCTTTTCCTTGCTGTTGGGGATGTACTGGTTAGTTTCTTCTGTGTAATGCCATGTTTCGATAATTTGGAAACGAAATGTAAGCTAATTTTGTGATTTTTCCTTCCTTTTCGAAAGTTGGTATAATTTTGTTTCCCTTATCCTGCTAACACGACTATAAAAATCTGATTTTTTTGTTGGATGCTTTTAGATCCCAAAAACCATTATTGCTATTGATCATTTTTTTTTTTTGGTGTGATGAAGTTCTTAGATGTATGAAATGGGGGATTTTGGGTCTTAATAAGGGTCATTGGTTGCTTTGGTTTGTTTGATAAGTGAACTGCATGCTCATTTCAGTCAAGAATACATGCGCAAGTTCTATCTATGACTCCGTTTTTCTTGAAGATTATATGACTACTTAGATGTTCACTATCCAAACAAATTCATATGTGAAAACTACATGTATTCTAGATGCTGGAAGCTACATTTGTCTATGGATATTATTTTTTATCCCAATGAAGTTCTTATCTATGTGTATTCATGGGATATTTTTTTATGAATTTTTTGTTATTATATACGATGCTTTCAAATCAAGAGTCAGCACGGCGATCTAGGAGATGGGAACAAGCACATCTAAGTGATCTTGAAGCTCAGGTTTGGCCTTATCATCTTTATCTTGTAATTTGGTTGTCTACTAATTGCTAACTATGCTAACTTTCATCTGTTTATCCTATGAAGGTTTCACAACTGAGAGTTGAAAATTCAGCTTTGCTAAAGTGTCTCACGGAAATAAACTAGAAATTCAACTGCTATCAACAATAGGATTTTGAAAGCAGATGTAGAAACAATGAGAGCGAAGGTGCCCATGTGCCATGTTTTGTGGTTTCTGGCCCTTCTATTTTTTTTGGTTTTTCCTTTGCTATGTTGTTGGCTGGTAGATTATGTAGGCTTAGCCATTATGTTGTATATTTTGCCAACTTAGTCTTATGAATCCCCATGCTAAATTGTTAGGCTTCCACCTATTCTTGGGATCTTATTTAATTTCCTAATTTCCCTTAGCATTGCATGATTCCTATGAGTATTCTGTTGTTGGAGCTGAGTGCATGAACTTTGGAGGATCAGTTCATTACTTGAACCAATTATCACATTGCTCCAATTTTACTTTGTCCTTGCATTTGATTTTGGGATCTTCCTCTTAGCTCTTCCTTGTTTAATTATGTTCTACATGGCCAAGATGTGCGTCGATCTACTAGTGTATGGGACGATGACGTAAGTATCCGTAGAATTTTCACATATATATACTAAGGCATTTTTAGCATTTATTAATATATCTTCCAGTAACATGTTCCATGGTACACTAGGTGTCGTTGTCGGGATGCAATTATGCGTTCCATCCCAGTGCATCCATAACTAGCACAACTTGCTCAGCAAGCAAGCTTATGAGGGATTCTGGACTTGGGGTTCATATCACTCGACTAGCATCTTATTACAGCTTTAGTAGATCGGTGGAGGCCAGAGACCCATACATTTCACATTGCTGCTAGTAAGATAACTATCACCTTAAAGGATATTGTTATCGTCACTGGATTACCTGTCAATGGGTCAGTAGTCACAAGCATCGCTATTATTTCTAGCTGGATCAAGTTATGTCAACTTTTACCTGGAGAAATATTTAGCGAGAACCAAATTACTGGTTTAAGGGTACAACTGAGTTGGCTGCAGGGGACCTTTGCAGACATGGCAGATGATGTAGATGATGAGATATGTCATCGTTACGCATGAGCTTACATTTTACAGTGCATGGGAGGCATTCTTTTCCCGGACAAGTCTGGAAACTACATCTCCTTGATGTACTTGCCTTTGTTAAAGGACTTGGAGGTTAGTTGAATTTATATTTAACTGATTATAATATTTATTGCTTAAGATTGAATGACCACTTACATCTTCCACTTGCCATTATTGAATATATATCATAGGATATAGGACATTATAGCTAGGGAGTAGCTTGTTTGGGATTTCCCCATCGCCACCTTTGCTTAGCTACACGTGTGGGGACTAACGAGATTGGTGGAGGATTAATCATGCTACAACTTTGACCGTGGGAGATGTTTCCCCACATAGCACCTGCAGTGCACCATCGTCTAGAGTGGCAGGGATGACCGTTGAACGCCCATTGGGTGGCTGCTTTCGATGTTCAAAAGCAGTCAACCAACATTGTTATTCCTTACAGGCATTCAATTTACAAATTCATCTTGAATTCATACATTCACAAACATGTTCTAATAAATTAACTTGTGTGATTACACAGGTTCTATGGCAGCCTTACATAGAAGAAATACAAGAAAACCAACCTACGTATTGCCTAGCTGAGAGGGACATCTGTCATGCATGAGTGCCTTTGATATGCTTCCATATAATGGAGCATCATTTTCCTGATCACGTCGTTAGGTAATTTGGAGGTCTCCAGGATGTCCCTTTGCAGTGCGATTTAGATGCCAACCTCCATGATGTGGATCTAAGGGGGAAATTTGAGATCAATTAGCATCAACATCATGCATCATACATACATGATTAGGAGGCTAGGACACAACATATTATTCCGGTGATACATACAGATGGCCCTACCACTACACCTAAGTACGTCACATGGTATAATAGGACAACCAGAGGTTTATAAGTCAACTTAGAGAGTTACTGGATTACAACATAAGTTCTTATACATCTTTTTTATAATTATAATTGAGTTTTACAATTCTAGTTGGTAATAATATATGCAGTTCTCGAAATGGGTTCAAGTTTGTGAGATGACGTGTGACCACCCTGAGTTAGTGGAGATCTATAACATAGCTACTCAGAGATAAACACCAATTTATCATCATTCTTATGCCTTAACACAAATCTAGCTCTTAGGGTTTTAACTCCACAAACGAGTTTTTGGGCTACATTTAAGTATTTACCTAGGATAGGCATGCATTGCATTTTAGTTATATTTTTTATGTATTTACTTCAGTGTCGAGGATAGATAGAAAGTCAGATCCCACATACCTTGGCACTCAGAAAGGCAGAAGATGAAGAAGAAGCTCATTTCATCTGGATCCCAGCTCATTCTAACTGGATCAACTTATGTTTAACTCCATTCAGCTCATCTCAGCTGAATGGTAGCTCTAACTAATTCACCTCAGCTCCATTCAGCTCACCTTAGCTGGATGGCAGCTCAAACTAGCTCAAGATAGTTGATCTCAGCTCCATCAGCCCGGAACAGTTCACTGGAAGCTCAACCTGACTAGAACTAGCTACTAGCTAGACCTGGTTAGCTGAAGATGACCTCAAGCAGCTCAGGTCAGCTCAAGTTTAGTTCCCAGAGGCTCAACTCAACTCAACTTAGTTGAGCTAAGCTACTTAACCTAAGCTAGCTACTCTAACTAGCTAGGTAATCTTCGGGAAGACCAGACCCAGCTCACGTCAGCTCATTTTAGCAAAAGCCAGCTCATCTTAGCTTGGCTTAGCAGCTAGCAAAGAACTAGCAAGATAAGCCAGCTAAGGTAGCTTCCTGCAGTTCTCTTCAACAACCACCAGCTCCAGTGCAGCAGCTCAAGACTACTTCCTCCAGCTCTTCTCCCTCAAAACCCTAGCTCCCCCTGCCTCCTACCCTACTCATCTACTAGCTATGCTAGCTTAGCTTAACTATTCACCTCCTTAGCATCCCTACCTCACCCTAAACCTACCTAGCCAAGCTCTACAAAGTAGCCCTAAACCTAGTCCACCTAAGCTTCTAGTCCTAAACCATTTTTGGCACCAACTCTTCACCACCCTTCAACCCACTACCACAAAAGTGGCGCCAAAACCCTCCACAACTAGCACCACTTTTCCCTCCAAAAATCCCCCTCATCACTACCATACACCTAAGCCTACAACCCATCCTAACCTTCCACCTACCCCCCTTCTAGAACCTTCCTTAGGTGGAGCCAAAACCATGGTGTCTCTCCATGGTGGACGGCCACCAAGGGGCACCTTAACCCCCATAACTACCTACCTAGGCAACCCTACACTTGGCGCCAAATAGCCTTAGCCATTGGATCCACCAACCACCCCCATCTAGCCATCCTAACCATCCAATCAAAGGGGCACGACCAACCCCTTCTCCCTTCCTATTAATACCCCCTTTAACCACCACCAAACAATCATCTTCTTCCTTAGTTTTAGGTTCCACCATAGCCTTTCCATTCACGCCAAGGAAGAGGAAGGGGAGAAGAAGATCAAGGGGGAAACCTACCCTCCCCCTCGGTGTCTTCTTCCTCTACTTCCTTCTCCATTAGCCACGTCAAGGAGGATCTCTCTACATTGAGGGGACGACTAGGAAAAGGATGAGCCAACAAGGTGGTTGACGCCCACCTTGGAGGAGAGCTTGAAGGAAGGCCAATTGAAGGAGGAAGAGAAGGAGAACTCTTTTCAAGTGTGGGGCAACAACACTTGGAGCAAGGGCTCTCCAAAACTTCTATAAAGGATTCCCCTTCTTTATCTTATTATTTTTCTTGTATTAGCTAATGTTTCCTTATCTTTCATGTAACAAGCATTCAGCTACATTGCATCTACTTTGCTAGTTAATACAAGTTTTCTTTGCCTTCTATGTTCATGTTTTTATCTTAGTGTGTTTTTCGTGTTATTCTTGCAGTTGTAGTGCACCACAACTCTCTTCTAATTACCATAGGTGCACTTGCGTAGGGTGAGCTTAGAAGAGAGGACCTTCTTGTCACTTAGGTTTAGTGATAGGCTTAATCTTTAGGTCATTTTCGCATCAAAATACCCGATTGTTTCTAAAAACCCTAAAAACAATATAAATCACAAAAACATAAATGTGGATTTGAGAGGCAAGAGAGAGAATCAATTCATGTAATTAACAAATTGGTCTCCTTGGACGACCCTAGATACTCCACTATCTAAGTAATATAAATTTAAAAATTGATCAATTTTGCATGTTGCAATGACATCAAAACCCTCATTTATAAAATCGTGCAAATCTCGCATCACTCAAGCAATCCAGATAAACATTAAGATAATATAAGATTAGTTCAAAGCTCCTGAGCCTCAAGCAACAGGCAGTGAGGATGACGCACCTGCAGGAGAACGTTAGCAGGGACGGGGATAAGGTTAAGGATGTGGCAGAGGACAAAGGCAAGGAAGGGGGCGTAGGAGAGGACGTGGGAGGGTATAGGGACATGACCTTCCACCTGAGGCTTTAGACCCTGCATCAGAGGTAGCAGACCCTACACTGAAGGTCCCACATCCTGCATCGAAAGCCCTAGAACCACCACAAGATCCATATGACCTCCCACAAGTAAAATCTTTCTGTTAAGTATAATATATACACTGATATCAGTATATTGACATCGATGATTTCAATGCAGCAACCTCCACAAGAAGAACCCTTTCAGTCCTCGCCTGATTAAATGGAGGTGGAACACCAGCAAGATCCACAAGTCCCATCCAAGGTAAATATTGTAAATTAATTTATTACATTCCTCCTCATTAAATTATTGACAAACTTAATTTTCGTTGCAGCAACATCTAACAGCAGAACCCTCGCTGACCTCGAAAATTGTAACTGATGATCAATTCATGACTCCACCCATCAAGTTACATGGCAGCTCCGATATTATGTGTAACGACCCGGTTCCCGAGTCCCTACGAGACACGAGAACCGGACCGACTCGACTAATCCCAAGACCTAGTCGTCCAACGAGGAAGTAACCAAAAGACAGTAAAATAAACCACATTCAGCATGAATATAACTAACAGTAAGAAAGTACAGCAGTAAGGAAAGAAACTACTACAGTAGGTACCACCACAACAGTAAAACAGCATTTATCATATAACAAGAACTGCAGGTAAAGAAGGTACAGCGGAAACAAAAACTACTCACTAGAACAGAAACAAAAGGGGTACAAAAGGCTGTGGTAACTCTACTGGACCCTACTCAGCCTAGCGTCCTCTGCAGCCGCCGACCCTGGCTGCTCAACACCTGGTCCTGAAAAAGGTAACGAGTGTAACACGTCAGCAAAACGCTGAGTAGAGTGGCAAACTAACTAAAGGCAACAGTAGAGTGTACAGTAGCTGTTATGTTCTATTACTTCCTTTATTCACATCTTTCAATTTTTCTCACTATTTCATTTATTTCTCAGATCCTTTACTTGATCTCGAATGTCCTCGTGGGAACGATCTTGATTGCAGTCTTTTCCAAAAGTAGAAGTAGCACGTGGTGCTCTCCTGGCCGGGAGAGTCCCCCGTGGTGATCCTACCCTCAGTCAACCACCCCAAGGTCACTGACAGACGTAACGGTGACTACGGCACGCGCGATAAACGCACAGGTAGCTAGCCCGCACTGGCACGCGGTCAGTCGTTTCCGTTAACGGGTGCGCCCAAAGCACAGCACGGAACCAGGGCAGAGCCCTCTCAGTAACAGGGGTCCAACCCCTCCACAGTAACCAAACCGGGGCCTTGCCCCTCCACAGTCCGCGCACCCTCGCCTGACTACCCTGGTTTGTCCTAGTGGGCCTAACAAGTCGGTGAAGGAGGCTAGCAGAACCCCGGGGCCCGTGGGGTAGCTAGTACTCTCCTAACACTAGTAGCTCTCCTCGGTACTACGTACACGAGGGCCAGCAAGTCGGTACAAAGCGGCCAATCCTAACCCCGGGTCCCTGGGGTGGCTGGCCCCACTCTGCACTAAACAGGTACAGGTACTTCCCTTGGTACTGCGTACCCAAGAGACAGTACGAACAACATCTCAGTTCCATTCCTTTCTCTTTCCAGGAGTTCCACTCCTAATTCCCCGTAGGGTTCCATCCTTTAATCTCAGAACATCTTATGTTTCACTTTCCAGTTTCACGTTCTTACAAACCATGATTTCAGCCATGTTCCTTATTCATAACAGGCAGCTGTTAATTAAATTTACAGGCAGCTTTATATATTCCTTTCCATTTTTCCAAGACTGCAGTAATATACATTCCACTAGTTTTTCCATCCTAGGATTCATGCCATATCGTAGGATCTATCATACAATCTAGTTTTCCGGCCCTAGGATTCATGCAACACCTAGGAGCTATCATTCCATATATTTCTCATTCCTAGGATTCATGCAATGTCCTAGGTTCTAGTTATGGTTCCATACTTTAACAGATTTTATTAATACTTAAAGCCACTCTACCAGGTACAACGGGAGTAATGGGGGCGTGATCGGGAATCCCGCGTGCCTCCGCGACTCTCAAGACTGCAACCGAACGATGTCCTATCACAAGGATCAAACACAAGGAGTGTCTCAAAACAGTGTATAGCTACTGTAGACGAGTAGAGGAATTAATTCTGAAAAGAACGCAACTCGAATCGCGGAAAACGGAGCCCGAACGGGCCGTAAACGGGTCGAAAAAGATGATACTGTGCAAAATAAGATGTCTGGAACTCCTTCCAGACGTCTTAAAAAGTGGATCAGAGAATTACCTGTTCAGCGTGGTTTCCCAGACGTCCAGAAGTCTGCGGGGACGTCTTTCCTAGATCCCAGACGTCCGATGGTAACTTCGGACGTCTGGAGGTCACTCCCGCCGTCTGGTACAACTTCCAGACGTCTGATTCGCAAAGGATGGCGAATCAGCGAACCTGCGCACAGCCAACCCCCTCCCTCAGTACGGTCAGTCGACAAGAAGGAAGAAGAAGGCGGAAACTCACCTTTCAGACGTCTGTATGATCTTACAGACGTCGACCTTTCCGTCTGGCTATCAATCCAGATGTCTGATTCTGGAAATTTTTCCAGAATCAGGACCCTGCTCGGCCTCCGCTCGCGACGCCGCCCACGTCGTGCCTCGCGCTCCTGCTGCTCAGACCGCAGCAGGTCCCTCTCCGCGTCGCTCCGCGCCCCCTGCTCCCTCCGCCAGCCGGCCAAGCCGCTCCGGCGAGCTCGCCCCCACGGCAGAGCTCCGCCCTCGCACGCCGCACCTCTGCGCTCACTGCGGCCGCCGCTGCCGCCCTCGCGTCCGCTCGCTCTCGCGCACAGGAAGGAGAAGAAGAAGAAGATGGTGGAGACGGGAGGGGAGGCGCGCCCCTTTTAACGCCGCGCGGAGAGGAGAGAGGAGGTGGCAGGCCGCCTGCAGCCGCAGAGAGAAAAAGGGGGAAAAAGCGGTCTGCGCGCTCAGGCGCGCAGGCGACTCGCGTGTGTCGAAAATAACGGATTTCCAGACGTCTTTAAACTATCCCAGATGTCTTATCAGACGTCTGGTTGTTATCCCAGACGTCTTGTCCGACGTCTGAGCCACCTCCCAGACGTCTTAAAAGACGTCTGGGGCACACATTCGTTACATTATGCCAAGAGCCCCTATCGAGAGAAAGGCTGGAGATACAAACATTGGAGAGGGAACGTTGGAGGGTGTTCTTCATGGGCCACCATCACATCCAAATCCTCCGAATTTCGGCTCCTCAAGAGATGCCACGTGGAGTCATATTGATGAAATTGGTCAACAGGGATGGTTGCAACATTTTGGACACCCTACAATGACGTACACCAGAAGGAGAAGATGAAGAAACTAATTGTTGACAATATTAGTTGTATGATTTTGTATTTGACATTGGAGCTTAGTTGTAACCCTTAGCATTTTTTTGTAAGACACAATATTTCCCCTTTTATGGCCAAAAAGTTTCATATTAATCTCATCATGTTGACGGTCAGATTTGTTGGTTGTGATTGATTGTTTCTTTACGTGGTTGTCAATGATTCATTGCTTGATTCAAGTAATATGATTATTGATGTCATATTTTGTGGACTGTCAGATTCTTTGCGTGGTTGTCAAAAAGCTTCTCTTTACTTCCACATCTGTTGTTGTCATAGTTCATTATGAACCAAACAATCGACAGCATAAGGCGGCAACAGCAGCGACAATCATCAACAACATCAACAATAATCTTCAGCAATAGCAGCAATCGTCTGCAGCATCAGTAGCATGTGAAAAAAAAAAAAAGAAACTCGCCACTTCAAAATGCGAGTTTTAACAAACTCGCCTCTTCAAAATGCGAGTTTTAACAAACTCGCCTCTTGAAGAGGTGAGTTATGTGTAAACCAAACTCGCCTCTTCACGAGACAAGTTTCACAAAGACTAAGCGCAAGGAAGTGGAAGTGCGAGGGGTTGGGAAGGGTGAAGAGGCGAGTTTCCAACCATACTTAACAAATATAATTCCCCTATATGGCAATTAAGGAATATTATTCCCTAATTACTGTACTTAGGAAAATTCTTCCGAGAGGAAATGGTGGGTGTTGAGGGTTTGGGGGGAAGGCAATGGTCAGAGAGGATTGTGTGAACACACTAAACCTTTGGTCACGATTCTGACTGGAACTGTGACCGAAAGGTCATGTCTTTAGTTATGATTTTAAAAATCGTGATTAAAAATCTTTGGTCACGGTTTTACAACTATGACAAAATACTTAGTTCATAACTCATCTTTCTCATCTTTTTAGTCACAATTCTACCTAAAATCCTGACCGTAACCTGTTTTATAAACTGTGACCAAAACTACTTTTTCTAGAGGTGATTACAAGGGTAGATTTCCTTACAATTTTACGACAAAAGTGTCCCGACATAATTCATAGAAGTTTAACAAGATTTCTAGTTATTCCAAGTAGCAACCAAACTTAACTGCAACTAATTGTTGAATTGCCAGGCAAAGTTTACGCTATTCTAGACAAGAATTGTTGTGAGTTTTTTTTCCCTTGCCTGAGTTTGATGATGCATTGAGGTTGAGTAGAGCTGTTAGAATTTCTTGAAATGAACTATCATTTTGTTGCAAAATAAGATAGATCTAAACATTTTGGGAAAAAAAAGATTTGTTAGAATAAAAAAAAAGGTTTCATCGTATTCGATCACACAAGCAGTCAAAGTAAAATGATGGTGATTTAGACTAGTTGGAATCACTCCACTACTAAAATTCCCTACCTCAAAATTTCCATGTGGCCTCTTGCCATAAATCTATTATAAAATAGATTACTAATATGGGTAACCCAACCCTTACAGATACACCTTTCCCAATCAAACAACATACATCAACCCTCCCCCCCACCTCCCATGGAGAAGGTAGGGTGGAGCACCACGATAAGGATCAAGAACCTAAAGGAGCTCAATAGCCATGTCCTGGTGCATGGTGGAGATCGTGCTCAGATTGGTATCCCCATTGATGTGAATATACTCAAGCACAAGGCCATCGCGGAGTTTGCAGACACTTGTGGTTTCACCATTACGGGGAGGAGAAGTTGGAGGTAATGATGCAAAGGAGGGAGAGGGAGATCAAGGAGATTAAACACAACATTGGAGAGATGCAGGGGATGGTGGATGAGCTTGACAGGAAGCTCAGGAGCAGTAGCAAGTGAAAAGAACAGTGGGAGTGGTGTCAAAGGTTCTAGAGGTAGAGATTTGGAAGAAAAGATAGGTAATATATGCTGCAATCTGTTTACTTTGATAAGGAATTTTTTACTGTTTGTGAAGTTGTTGCCAGTCGAAAATTATCTTGTGTTCTTGCTGATAAGTGTGGTTGGCAATATTGAAAAATCTCCTTCCTTGATAATCAGGACTTTGATATTTATAGGAATGAAATTAGTGATCCTACTCATGTGTCACTACATGTAAACTAGTATGCATTGTTTGCTCTTAACCAACTCTCCTTCTCAGTTTTGCATCAATACTCAATGATGGCACACTCCACAACAAGCCTACTTATGCATTGAACATAGCATGTATTCCCTAACTCTTTTGTATGGACCATGCCTAATATTGCAAAGCATTCACAGGATTACATATCAAGCAGCAACACTGGTTCCGTTGCAACGCTTTCGTTGAGTTTTATGAAATGTACGTTATAGTACGATCAACAAAAATGCAACATCATTTAAATTTATAAGAGTGCTCAAAATCAAGAAATGAGTCCGACGTCATTCGCGGGGAGCAAATATGGAATTCACGCACTAATCACAATATAAATCAATGAGCACAAGATAAATATATTCAATGAATAATCTACTAAAAAATATATTCAATAATAATCAAGAGCATCTCAAGAAATAATGGGATAAAAATAAATCAGGAATCTAAAAAGAATGGTGATTTAAATCACCACTTAATCCCACATTTAAGCACTTCCAAATATCCCAAATAAGCCAAATATTTCAACAGTATCTTGAACCACTAATCCACGTCAGATAAGTCCACAATAACAGCTCAATACCAGATGAATGTCACAATTAGACGTCGCAATGGATCATCAGATGCCATAAATCACCAAGGCATAGAGCCTTAGCAAAGCAGACACATAAGGGCACCAAGCATAGCATAATGCCTCAAAGATGGCTAAGTATAGAGCACATAGGCATGCATCCCGAGGAACACAGTGCAAAACCCTCCCCCTTCCACCTCAGAATTTCCCCTCTAATCGCTAATCGGACCCTTAATCGGGTAATTAGGTCGAGTATAGGGTTCAGACCCATGTGGCATGTATTGCGGGTGAGAAGTGAGAAGCTTGGGTGAGCGAGGACCTCACCCCCAGTGTCTGAGGCAACTAAGCCATAGCGCCAATTCAATTTATGTGTTGTTTGGGATTTGCTGCATCCAATGTGGGACTATGTTCCCTCCTTCTCCTTCACACACCAACAGAGTTGAAGGGTCGTTGAATGCGTGCTTCTAGAAGCTCAATTTGAGGTGTGGATTGGTTTGTGAGGTGAAACCGCACCTCCTGTTGTTGGTGGCAGGTTGTTTAGCAGCCGGATGGAGGTGAAGATTGATGCCGATGGCGGCTGCGATTACGTCGACGGTGATGGATGGACTTGAAACAAAATACGAGCTTTAAGCCCCAATTAGATGGCTCAGTAGAATCGCCGCGGCTCAAGGAACATGATGGTAGTGGTCCTTTGGTGGATTGAGGTCAGTCATGGTCGGATGATGGGTCGTCCGGTGAGGGCTTGGAGAGCGTGGAAGGAAAAATAGGGTGAGGGATTTTGATGGTGGAGCTGTGGCGGAGCTTTTGGTGGCGATAGTGGGTGATTTGGTGGAGAGTGGTGAGAGTACGAGTTCGCCGAAGCTATGTCGGTGCTGGCAAAGATGTGGGGGAGGTAGGTATACAGTGATCGAATTGAGGTTTGAAGGGACTAATCCTAAGCTAAAGAGGGAGAGGAAGAAGATACACCTAATTATGGATGACGGGGAAGGAGACTCGCGTCAGTTTTGATTGGCCGGCGCCGGAGGGCACGAAAGCTCTGGTGATGAGAACAGCGAGGAAGAAGAGGTTTGGGAGCTCCTGCTTGGTATGGCGAGAAGCGGATGAGGTCGGGGAAGAGGTTCCCTCTGCCTATCGTACATGGCAGAGGGTGACGAAGAGAGATCAAGAAGCTCGCCGTAGTTTGGTCAGACCAGGCCGGAGGAAGGAGAGGAAGAGTTGTTTTGTCCTTAAACCTTGATAAGGAGGACGATCCAACCTAGAGGAGCTTATATAGAGCTCAAAATCGAGCTCTAATTGAGGAAAGGAGCTCAATTGGTCATAGATTGGGAAACAAGAAACCCACGGATTTTGTGGGCTTTGCCTAGTCTTGTTGCAGCGAATCAAGGTCTCAAATCACGTTTATGTCATTCTCTACCATGTGAACATCAATCCCACCAAATTTTGTGTAAATTTGATGTTGTTCCCATCAAGTCAAAGTTAGTTGTTGAGGGTTTGACCCAACAATGGCGAAAAGGACCTAACGGTGAAGAAGATGAAGAAGTTGGGGACCCATTTGCATGGAATTTCGAAACTAGGGGTTTAAGTGAAAGAAACAAAGGTTTTAGGGACTGAAATGCAAACTAGGTCAAGATGGATTCTGATTGGGATCAAATTTTGGTACTAACCTAATTTGGACCCAAGAAATATGATGGTGAACTTGGATTTGAATTTTAGCCATGTTTGACTGGATAATTTACACAGAAGCCCAAATTAGGGTAAAATCCCATCTGAGACTCTATTCAAGGTCAAAATAGGTTCGGATGGTCATACCAAGGGTACCAAACCTCTTATAATATTTTTTATAAATTTTAGGAGGTTTAGATGAATTTTATCATGACCATAACCTCTTAAATTTAAACAGGTCTGAAGCCAAGGTTTTGTGTTCCGATGCAGTTCTCGAAATGCGTGAAACCCTGTTTCTGTCTATATGGACCCATTCTTTGGACTTTAATGCCCATTTAACCTTTAATTAATGCCTAAAAAATCCCGTGCTTACTCTACATTTGTGATGTGATGTTAAAACTGCAGAATTAACCCTTTTTTAATATTTTCTCCTCAAAATGGATCTGAGTGGAATTATGGCTCTTCGACGATCATTTCAAGAGCATTTGTCACTTGATTTCCACTAATTCAAGTTTTTTATGGCTAATGATGTTGTTACCATCAGGTTCTCTAGTCAACATCCAAAGAGACCAATCATGTGTGAGGATACATAAAAAATGGCATGAATTGTTATGTGATTTAAGATAAAGAAAATAACGCAAATTCCAATAAACTCCTCCAGAGACACTCCAAAAGTTCGAGGATGGGGCAAAACAACTAAGTTAACTTAGAATGCAAGTAGTCCTCAAACATCTTTCTTGTGCTAAAGAAATGCTCTGCAACTGTTGAAACCATAAGGGGTAATGAGGCCTACATTTGAGAAAATCAAATTCCTCATTTTGGTTCTTCATGTTCTTTATTGGATCCCTAAACCCACAATGAACTTAATCATGTAAACTAAATGAAACACTACAAAACCAATGCTTACGAATACATCAGCCAACCAATCAAAAATGAACGTAATTAGAGCATGGGCATATTATGAGGCATTAAATAAATAAAACCCAAACCTTTTAGATTCCTAATTATCTTTAAGTGGTTAAAACTCCTAATTATATGAGGAAGAGGAGAGGAAAGGGATGATGATGGCGTGGTAGGAGGAAGAGAAGATGAAGGCATACCTTAGAGGAGGGGTGACGTGGTGGTTGTCGAAGAAAAGGATACACAATCAAAGACAAGTAGTTGAGGTTGACGACGATGATGTTACAGGTGAGTGAGGAGGGGCCGTAGGCGAGTCGACGGAGAGGAGGTGGACGTTGAGGAAGTCATGGGCGAGGTGGTGGTCGTAGGTTAGTCGACAGAGAGGAGCGGTTGAGGAAGCTGTCGATGGAAACGATCGGTTGAGGAAATCAACATTTGATCGGCGGTCAGCGTGGACTGGTGAGGGAGAAAGATCGTGGATTTGGGAGGGGCATTTGTGGGGAATGGAACACAGGGAATTGGTAGGGTTGTAAGATATGATGGGGAGGAGTTGCGAACCTGCAGTGGTAGGAATTAGGAAATATGTAGCTGGGGAGGGGTTGTGAACCAAGAGTTTGCACGCACGGTCCCTTTTTCTCTCTTTTTTTGTTAGGCAAATTAAGTTGGTATGCTAATGAGGAATAAAATTAGGAATATAAATTATTTCTATAAAAAGAAAAAGGAGGAAATTTAATTTTTATTTCCCTCTATTTCTTTAATGTGATTGTTTATAAGACAATACTTATTTCTAAAAGGAAAATAAATTAATGTACTAAATTACTATTTCTCTTAAATTCTTTATATCATTGATTAACCTATGTTGCATATGATAATATTAATTTGTAAATAATTATTTATTTTTATCTAATAAAGAAAATGAGGGAAACAAATTCATATTTAATTACCTCCATTCTTCAATGTTGTTGATTACTTGAAATCTTTAAAAAACATTTTTAAATGATAATCATTTGACAATAATATAATCAATGTATCACAAGTTTCTAGTTCGCAACATGTGAATTTGTGAGAGCAATTAGAATATCCTTTGAAAAAATTGTAGAGAATTTATTATGAAAAATTAAATTTAAAAAATTGATTGCTATCAAAATAAGGTTGATGATCCTAGATTTGGTAGTATTAATATAGTGGCTTTATTTATGTTGGTAAATTTGTTATAATGGTAATGTATATATTTGTTGCTAAATTATTTGTCAATTAAGAAATGAATGTAATTACTTTTATATAAATACTATTGACCTTAAGTAATAGTAACGACCATATATGTTACTAAAATTAATTATCAATTACAGAATTAATGTAATTAATGTAAAGAAGATTCATATATTTGGCACTAAAATATGCTTTTAGCGACAAATATATTTGTCACTAAAATTAACAATCACTTGACAAATTATTTTAGTGACAATTATTTATGTTTATCACTAAATAGATTTCAATAGTGACAAATGATTTTGTCACTCAAGATAACTGATACTTGAAATTTTAATATTGCAACAAATGTTATATATTTATCACTAAATCCAATTAATAGTGACAAAGTTGTTATGTGTTATTATGTCTATTGTCGCGAATGACCAATTTTGTTGTAAATTTAACCAAGTTTGAAAAAACCATTTAAAAGTTTCTGTAGATTCATCAAAAAGCAAAGGACAACCAAAGAGTGTAGATTGCTTGTGATGGTTGATGCTAGTAAATGGTGCGAAGGATGTGAACAGGTTATTTATTCTATTTGTTGCGTCAAATATTAATACATCACCAAATTTTAAATAAGATTTGGATCAACCATCAGCCTAGAGAAAATACTTCTCACAAGATTAATTTCAATAGCTTGAAGTTTAGAAAAGAAAGTAAGATTGATGGCCATCTTTTCTAAAAAAAATCTCACAGTTACTCTACACTCCTGCCAAGATTGTTTTTCCTTTTATTTTTTATTAAATCCCTACAAAATTGTCTTATAATATTTTCTTCTCTCATCTTAGTAACTACAATAGCAATATTGCATAGAGGCAAGGCACAAGTATGCAATGTGGTTATTACTTCTATGGTAGAAGGAAATACTTGCTTTTGTGATCTTAACTTATTTTTTAAGAACTTGTCATTACATGATTATGTACATCATGAACCCGTTACACAACCCAATTTCCCTCCTCATTTTTGCAAACATAGATATGCACTTAGCAACCTTGTTGGCTTTCTCGTCGTTGTTTCACTTCTCTTCCTTTAGTCCCCTTCCTTCTTAAATTTTTAAATCTTTAACTAGAGCATATAATAATACAAGTCACAATAAGTTTTGATTTTGTAGGCCATGGCACCCAATGCTTACATATGGAAAAACCCTTCAATTTTACATATGCATTGTAAACATGATATGCATCATCTTCTAATTTTAATTCCATGCCTACAACAAGATTCTCTCATTCCATATTTATCATTTTAGCATTGTAATTCCTAACGGAGGGGAGTGAGATCGAGTGTGATACAAAAAGATGCGGAATAAAATATAACAATCACACGAATGACAATATCACAAGAACACAAAAGATTTTTAGGTAGAAACTCAAACCTAGGTAAAAATCACCACCTAAACCTGTCAGTCTAGGATTTCCTGATCTACCTAGTAGATCAAATCCACTACCGAAGTCACTTAAACGAGAGTGACTTAACCTCTTACAACCACGCTACTTTGAATGAGGGTAGCATACCTCAAATCCTCTCCTCTCCTCGAAAAGTATTTTGTCTCTCGAAGGAGATGGGAATTCGCAAAGTGAATATCCAACCACAAAAGAAAATAACAAATATCCTATAGAGCCCAAATAGGTGTAAATCTAGCTAGCTCCTATAGGCAAAAGACACTTCCCTGAGATGGAAGTTGGAGTGCAGTACCACGCAAGGCACAAGGATGCTCTCGAATATGCGGAGATGGGAGAGTGGTTATGAAGTTAAAAAGGTGTTCTCGGATGTATGCTTAGAGGCTTGGAGAGTGTAACGACCCGATTCCCGAATCCCTACGAGACATGAGAATCGGACCGACTCGACTAATCCCAAGACCCAGTCGTCCAACAAGAAAGTAACCAAAAGAGCAGTAAATAAACCACATTCACCATGTATATAACTAGCAGTAACAAAATACAGCAGTAAAGAAAGGAAATACTACAGCATACACCACCACAACAGTAGAGAAATAAACATGTACATAACATGAAGCTTACATTAAAGAGAGTACAAAGAGCAACAGAAAACTACTCACTACAGTGGAAAGAAAAGTGCAGTAAGTACTACAGGTAACCCTACTGGACCCTATTAGGCCCAGCGCCCTTTGCAGCCGCTGACTCTGGCTGCTCAACACCTGGTCCTGAAAAGGCAACAAGGGTGACACGTCAGCGAAATGATGAGTAGAGTGGCAACTAAAAGCTAAAAGAAGCAGTAGAGTGTACAGTAGCTGTTATATTTGTTTACTTTCTTTCCTTATATTTTCCATTTATTTACTGTTGATTATTTCTCAGATCCTTCTCTTGATCTCGAATGTTCCTCGTAGGAATGATCTTGATTGCAGTCTTTCTCGAAAGGTAGAAGTAACACGTGGTGCTCTCCTGGCCGGGAGAGTCCCCCGTGGTGGTCCTACCCTCAGTCAACCACCCCAAGGTCGCTGACAGACATAACGGTGACTACGGCACGCGCGATAAACGCACGGGTAGCTACCCCGCACTGGCACGCGGTCAGTCATTTCCGTTAACGGGTGCTCCCAAAGCACAGCACGGAACCAGTATAGGGCAGAGCCCTCTTAATAACAGGGGCCCAGCCCCTCCACAGTAACCAAACAGGGGTCTTGCCCCTCCACAGTCCGCGCACCCTCGCATGACTACCCTGGTTTGCCCAGTGGGCCTAACAAGTCGGTGTAGGTGAGCTAGTAGAACCCCGGGACCCGTGGAGTAGCTAGTACTCTCCCTACACTAGTAGCTCTCAGTACTGTGTACTTGAGGGCCAAAAGTCGGTACAAAGTGACCAAACCTAACCCCGGGTCCCTGGGGCGGCTAGCTCCGCTTTGCACTAAACAGGGGGACAGTCGCTCTCCTTGGTACTCTGTACTCAAGGGCCAGCTCACTTCCCCAATTCTATTCCATTTCCTCTCCAGGAGTTCTACTCCTAATTTCCCATAGGGTTCAAGCTCTTTTAACCCAGCCAATTTAGGTTTCACCGTTCCGGCTTTACGTTCATACAACCCATGTTTTCAAGCATATTTATTCATTCATAACATGCAGCTGTTAACCGATTTACAGGAAGTTATCATTTCCTTTCTACTTTTCTAAGACTGCAATGTTTGTATATTCAACTAGTTTTCCAGTCCTAGGATTCATGCAATGCCCTAGGATCTATCATTCAATCTAATTTTCCAGTCCTAGGATTCATGCAATGCCCTAGGATCTATCATTCAATCTAGTTTCTCAGTCCTAGGGTTCATGTAATGCCGTAGACTCTATTAATTGTTTCATAATTATACAAATTTTGTTAAATAAATTAAAGGGCCATTCTACCTGCGAAACCGGGAGTACTGGGGGCGTGGTCGGCAATCCCACGTGCCTCCGCAACCCCCAGAGCCGCAACGGAACAAGGACCTAACACAAGGGTCAACACAAGTAGTTTCTCAAAACAGTGCACAATTATTGTAAACAGGTAGAAAAAATAAATCTGGAAAGAACGCAACTCGAAACGCGGAAAACGACCTCCGAATGGGCCCTAAAAGGGTCAAAAACGACGAATCTGTCCAAAATCAGACGTCTAGAACCTCTTCCAGATGTCTTAAAAGGTTAATCATGTCATACCTCAGTCTGTGCAGTCCTTCAGACGTCCAGAAGCCCGCTGGATCGTCTGACCTTAGTTTCCAGACGTCCGATTGTCACCCCGGACGTCTGGAGGTCCTACCCGTCGTCTGGTACTATGGCCAGACGTCTGATTCGTGTGGAAAGGCGAGCCCTCACGCCCTCCCGAACAACACTTGCGCACACACGCATCCGCTCTCATCACGAAAAGGCGCAGAGGAAAATGGTGTACGGCTGCATGGCTGTACCCGCGTAAAAAGAAGAAGGAAAGAAAATATTGTACCTGCCAGACGTCTGGGTCTTCCTGCAGACATCTTCTTCGTCGTCTGGACGAAGGTCCAGACGTCCGATTCTGGGAAATTTTCCTAGAATCAGGACCCTGTCGCTCTCCGGCCGCGTCGCGCTCGCCTGCTGCCCGAGTTGCAGCAGCTCCTCCGCGACACCCCACGCCTGCTATTCCCCCGCCGGCCGGCTCTAGCTGCCCCGGCAAGCTCGCACCTCGCAGTTGAGCCTTCTTCTTCCTCCCGCGACACTCCTCCCCGCACCTCGCCGCGGCCGCTGCTACCGCAGTCGCTCACTTGCTCGCTCGCGCTCTCGCTGGCAGGGAGAAGGAGAAGAGGAAGGCGGTGGAGTGAGGGTGAGCGAGAGGGCGATGGTATTTAAAGGCAGCGCAGGGAGAGAGAGAAGAGAGCGGCGCGTCTGCAGGGAGGGAGAGAAAGAGCAGGACGAAGGTGGCGGATTCTGCGCACGCAGACGCGAACCCGTACGCCGAAAAAATTTATTACCAGACGTCTAGGAAGGGTTCCAGACGTCTGGCCAGATGTCTGAGCCACTTCCCAGACGTCTTAACCACGTCTGACGCTCACGTTCGTAATAGAGAGTAGGGTGACTTTCCTTGTTGATTCTCTCTTCTCTTTGACACAATATGCATGGAAGTAGTATTGCTTTGGTGTGTTTTGCTTAGGAAGCGTGCTCCTCTATTTATAGAGGTCCTAGGAAGGGTTTAAAAGGCTTTAGAAGCCTCTTGTAGCTGTCGGGAACAAGGCTCAAGAGAGAGGTCCAAAATCCCACCGAAATCAGAGTCATTTATGTCTAACAGGATTTTCGAATGTCTGGATTTATGGTCAGACGTCTGGGTCATCGTTCGATCTGAAGGTCAGAGTTTGCTCTTGAAGGGTTGATGATCCTAGATCGGGTTGGATCTAGACGAATGTCTAACAAATCATTTTAAGGCATCTGGACAAGATATCAAACGTCTAATTCTAAGACAGGTGTGTTCCTATTTTGTCCAGATCTAAGTAAGGTTCTGGGATCTAGTTGCTTAGACGACAAGTCGGACATTTGGTAAGATGACGGACATCTGTAAATATAATACACTGTGGGAATTGATTTTCCAAGGCTCAAACGGCTATAATCATCTGAGAAAAGTGATTTAGATCATATCTTAGCCTAACGTCTATTTACCAGATGTTTAGCATGCTCTAAGGACGTCTGGAAAGAGTTGTTAATATAATCATAGGTTAATCTTCTAACATTATGTCTGACAAGCTAACGGTCCTCTAGTTGGACGTTTGCAAGGTCTACAGACTTCTTCTAAGATGTCTGGACTATGGGTTGGATGTCTAGAAGTAAAAGGATAGAGAGTTTGATTCTAGCCTAGGTGTTTGGGTGTCTGGTCAAATAGACAGACATCTTAAAGTCCAAGATCAGACATCTAAGGTACAGATTGGACGTCTAATCGGGCTATCTAAAGCCTATTCAAGTTTTCTGAGTTTTCTATGAAAAGCTTAAGTGTTTTTGTAAGAGTTCTAGTGATGAAATAGTGTTTCTAGGACTAAGGTATGATACTTTAGGCTCTTTACATGAATCTTAGAAAATAAAAGATCAAGTACAAATAAGAAATAATATATCTATCATATTCTTCATCTTCATGCTTTCGCTCCAAGCGAAGCTTTATCTTCTCTTCTCCATCAAGCTCCTTCAATTCATCATAGACGCAAGCTTGAGATCCTTCACACTTAAATCCATTTGCATTATTTCTGAAACTATAACTCAAATGTAAATATTAAATAACAAGTGTTTTGTTATCATCAAACTCAATGATCGAGGTGCTCTTGTACCAACAAGCATTTACTCCATCAAATTGGCTACTATTTGCATCCAATTCATTTATCTCATCCACTTAAAGGTCATCTTCCAATTTATGGTTCTCAACTTCAATTTCATATAATAATGTATGGTTTTCAACCTCATGCTCATTAACTAATATGTAGTTATTGATTATGCATTCATCATCCAACATGTCTACGTTTTCCTAGAATAAATGAATTTATGAGAAATAGAGTAAATGATAATGCTTAAATATATGCTTAACACCTTCCCACAATACTCAAGTAGATGAATTTTACTACCAATAAAACAAACAATTTTATTACAATTTAGCTTGACCCTTTCGGCCTTCCCTTGGTGGCTATTTGGTGGAAGAGGTTGACCAGGAGTAGAGAGGGTTGCGGTAGTGTAGTGAGGGGAGGGTGGTGGTGGCTGTTGGTGGAGGAGGAGGAGCAACAGGAGGGCTGCGGTGGTGGCGATGTTGATGGTGGAAGAGGAGGAGGTGTAGTACGAGATGGTGGTGGAGGAGGAAGAGGCTTAGATAGTGGTGGAGGAGGGGGATGGTGGTGGTGTTTGTTGGTGGAGGAGTAGTAAGGAAGGTTGTGATTGTGGCGAGCCCTCTTGGTGGAGGAGAAGGATGTTAGTTCAACCTCTCATAAATATTACTTTGATGATTTTACAAAACAAAGTAAAAGAAATAAAAACTGGATATACCATATTTCTCTATCATAACTCCATTGCAAGTTCTGCCATCTTAAAGTCAAAGTATTGCAGGATGAAGATATGTCTTATGCCTAGGTTTTTATAAGCTTTCATCGAGTTTAAGGAAATGCATCATAGTATAGTCAACAAAAAGATAGTCAACAAATAAAATTTATAAACTTAGAATCTACAATGGAGTCCGAGGTCGAACACAGGGAGTAAATGTGGAATTCACAACATTAATCGCATTAAAAAGCAATGAGCACAAGTAATTGAGCATTCAAATAATATTCAATGAATAATAATATACTCAAATTGATATTCAATCATAAGCATGAGTATTTCAATAGTTCACAATGATAGAAAGAAGTCAAGACAAAATAATGGTGATTTGAATAATCAATTATTAGCCTTAATCAAACATGCATATCAGATCTCAATTATACTAAATAAATGAACAGTAACTTGAACGCTACAATGCCTTAGACGACAGTTTCCCAAATCAGATAGCTTAAAGTGTAAGTCACAGCACAAGCATAAGGCTCTTAAGAAGCCTTTCTCTTCTTCCATTCTTCACTACCTTCTTTTTCTTCTCAGAACTTCTTTTCTCTCCTTCTTCACAAAGGCACGACCTTCTCTTTAGAGAGCCTTCTCCTTATTTCTCCTTCACAGCATAGGGGACCAACTCCCTTAGCAAAAGTGTCGCACAGAGCATAGCTATAGAGAGCAACCCTCCCTCGCTCTCTCACAAATCCTCTTCTTTATTCTCTCTCAGACCCCAGACTCATCGTAACCGGATCCAGATACTCAGGTATTCAAGTCTCAAACAGTGTCCAGGGTCATCGGCGTGGGTGGTGATCGAGGAGTGGAGATGGGCGAGTTAGCGGGTGAAAGGGTAGTGAGGGACCCAACCCCTCGTGTGTTGGGTGATAAGGCAGAAACACAAAAATAATTTATGTGTAGTCACTCGCCCTTCACTCCACGGGGTGGGACTATCTTAGTCCCCCTCGTTCTTCGCATGCAACTGCTGCGAAGTCTTCTCCAATTGGCTCTACATTGGTATTCCCTTGCTTAATTAAGTGCCTGGGCTGCTTCATGATCTCCTTCCGCAGCACTTGGGTGTGCTATCAGAACCTGAAGTGGCTGAAGGCAGGTGGATAACGTCGGAGATGATGGCGGCGATGGCGACAGACAGCGTTTACCAGAAACGTAAGGTACGACCTCACGGCCACATTAGAATACCTCAGGAGGATCGCACGGATGAGGCGAGGGCGTTGGTGGCGTGCAATGAAGGTGGTCGTAGAGGGCTAGCGAAGGCGGAATATGTAATGTGAAGGTGGTGTGTTTGGGGGCATGATTGAGGTGGTAACCCCCTCAATTTCTTGAGGGGTTTGGTACGGGTGGATGAGGCGATGCTTATGAAGGTGATGGCAAGCCAAACAATGGTCTGTGGTGGTGTGGAGGACTCGCCGAAGGTGTGGCTGAATGTGAAGACGATGGTGGCGTGGAGGGCGTATCGGTGGTTGAATTGAGTGATAAAGGAGTGGGAAAGGAAGTAGAGGGAGAGGGGAACCTAACTAACCTAACCTAACCAGACGAAAGAGGAAGGCACCAGTTATGGTATGGCCGGCACTAGAGAAGGAAGGACCTTCATTGGGGGAGAACGACGAGGAAGATGGAGGAGGGAGACGCCTGCTGGTCTTGCGAGACGCGGAAGAGCTTGAGGAAGAGGAATCAGTCGACTATGGTCTATGGTGGCTGACGAAGAAGGTGGACAGAGAAGCTAGCCAGAGCTTGCGGAGAGTTCAGCTGGACAGAGGAGAAGAAGGTGGAATCTGATCCAAAACCAAGCTAAGGAGGTGAGGTTTGCAATTAGGGTCTTTTTATAGGGCAATAGTCGAGCTTCCAAGCTTGGAAACAAGCTTGAAAGCTCGAGAAATCAGGGATTGGGATTTGGATCTTCCAAGAGTTCACATGAGCTTTAGAGTGCGAATTGGAAGGTGAGATCAGGTTCAGATTGACGAGGATTTCTTCAGGAGTCTCCCTTTCAATTTTGGAAGGGTTTCGCCGCGAAATTAGGGAGAAATCCCTAATGGATGGTCAGTGCTTGATGGGTTCACACTCTAATGGTGACGAGGGTCTTTTTGTGAAGAAGACAACGAAGTTAGGGGGTCCTTATAATTATTTCGAAAGTTGAGGGGTTGATTCAAAGAGAAAGAGAGTCAGACTGGACTAAAATGCAAACTAGGTCAAGATGATCTCTAATTGGGTTCAAATTTTGGTATAAACCTAATTTTAATCCAAGGAATCAAATGGTGAAGTTGGATTTTGGTTTTGACCAAGTTTGACTAGGAAATTTATGTATAAATCCAAATTAGGGCAACTTCCTGTCTAGGACTCTATTTTAGGTCAAAATGGGTTCCAATGGTCAAATCAAGGATACCAAACCTTATGGAATATTTTTATATGATTTTTAGAAGATTTATATGAATTTTATCTTGACTAGAACCTCCGTTGATTAAGTAGGTCTAAAATTAGGGTTTCGGGTGTTGTTTTGTCTCTCGAAGTGCGTAAAAATCTATTTCTGTCTACATGGACCTTCTTATTAGACATTTATAAACATTTGACCTTAGTTTAATCTCTAGGAAACCCTGTGGTTACTCTACATTTATGATCTTCTGTTAAAATTACAATTTTAACCCTGATTTAATGCATTCTTCTCATAAAGGATATTCAGTGAATTACGACTCTCCGGTGGTTATGTAGGAGCATTTGTCTCTTGATTCTGGCAAATAAAAGCTAGTTATGGTTCATGATGATATTATCATCACTAGGTCTTAGGTTTTGTTGTATTATCTCACAAGAGTTGTAATTTTCTATTTATTGAGTCTAGAAAGAGTTATAAAGAGCCCCCAACAAACATATTTAATCTCTAGACTTAGGCTCTCAACACTTATGAAAAATTAGAAATAAAAACCCAACTCAGAGGCATTCATCAAACATTTGAACTTCCTAGACGTCTGATATCTCAGTATAAGTTGTCTGACGTTTTAATCAGACGACCAAACACACTTATCCCTACCTTAACATTTTAAGCACTTAGGCTCCAGACGACTAAACCTAACTCCAGACATCCTCAGAATCATTTAAACATATGGTAAGTCTATCAGATGACCTTAGAGATTACCATTGGTCTAATGATTTCTTAATCCCCTTTTATCAGACCTTATCCAATGGTAGGATTGCCTTACCCTTCATTTCAAACGTTTAGATGTCTCTAAACGCCTAATAATGGAACGTTACACCCAAAAACACTTTACGAAGATTTGTTAGACTAAATCTCACTTTTTGGATTCGCAAGAAATCATAAGTCCAAGAACATTATGATCATCAGACGACTAGAACCTTTGTCAGACATCCAATCTGACGTTTGACCCTTAAAACACTAGAACCTGGTTTGAATCTAGTCCAAAATAGGAACAAAAACCCACATAAATTTAGACGACGAAAATTTCACCCAGACGTCTTAAAATAACATCCCAGACATCTGACCTAGAACCCTGTTTCCATCCAACGAAATCAGAAACTCTGACGCCTTGTATGAGACGACCAAAAATATTGTCGGATGTCTAATAAGACATCTGACCCAAAAATCAAACGTTTGATTCTGCTGTTAGAATCATCATGATCCTGATTTGTTTTGGATTTCAACCCAATCTCTTAGAATATAACTTTAACAGCTAGGAGCTCTCTCCCAAGCCTTCTTGAAGGTTCTTACCATGCCTATATATACCCCATAACCCCTCTTAAGCCAAACACACCATGGAGAGATAATTTACAACATCCACTTGCTTCTATTGCCCTACTACTATGCAACATCCTTTCTTGGGCAAGATCACACTTCGATTGTGCTATAGCCATCATCATCAGGGAGTTTACTCACCCTTAGTAACTAGTTTAAAGTACTCATCTTTTGGGGAGCTCTATATGGTGTTTTATTTTTGTTTTACAAACATTTGTTGTAGTTGGGTATCCGGTTTGTCAGATCCCTGTCTCTTCCTTGCAAAGGGAGAAACCTTCGTTTTTGGATCGAAGGTGGGAATTATAACTGAGGTACACTACCCTCGTTTTAAGTAGTGTGGATAGTGGATCGATCACTATTGTGATTGTAAATCCTAAGTTAGGGATTGACTTAGGTGGTGGTTTTCACCTGGTTTGGGTTTTCACCTAAAAATCTTATGTCTCAATTGTGTGATTGAATTTTTATTAGCTATTATCTTTCAATTTCACTATTCACCCCTCCACTAGTTCAATTTCATTTCGTATCAGAGCAGGTTTCCGCATCTTTGGAGTAACATCTGCAGAAGATCCAATATAGGGGAGAATTGTATCCACTAACAGGACAGAGGCGTAGTCCACCGCTCATCCACCACTCTTCGAGGGAACCAACTACTCTTACTAGAAGCTTCGAATGAAGATGTGGCTTCAGGTCAACGACTTCTCCGTTTGGGAGAAGTGTGAATCTAGCTATGACATTCCCGTCAAGCTGGAGATGGGATACACCGTAGAGCAAATCCATCATCTTGGATTAAATTCAAAGGCAATGAACTCACTTTATTGCGCACTTAGCTTGGAAGAGTTCAACCACGTCAGTCAATGCAAGATAGTCCACGAGATTTGGAAGACTCTAGAGGTAACCCACGAAGGTACGTCAAAAGTCAAAACTTCTAAAATTTACATTTTATCTCAGGAATTCGAAGCCTTTACCATGGAGAACAAGAGACTTGGGGATATGTACACCCAATTCACATTAATCATGAATAACCTTAAGTCACTTGGAAAAACATTCATCGAAGAGGGGCTTCAAGCCAAGCTCCTTCACTCCCTTGGATCAGAATGGGAGCAAAAAGTCACCGCAATTGAAGAAGCAAACCAAGTAGAAGATCTAGATATGGACAACCTACTTGGAAATCTGATGTCTTACAAGACTAAGATGGATCAAAAGAAAAAGTTTGTCACACCCGAGCCAAAGAAGAAAACTTTGGCCTTCAAAGCGACATCAGATGATGAAGAATTTGTTTTATTAGCTAAAAAGTTTAAGAAGTTCCTTAGGAATAGCAGAGACATCAAGGGAAAGAAAAGAGAAGAGGAACCTCTTGTGTGCTACAATTGTAAGAAAAGAGGTCACATGAGAAAGGATTGTCCCTTGTTGAGAAGGGATGATGAAAAGAAAGTCAAGAAGACATTAGACTTCAAGAAGTTCTTGAAGACAAAGCCGTTCAAGAAGAAGGCATTCCAAGCAAATTGGGATGACTCTACCTCCGAAGAAGAAGAGGAGGAGACAAATGAAGAGACTGCATGCTTGGGGCTCATGGCAACAAATGATGCCTCTGAATTCAACTCCGAAGAACCCAATGTAAACTCTTACACTCTAGATGAATTACAAGATGCATTTGATTCATTGTATCTAAATTTTGAAGAAGTAAAAGCTAAAGGCAAGTCACTAAAATATGAAAATCTAGAAAGTAAGGAAATAATTATGGATCTTAAGGAAAATAATCTAATTCTCACTGATAAAACAATACCCTTAACTATGTGATGAGCATGATTTCGTACGTGAAAAGATTTGAGTTAAAAAACTCATCGACGTAGTGCGTAGAAATCCACTATCAGATAAAATTTATAACTAAAACTCGAGGTGAGTCTCGGATTGAACAAAGGGAGGCAAACATTTGGTTTTGAAATCTGCACTTCGCTAAATTTGTTTTTGTTGTTTTTGTCTTTTATGATTTTTTTTTATATTTTTATAAAGCAAGAGATCAAATCGACAAAACTTTATCTAACAATCTACTTACAAAATAAGAGGGAGAGAGAGAGAGAGAGAGATACAATCATATATATTTTCAAAATAAGTGTTTGCTACAAATAATCGAGAAACTACAACTACACTAGAAAGTGATGAAAGATAGAGTTGAAAAGAATCCTCATCGACGGTCGCTTGAAGGACAACTCACTCTGACGTCGCTTGGAAAATAGTGGTGAGAAGCTGAAGGAAGGAGAATGGCGGTGGAGGAAGGAGGACGGGGTAGGACGGCATCACGACAATGATCTTTTAGAAAGATGGTGAGAGGATGGCCCCGGGATGCTCCACGAAGGGGGATGAGAGGCAGGAAAAATCTTTGTTTTCTATTCTAGAGGAGCATCCTAAGCTTGAGACAAGCTCTCTCTAGAGCCTTGGAGGTGGTGAGGGAGAGAAAGGAAGAAATGAAGAAGAATGAGAGGGGTATGGGTCCCTTTATAGTGTAGGAAAGGAAGTATTTCGTGCATGGACAATTAGTGACATCCATAAACGTCGCTAAAGATCCACCGCAAGCGTCGCTGAAGATCCCTCTCACGCGTCAGTTCCCACACGCCTGTGTCGCATGCGCCTACTGCCGCTCATTGCTGCGTGCCTCCGTGCTGCTGTGTGCGCTCCCATAGGGGGCTTGAATAGTGCCATGTGGCACAATTGGGTTGTCTATCTTCTTTCCTTTGTAGGGGCTGCTACAGAAGTCGGATTGAGTTGATTTTTGCGTCATTGGGCTGTGATCATCAACTCGAATCCATCAGTGTGATCGGATTTGTTATTTGAAGCTCTAGATTGCATCACCTAGTCGTTTGGCCATTGATCTTCCTCGAACTGTGTATGGTGTTACGGGACTCCGATTAAGGTGATTTCGGAGGCGTTGGTCTTCAATCATTGTCCTAATCAAATATGTAAGGTCGGATCATCAATCTAAGGCCCTAAATTAAATCTCCCTCTCCATCCATAAAAGGACATAATTAACCTAAAATTTATACACACTATTCTAAATGCAGAATGGTACATGTTATGCAATATTTATAGTATGAAATGCATATTTAAGCCTAGGAACATGTATAAATAGGCATTTTATCCTAAATAAATGTATCTACATCACTATGCAAGTGGGAGACTTGATTATAGAAAGAGAATCATTAACAAATGATTTATATATAACCATGAGAGAACACAAATTTCTAGATAGAGAAGAATTACTTGACAAAATTCATGTTCTTAAGAAATCAAACTCCCTTAAAAAGGATGAAAATGGTTTACTAAGATTGGAGATTAGAGGATTAGAAGTTAAATTAGATATAATGAAAGTAGAGATAAATCACCTTAAAGAAAAATGAAATCAATTGCTTGAGGACTTAGCCAAATTTACTAAAGGAAAGGATAATTTGGACAAGCTCATTCCCATCAAAAACCTTCCTCTAGTAAATTTGGACTGGGCTATTATGAGACTAGCCAAAATGAGCTGAAAAAGGATCCTCCCCGAAAGAGGACCACTAACAAATCCGGAACTACTCTACAGTGGATACCAAAGAGACAACTTGAACTTTATTTTGTAAGTTTCAAGGGACACTACAATGTCAAGAATCGAATATATAGAATAAAGGAAGGACAACTCAAACTAGAACGACTTAAGGATTTCCAAAGTCACCAAAGAAGGTCTTTTGTAGGAACAAGGAGTTCTATAAGAAATACGACAAAGAGATCACATCAAGGAGGCTGATGGGTGACTGACTTCGAATGTTTGAAGCATATGATAGGAGACAAGCACCTATTTTGGACTTCCAACCTACAGATGGAGGAACGGTCACGTTTGGCAACAATCACAAGGGCCATATTATTGGCCTCGGTAAGATAAGTAATCCTTTATCCCCTATCTCAAATGTTTCTTTGGTTAAAGGATTAAAACATAACTTGCTCAGTGTTAGCCAAATTTGTGATAAGGGTTATAAGGTTGTTTTCACTTCCAAAATATATGAGATTATACATGCCTCAACCAATGAAACCCTTTTTAAGGGAACTAAGTTAAAGACATTTATATTGTAGAGTTTGATAAAAATGGTACTTATGAATGTCTTGTTGCTAAAAATGAAATAAATGTATTGCATAGAAGACTGGGACATGTTCATATGACGCTAGTCCAAAAATTAGCCAAATATGAACTAGTTCGAGGTCTTCCTAAAGAAAAATTTATAGAAATCTTACTTGTGATTCATGTAAATTAGGAAAGATCATGAAATCTAATTTCAAAAATAAAGAAGTTATATCCACATCTAGACCATTAGAATTACTTCATTTAGATTTGTTTGGACCAACAAAGTATGAGAGTCTTAGTGGATGCAAATATTGCCTTGTAATTATAGATAAATTTTCAAGGTTTTCATGGGTCTCCTTCTTGAGATCCAAAGATGGAGTGTTTTCGTATTTTCCATTTTTTGTAGGAAAGTTCAAACTGAAAAAGGTTACCATATCACTCGAATTCTTAGTGATCATGGGAGTGAGTTTGAAAATTCCTTATTTGATGATTTTTGCCAAGAGCATTGTATTGCTCATGAGTACTCTTTCCCCCAAACACCTTAATAAAATGGGGTAGTCGAGAGAAGGAATCTCACTCTTCAAGAGTGTGCTCGAATATTGCTCATGGACTCTAGGTTACCAAAGTACTTTTGGGTTAAGGCGGTTAACATGGCCATTACATGTTAAATCGCATTTTAATTCGATCCGGGTTGTAAAAAACTTGTTTTGAACTATATTATGGGAAAGTATCAAAGATTAGTTATTTTAAAGTTTTTGGATATCGTTGTTTTGTTTTGAATACTCACTCTTAAATTTGATGCCAAAGGTGAAGAAACTATTTTCATTGGTTATTCTTCACGTAATAAGGCATATTGAGTTTTTAACAAGACCACATTAGTTGTAGTGGAAGCCCTTCATGTTTCTTTCGATGAATGACCCAACTCTTCTTTTATTGAGTGAGTCAATAAGAAAGATGAGGATGATTCGTTATTGATGTGTCTAACATTCAAAACTCCAATATCCATAATCATCCAAAAGATAAGATATTCCAAAGGGATCATTCTGAAAGCCAAGTTATTGGAAGTATTTCTGATGTCGTTTGGTGTGGCTCGAATAGATTTTGTTAATATGGTGATATTATCGTTGAAGTAATTGTAGTGAGTTAACTTAAATCGAGTCTAACTAGCTTCTCAAAATTTTTAACTTAGCCTACTTAATTTTATCTTGGTCGCTTTTAGGCCTAGGGTCGATCTCAAGGAGGTAGGAATTTAAAGGTCAAGGAGTTTTTACGTCTTTTCTAAAATGTATCTCTTCCTTGCGTTTATCATGTTTTTGGTTTTTTTCTATTTTTAAGTTTTATTTTTTTTATTGATGATAATGTTGTCCTTGAGGTACACCCTCAAAATCAAGTCCTTGGCCTTGTGTAACGACCCGGTTCCCGAGTCCCTACGAGACACGAGAACCGGACCGACTCGACTAATCCCAAGACCCAGTCGTCCAACGAGGAAGTAACCAAAAGACAGTAAAATAAACCACATTCAGCATGAATATAACTAACAGTAAGAAAGTACAGCAGTAAGGAAAGAAACTACTACAGTAGGCACCACCACAACAGTAAAACAACATTTATCATATAACAAAACTGCAGGTAAAGAAGGTACAGCGGAAACAAAACTACTCACTAGAACAGAAACAAAAGAAGGTACAAAGCTGTGGCAACTCTACTGGACCCTACTCGACCCAGCGTCCTCTGCAGCCGCCGACCCTGGCTGCTCAACACCTGGTCCTGAAAAAGGTAACGAGTGTAACGCGTCAGCAAAACGCTGAGTAGAGTGGCAAACTAACTAAAGGCAACAGTAGAGTGTACAGTAGCTGTTATGTTCTATTACTTTCTTTTATTTACATCTTTCAATTTTTCTCACTATTTCATTTACTTCTCAGATCCTTTACTTGATCTCGGATGTCCTCGTGGGACGATCTTGATTGCAGTCTTTTCCAAAAGTAGAAGTAGCACGTGGTGCTCTCCTGGCCGGGAGAGTCCCCCGTGGTGATCCTACCCTCAGTCAACCACCCCAAGGTCACTGACAGACGTAACGGTGACTACGGCACGCGCGATAAACGCACAGGTAGCTAGCCCGTACTGGCACGCGGTCAGTCGTTTCCGTTAACGGGTGCGCCCAAAGCACAGCACGGAACCAGGGCAGAGCCCTCTCAGTAACAGGGGTCCAACCCCTCCACAGTAACCAAACCGGGGCCTTGCCCCTCCACAGTCCGCGCACCCTCGCCTGACTACCCTGGTTTGCCCTAGTGGGCCTAACAAGTCGGTGAAGGAGGCTAGCAGAACCCCGGGGCCCGTGGGGTAGCTAGTACTCTCCTAACACTACTAGCTCTCCTCGGTACTACGTACACGAGGGCCAACAAGTCGTTACAGAGCGGCCAAGCCTAACCCCGGGTCCCTGGGGCGGCTGGCCCCACTCTGCACTAAAACAGGTACAGGTACTTCCCTCGGTACTGCGTACCCAAGAGACAGTACAAACTACATCTCAGTTCCATTCCTTTTCTTTCCAGGAGTTCCACTCCTAATTCCCCGTAGGGTTCCAGCCCTTTAACTCAGAACATCATATGTTTCACTTTCCAGATTCACGTTCTCAATTTCCATGATCTCAAACATGTTTCTTTGTTCATAACAGGCAGCTGTTAATTAATTTCACAGGCAGCTTATATATTCCTTTCCATTTTTCCAAGACTGCAGTAATATACATTCCACTAGTTTTTCCATCCTAGGATTCATGCCATATCCTAGGATCTATCATACAATCTAGTTTTCCGGCCCTAGGATTCATGCAACACCTAGGAGCTATCATTCCATACATTTCTCATTCCTAGGATTCATGCAATGTCCTAGGTTCTAGTTATGATTCCATACTTTAACAGATTTTTTTTTAATACTTAAAACCACTCTACCAGGTACAACGGGAGTAATGGGGGCATGGTCGGGAATCCCGCGCGCCTCCGCGACTCTCAAGACGGCAACCGAACGAGGTCCTATCACAAGGATCAAACACAAGGAGTGTCTCAAAACAGTGTATAGCTACTGTAGGCAGGTAGAGGAATAAATTCTGAAACGAACGCAACTCGAATCACGGAAAACGGAGCCCAAACGGGCCCTAACGGGTCGAGAAAGACAATACTGTGCAAAATCAGACGTCTGGAACTCCTTCCAGACGTCTTAAACGGTGGATCAGAGAATTACCTGTTCGGCTTGGTTCCCCGGACGTCCAGAAGTCTGTGGGGACGTCTCTCCTAGATCCCAGACGTCCGATGGTCTCTCCGGACGTCTGGAAGTCACTCCCGCCGTCTGGTACAACTTCCAGACGTCTGATTCGCAAAGGATGACGAATCCGAACACCTGCGCACAGCCAACCCTCCTCCCTCAGTACGGTCAGTCGACAAAAAGAAGGAGAAAGCGGAACTCACCTTTCAGACGTCTGTATGATCTCACAGACGTCGACCTTGTCGTCTGGATATCAGTCCAGACGTCTGATTCTGGAGATTTTTCCAGAATCAGAACCTCGCTCCGCCTCCGCTCGCGACGCCGCCCGCGTCGCACCTCGCGCGTCCGCTGCTCCGCCCGCAGCAGGTCCCTCTCCGCGACGCTCTGCGCCCCCTGCGCCCTCCGCCGGCCGGCCAAGCCGCTCTCGGCGAGCTCGCCCTCACGGCAGAGCCCCGCCCTCGCACGCTGCAGCTCCTCCGCGCCTACTGCGGCCGCCGCTGCCGCTGCGCCCTCGCGTCCGCTCGCTCTCGCACACAGGCAGGAGAGAAGGAGGAAGATGGTGGAGACGGGAGGGGAGGCGCGCCCCCTCCCCCTTTTAACGCCGCGCGGAGAGGAGGGAGAGACGGTCGCAGTCGCCTGCAGCCGCAGAGAAGATGCGGGATCGCAGGTCTGCGCACACAGGCGCGCAGACGAATATCCCGTGCGAGCATAACTGTTCGCCAGACGTCTGTAAACTATCCCGGACGTCTGGTCAGACGTCTGGATGTGATCCCAGACGTCTTTACAGACGTCTGGGCCACCTCCCAGACGTCTTAAAATACGTCTGGGGCACGCGCTCGTTACACCTTGAGCCAAATGGTTCTTGGCTTGTAGCCAACTCGGGGTTCCCAAAAATCGATCTTGTTATTCATAAGACCAAGTACCTTTAAGACAAGAATTATCTTTTCTCTTTTACTCTTTTTTTTTGTCTTTTTAATAGCAAGAAATAAAAGATAAATGAAAACAAGGTAGGTTGCTATAAAAGAAAGAAATACTTAGCTTAGTATATGTATAGATATATAGTAGATACAATATATATAAATGTATATAGTTACATATTATATATAGGGGTGGAGGTGGAAGTGGAAATGGAATGTAGCGCAGTGTTAAGTTGGTCCACGTCTAGTAAGATGCAACTAACAAGACTGAGTGCCGCATGAAGTGTGGAGCGGATGTGTGGGAGTGTGTGTGGAAGCGCTTGCTTTGCGCGGATATCAGGAAATATCAGCAACTGGTGCAGATATTCCCACGATATGATGTGCAGTGGAGGGACGAGTGCATGGGAGTGTGGGTAGTGAAGTGTATATATGGATATGGGTAGGTGGATGCATATGCAAACATATATATATGTATATATATGTATGTATATATGTGAGTGGATATATATATATATATATCCACTCACATATATACATACATATATATACATATATATATGCGTGTATGTGTGAGTGTATAAGGGTGTGTGTACAAGTGGGTGTGTGTGTGCATGCTGGAGGAGGAGGGGAGTGCAGCAGATAAGCCGTCTACTACGCTGCCCCGTGGTCTGATGCGCGAGGATGCGCGAGCGCAGGAGGGAGAGCGCTCGCGGTGCACTTGGGAGGGCAGCGCTCTCTTCATGCATGGGCAGGTGCGGGTGAGCATAGCGCAGCACGCAGTGCTGCGGGAGAGCGCGGTGAGGCGCGGACGAGTGCAGGCAACCGACTGGCGCGGGTAGCGAGCGAGGAGAGAGAGCGTTGTGCCACCGACTAAGTGAGAAGCGAGTCGATGGCTACAGTGTCGCGCTGAGAGGCGTAAAGAGTAGCTATAGTGTCGCGTGGAGCGAGCGACCGGTAGCTGCTGGTTCTAGGTGCATGGGTGCACTGTGAAGCACCTGCGCGCGCGGAAAGAGGCTGCGCACGTCCTGCAGGCGCGTGCGGTGACCGACTGGGCTGTAGGCTAGCGTGAGGTGTTGCTGGAGCTTCTGAGCTTGCGAGCTTGAAGCTCTGGCTATGGTGAAGAAGACGACGGCAATGAAAACAAAAGGGGAATCCACCACACCCACGTGCTCACGAAAGAGCTGGGCGGTAGTGGAACTTACAGTGGTGGTGTGAGACCACTGTGGGTTTTCTCCTGCCCACGGTGTGCCTCTTCTCAGTGAGAAGAGGTACTGTGTATGGAGAGGGAGAGGGGAGGAGGTTGGCCCAGGGTGAACGGTGGATCTGAAGGTGTCTGCAGGTGTATGAAGGTGCATCCTCGCACAAGGGAGAGAGCAAGGCATTTTAAAGAGGAGAGGGCATGCCACAGCCATGCTGCTGGCAGCGCACCGCCTGCGATGCTGTTGGCAAGAGGTGAGGCGCGAAGAGGCGCGCATGCCCCATGCCCTGCAGCTGCGCGAGAGAGAAGAATTCAAAGTAAATAAAAAAATGAAAATGGTGAAATTGCATTGCCGCACTTAAGGAAGATGTTAACTAATAGCTGACCAATTATTCACACTCTCCTCCCCTTTCTATAAATGCATGCAGGCGTCTATTTACAAATGCAATTACAGCTACATAAGATGCAATGGCAATGCTAGGAAATAACACAAGATGACATATTTACTGGTGTATTTTTGGTATGCAAACATACCCCCATGCCTATCTTTTGTTAGTCCCTAGCATAACATTTTGTATTGTATTTAGAAATGATCTTAAGCTGAAGATTTTCTTTTGAGGTGACATGGGTGTGTTTATCTGTTGGATATTGTGAGAACCAATTGCAGAGAAGACTACCAGTACTTTAAGTCTTACATGACATAGACCATATCTCAACTAACCTAGACTCTTAATATTTAAACCTTAAGTACGATTTCCAGGACTTAGAAGGTTTTGCCGTACTCGAGAGCTTAAGAAATTCTGGTTTGTGCATAGTGAAGGATCAGGACTGACTAGATGAACATTAAGACTCAAGCCCAGGGTTTCACGAATTTTTTAAGTGCAGGTTGGACCTAGTTTTAGCTCATGTCTTCAGATTGACCCTTACAAAGATGATGGAAAACTCAACCCCCATTTTACTGCTTTTGTGGCTCAAGAAATATATGGTAAAAATAGGGTATTTGTGATGTGCCCTGAAAAACTTTTTGGGGAGAAGAATTTACAGGCATTTGAAAGATATACTGACTTATTTGCAAAGATTTTCTCTCTCTCTCTCTTTTCGAAACAAGTGTCAGTATATCTCTTACAACTTTATTTAAGGGAGCACACATTTTTGGTGGGAGAGTACCTTTTTGGTGAAAAGAGTTCCTCCTAGACACATGACTAAAGTCTAGGATAAAAAGTTTACCTACGCGCACAGGTAAGGACTCCACCTTCCCTAATGAACACTAGGGTTGGATCTTATGTTCACCTGGTCTTTCTTGATATGTGTAGTGTAAACCAAGATTACGTAGGCTCTCAAGTAGAAGCAAACCAATGAATCCTATACTGGTGACTCAGGTACAAGAATATGTCCTTAGTTAGGAGAGATTCTAATCTATCTTATCAATGCTCAAGTGAATTAAGCCAAGCCTGAGCGAATCAAACTTCTGTGGCCTGGAAAGTCTTCAAAACAGCTGTTGAATATCCATAAGCACTTATTGTATTTTTGTTTTAGCCTTCAGATCATTGCTAAATACCTTTTTTTTTTTTAAATAGGCTATGTACATATTTATAGATGGATATGTATAATGGAAGCTGCATGATGCCATATAATACCCAGATCCTATTGATGCCTATCCACACCCCCATGCCAAATGATGCTATGTCCTCATATGCATGCAGGGTAAAGCAAGGTCCAAGGATTAGGGAACGAGAGCTGACGTGCAAGGTATATAGCAGGGTGGTAGGGTGGGTGGATGGTGGGTGGTGAAGTGAAAGGTGAAGAAGTGCGAAGTGAAGTGACATGGAATTGTACAAGTGATAGTGGAGGAGTGTTGCTGGGGTGCCTCCCAACGAGCGCTAAATTTAACGTCCCCAGCTGGACTCAAAGTAAGGCACGAAGTTAGTTACCCTTCAGCAAGGCAACAGTTTCACCAACGGGGGCAGGTTCATGAGTAAGGGTTTTAATCGCTGCCCATTGACCGTAAATTTATGCCCAGATTTGGGATCTTCAATTTCAACAGCCCCGTTGGGAAATGGTCTCGAGACCAAGTAGGGACCAGTCCATTTGGACTTCAATTTCCCCGGAAAGAATTTGAGCCAGGCATTGTAAAGGCAAACTTGTTGAGATGGCTTAAATTCATTCCGTCGAATTCGGCTGTCGTGAAAGGCCTTAGTGCGTTGTTTGAAAGTTAAGGCAGAATCATAGGCTTCACGACGGAGCTCTTCCAGCTCCTGGAGTTGGAGTTTCCTTTCTCGACCACACAGGTCTAGGTCGAGGTTACATTGGCGAACCGCCCAATAAGCGCGGTGCTTCAGCTCCACGGGCAAATGACAAGGCTTCCCGTAAACAATTCTATAATGAGACATACCAAGGGGAGCCTTGAAGGCGGTCCAATACGCCCAGAGTGCATCAATCAACTTATCGGACCAATCCTTACGGTTAGGTCGAACCGTTTTCTGGAGAATTTGCTTGATTTGCCGGTTCGACACCTCAGCCTGGTCGTTCGTCTAAGGATGATACGGAGATGCGATAAGATGGTGAACTCCATATTTCCTCAGAAGTGCCCGAAAAGAAGCATGGGTAAAATGACTTCCTCCATCGGAGATAATGGCTCGAGGGATCCCAAAGCGTGCAAAAATGTGATCTTTGATAAATCGAGTAGATATGACATGGTCAGCATGGCGCGTGGGAATAGCCTCGATCCATTTTGAAACATAATCAACAGCAACGAGGATGTACTCAAAGCCGTTTGAAGGAGGGAAGGGACCCATGAAATCGATTCCCCAAATGCCAAAGATTTCGGCAGCTAGGATGGGTTGCAAGGGTATCATGTCACGACATGATATTGACCCTAACGACTGGCACCTAGTGTAATGTTTAGCATAATTGTATGCATCCTGGTGAAGGGAGGGACAAAAGAAACCGCACTGCAACACTTTGGCTGCAGTTTTCCTCCCAGAGAAATGGCCTCCGCAGGCCTGATCGTGACAGAAGGATAGCACACTAGGGAATTCGCTGTCAGGAATACAGCGACGGATGATCTGGTCGGCATCTATTCGAAAAAGTAGTGGATTATCCCAGAAATAGTACTTTGCTTTTGCGATGAGACGCTCGCACTGGTTTTTAGGTCAACCACGTGGAAGGGAACCAGAAGCAAGATAATTGAGAATGTCGACATACCAAGGTCCACTTGCCACATTAATTGCCAATAGGTGCTCATCGGGAAAAACCTCATTAATCGGCAGGGTAAGTTCAATATGGTCAGGGTCCAGTCTCAAGAGATGATCAGCAACAACATTCTGGGTTCCGGCCTTATCGCGGATCTTAAGGTCAAATTCTTGGAGCAGAAGGATCCAACGAATCAGTCTAGGCTTGGCATCCTTCTTGTGCATGAGATGGCGAATGGCCGCGTGGTCAGTGAATATAATAACATGTGAGCCCAGAAGGTAAGAGCGGAATTTCTCCAACCCAAAGACGATCTCCAGTAGTTCTTTCTCAGTGGTTGTATAATTACGCTGGGCCTCGTCCAACGTCTTACTGGCATAGTACACCACAAAGGGGTGTCTATCACGTCTTTGTCCCAGGATGGCTTTGACTGCAAGGTCGGAAGCGTCACACATGAGTTCAAAGTTGAGGGACCAATCAGGTGGCTGGAGAACAGGGGCCTTGGTGACACCATCACGTAGTTGCGTGAATGCTCGTATACAATCGGGGCCCATATCAAAGGGTACGACGGTCGATCGGAGATGAATTAAAGGACTAGAAATCTTGAAGAATTCTTTGACGAATCTCCTATAGAAACCGACGTGTCCTAAGAAGGAGCGGATTTGCTTGATAGAGCCAGGTACAGGTAAATCAGCAATCACATCAAGCTTAGCTCTGTCAACCTTAATACCCCTATCGGAGATGATATGCTCGAGAACAATTCCCTCGTGTATCATAAAATGATTTTTTTCCCAAGAAAGCACGAGGTTCACATCAATACATCTCTAAAGGATACAGGTCAGGTTAGCAAGACAATCATCAAATGAAGGTCCGAAGATCGAAAAATCATCCCTGAAGACCTCAAGAAAGTCACCCACCATATCATGGAATATCGCCAGCATATATCTTTGAAAAGTTGCTGGTGCATTACAAAGTCCAAAAGGCATCCTTCTAAATGCGAAGGTGCCGAAGGGGCAAGTAAATGTGGTTTTCTCTTGGTCCCGGGGGTCAATTGCCACCTGGTTATATCCAAAGAATCCATCTAGGAAACAGAAAATTTTATTTCCCGCTAACCGCTCTAGGATTTGGTTAATAAAAGGTAGCGGAAAGTGATCTTTCTTAGTTGCAGCATTCAGTTTCCTATAGTCTACACACACTCTCCAAGATGTAGGAGTGCATGTAGGGATGGATTCGCCCCTGTCATTGACACGGATGGTGAGTCCCGTCTTTTTGGGCACGACATGAATCGGGCTCACCCAGGGGCTATCGCTGATCGAGTAGGTTATACTCGCATCAAGCCACTTAATGATTTCTTTTTTAACGACCTCCCGCATGTTAGGGTTGAGACGTCGCTGCATCTCGCGGGAAGGTCGAGCCTCCTCCTCCGTATATATACAGTGAGTGCAGTAGGAGGGGCTAATGCCAGTTAAGTCAGATAAGGACCATTCGATGGCTGCCTTGTGTTCCATAAGGACCTTTGTTAGTTTGCACTCTTGCTCCCTGGTCAATTTTGAACTAATGATTACGGGGAGCGTTTCATTTGGTCCCAAGAAAACATACTTAAGCGTGTCAAGTAGCTCTTTCAGCTCGGGAGTGGATGGTGAAAGCTCTGGCATTTCTTGGGATGAGAGTGTCCTAAGCGGATCAGAAGAAAGGCAGGAGGAAGAAGTTGGCCCTCAGATTGGCCAAAAAGAGGGGCATCTTGGATTGATGGATCAAAAAATGGATAGCCCCAGTGATCAGTATATGGGCTCAAGGTCCCAGTGTGGAGTCACATTTCCACCTGATTTGGCAAGAAAGAAAGGGCAATCTGATCTTTAAGAGGGTGGATCGGCGGTGAGTAGCCCAAATATGAATCAGACCACGAGGTATGGGAAGTGGAGAAAACCTCGTCAGAAGTCTGGTCAGGAGAAGGTACGGGTAAGGGGAGGGATGGGGGAACGTCACAATATGTGTCAGTTAGGCGATGGTCTGTGTTCAAGTGCAATCCACAGCAGTCAGAATAGGTCCCTATAAGTCCGATACATGCGTTGACGGCCATGTCCTCGTCAAACGTGTCATCCTCAATGCAATCGCAATCAAAATTCTTGGCTGCCTTGAAGATGTTTAGAGCCAACGGCAATCTCAATGCAGCCTGACTCACATTCGATATGGGCATGGGCTGTGGCTAAGAAAAATCTACCAAGGATGATCGGACAATCAGAAAGTGAGCAGGAACCTCCATATCCAAAATAAGAAAGTCAACAGGAAAACAGAGACTGTTGACCCTAACCACCACGTCTTCCACCACACCCTTCGGTATTTTGATAGAATAATCTGCCAACTTCAATGTGACAGGGGTGGGTTTCAGATTTCCTAGGGCAAATTTCTCGAGCATGATGGTTGGTATAAGATTGATGGAAGATCTTAGATCAAGCAGAGCATGGTTAAAATTACAGCCTTGGATGTTACAAGAAATAAGCGGTGTGCTCGAATCTTTCTGCTTCGGTGGTAGATTTGACAGTATAGCACAACTCGCATGAGGCGAGAGGACCACCGGATTCTTTGTTTTCTTTGACCATCGCCTAGGTGTAGTGTAGTCTTTGAAAAATCGGGCGACAGTTGGTATATGGTCGATAACCTCGAACAAGGGTACCTTGATTTCAACATCCCTGAATAAATTACACAGGTTATCAAAGGCCTGCGTATCCTTTTTCTTGCCTTTTGGCTCCCTCAATAGAGCCTCAGGGAATGGGACTGATTCTGGCACTAGTTTGGGTGTATCGTTCTCATGAGAATGCGGTGCGCATCCCAAATGAGAGGGCAATGAAAAAGATGGGACAGGATCAGGTCGAGGTGGATCAGCGGTTTACTTACAGCTCCTCGTAGTAATCGCATTGGACATCACGGGTCCAGTGGGATCATAAGGCGGAGGAGGGTTCGCAATAGGGACATAAGGGTGATGTGTTCCTGTAGGATTAGCCTGAAATCCCGGTGGAATGCTCGGAGTTTGCAGAATCTGATGAACCTGCCTCTGAGAAGGGCGGACCTGTGGTTGAGGACCACAGGATACAAAATTTTGCGGGTTAGGAACAGGTTGGCCTGGGAGAGTGCCCTGAGATTGAGTCGACATGCGTAGCTGACTGATCTCAGCATTCTACTACGCCAATTGGTGCTGAAGAGAGGTCATGTTCTCTTCATGGCGCTTAGACATTTCTGTCACCATTCGCATCAGTTTATTAAGAGGACTTGATGCATGTTCTGTCTGAGGAATGCAAGGACCCGATGGCGGATTTGCCACAGGATTAGACTGGGCCCTTGGGATGATGGGTGCGGACGGTCACATTGGTCCACCCGCGGGGTTTTGGCGCTGCGAGTTACTGGACCATGCGAAGTTAGGATGATTTCACCACCCTGGGTTATAAATAGCAGAGAACGGGTTGTCCCCCATGGCACAAGCGTCTTCCAAGCCAGAAGACGAGTCCGCATGTATATATGCATCCGAGCACACGAAGACTTGGTCCTTCGTGTCGAAATATTGGTTTGCAGAAGCAAGGTCCACATGACTTACCGAATCGCTCGGCGCGATACTCGGTAAGGACGGTCTCACGGGGTTTTTGGGAATAAGCCTGGCATTGGAAGGATTAGGGTTGTGGCGAAGTGATGAGGTAGAGGTGTTTGCCATAGAGCGGGCGGGGTTGGCCAGAAGCTCATCCAACTTCTTGTGTACGACGGAGACTTCATCCAATTTTTGTGCAATAAGGTTAAGATTTGTGGATGAATGGGAGGGTCCCGTGTCAACTTCGTGAACATTGCAGGGAAGGCTGGTATGATTAAAGGAGGCAATGAAGGCATTGTTCATTGAATTTTCACTCATGTTTTCAAATAATTCAAATGCTCCATTCTCATCTTTATTCATAAAATTCCCTCCGCAGGAAGCATCTGCAATCTGTTTCAAAGTTTCATTTAGCCCACAATAGAAGATGTGGGCTATATGCCACTTAAGCAGACCATGGCGCGGACATTTCTGGAGGAGGTCATTATACCTTTCCCAAGCCTCATAAAATTGCTCGCTGTTTTGTTGAGTGAAAGAAATTATAGCCCAAGAATGGATGGTTCTCCCAAGGGTGCGCAACCATTGTGACGCTTTATCCCGCAACGAAAATGGGAAAATTTTCATGAGGACAATTGATAATCCGATGTTCCTTGGTTTAACAGTTTCAGTTAATCGGGTTAAGTCTTCCAAATGGAGAAAGTGATCTTCACTTGCAAGATCATGGAAGTGAAAGTTAATCAGGCCAATGACATTAGGTTTTAGTTCAAAATCGTCCCCGCCCATGGGGACCCGAATTTGCCCTATAGTCTCTGTAGCAGTGGGATTTTGATAAGAGCTAAGAGACCTAGGCTCCTCCTGTTCGGGAGGGTTCTGCATTTCCTCCAAGGTTTCCCTAATGGCTTCAATCTGTTCATTATACATTTCCATTTGGGCTTGGAGGCGGGTTATGGGGTCTACTGCTCCACCACCACCTGGTGGGATTTGAGGGGGGCGGTTTCCTCCCTTGAGATTTGGGGGTGGGCGTGCAGCCATGTTTGTGGAGAAGGAGGACGATTCAGTTTCTATTCTTTTATAATTATCGGACAATTCAAACAATTCAGGATTTTGTGACCTCCTCCCAAACATGCACTACCGCAGGAAGAATTGGAGAGATAAGAAGGGAAAAGGGGATGAGAGAAACAATGCCGTATGGATACACTTGATGACAAATTAAAGCAATCAATTTTCTAACCTCTACAATGTGCCCTTAGACCTAAAGATCTAAGTTACCTACTATCACAACCTATGGAACCAAATGAGAGCACGACGGAACCACCAGGCTAGATTGAAAGGCCGTTTGCCCCAGTCTTAGACACCTGATAGCACGCGGGAACCCACACCAGCACGTAGGCACTACACGTAGGTAGTTAGACCTCCAATCCTTAATAGGGGTCAAGTTGCTACCAGTTTTAATTTAGAGGCTTAGGATCAAGTGCTTCAGGAATGTGAAGGGCATTGTATATGGGTAATGCCCAAGTGCGTTGATTTTAAGAGTATGTAAATCAAGCATGCAACGGGGAAATCTCCCCGAATTGGAGTTTTAGATGGTGAATGGCTTTTAGAATTTCAGCCTTAAGTAGTATGGATTTTAGGATTCCACTGAGTTACCAATTCAACCAATCTCCGATTTTTGAAAAAACACAAGTTCTTTTATGCCCAACAAACCCTTCTTCAATGTGAATTAGTTAATGCATGCTAAAAATGCAATGGGCCTCCCTAAATGAAAATTTTTGTGTGGATGCACGAGTCTATTTTAGGTTAATGTGAAAGGGTGACAAAGCACTTCAATTCAAGTGCTCCCAATCACCAAACTGATGTTCCACACAAGGCTCAACCACAAGATAAGGTAAAGAAAATTAAAATGTTGGGGTTGAAATACTCGAGATCAAATCTAAGGCAATTGAAAAGTTGTGATGGGGTTGGAATCAACTCAATTCCAAGTCTTCCCACAAAAAATGTGATCCTACCCCAACTCAAAAGGATGCCCGGGCGCATGAGGGAGAGTGCACGCGGGCGAGTACAGGTGAGCACAGCGTAGCGTAGCGCACAGTGCTACCGGCGGGCACGGACGGGTGAGGGCGACCAGCTGGCGCAGGTAGTGGGCGAGGAGAGAGAGCACTGTGCCACCGGCTAAGTGAGAAGCGAGCCGGTGGCTACAGTGTCGCGCTGAGAGGCATGAACAGTAGCTGTAGTGTCGTGCGAAGCGAGTGACCGGTAGAGGCTGGTTCTGCGTGCGCAGCGGCGCTGTGAGGCGCTTGTGCACGCGAAAAGAGGCTGCGCACGTCTTGCAGGTGCGCGTGCGGTGATCAGCTGGCCTGTAGGCTGGCGTGAGGTGTTGCTGGAGCTTCTGAGCTTGCGAGCTTGAAGCTCTAGCTATGGTGAAGAAGACGACGGCAGTGAAAACAAAAGGGGAATCACCACGCCCACTTGCTCACGAAAGAGCTGGGCGATAATGGAACTTACAGTGGTGGTGTGAGACCACTGTGGGTTTTCTCCTGCCAACGGTGTGCCTCTTCTCAGTGAGAAGAGGTACTGTGTATGGAGAGGGAGAGGGGAGGAGGTTGGCCCAGGGTGAACGGTGGATCTGAAGGTGTCTGTAGGTGTATGAATGTGCATCCTCGCATAAGGGAGAGAGTAAGGTATTTTAAAGAGGAGAGGGCATGCCACAACCATGTTGCTGGCAGCGCACCTCCTGCCATGCTGTTGGTAGGAGGTGAGGCGCAAAGAGGCACACATGCCCCATGCCCTGCAGCCACGCGAGAGAGAAGAATTCAAAGTAAATATAAAAAATGAAAATGGTGAAATTGCATTGCTGCACTTGAGGAAGATGTTAATTAATAGATGGCCAATTATTCACACTCTCCTCCCCTCTCTATAAATGCATGCAAGCGTCTATTTACAAATGCAATTACAGCTACATAAGATGCAATGGCAGTGCTAGGAAATAACACAAGATGACATATTTACTGGTGTATTTTTGGTGTGCAAACATCGTTGAAACCCGATCTCAATTTAATTATTCTTTCGGTCTTTCTGCCTTTGTATCGCAAGTTGAACCGAAAGTGTTGAAGAAGCATGTTCCGATGAACCTTAGATGATGGCTATGCACGAGGAACTCAACCAATTTCAAAGGAATAATGTTTGGGATCTAGTACCTAAGCCCGAAGGACAAATGCTAATAGGAACTAAATGAGTATTCTGGAATAAGTTGGACGAATCTGGTGTGGTTATTCGATCACGGCGAGATTGGTAGCATAAGGTTATTGTTTGGGCGAAATCGTTGTTGTTTAGAAAATGCGTTGTAGTAAGTTGACAAAATCACACAGAACATTTAAATTTATAAAGCTCGAAGTCAATTTGGAGTCCGAGGTCATTCGCAAGGAACAATGATGGTAATTTAATTAACTAATCACAATTTACTCTAGAAATATATGCAAATATGATCAAAACTTTGCTCAAAATAAATCAGAGTAATATATCAATGAAACCAAGTATGAGAGTGCAAAAATATTGGGTTAAAATGGTGATTTAAATCACTAAATTAACCCCTAAGTTTAAGCTCATAATTAATTCAAATAAATGAACAGTATTCTCAACCACTTATCACAGTCAGAACCACTCAAATGCCAGGTCAGATGACAGTAGAAGGCCTTAGATGCCTTAACCAACAGTAGCTCAGAAGGCACAAGGGCCTTGTTTTAAGCCTCACAGAAGAGGCACAGCAACAACACCCAATAGAGGCACACGGGCCTCTCATAAAGCCCGCAGAGGCTAAGTGTTGAGAGAGGGAGAGAGCATGAATCCCAAGGCAGAGCAAAACTCGCCCCCTCTCTCTTTGACTCTCTTTCTCTTTCTTCAGCTCACACCCGAGTGAACAGTATCGGGTTATCGGGTAAACAGTCAAGGTCCAGACCTGCCGATGTGCAGGTGGGCGAAGAGTGCATGAGCTCATGCGTGTGAGGGACCCAACCCCTCATGATCGTGGGTGAACAGCTAAAGGCACTTTTTCCTTTTATGCGTGGTCTTGAGCACTTCAGTCCATGATGTGGGACTATTGTCCCGCTCTTCTCCTTGCACAAGCTGCAGCCGATGTTGCCTCTAATTAAGGTCATTGAAGACCCTGGCAGCCGCAAGTGACAGCCTGGGAATGAACCTGGAGGTGTTCCGCAGTGCCTGGGAGTTGTAGAGATGAAGAACACGGTTGGGAGATGGCAGATGGAGCTGGAGGAGTTTGCTGTGACGGAGCTCCGACGAATACCTGAAACACAAAGTATGGCCTTTCGGCCTCATCAAAGAAGCTCAGAAGCTTCACCTGGAAGAGGTGAACGTGCTGGTGGGTGTGGCATGCGATGAGGAGGCGTGTGCGTGCGTGGCGAAGGCAGAGAAGGTGTGTGAAGGTGAAGGTGTTCGATAGAGATTTTGGGAGTGTGGAACCCTCAATTTCTTGACGAGTTTTGGTGAGGGTGGTGAGGCGGAGGTTTTGGGAGTGTGGTGGAGCGGTTGGTGGTCTGTGGTGGGTGTGCGTGCTTGTCGGAGTGCAGCCGAAGCTGGGGAAGGCGACGGTGGGCGGGGCATATGTGTGTGCGAACCTGAAGTCTAAGGGCGTGAATGGAGTCAGGGGAAGGAGAGGAGTCAAAGGGGGGTAATTGCAGATGAAGAGAGGGCAGAGGCGACGTCGACTATGATTGACCAGCGTCAGAGACAAAGATGCTCCAGAGATGAGGATGACAACAAGGGGCCGGAGAGCTCCTCGCAGGTATGGCGAGGCACGGAATGAAGAGAGGAAGCTTTTCCTGCTGCCTATTGTACGTGGCAGTGGGCAAGGAAGTTGAAGGAAGGGGGTCGCTGGAGACAAGTTCGAAGCTGGCCGAAGGTAGAGGAAGAAGGTGTTCTCTGGGCCAAAAACTCGCTTAGGAGTAAGGCCTTGCGAGGGGGCTCCTTTTAAAGGTCCAAGGACGACTTCGAAGCTTGGGAAGCTCGAGAAGCTCAAAATTTTAGGGAAGAAGATTCCTGAATTCATGGAGTTCGCATGACCTCTACGATCCAAATCAAGGTCTAGGATGTGGTTCAACTGATTGGGAAAGTCCTCAAGATCAATCCCTCCAATTTTGGAGGGATTTGGTCGAGAAATTAGGGAGAAATCCTACATCGAAGGTCGCAAGCTTTGGGCTCACACTGTTAATGGCGACAGGGACTGTTTTGAAGAGAATGACAAGTAGTTAGGGGGCTAAATGCAAATATTTAGAAACCTACGGGCCTAAATGTAAGAAATATAGTTTTAAAGGGCTGAATTACAAACCAGGTCAAGATGGGTTCTGATTGGGTCCAACTTTTGGTACAAACCTAATTTGGACCCAATGAATCTAATGGTGAAATTGGATTACAGTTTTGATCAAGTTTGACTAGGCAATTTGCATAAAAACCTAAATTAGGGCAAACTTCTTTCTAAGACTTTGTTAAAGGTCAAAATAGGTTCAGATGGTCAAACAAAGGGTACCAAACCTTTGAGAATATTTTTATATGAATTTTAGGAGGTTTGAATGAATTTTATCCTGACTAGAACCTCTTTAATTCAAGCAGGTTTGAAATTAGGGTTTTGTGTTATGATTTGGTTTTCAAAATGTGTGAAACCTTATTTCTGTCTGTATGGACCCACTTATTGGACTTTAATGTTCATTTGATCTTCAATTTACCCCTGACAAACCCCATGGTTATTCTGTGTTTATGATATGTTGTTAAACTTGCAGAATTAACCCTAATTCCCTGTTTTCTTCTCAAAAAGAATATTATGGAATTATAACCCTCAGATGATTATGTGCGAGCATTTATCCATCAAACATGACTAAAAGTGGCTAGTTAGGGCCTATGATGATGTTCCCATCAGTTATAACCAATAAGAAGGGATTGACTTCGTTGAGACCTACGCCCTTGTAGCTTGACTCGAATCAATTCGCATGCTTATAACTTATGCTGCCTTCCTCAGCTTCAAGCTCTTTCAAATGGATGCTAAGAGTGCCTTTCTTATAGGTTCATTAAGGATGAAGTTTTTGTAAAACAACCTCCCAATTTTGAGTCTCGTGATAAACCTAACTTTGTCTACAAATTAAACAAGGCATTAATGGTATGAGAGACTCAAAGACTAGTTATTAAGTGCAAACTTTTCTGTAGGAGAAGTTGATTCTACATTATTCATGAAAAGAAAAGGAAAAGACATTTTATTAGTTCAAGTATATATAGATGGTATCATAGTTGGTACCATTAATGAATCTCTGTGTAGAGAATTTCCTAAGATTATGCAGGAAGAATTTGAAATGAGCTTGATGGGTGAACGCAAGTTCTTGGGTTTGCAAATCACTCAACTTGAATTTGACACCTTTGTGTGTCAAAGTACACAAAGCAGATGCTCAAAAGATTTGAAATGGAGAAAAGCAAAGGTAAAAACACTCCTATGAGTGTTACAACCTCACTTGATATGGATGAATCAGGTATGGCTACTAATAAAAAATTATACTGTAGTATGATTGGTTCATTACTTTATTTAATTTCCAGTGGGCTAGATGTCTTGTTTAGTACTTGCTTATGTGCTAGGTTTCAATCAAACCCTAAGCAATTACACCTAGATCAGTTAAAAGAATATTTAGATACTTAGTTGACACATCTAATTATGGCCTATTTTACCCTAGGAGTAGCAACTTTAGCTTAGTCACATATAGTGATGCAGATTACGTAGGTAGCCGCACCGATAGAAAGAGTACTAGTGGAATGTGTGAATTCTTGGGCGAATCACTATTCTCTTGGTTTTCAAAGAAACAACTAATGTAGCCCTATCAACCACGGAGGCTGAGAATATAGTCGCTGAGGTTGCCTGCGAATCTTAATGGATGCTAGAAGGGAGGGATGAATAGTATCGCTTTTTATAAACTTAAATATAGTAGTAGCTAAGACAATTCAAACCACAAAAATTTAGGCACAGAAGATACTTGGATTTATAGTGGAAATCCTTCCTAAGTAAAAGCCACTACCTAAGCCTCTCAGCTTAGGATTTTTCAGACTAGTCGAGACTAGTCAATCCACTAATGCACCCCTTAAAATGAGGGTGGCACAACCTCTTACAATAGTCCCTTCTCTTTACAACTTGAAGAGAAGTACAACAACGGATCTCTCCCAACAACTTGGGATCCGTAATCAAAGCAATAAGTAATATAAAAATAATATAATCCTATGGAACCTCAATGAAAGTCAAACCAAATTTTAGCGGAGATTCGAAACGATGTGCTTTGAAAGGAGTGACAGCAGAAGCACAAAAGCACTTAGAGGGAAAGCACGGGAGCTCTTTTTTTCTAGATGGATTTCTTATTTTTGAGTGTGTTGAAAAATGTTGCGTACGACCTCTATTCATACTAGCAAATCGACCAAAAAAGGAAATCAAATTGGTCGATCAAAATGATTTTGGTCGGTCAAACTAGTTATTTGATTGATCAATGATTGGTCGATTAATTAACCTAAATGATCGATCAATAGTGTATTTATCAACTTCCTAAAATGGGATGTTTTGATCGATTAACTAAGTTGGTTGATCGATAAATCCATCTAGTTGATCAATTTTATTATTTGGTCGATCAATAACCTAAAAAACTTATTTTTATGTGAAGTGCGAAAAATCGTTTGAAATTTATTTTGAGGTTCCTTACAAGATAACGTAGGCTAAATAAAAATAAAAAGACACTGAGACGAAGTTAGTAATCTTCTATCTTTAATCCGTAAGAGAGTCCTGAAAGATTAGTCATGCAGATAGCATAATTTTGATGTATTAAAACAGAGGTACTTACAGCGGCCACCTTAGCATGTTCTAAGTCTTATGGATGAAAAATACTCTAAAGGATTTTGATTTCATATTTAGTAAAATAAAAATATTATATGATAACACTAGTGCCATCAGCTTCTTAAAGAATCATGTACATCACTCCCGTACAAAATATATTGATGTTCGACATCATTTTTTTAGAGACAATGTATTTAAGGGAGAAATCAAGGTTAAATTTATTTGTACTGAATTGCAGATATTTTTACTAAACTCCTGAATTATAATCAATTTAACTTTATACGTAGAAAGTTAGGCGTATGTAAGCTAACTGATATTTGAAGAATTTAGTGATTTAGTTAAATTTTGTTTGTAATAAACATTGACTTTGTCAAGTCAAGGCTCCTTCAAACAAGTTTAAACATTAAAAAGCACATTCTATGCAAAATCATACGTTTGACACATCGTTCAAATGTCTTAAAAGTTAAACTTAGACGTTTGATGCTTTTAGATAGATGTCTAATCGATTAAATGAGTTGAAAATAAAAAATAATCGAAAAATTATTTTGCAAATGTCCAATACCATGTCTAGATGTCTGCACCTATTGTCTGATAGACTTTATCAGACGACTAATTTGCATCAAGGTCTGAACTCAAAGCTCTCTGGTTTCAGAAATCGGACGTTGGATTCTTGACTCAGACGTCTGCTCCATCATCTAACTCCAAAATCAGACGACAACCTGGAGATTTGGGTTAGGTCTAGGAGTCTTTGGATTCAGAAATCAGACGTCCAACTTCAAGATTAGACATTTGATCTGTCGTCTGATTGAAAAAATTGGACGACAACCTGGAGATTGAGCATATTCCAGGAGAGTCTGGTTTTAAAGATCGAACGTCTAAACTTGAATTAGACGTCTGGTCAATCGTCTGATAAAAAATTCAAACATCAACCTAGAAAGGGTTAAAATCTCTAATTTGAAATCCCAATATCTGAGACCAACCTCAGACATTTGATTATGGCGATATGTGTTTTTGCACTCCTATTTTGAGGACGATTTTCATTGAAAATATTACCAACTTTGGGGGGATTTTTTGCCACACCTCTTGGGTTATAAAACTCTCTCCTTTCCTTCCTAAACCCCTTACGACACCAAAGCCCTAAATCCCCCAAAATCCTAGACAACGACTCTGACTCCTAGCTCCATTTGCTCTTGCACCGCTAGTCTGCATAGCCTCTCCAATGACCGATGGCTGGTGTCGCCCACCTGCTAGCGTCGCCCCCTCCTCCTTACGTTAGGGGGAGCTTCTCCCTTGGTATACTCCCTTTCCCCCTTCTATTCCATTGTTTGTGGAGTTGTTAATCTCATTTTGAACACAACCCTTGATGGGTTCTTGTTTTGTTTTCCTTAAATACTCATGATACTTGTGTGGATCTTGATCTAAGGCCCTATTTGCCTAGATCTCCCTCTACGGCTCAAGTGTGCCCTAACTTGATTTGCCTTAATCGATGGTTTGCAATGCCTAAGTGTGAAAACCAAGCCATACATTGTGCCTCTTTATCTTATGAGGTATGGCTAATGGCAAGTGTATTGCCCTCTAAGGTAGATATATTTCATGCAACTTATATTGTATGCATTGCCCTTTGTTTTGTAGGTATCCTACATCCAAACCTAGATTCACCTAAATTCCTAACCCACCCACCCTCCCAAAATGCCTCCTCATAGGAAGCAAGCCAAGGACTCTTCCTCTTCCCAATCTCAATCCACCTACATAGTAGACCAGTTATGTACTGACACCACTAGACTGCAGTTTCGTCGTTTTGCCAAAACTAAGGTTAAATCCCTTAGGTTCATAGTGTGGAATGACTTCACCCACTTAAACCTCTGCAAACACCTCAAAACACTTCACCTATTTAATTACTTCAGTCGTCAGTTCCACTCAGGTGTTGGAACTATCGGGGTGTTCCCAAACCTAGTCTGCCTCTTTTATGCCAATATTGTCGAGGACTATGACTTAAGCTTCATACCATTCTTCTTGGCAGACGTATCACCATCACCTATGGTTGCATATCAGATATTTTAGCCATTCCCAATTCTGGAAATAATTTTGATGATATTTTGTGAGAATGACTCCGAGGTTATAAACCAAGAGTTGGTTCTCCCAGATAAATACGAATCAAACCTTGGTACCCTCCCTTGCAAAACCTCATACCTCTCCCTTGTCTTCTTTCCCACATCTTTGGATGGGATCTTCTAAACAAATCTAGTTGATTTGATTACATCTTGCGCAAACACAAGGTGCTTCTCTTTACAATTGTTCGTCACATACCCTTTACCTACTGCTGCCACATTGTTCGGGTCATGAATGAGGACCACGTGACTTTTCTACCTTTTGGGTCTATCCTTTCCAAAATTATTGCAAGCCATAGGATACCCATCGATGATCAATCCATTGATAAAAAGGTAGAACCCTACAATAAGGCCACCGCTGCAAAAATGCGCATCCTTTCGAAGCACATCAATCTCGATGCTGGGGATGATGATGATGATGATGATGAGCTCTTGCCACAACTCGACCTCTATGCATAACGACTGCTACAGATAGAAGCCTCGCGCACCAGCTTTGACGAGATGTGGGACCCTGCCACCGACTCCATCATCGATGGCATCTCCCTCCTGATGTGGCGCACCAGCGACATATATTCCTATCTGGGCGGCATGAGCGCAAACATGAATGAGCTGCACGTTGATGTCCGAAATTTGCAGATGGGTTAGGGTCCTGCACGCCGCCACCAGTGCTAGGATCATTCAGAGTAGCACGTCTTCATGGCCCTCCTCTGACTCTTAGTTGTATTTGGTTTTGGTTGTTCTTTTTCTTCTTTCTTTTTATGTTTCTTTTGTTGGCCTGTACTAAGGGGTTTTGGCCCCGTAATTACGTTTTAGATGGGAACATTGATAGAATATGACTAGGGCACGCACATTTTCTTTAGATGCTCTACTTTTCATTATGTTCCTTAACTCTTGTGGAACTCATATTATTTATGAAATCTTGCCATGTTTTTACTCATATCTGTGCTAAGTTCCTCTTCTTATATGATTCATGCTTCCTCAATCATGATCTCATTATGTCACCACATATAAATTCCTTAATTCAACTCTAGTTAGTTTTGATGATGTTTAAAAAGGGGGAGAAAAATCTTAGGGCACTCAAAACTAGCTAAAATTTATTCTAGTTGAAAATACACCCTTAAGTTCAAAACTTAGGGGGAGAAAATAAATCCTAAGAATAGATTTTGAAAATCATCAAAAAGGGGGAGATTGTTAGTTCAACCTCTCCTAAATATTGTTTTGATGATTTTACAAAATAAAGTAAAAGAAATAAAAACTGGATATACCATATTTCTCTATCATAACTCCATTGTAGGTTCTGCCATCTTAAAGTGAAAGTATCGAAAGATGAAGATATGTCTTATGTCTAGGTCTTAGGTTTTGTTGTATGATCTCACAAGAGTTGTAATTTTTTATTTATTGAATCTATAAGGAGTTGTAAAGAGTCCCCATTAAACATATTTAATCTCTAGACTTAGGCTCTCAGCATTTACGAAAAATTAGAAAAAAACCCAACTTAGAGACATATGTTAGACGTATGAACAACTTCCCAGATGTCTGATATCTCAGTATAAGTCGTTTGACCTTTTAATCAGACGATCGAACACACTTATCCTCACCTTAACATTTTAAGCACTCAGGCTCTAGACAACTAGACTTAACTCCAGATGTCCTAAGAATCATTTAGACGTCTGGCAAGTCTATCAAATGACCTTAGAGATTACCGTTGGTGTAATCATTTTCAAATCCCCTTTTTTCAGACCTTATCCAACGATAGGATTTTCTTATCCTTTGTTGCAGACGTCTGGATATGTCTCCAGATATCCAATAATGGAATGTTACACCTAAAAACACTTTACGAAGATTTGTCAGACTAGATCTCACCTTTTGGATTCACAAGAAATTCGAAGTCCAAGATCATTATGATCATCAGACGACCAAAACCTTTGTTAGACGTCTAATCTAACGTCTGATCCTTAAAACACCAGAACCCTGTTGAAGTTGTAAAATGCAGATTTGTCTAGAAAAACATCGTAGTATAGTGCGAATTACGATTCAAACAAAACTTTTATAGCGAGATGGTGAGTGTCCCAGTCGATCTCAGGGAGGCGTAAGATGGCGAAATTGAGTTTTAATTTTTTTTATTTTCTTCTTTTGCTTGCTTAGAATTGAACACCGGTTTCGAGTCTGCGAATGTAGGATTCGCTAGTCGCGTTGTTAACTCTTACCACATGTGCGTGCGTCAGATAAACGATAAATGTGAATGTGTGTGTACTAGTTTGCACAATTCTCACTTCGCGATGGCTATTAACATAAAAAAATCAATTGCAAGATCATTAATATTTTCAGGAATTGACATTTTTATTGTAATGGATATAGTTATGAAGCAGGCAACTATTGTTTTATTTCCTCAATTATAATGTCATTACAATCACATCTAGAGGAATGCTTGTATAAGGAAATTGAAAATGACAAGATCTATGCTAACAGAAGAGATATGCATGCATGGATCTTGGGAAGATTATGCATGCATTCTTTGAGAAAAGAGTACTACTACTACTTAGCAAGATAATAATGCAAGAAATTAAACTATGAAGAACATTAAATCTAAGCTATGAGAAATCGGGGCAACGGAGGTGTCTCCAACAACCGTATGGGCTTGAAGTGGTAGGAGGGAATAGAGGAATGACCAAGGTAGTGTAGCTGGCCTATTGATGAAGGTGGTGGAGGTGTTGCACTTGCTCTTGGACGTGGAGAGTGGAGGTGGTGATGGAGCTCGTGGATGAAGTGTATGGAGTCTAAGATGGGGGTACATGGCCACCCACTTGGGTCCTTAAATAGGCACGGAGGAGAGTCATCTAGAGACTTAGAGAATTCTCTAGAAGACTTGCAAGGTTGGCCATCCACCTCATGGAGAGTGGGTCTTTTAGATCCACTTTCCAAGGGAAGAGGTTGTGGACTCCCTGAAAGACTATTTTTAGTCTTTCAAGGTGGCGTCACTTGGAGACCACTCTAGAATACTCTAGGGTGGATGACCAAGTGGTGGTGTGCATGCATGTGCGTGAGTGTGTAGTCAAATGGACCACTTGGTCCATTTCTTATTATGTCTAAGTTGGTCTAGTTAGGTTTCTAAAAATAGATTCATACAACCTATGGCTAGAGTGATTGATCCAATTAAATTTAACCAAGTTTAATTGGGTCAATGTGTGTGTAATGGGGAGAGGGAGTTCTCAATTAGATTAGGTTTGAGTCAATTGGACTCTCACCGAATCCAAGTAGACTTGTGCTGGTTGAGATTTGAGCTCAATTGGACTCTATGAGTCTAATTGACTAGGTAAAGTATAATTGACTTAGATCCAAGTCAATTGGGATTAGTGATATCATAATTAGGTTCTTAGGAGAATCTTAGGGTAGTGTACTAGGCTTAGGATACCTTAATTTAGGTTTCCTAGGGTGTAGAATTGGGTTTAAAGGCCTTAGAAATCAAGATCTAGGCTTGATTCCAAAAATAGCAATAAGAGAAGAGTTCCAGATGTCTGATCTTAAGATCAGACAACTTATATTTCAAAATCAGAAGTCTAAGTCCCTAGTCTGGATGTCTAATATTGAATCAGTATGGAGTTTAGGTTCTGTCTTGGGTTTCTGCATAAATTGGATGTTTGACACATTGTTTGGATGTCCAAAGGTGGACTAGAATGTGGGTTTTGAAGTGTTTTAAGCTAAGGTGACCTAATATAAGGGTGGCTAAGGTTTGGGAAGGTGTCTAGGGCTGTCCTAAGACTACGGATATGTGTAGAGATATCTTATGTTCTTCATAATTCAATTTAGACATTAAAATCCTACAAGTAATGTAGTATATGTCTTCCCTATATTACGTCTTCAGCTTGTGTAGCTTTCTTCCATGGCTTTTGCTCCAGCTCTAATGCAGCTCTAGCCTCTTCTTTGCTTCGGATCCAGCTTCAGCCATCTCCTGAGCTTTTATTACCTACAAACCAAACAATACACTAATTAGTACATTATTATAGCATTATTTCATGACTATCTAAGTAAAGCGGGAAAGATGCAAGGTATGCTATTAATGCATGAATTATGCTAAGTTCTAACTCAATTCAGGTCATTTAAGTCCTATGATTGCTACACAATCAAATCCTATTTGGATTTGGTCCAATATAGGAATAAACTCGCATAAAATTAGACGTCCAAAATTTCACCTAAACGTCTTAAAATAGCATTTTGGACACTTGACCTAGAACCTTGTTTTTGTCCAACGAAATCAGGAACTCTGACCCCTTGTATAAGATGACAAAAAATGTTGTCAGACGTCTGACCCAAAAATCAAACGTCTAATTCTGCTGCCAGAATCATCATGAGCCTCATTTGATTTGGATTTCAACTCATCTCTTGAGATATGCCTCCAACGGCTAGGAGCTCTTTTTTAAGCCTTCTTGAAGGTTCTTAACATGCCTATATATACCCTATAACCCCTCTTATGCCAAACACACTTTGGAGAGATAATTTACCAGGAAAATCACTAGCTCCACTTGCTTCTTTTGCCCTACTGCTATGCAACATCCTTTCTTGGGCAAGATCACACTCCGATTGTGTGATAGCCATCATCATCATCGGAGAGTTTACTTATCCTTAGTAGCTAGTTTAAAGTACTCATCTTTTGGGGAGCTCTATAGGGTGTTTTATTTTCGTTTTATATACATTTGTTGTTGTTGGGTATCTGGTCTGTTGGATCCTTGGCTCTTCCTTGTGAAGGGAGAAACCTTGGTTTTGAGATCGGAGGTGAGAATTGTAACTAAGGTACACTATCCTCGTTTTAAGTAGTGTGGATAGTGGATTGATTACGGTTGTGATCGTAAATCCTAAGTAAGGGATTGAATTAGGTAGTAGTTTTCACCTGATTTTGGTTTCCACCTAAAAATCTTATGTTTCAATTGTGTGATTGAATTTTTATGTAGCCATTATCTTTTAATTTCACTATTCACTCCCGTCTAGTTCAATTTCAGAGGAGGCATAGTGCGAGACAATGGTGCAGGAGGAGGACCAAGGAATGAGGAGGAGGCAAAGTTTGACACTAACGGCAATCAAGCGGTGGCTAAGCAGTAATCGAGCAACGGTTGAGTGGTGGCTAGGAGGAGTGTTGCCGGCACAGTGAGGGGTATGTTGGATGTTTGAGTGTTTCGAGGAGTTGGGGAGGAAGGATTTGAGGTGAAAGAGAATGTATTAATTTTGATCATTGATGAAATTTAACAACTAAGAAGGGTAGGTTACACCTTACTTAAATGTAACTCACTTATGTATTTCCTTCACCTTTTATATATATATATATATATATGTTAATTTTATAACCTTTATGACCTACATCAAAACAATAAAAAGTAATCTATAATTACAATCTCTTTCCCTCCTATTTCTATGTACATGCTATAGTTGGTTGCCAAGAGTACGTGGTTTGGTAGAGTTGTAGTTTCCGATCTATTTTCCAATCCAATTTTAAAGTAACAAAATTTTTAGATGGACGGGAAGGGACAGGCGGTCGCCGTCGCTCACACTTCCCCTCGTGTGCAAGATAAACCGACCGTGCATTGCAGTGGCTTACTCTCTCGACTCACGTCCCATTTTCTTCCTTCCTTCCTTCCCATTCTCCGCCCTTTCCCCGCCAAAGTACTTTTTTTTTGTCCCTTCCCTCCCATCTCGAGCTAAGTTAAGTAGCCTCCCTCTCTCCCTCCCTCGAAACCCTAACACAAAATAGATAGATACATAGCTAGAGAGTGAGAGAGAGATACCGTTGTATCATCCATCGGTAGAATCGCGAATCCACCCAAATCCTTAGTTAGCCGGGGTTGGTTATTGCTATTGTGGTTGTTTTAGTGCAGAAGGAGGAGGAGGAGGATCGACGTTGGTGGTGATGGCGAAGGATGAGGAGGAGTTCAGGAGCGAGATAGAGGAGAGGCTGATAAACGAGGAGTACAAAATATGGAAGAAGAACACGCCGTTTCTATACGACCTGGTGATAACGCACGCTCTGGAGTGGCCTTCCCTGACGGTGCAGTGGCTCCCCGACCGGGTCGAGCCCCCCGGCAAGGACTACTCCGTCCAGAAGATGATACTTGGCACCCACACCTCCGAGAACGAGCCCAACTACCTCATGCTCGCTCAGGTCCAGCTCCCCCTCCTCGACGCGGAGAACGACGCCCGCCAGTACGACCACGATCGCGGAGAGTTTGGCGGCTTCGGATGCGCCGCCGGCAAGGTATACTCTAACCAACCATTCTTCATCCATCATTTCTCTTCTCTTCTCCTCTCTCCTCTCCTCTCAATCAGCTGAATCATGATAATGATAATCATCATAATCATAATAATGAAAAAAAAATGCGCGCACACACACACACTTATTATTGTTGTTATCAATTACTCGCCCTCGCCATCTCCTCTCCCCTTTCCTTTCTTGAAGACTATCGAGATCGAGTTACCCGTCAGAAAAAAAAAGAATGAATGTTCAACGTCTAAGGTTCTACTTATTAGTGGAATGGTGGTTTCTTCTCGCCAATGATGTGGGACAGGAGATACTGGTCTTTATGATTCTACATTTATTATTTTTCCTTTACGTGGTATCCAAACAGGACAAATTTCTAGCTTTTTCATGCCACTATGTTGTATCCTCAATTTTGTTTGACATTGTCTGTTGACAGCCCTATTTGGCAGGTTATCAAGTTCACGCATTACTGTCTTTGTCTTTTTTCCCCCAGCTAATTTCCATTGAACAGGGTGTATCAAAAAACTTCTTCAGCTATAAGCTGTTGGTAGTCATCCTATTGTGTCCAATCACCACAGTGAGTTTGCTGTTAGATTGCTGCTCTCTTGAGCGTGGGTGGGCATACAGGAAAACAAATCCTTGGATCATTTCACATCAACCTGTTCAGCTACCTGCATAAATATGTCGTCTCCGGCAAAGTCGTCCTACTCCCACCTGATGTTTGAGGAGTTGGTTTCATCTCTCTATTATAGCATTCTCAGTATGACATGCCCATCTTTAGCAAAAGTGTGTGTGTGTGTGTGTGTTTTGACGAGAAAAAAGGTTGGTCACTTAAGGTCAATGACCATCTGCTTCATTAGTCATTGAATGAATTCACAGCAGGTTTACAAACCAACCCACACCCTTTTAAAGGCTTCCACTTCTCTTAGAACATTCTCCACAAATGGGTGTTTGCCCCTAAAATAACTCCATTTCTTTGCCAGATTGCGTAAAGAATTGCAAAAGGACATGCCTGCTCCCTTGTCCTAAATGATCTGCTAACAAAAGATTTCCAAAAATCAGCAAATAATGAGGAATCAATCCCAACTAGGGCCGTGACGATCCCAAATCTTTGTTGAAAAGGTGTAGGAGAAAAAGAGGCAGTCACACTCATCTTGCCCATGATGACAGAGAGTGCAAGTTATACATTTGATGCCAGAGCAATTTTCAAGGGGTACACCTTTGTCATACCCGTTTTCGCTGTGACAACCATCTAAAGATTTTAACTTTGGCTTCTTCATCTTTCAAATTAGCCTACAAGCTTAGTGAGCTTGCATCTACTTCTTGGAGTGGTGGAGACAGACACCTATAAGCACGCTTCATAGAAAAATGGTTGTTATCCCATGCCCAAGAGTCCACTATCCTAGCAACAGGAGCAACAATAAATAAATCCTTCTGTAAAGAGATTGTTGAGAATTATGTTATTTTGCCTTCTTTTCTTATTTTCTTATAGTTCTGGACCTCTTTGTATTTTACCCAAATCCTCTATATATTGAGGATAAGGTTTCGTAATAAATTAAGTTGCTCATTTTTTCTAATTTGGTATTAGAGTAGTGCTCCTAAGCTGATGTTTAGTACCTTCCTTGTTCTCTTCCCTCCTTTTTTGTACATCAAAAAAATCCTTAGGTTTTTTCCGTTGAAAATCTACTTTGGAGGGAAGAAGTCGCTTGACAACCTTTGATGGGGTTGTCGAATCATCGTGCACCCTTTGACGACCTCCAACCAATTGATCAACTTTGTTGTTGGTGGGTGGAGACACCTCTTTGGTCTCCACTAGTAGTAATAGGTATCCTAACAATGCTTAGAGGTTGCTGTTGGGGCTATAGGCGGTTGGAACCCCCACTAAAGGGGTCACCCGATGCTGCACCACTTCGACAATTGTCGTCAGAGCATCGCTGGTAGGTTGGTGACTTGTTGGTTTCCTTATTTTGATATGAAATTAGGTTCTTTTTGATTCGATTTCATGATTTAAGTTGACTTGGAATAATTTTTCTTGCATCTCAAGGCACTAGTTCATGTAAGAGATGACCTCTTTGGATTCTTTAGATGTCACATCAGAGGTAACTGAAATGGAAGTCTACAGATGTCACTTAGGGCATCGTGGGTGATTGGGATTAGGGTTGTGAAGGATGCTTCAAGGTCGTTCTCAAAGGTTGTGGCTGGGGGTGTAGTGGAGGATGGTGGCGGTGCTGCCGTGGGAAGATGCTTGGGGAGGTTGGTTTGGAAGCCTAAGAGTCACGCCAGAGATTGCGTGATAGTTATGCCCACATTGCCATAAATCTTTGGGATGTGACGTGTTGAGGTGGACGCCAGATTGGCGCAGTCGATGGCAATGGCAAATTATTGTGTTGTGCCGATTGAGGTGGTGGAAGTGGAGGGGGTGTGCATTAATGGCGAGGGTGACTTATATCCCACATGAGTGAAGTTGAAGGAGGTTTTGGAGAAGGGTGCTTTTGGTGATGTAGAGGCAGGTAAGGCAGTTTTTAATGAGGATTTTAGACCTTTGGACGAATCAAGATTCGAGTTGGTGGGCTCTGTCCCAAACCCGATACCCTTTTGTGGTGGAGCTCGTCACTCGAAATCTATTGAACCTTAATCGTGTTTGAATGAGCCACCTTCAGGGGTTGATCCTAATGGTGGTGTAGGCTTGGTGGTGGTGCAATGAAATGAGGTGGTTGCTCTTGGGAAGGTGCTTGCTTGAGGCTTTCGAGGTGGAGACCAGTGAGGATTTTGGTGTTGATGATCTCGTATCGGTTGAGGTAGACCTCTTGAGGGTGATGGAGGGAAGCTTTGTCCCACGTGTCGGGAAGCGGTTCCGTGATCAAAGTGTGTAGGTGGGAGGTGCGCTGATTTTAAGGGAGATGTCGACCTTTGGCTCTTTAATGGTATAGCGAGGGGCTGTTGTGGTGGGGCTTGGGGGAGGTTGCGATAGGGATGATGCTGCGATGGGGAAAATGGGGAGGGGCAAAGGTTGTAAAGGGAGGGAACTTATATGGGTGGGGCTACTTGCAGCGAAGGTGGTGCAACAGAGATTTTGGGTAGAGGTAGTACAACTTGCATTAGGGGGGTTGGTGTTGTTGGTTTTGAAGAAGGTTCACCACATGAATTGGAGAATGGGGTTGAGGAGTAGAGCTTGGAGGGAGCTTTTATGATTATTGGTTCGGAAGAGGTAGATGCTGATCTTGTTGTGGAGGTGGCGGGGTTTAGGTGCACTCTCAGGGGGTGTTGTGCATGCTCTATGATGAAGGTCCTTTTGTGTAATGTTAGGGGCCTGAATGACCCCTCCAAGCGGGCGGCGTTGCGAGGTTACATTCATTCTTGGGGCCCTGAAGTGGTACTATTGTAGGAAACAAAGTTGGAGCAATGTGATCAGTGTATGATGCAATTGGATGATTAGGTGGAGTGGTTGTGGGGTGGAAAGAAGATGTTTTTTTTTTTTATGGTTGATTCTTTTGTGGGTTTTTTCATTGTGATCGTGTTGCTCAAAAGGCGTTGGGACAACTTTTGTTGTGTTTTCTCGATGGTGTACAGGTCGAATGAGGATGCTCTATGGCTCAAACTATGGTAGGAGCTATGTCAGGTGGCTGCAAGGTTTCAAGGGTGTCCTTGGTTGATAGGGGGACATCAATGTTACTATGATTTCAGTGGATGACTGGGTGATAGAGGAGGGAGAGAGATTGTGGCTCGGAGGCATTTGCAAAATTCATGTTAGGGCATGGTATGTTGGATATGCTCCTGTTCTCCTATGCTTTCACCTGGAGGAGTAATAGGGGAGAGGTTTAGGATCGAATGATTTGTTTCTACAGTGAAGCTTGTGGAAGCTTTCCTGATGGTGGAGGTTAGGTCCATGGAGAGGCCATTTTTAGATCATATGCCATTGCTATGGACCCACTTCAAATTTGATAGAGTATGGTTGTTGGAGGAGGGGCTTAGGCAGTAAGTGGAGAAGTGGTGCTCATTTCAGCCAAGTGGATTGGCAGCGACGAGGTTGGAAGCTAAACTATGTGAGCTGAGGACGTTCCTTAAGGTGTATAAGAGGCAAATAAGAGGAGCGAAATAGAACGAAAGGTGAAACACTTGTTAAGGTTGTGAGGTTGGACAGAGTGGAAGATTTGGGGCTACTATTTGATGACAGATGGTGAGAGCAGAGCACTTGCGTGTAGTCTAAATGGAGGATCTGAAGCCTAAGGTGGAGTGAAAGACAAGGTCCATACAGAAGTGGTTAAAGGAGGGAGACTCCAACCCTGATATTTTCATTTGGTGGCCTCAGGGAGGAGATGTAGAAATTGGATTGATAACTTGCTGGTGAATGCTATAGAGTTTGTAGGCAGGGATGTAGTTGGCAGCATTGCTATAGAGTATTGCAAGGAGTTTTCTAGGAGAGGGATGGGAGGGAGATGGAAATGGTTGGGGACAGAAATTCTGGGCATCAGCGACGAGTAGGTTAGGGGGCTCATAGTGCCTTTCAGTAAGGATGAGCTTTGAAAGGCTCTCTGGGGATTGAATGCTGGAGGTTGCCTTGGTCATGATGATTTCCTAGTGTATTGTTATAAGTATTTTCGGATGCTTGTTAAAGAGAACATCTTATAGGTGTTGGTTGAGTTTGCAGATGGCAACCGTGGCTTTAACAAACTCAATAAGTTCTTTATGTTTCTATTGCCTAAGAAGCAATGTGTGAAGGCAATTGATGAATATTGGCCTATTACTTTGTCGAATGCCATCTATTTGATTGTGGTGAAGGTGGCGAATAGGTTGAGGGGCGGTCCTAGTTGAGGTTGTTTCTTAGGTGCAGACGACCTTTGTCCTAAGCCAGAATATTTTGGATGGCTATGTCATAGCTTCGGAGATTCTCGCTTGCTGGTGGGGAGAAGGTGTCTCCGTGGAAGGTTGATTTCAGGAAGGCCTATAATTCGGTGCAATGGTCTTTTATTTAGGCATCCTTGATTAAGAGGGGCTTCTCTCTTTGTGTTGATTGGATGAAGCAATGTGTTATGACGATCTTGTTTTTGATTCTTATTAATGGTCACTTAGCGGGTGGATGGATATAGTCGAGGAGGGGTGTTAGATAAGGTTGTCCTTTGACGTCGATGCTCTTTGTTTTGGTGGTTAATGCACTGAGAAGGTTGATGGTTAGAGCTTGTGAAAGGAGCTTGATTAATGGGTTTTCCTTAGGGGATGGGGTTGCGATAGTTGTGCTTTGATATGTTGATGCCATGCTATTGTGTATTTTGTTGGAGTTGTTTGGTGGGGCGTTCTCGAAGTCATCCTTTGTCCCATTCCAAATGGCTATTGAAGAGGTTAGTAGATGCAGTACGACTCTTTTTATGTTGGAGGGATCTCTACCCATCTCCTATTTGGGTCTTCCTCTATCGATAAGAGGATCTTAATGCACGAGTGAACCCCCTTAGTCGAGAAACTAGAGGAGAGATTGGCAAGTTGGGCGTCCAAGGTTTTATCAAGAGGGTGGAGGCTAGTGATCTTCAAGGTGATGTTGTCTTCGATGCCTTCCTACTTGACATTTGTTCTGAGGTTGCTGCAACGAATGAAAAAGATCTTTCAACTTAATGAGGAATTTCTTTTGAACGAACTATGGAGCGGTTGGGAATGGGGTGAGTCAAGGTTCAAAATGCCGATTTCGATGACATTTTGATAAATTTTCAAGTGCACCTTGTCGGCATGCCGAGGGCATGTTTTGGAAATACCCGTGTTTCGATGTCAGATTTCGCTGCCCCAAAAATAATCCATTACGAAAGCATGCCAAGGGTATGTTGGAGGCACGTCGACACTTGTCGACAAAAATGATAGAACTGGTCAAAATGATTGGAATTTTAAGAATAGCTATTTAAATAGATAAATATTTGCATTTAAGTCCTAAACCTTATTTTATACTTCCTATTTAAATGGATAACTATTTTTAAAATTAAGGACTACAAGAAAAACAATGCTAATGCTAATTCAAAAGGGGATATATTGGTGATATATTGTTGATATTAGGGAATTTTGAGGAAATTACTAAAAATTACTTAAAATGGATAAAAATGTTACAATATGACAAAAAAAATTAGCTCTAGAAGATCAAAATCATATTTTGAGGAGTCTCCCACGGTATGAATCATCAATATCTTTTTAGTTAGCAATATGTGATACATAACTTGTGCAATAGTAGTAATAGTGTAGCACAATAGTAGCCTGCTAGCAGCTAATAGTAGCAATGGTGTGTGGCATGCGTCACGCGTGCGCGACCTAGCAATAGGTAACAACGCAAACCGACATACCGTCAGCATGCTAACAATTTCGATGGTATGCCGAAGACATTCCTGCATTTCGATAAGTTTGTCATGTTGATATGGTATCTCGTTAAAAACCCCCGTTTCGTCGGCATGCCAAGGGCATTTTAATCGTTGAGATGAGGTTGGTGGCCTGGGAGGAGGTGTGCAAGCTTATGAAGAAAGGGAACTTGGGAGTTAGAGAGTTGGGATGAATGAATGATAACTTTTTTATCATGTGGATTAGTAGACTTCTTCAAACATACGGAGGGCCTCTTGGGAAAGATCTTTTAGGCGTGTTATAGTAGCTCGATGTGTTGGAGTCTCTTGTCTCCCTCATTGCTTTCTTCTCTTTCTTAGGGGGCTTTCTTTGGTGGCACTGAGGGTGTTGGGTTTCTTTGCCCCCTTTGTTTGCTTAGGTGATTTGTTCAAGTTTTGGTTGGATGACTGGATGAGAGGTAGGTTGAGATTTCGTTTGCCCATATTATTTGTGTTGGCTTCAAGTAGAGAGGCTAGGGAGGCTGACTCGTGTAGGGGTTGTTGGTGCCCTTTTTTTGTGGGGAATCTATCAAATCAGAGGATACATGAAGTTTAAGCCTTATTATAGGAGTTGGATGGTTACTAATCAGAGGGTGGTGTTGATGCATTCTTGTGAGAGGAAGGAAACTTCTTTGTTAGGAATGCCTATAGAAGACTGGGGAATGGTTTGTGGATAGATTTTGACTTCATTAGGTATTGTAGGCAAATTTGGTCGGTAAGGTGTTCAGTGAAGGTGAAGATCTTTGCTTGGTTGCTTAGGAGAGGGAAACTCATGACGAGGGTGTGGAGGGCCGGGTGGGTGCCTGAAGTGGAGAGGATATGCTTGCTTTGTCGCTTGGCAGATGAGGATATCAACCACCTATTTTTTTGTTCTTTTGCTGCACAAGCTTGGAGTTACTTCAATTTTGGATGGTTGGCATATTCTATATTTATTGATTTTTGGAGGTCTTTTAGAAGTGGGAACTAGAATGGTGGCTAGAATGTATTTAGATTGAAAAAAGAGAAGGTAAAGCCTTTGGCGGTACTCTGAGGCATTTGGTTGGGGATAACTGTGCCTGTCTTTAGGGGGTAGTGTCTTATGTTGAGAATTTTGTTGCTTTTGTTTCTTCTTTGATTAATCTTTGGGCTTTGAGCTTGTAATATGACCTTGTTGTTGGGTGCTTTTTATTAATAATAATATAATTGCTAGGTGGTTTTCAACTGGATAACCACCCTCTCCTTAAAAGAAATAATCGAGTTGGATGAGACTAACTACCTATGGCGGTCTCAAACTTTTTTCATGATTGTAGAGGATTATGATAAAGAGTATATTCTTATGGAACTAATGTCCAATGAGGAGAGAGGCAAGTATGCTACGTGGAAGAATTGCAATGCGATGGTGTGTGTTTGGATAATGAACAATGTTAATTTTTGGATTGACGATGAGATCATGTATCGTAGGACAACAAAAGAGATGTGTGATAGCTTACGAGATATATATTCTCATGAGAAGAACTTGGGGTGAGTCTTCTAAATTGATTGTGAGATGATGGGTTTCTGATAAGGAGGGGAAGATATTGTTGCACAGAACTATTTCACACTTAAGGCATTGTTTGAAAAATATAGTGCTTGTCATCTTATGTGTACTTGCGAGACTTAAAAGGCATATAGGAAAGAGGCGACAATCCTTTAGTTTCTTGTAGGCTTAGGGCCTGATTACTCGTCTAATCAAGCTTAGATGCTAACAATGGTAGAGATCAATTCTTGATGAAGCTTATAGTTGTATTAGTTGTCTTGCATTGCCCTTGACCATTGAGGTGATGATTCTTAGATGTCTGCACTGGTACTACATTATGGCAGAGGTTGGGGTGACCCTTCAATGAGAGGATGTAGATGTGGTTGCACCTCGCTAGTGTTCAGGAAGTTAGCCGCCTAGGCCGAGTAGGAGCCTGCATAGGCGTCAACGGACCCCTTCGCAAATCGAGTAGTGCTATGCGGTCCTGTACTCGGGTCTGGTCGAGTAGGTGTTTACTCAGTTGCATACTCACCCGATTTTGAGACAGAGCCATCGGTGGGCTCTTGTTAAGAAAATCCACATTAACCCAACATCTACCCGATACCTTCTCCTGTGATACCCTCTACCCGTCGACACATTAACCCCCTGATAATCCCTCAAAATAAAACCCCTATCACATCCCTCTCCATAAAACCCCCAAGCTCTTAGGGGAGGATTCTTTTGGTCGGCAGTGGTAGCAAGACAAGCTCTTGAGGTATATGCTAGATGATTTTGATTTGATTCTTTAAGACAATTCTTCTTTTTATCCTTTTCGATATTGTTGGGCATGAGGTCCATTATACATTATTTTTTTCTTTTGATTTACATTTGATTTTAAGTTTTTGCTTTAGGTTTCATTTTAGCTTCTTAGGTTTGATTTCAGGTTTTTGATCTAGATTTTATTTTGGATTCTTAATAACATGTTTTGATTTAGGTTGATTTGAAATTTTTGATTTAGTTTTTATGTTAGATTCTTGATTTAGATCTATTATTTATGTTCATTGATAATAAACATGAACATTTAGATTCTAATTTCTACATTTTCTTTTCTCAAGATGTTTGATCTTTTATATTTTAAGTTGTATAGTAATTAAAGGGTAGGAGTATTAACTATGTTGTTTTTATTATACTACTTAAGGTAGTTGTATTGTTATAATATTGCATATAACATAAATTTTAATAAGTTAACTAATTATTTATATTTTTTAAAATAAAAAATGTAAAACCACATACTGTTCCGAATACTGCATACTTTCTATGCGGTGACTCAACCGACCGCATATTGCATACCGACTTCTTGAACCTTACACCTCGCTGGGCAAAGGTTGCCCATCTTGCACTTTTTGTGGTAAAATTGGTCATAACTTGTCTTGCTGTACAAAGCATAGGAAGCTTCCTTTTTCTCATAAAGTTGCTACAACAGACACTTTTGAGGAGATGATGACAGTTGCACGTGCTGAGTACAATGATCTTCTGTAGCGAGTATCTCAGATGTTAGCCACATCATCTGCTACCTCACAGCTTGACACTGTTGCATTTGCTAGTTCACCAAGCAGTATGTTTGCGATGTCTGCATAGTCTCTTAGTTATGGCTTAGTGTGGTTAGTGGACTCTGGAGCATCTCGACATTTATGTGGTGATTGGCATAGTTTTTCTACTCTTAGACCTGTTCTACTGGGATAGACACTACATGTGGCTGATGGTTGATATTCACTAATTATTGGTTGGGGGGATGTTCACCTAAACCCACACATAAGACTAACAAATGTTTTCTTAGTTCCTGATTTTCCTATTAACCTACTTTCTTTTAGTAAGATGACAAAGGAACTTAATTGCAGAGCTGTGTTTTATGCACCTTGATGTATTTTTCAGGATGCTTTGATGAGGAAGATGATTGGTGGAGGTTGTAAGGAAGGGGGTGTGTATCGGTTACTCCAGTCTCCATTTGTTGGTCGTGTTGCTGTCTTTCCTACCATCGATTCAAGTCACTTATGGCATCTTTGATTGGGTCATCTTCCATTAGTCAAACATAGGTGTGTGATTCTCCAATTTTCACCTATTGCTAGAGTTGACTGTGAAGTGTGTCATTTTGGGAAGTATTATTGGAGTTTTTTATCTGTCTAGTCAGAGTCCTAGGTTGAAGTCCTTGTAAGAATACTTCATGTGGATGTGTAGGGTCCTGGTAGTATTGTCGATAGATTGGGGCATCGTTATTATTTGGTTGTTATTAATGATTTCTTTGGTTTGTTATGGGTTTTCCTATTGAAGTCCAAGCATTGGTCTTGTTACCAAAAGTTTCAAAGTGGAAATAAAGATCAATTCGGTGTCAATGTGAAAATTATTCGATCCGATGATACCTTAAAGTTTGATACTCATTTTTTACATAGCTTTACCTTTCATAAGGCATTATCCATCAGACGACTTGTACTTACACCTCTAAGCAGCATGGCGTTAATGAATGCAAGCATCTACATATTTTGGATGTTGTTAAGGCCATGCTTATTCATCATTAGTATTTCATCTTTATATTGGAGAGATGCTTGCTACCTTATTAACAAGATGCCTTCCTCTGTACTCAATAAGATGTCAGAATCATATCAACATAAATTGTTAGGATCACTACACACATCTTCCTCCTAACCTTTGTGTGTCGGATAAAGATGGAATGGTATGTGGATGATGCCTGAAATCCGATTTGCTGTATCTCTGAACTTAGTCTCTCAAACCAGGCTCGGGGGCTTTATTTCAGGCTATAAATAGCCTTTCGCAGACGACAAACAAGCTCCCCCTAAACTTGATAACCAGGTGGCGGTCGCATATACACTTTCTTTGTTAGATCCTTGTAGAGAAATGTATTCTTGATGTCCAGTTGCTGTAGAGGCCACCTTCGACTAATAGCCACTGCTAATATAACCTGGATAAATGTGATCTGAGCCAGTAGAGAAAAGGTCTCAAAGTAATCCACCTCGTATGTCTGGGTGAATCCTTTGGCAACAAGTCGGGCTTTGTATTTCTCCATAGTCCTGTCTGTTAAATACTTGATGGTATACACCCATCGACAATCAATTAAGGTGGCATTTGGTGAGCATGGAACTAACTCCTAGGTACCCCGAGGTTGTAGAGCTTGCATCTCCTCATCCATGGCTTCTTGTTATCTAGAATGCTATAGTGTGTGGTCAACATTTCTAGGAATAGAGTTGATTGCAATAGTTGAGGCAAACTGTTGATCCTGAAAAGGTAAGTGCTGGACTCATGTGTAATGAGTAATAGGATGCAGTATGCTAGCATGCTAGGTAAAGTGTCACACTTGTAAGCTCTCATCTGCTGGCTCCCCCTCATTATCAGACCCTCCTGGCGACTCATCATCTAACACCTTTGCACGACAATGATAATTCTGGACATCCTGAATGGTTGCCTCAATAGGTGCTCCTATCTCTGAGAAGTATGAAATCTTCTTAAAGAAAGTAATATCAGCTGTAATAATATATCAGCGACAAGTAGGATCATAACAACGATAACTCTTTTGCATTTGTGAGTAGCCAAAGAATATACACTTTGTGGCACAAGGAGTAAACTTATCCTATATACCATGCTTCTTTACAAAACATGTGCATCCAAACATCCTAAGAGGCACTGTAAAGAGCTTGTCACATGTGGGATGTATCAACCTATAGGGAATCTGACCATCAAGCACAACAAATGGAGTTCGATTAATGAGATATCCTGCAATCAGAATGGCATCTCCCCATAATTGTCCAAGCACTCCCATATGTACCATTATGGTCCATCCTATATCCAAGAGATGATGCAACTTGCACTCAGCCACACAATTCTGCTAAGAGGTGTGGGTGCAAGAAGTCTGATGAAGTATTCCCCTGGATCTGAGAAAATCTTGCAGCTCTCCTTGCATAAATTCTAGAGTATTGTCACTCCTTAAGACTTGTATCATAGTAGTGTGTCTGGATCTCAGCAACAATACTTTGTACAATCTTAGGCACCTCAGATCGGGCCTTCATTAGGTAGACCCATGCCAATCTGCTGTAGTTATCAACAAATACCATGAAGTAGCAGTGACCCCTAGGTGTGGCAACTATGGACGGGCCCCAGACATCACAATGAACTGCGAGTGAAGTAGAGCTCAACTCTAGGCGGGAAATTGCTCTAATGACGCTTTCCTGATTGACATGTCTCATAATCAATCTCTAATGATTGCAACAAGTTGGGATACATTTGTCTCATCTTCTTGTTCGAAGGATGGCCAAGACGCTTATGCCACAATTGAGGATCTCTGCTAATAGAAATTGCGCCAGCAAATACTTGAGGTATATAAAGATAATAGAGATCATCATGCTTTATGCCACTGCCAATCACTTCATTAGTCTCAACATCCTAGATGAAACAATGATCTTTATTAGACACTACACGACACTTCATGTCTCGGCACAAATGATTGACAGACATCAAATTCATTGGAAAATCTGACGCACAATGAACATTCTCCATCAAATTCTTAGGAGATGCACGAACTTGTCCAATCACTACAACCCTCGACACAGACCCATTGGCTACACGAACCTCCTGAATCCTTCGAGGTGACAAGGCTTGCATCATAGTACTCTTGTCTCCAATAAGATGCACAGAAGCTTCATAATCAATGATCCATGTACCTCTAGATAATTGAGCATGTCCGTTCTCCTTGGTTGTATATGCAAGACCTTCATATGGAGTAGTCACATGCTTTCTTGACAAAAGAAGACTCCTTGCCTTGTACTGTGCTTGTGAGAGGAGACTCCTCGCAAGAGTGATAAATCGAGGAAGAGAACTGATCCACGCATATGCACGATTGACACACATGGAATCCTTCCAAATCCCCGAAGATCTGCCATGACTGCATGGTGACTCCACAACCCCGATTATGCAGGCTGTAGCACTGATAGCGGTGTCGGTAGTTGTATAGACGGCGACACTAGTTGCTGCATCAGTGGTGGTGCTGTCGACGTTGCTAGTTTGGGGAGTGGTGATGGTGGTGACGGTGGCCTTCTCCATCTCCTCTCCTTGTCTTAGAGATGAAGAACCACCATACTTGCAACCCTAGATCTAGATATTCGGTGAAAGTACCATTGGCATATGACTATTGCTTTGATACCATGTTGAGATTTTAGGAAAATAATCTTTGTTATTTTGAAAAGAAGTCTTTAGCCCTCTTTTATAGAGAGTGAGTAAAGGCAAACAAGAAAACACGATATTCCCACAATATTCTCTTACTAAAAATAACATCAAAAATAGTAAAGCCCCTTAACATCTCAATAGTCACTATGTTAGTGTTGATATCACTTTTCATGAGTTTGTTCTCTATTTCTCTACTGCTAGGCCTTGAGTTAGGGAAATGACGGATAATGTTCTTATGCTTTTACCTCTTAGGGCGTTGGAAGACATTCTTGTGATTGTTCTTCATAGTGCTACTTTTGCTTCTAACGATGATTGATTCCAGCTCACTTATGTTCATTGTCCTCCCCCTTTTGAGTTAATACCACGCATCTCTCCTTAGGTGAGCAATAAGCATATTTCCACTGATAGTAGTGTTCTCAATGATGTATCATCACAAGTGGAGGTATAAATAAATGACGTGCAACTAATTGTTAAAAGAGGGTGTTGATCTTCCTATTGCATTGTGAAAGGCACCATGTAGCTGTACAAGCCACTTTATGTTTAAGCAGTGTTTATGGTATGTCTTCGACATACTTTCAGATAGTTCTCTTTGGTTCTGTTAGCTGTTGCTATTCCTACTTTACATTAGTAAGCTCTCATAGATCTTAAGTGGTGGTGAGCAATAGAGGAGGAAATGTTTGCCTTGATTTCCAGAGGCCCCTGGACTAACTTGCCTACTGATGCTATTGTTATGGGTTCCAAATAGGTTTTCATAGTGAAATGCAATTCAGATGGCTCAGTGAAATAATACAAGGTGTGACTTGTAGCGAAAGGGTTCACTCAAACCTATAAAGTGAATTTTTTTAATACATTCACTCTAATAGTTAGATTACTGATAGTGTGCATTTTCATATCAGTTGTAGTACACTATGATTGACCTCTCTATCAACTTGATGTTAAAAATGCATTCTTCTATGAAGACTTGTAGGAAGTGGTGTATATACAATAATCTTCTGGCTTTGAGTCTTAGGGGTAAAGTTCCAAGGTCTGCAGCTTAAAAAAGGCAATACATGGGTTAAAGTAGAGTCATCGAGCATGGTTTCTGAAGTTATTTGAAGTTCTTTCATGGAAAAGTTGTGATGCTTGTGTATGTTGATAACATTATTGTTACAAGTGATGATTCTTAGGGATCTTCGATTTGAAAAATTATTGTGCTGATCATTTTGTGATCAAGTACTTGGGACCACTCAAGTATGTTTTGGGCATTGAAATTGCTAGGAGCAAGCAAGGTGTTGTATTGTCTCAAAGAAAGTATGCTATAGATCTCCTATGGGAAAGTAGCATGTTAGGTGCTAAACTCGCATATATTCTTGTGGATCCTTGGCCTCATTTACATGATTATACGGCAGTTCCTGAGGTCTTGTTGGTAAGCTGTTATACTTGGCTATTATGTGTTTCGATATCTCCTTTGTAGTTGGAAAACTTAGTTTATGGATAAAAGTGATGGCAAAAGTGAGCGAGAGAGCAGAGGCAGGGGTAGGAGGGAGTCGAAGGGTGGAGGGGAAACCTCTCGGAGGAAGAAGGGCACTGGAGGCGTGGTCGGAGGTCTGCGCTGGTCGGAGGTAGTGAGTCAGAGCTGGGTGGAGCGGGGCTTGACGGTCCACTGGAGGTTCGTGAGGGGTTGGGAGGTTGTGACCGGGTGGGCCGGTGCTTCAAGTGCCTCGGCAGTGATCATTGGATCAAGGACTGCTGGGAGCTATGGCGATGCTGGAGGTGCGGAGGGCTTGGCCATCGGAGCGGTGGGTGCTAGGGGGTGCTGAGGGCGTGAGGAGGGGGCTGTCGCCGCCTCCACCGAGGGTGGTGTCGAAGACGGAGGTGGAGGCTCCCTGGTCGGAGGGGGTTAGGGCTTTGAGGTGTCTGGTGGAGGGGAGCCTGGTGGGGGAGGTTGTGGAAGGGAAGGTCACGAGAATAATGGTGGAGGGTTCGTTGGGAGAAGCGTCGAGAAGGGGAGGGGCGATGGTGGTGCAGGTGGCGGAGGGGCTGTTCGTGACGAGTGGGCTCTCAGTTGAGCGGGAGGAGCTACTGTTCTCTGTGTGCACTGCGGAGGGAGGGAAGTGGCATTGGAGATGCCCATCGCCGCACGATGGGGCTTTGTCAAAGCGCTCGCTTGAGTGGCTGGTGATGGAGCTTGCCATCGTCAGGATCCTGTGGTGGCTGCGCTCGGTGGAGGTGGTGGAGGCGATTGTAGCGCCATTCGCAAGGGTTAGAAGTTGTGGAGCGCTTGGACTGGCGAAGGGACCGGTGACGGCATTGGTTGAGCTGAAGTCTGGGGCGAAGCCACTGAGGAAGGTCCTGCTGCAATTGGGAGGGTCCTCCTGGGTGGAGTGCTTGTTGTGAGAACGACGGTGGCGCGTAGCCTTAACAACCGGAGTTGCGAGATCGACGGTGGGGAAGGGGTAGCGGCGGCTGGATGCTGCGAGGAGTTGAAGGGTCGCTGACGTGGACGCGGCCCTTGAGGGGTCCGCGAAGGTTGCGTGGGGAAGACCAAGGTTTGCGCCGCTGACGAGGGCTCTTCGCCCGAGAGATCTGCAGTGATCTCGCGGAGAATGACCGTGATCCGCGGATTCGGGACGCATTGGAAGAGGAAAGGTTGGGAGTTGCATCTGTGGAGGGGCGATCCAGAGGCATAGGTGGGGGACCTTTAAACCCTACCACGTGCGGGGCACGTGCTGGGGTGTGGAGCTGCGGAAAGGAGGAAAGTCCGGATTCGAATCCTCCTTCAGGATCCGATGCTGCGTTTCAGCCCATGCAGTGGGGGTCCGGACCTCGGGAGGCGACCCGGACCGTTGAGCGGCAGAGTTCTGGATCTGAAACACCGGTTCGTGAGCTCTCCTTCGAACCTGAATCTGGGGGGGCTGCTCGCGGACCATCTCTCGAGCTCGAGGCTGCAGAAGCGGTGTGCGAGCAGATTCTCGAGGGCGTTGGCCCCCTGGTTGGTCCTCGCGGCCCCTAAGATCGGAGGAGGTGGACGATGCTGGGCAGAGGGTGACAGAGGACCGAGCCTTGGCGCTGTGAGGAGCGGGTGATGAGGATTGGCCCCTGCTAGGGGTAGCTTGATCGCTGGGGAAGTTGGGGGAGGACGCTTGTGGGTTTGTGGCAAGCAAGATGGGTCACCATCGAGGGGATAGCTCGAACGACCCGGAGATGCGCTCGAGGCAGCAACCGGATGGAGACCTGGGGTACAACCATATGGAGATTGTCTTGACAGGGTGGACATCGCGGTTGGTGAGCAGGGGTGAGGTGGTGGCCTTCGCTATATGAAGAGGTGGTCGTTTTGGGGCAGGCAGAGGCCAAGGGTGGTAGTGGACGGACGTGGACGAGATCCTCAGCACCCACCGACGAAAGAGGCGCTAGACGGTGACGATGAGGTGCGGAAGACGGCGGAAGCCGGTGGCTTCAGGCTAATCACACAGGAGAATGTAGCACCTACTAGATGAACGGAGTGATCACCTGGAACGTGCGGGGCCTCAACGATCCCACAAGGAGGGTGGCTCTGGGGAGATACATCAAGCTGTGGAGGGTGGATATTGTGTTACTGCAGGAGACTAAGATGGTTGATTGCGAAGCGCGGGTTTGGAGAGAGATTGGAGGTTCGTGGATGGAGGGGTTTCGGGCCCTTGTTGCGAATGGTAGATCAGGACAGATCCTTGGTTGGAGAGAGGAGGTCTTTGCCTTGGAGAACGTCCAATATGGAGAACACATCATCTCGACGTGCTTGGTCAGGAAGGTGGGAGGTGCCAGGCTGAGGGATACTGGGGCATATGGTCCCATAGACGCCCAGATGAGGAGGGTAATGTGGGAGGATCTTACGGCAGTGGCGGCAAATTGCATTGGAAGTCCTTAGTTGTTGGGGGAGACTTCAATGTAACATTGAAGGTGGAGGACAGACCAGGTGGGCGGGGGAGGCAGGACCTCGGGTTGGATCTTTTTGTGGAGTTTGTCAAGGCTCATGGGCTCGTGGACTGGTCCCCTGCAGCCTGCGCTTACACATGGAGGAATAACAATGGCCAGATGTCCAGGATTGATAGGTTTGTCTCCAATGTGGAACTGGTTGAGGCGTTCCCGATGGCAGGTGTATGTGCGTTGAAAAGATTTTTTTCGGACCACACTCCCTTGATGTAGCGACCGAATGAGGGGTACGGTTTGGCACCTATTTTAAATTCGACAGGTCGTGGCTTCTGGAGGAGGGGTTCAGGGCCTTGGTGGAGAAGTGGAATGCGTTGAGGGTGGAAGGCTTGCGGCTTTCTGTCAGGCAAAAAAACTTTCCATGTTGCACGACCATCTGAAGGTTGTCAGGACGGAGATAAGGGCATCCAAAAGGGGAAGGAAGGAGGAGGCGCTGGCAGAGATTAGCAGAGTAGACAGGCAGGAGGATTGGGCTCCTATATCCTCTGAGGATAAGGAGATCAGGGCGAGGATGTTGAAGGTGATCCAGGAAGAGGACAGACGGTCGGAGCTAGAATGGAAGGTGAAATCCAGGCAGAAATGGCTGAGAGAAGGCGATTCCAACACCAAGTTCTTCCACCAAGTGGCTTCAGCTAGGAGGCGGAGAAATTGGATAAACCAGATGGTGATTGACGGGGACGCTTTCTCGGGTAGGGAGGAGGTGGGGCAGGCGGCTGCGGAGTAGTTTAGAGAGTTCGCTGGGAAGCAGACATGGCGAGGATGGAGGTGGAGGGGGGTGGATGTGCAGCGTATTTTGGAGTCCTAGGTGGAGGGTTTCACGGTAGGCTTTTTAGAGGAGGTGAGGGTGGCGGTGTGGAGCCTCAATGCGGAAGGGTGCCCTGGCCCGGACGGTTTCCCTGTCTTCTTTTTCAGAGAGTTCTGGTCCTTGGTGGGCGTGGATGTGATGCGGGTGTTGGAGGAGTTTACGTCAGGCAACAGAGGCTTTGATAAATTGAATAAATATTACTTGTTTCTACTGCCTAAGAAGAAAGGGGTGGACATCCAGGACTTTAGGCTGATTGTCTTGTCCAATGCAGTTTACCTCTTATTGTGGCCAAAGTCCTGGCTAACAGACTGAGGGGCGTCCTGGGGGACCTGGTCTCCCCGATCCAGACAGCCTTTGTTCCAGGGAGGGGCATACTGGATGGATTTGTGGTTGCGATGGAGGCCTTGGCGTCGTGGAGGAGGGAGAAGAAGCAGGCCTTCTTATGGAAAGTGGACTTCTCCAAGGCATATGACTCGGTTTAGTGGAACTTTGTGTGGATGTCCTTGCGGAGGAGGGGTTTCCCTTCGATCTGGATTGATTGGATGAAGTGATGCGTGACGACAACATCCTTTTCAATCCTTATCAATGGGAACTCGACGGGAGCTTGGGTCCAGCCTAGGAGAGGGGTCAGACAGGGGTGCCCTCTTGTGCTCATGCTTTTTGTTCTTGCGGCAGATGCATTGGCACGGGCAGCACACAGGGCTTGCAGCAGGGGGTTGTTTAGGGGCTTTGACCTTGGTAGAGGCAGGGAGGTGGTGGTCCTACAGTATGCTGATGATATGCTCTTCCTAATCGAAGGAACGAGATTGGAGGCAAGGAGATTGAGGATCCTGCTTGAGCTTTTTGGTGAGGCATCAGGGTTGCGGATTAGCTACCAAAAATCGAAGTTTGTTCTAGTGAATTTGTCTGCTATGGACACAGAGAGGGTGGGTGCTGCTCTAGAGACAGAGAAAGGTTCACTGCCGTTGGTATACTTGGACCTTCCTTTGTCGGATCGTCGCTTGAGATTGCAGGACTGGCTCTCGTTGCTGGAAAGGATGGAAGAAAGGTTGACTGGGTGGTCCTCCAGGCTCGTCTAGAGGTAGGCGATTGACCTTGGTAAAGGCGGCTCTGGCCTCCATGCCGTCTTACTTTTTGTCGGTCTTCCGTCTATCACGCCAGGTTGAGAAGGTTTCGGGACTGATGAGAGACTATTTCTGGTTTACCACATGGGCCACGGGTAGGGGGACGAGGTTGGTAGCGTGGAAGGAAGTGTGCAAGCCTGCGCAGGAGGGGGGCCTTGGGGTCAGAGAAGTGGATAGGACGAACGTCAGCCTTCTCACGAAATGGATTGCGAGGCTGGTGGGGCAGGAGTAGGGGCTGTTCGGAGCGGTTATGCAGCACTGCTACAGAGATTTTCTATCGTGGGGACCCCTCTGCTTCCCCCTGCTGCATCTCTCTTCCTCAGGGGCCTGGCGACAGTGGCTGGGAGTGTGCGAGGTTTTTTTGACCTAGTACTTGGTGCGGGAGACTCCTTCCCCGCTTCTGGCAGGACGACTGGCAGGGGGTTGGATCTACTCTGGGGGAGCGGTTCCCTCGCCTCTTGAGCAGTGTGATGGATTCTTCGGCAATGGTTGGAGAGTGCTGGGACAGATCCTGGTGCCCCATCTTTTGAGGGGGGCTCTTCGACCATAGTTGTGATGAATTCTAGTGGCTGTTGCAGGAGTTGGTGGGTTGGGTGCTGGGCAAAGGTCTTGATGGTTTTCATTGGGAGGAAGGTGACTTCTCGGTGGCAAAGGTTTACCGTAGGTTGGGGACAGGAGGGTCGAATGTAGACGTTGACCTCATGCGGGATTGCATACTAATATGGACGACGAAGTACCCGCTGAAGGTGAAGATCTTTGCCTGGTTGGTGAGAAGAGGACGGATCATGACAAAGCAGTGGAAAGCGAGATGGGCCAGCACCGACGATTTGGCGTGCCCTTTGTGTGGGGGGGGGGGCGGTAGAGGATGTGCAGCATCTACTCCAGTGCTTGTTTGTAAAGCAAATTTGGCAGAAGATGGAGATTGGATGGATCTCCCACCAGGATGCTGATAGTTTTTGATCTTCCTTCTGCAAGGGAAATGTGGGGAGAGTATTCACCTTTCGCTCCAAGCATGATCGGGCTAAGATCCTGGCTATTTTTTGGGGGGTGTGGCTGGGGAGGAATGGGGTGGTGTTTAGGGGGGTGAGGCCTTATGTGGAGAACTTTGTTTCCGTTATCTCCTCCCAGGTTGAGGCCTGGAGATCCATCTTGTAACTTGTGATGTAATTGTTTCTATGGTGGAATGAATCATCATGGGATAATCACCCTTTGCCATTTCAAAAAAAAAAGTTTATGGATAAAAGTTACATTAGGAAGCAAGTCATGTTGGTTCTCATGTATCTTAAGTCATCATTGGGTAGGGGGCTCTTGTTTACCAAGGGCTTCTTACTAGACATCATTGTATATGCAGATGTAAATTATCCAGGTTGGCTTAAGGATAAGAAGTCTGTCATCAGGTTTTATACTTGTTGGTAATGTTGTGACATGGCGCATGAAGAAGCAGGTTGTGGTTGCACGATCTGGTGCTGAATCTGAGTATCATGCTGACACAAGCTGTTACTGAGATGATGTGGATTCGATTTGTCCTTGTAGATCTACATATTCAGGTGCCACTGACTATAAAGATGAGATGTGATAATAAAGCAGCCACACATATCGCAAATAATTCCATATTTCATGAAAGGATCAAACATATTAAGGTAGATTGTCATTATATTAGAGATTTGATTCAAAGAGAATTCCTAGGTATTGGTTATGTTAGTTTTGAAGATCAAAGTGCAAATGTCTTTACTAAAGCACTTTCTATGACTTCCTTTGATAGATGTTGTATCAAGTTGAGCATAATTGATATCTATACATTGATCTGCGAGCTCTCCATAGAAGGTAGGTCTCCACGTCTCAGTATGAGCATCCCGATACTCAACCAATGATATTTGCAAGTTGGAGGTCAATAAAAAAAGTCTCGGATATCAGTCGGCCAATACTTTCCCAGGTCTCCACCATTGCTCACTTCAGCCTCAAAAAAAGGAATAACAAGGGGCATAACGTACATCAACCCTTTTCAAAAAAAAAAAGGCAACTTTCACAGGTCTCAGTCTACTGGCCCAGTTCAGTTGTCTTTCATAACGAGCTTTAATCATTGTAGAAAACAACTCCACCTTCTTACCCATGATACGGACAATTTACTTTGTGAACAAGGTTGAATCCGTTGTCCATAGGTATAGAAACCCCCAAACCACCTTCACTCACAGGGCTACAAGTTTCATCACAAAAAACTAAAGCAATTCCATGCTTCTTCTGTCCCATGCCCTTTCAGAAGAAACTATCCCTCATTTTATCAAGCATAGACTCCAACCTTCATGAGCATGAAAAAGAATTAACAAGAAGAAAATTGGAATAGCAGAAAAAACAGATTTCAACAAAATCAAGCTCCCACCCTTGGAAAGTAAGCAGACCTTCCACCCCTCCAACCTCTGCTCAATCTTCCCTCAACATTGCATTCCAGTTAGACACTATCAAAGGCTTGCCAAATAGAGGCAACCCTAAATATCAGAGGAAGTAATCTTCTGAGCATCCCAAGAGTAGTTGCACAGCTATCTGCCTTATCTTTGGACACTTCAGAAGAGATGAAAAGTGGATTATTCCCTGTTTATCTTTAAGCCTAAAAGCTCACGAAATATGTCCAAAGGGACCTGAACATTTTCCATAGCTTCTTCGTACCTCTCAATAAATAACACAGTATCAGCAGCATATTGTAATAAAGGAATAATATTAGTTGCTCACCCTGGGCTAAAGCTACGTATGAAATCCCTTGCGAAGCAGCAAACATGTCAACAGACAAGGCATTAACTTCCTAAACAAACAAAAGAGGTGCTAGGGAATACCCCTGCCATAACCTATTTGGAGTTGTATCTTTCCTCCCTTGGATCATAGATTCATCAGCATTGAAATTAATTAAAATGCATCGCTTCATCCAAGAAATCCAAAGGACTGAAAACCATGTTTTGGCAGGTAACAACACAAGAATCAAAACTTGCTGCTTCTATACTTTCTTGCCAACTCTAGAGGATTTCGTGCTTGGGTCTGGTCATCCAATTCCAAAATTTTTCCTACTCGAGAAAGGTCATACATAGAGATTGAGGGAAAATGACTTATTTTTGCAGCCAGCTATTAAGTGAAGGAGACCATGATAAGGAATTGTATGCCTTGGTAAAATCCATCTTCCAAAAAAGCCGTTTGTCTCAGACTTGGACCAATAATTGACCACATTAGATGCCAAGATCACTCTATCAATCAGACATCTATCCCTGATAAAGGTTGATTGTACAGGGCTAACTACATCATTTAAAACATCTCTCTGCCTGTTTGCAAGATAATTATGTAATTTAGGATGGGTAAGAGTTTGAACCCTTTCCTTGGTCCATCTAACCATTTAGCACTTATTGGGCTCAGCTCCACCTCACTTACAATGGGAATTTGTATAAGCAGCATCTTCCGCTTTAGGGCACTTCTCCCATCAAGTAGGATTGCTTGTCGCCATCACAAACAGATAATGTATCTCTTATGTGTATTTCCATATTCATCTTTTTATTTTGCAAAATTCGTGCATCACTTTTTGGCTTCTGGAGTTGTATTATTTTAAGCAATGGTTCTCTATTTTATGTGTAAAAATTAACCTTTCTTGGTGTAAATGATGATGTTAAGCTTTGACTTGCAGGTCCAGATAGTTCAGCAAATAAACCATGATGGGGAGGTCAATCGTGCTCGTTATATGCCACAGAACCCTTTCATTATTGCCACAAAAACAGTCAGTGCAGAGGTTTGTGTCTTTGATTACAGCAAACATCCGTCAAAGCCTCCTCTAGATGGTGCATGTACTCCTGAGTTGAGACTTAGGGGCCACAACACTGAAGGTTATGGTTTATCATGGAGCCTGTTTAAACAAGGTTATCTATTAAGTGGCTCAGATGATGCTCAAATTTGCTTATGGGATATCAATGCTACACCCAAAAACAAAGTCCTCGAGGCCCAGCAGATTTTTAAGGTCCAGAATTTCACACCTTTGTAATTTTTTTTGAAAGGGATGTCTCTGCAGTTTTATTTGGGCCAATGTGATTCTTCAGTAAAGAAGTAGAGTTTTGTCATTACTAAATGTCATTTATTTTTTTGTTGGTACTTTGCTATTGTACAAGTAGTCATGTTTAGCCGTCTTGACTGCACATCTTGCCCCTGTATTTTAGGTTTGAGAGGGAAAACTTATTTTTAACTCCAGGATGGGCACAATTGCATTATACTTCGCATTATAATGCTTAACAGAATTAAAAAAAGATGCATCGAGCACTTTGTTCCCCTTGGTTTTGATGTTTTCCTTTTTTGAGGAGTTAGGCATTGATCTCATCTAAATAACTAAGACTTGATTGATTTGGCTTAGTTCAAACTTCTGGCTCTTTCTCCATTTGTTGAGAGCTGATTGAGCCTGCCATCTTCATTGACAGAAATTGGAAGGTAAATGCTAAATGGCCCAATATTATATCTTACTCTTTTACTTTATCTCGTTTAATTCCCAAAATTATATGTTTGTAAGCTTCCCAAGCATTCTCTTGTCACAATTGCCTTTTCAGATGTCCATCTTTTTGCTTATTTTGAGTAAACTTGAGTTGTTGGTAGACTTTTGAGTTTGATTTATTGGTACAGACTTTTGTTAGAGACCAAATAAAGGAATTGTGGAGATTTGAGAAATATGAAATATTATTTTGAATTTCAAAAAACAAATAAGAGGGTCAATCCTAATAAGGAAATAACTCATAGCAAATCAAATCTAATCATATTCCTAAAAGTAGAAAGAGATAAATAAAAAATAAAATTTCATAATTTCCTAATTTTATAATATCTCTAACACTCCACTCCCAAGTTGGAGTTTGTAACACCCAACTTGTTATAGAAGTGAACTCCCCTCTAATGTAAACTTCTAAAGGAGCAAGCAATAGACTGGAGGAGCAGGAGTGACTATAGCAGAAGTAGCAACCGAAGTAAATTGAGAGTAGAAGTCAGGTAGTAGGAGATGATACTAAGTGTAGTAGCAATAATAGTAGTAGTACAGTAGTAGGTAGAAGTAGCAACAGAAAAGGTCGACGATTGTAATAGTAGCAGTCATGGACAGCAGTAGTAAGGTTGTAGTAGTAGTAGCAGGAGATAGGGAAATGTTTCTTAGCAGAGCAGGAGATGAGAATCTTCACATAGTCCCCCTTCTAGTTATCTCAATCTTTGTAATAGGTTGTAGTATGATTAGATGTTCCAAATGTAGTGATTCAATCAGGAGTAGTAGCAGTAGTGTCGATCACAAGAGTTGTAGCAATAGCAACAACAATGGAGGAGGGCTCGATCCTTAGTAAATGTCTCAGATGATCTACCTCGTCTACAATGAACGGTAGAGGAGATTGCTCTGTTGCAGTCTTAGTAGCAGGGGACTTGCTAATAGAAGTTTGATTTGCCCATGTTGGTTTACCAAATTTTTTCTAAAAGCGATTTGAAGAGTGATTAGTTCTCTGGCAATGAATGCAAGGAGAGTAGACATGATGACCTCGTCCACGATCATTAGAACGACCACCTCTCCCATCAAAGACAACGTGGGCAAAGATGTTAGTCATAATAGTAGGAGCAATAGGTGGTGTATCAACATCGATCATCTGGAGGTGATTGTATATTGTCTCTAGGTTAGGTACCATGTCTAAAGATAGAATCTAGTCTTTTAGTGAACTGGTGTTGTAGTGCTAAGCCTAGTAGATAGGTTGAAATTTGGTTAGCTCTTCAATAGACCTTCCAAAGTAGAGAAATACGCAACAAAGGACATGTCACATTGATTGATATTCCATATACGCCTATATATGTCTGCACGACGGGAATTGCTCATCTGAAGGGAGTACCTCTTCTTTAGAGTCTCCTAGATGTCCGTTGTTTTCTTGTACAACATATTTGATGCGATAGTTGGGTTGATGTTCATCAATTAGTTTATCACTAGATAGTTTTCTTTTTCCTATTTCTTGTATTTGGCAGCCTCCTTAGATTTAGGAGCCTTATCTATTAGAACGTGTAACTTCTCATGTCCGACAAATGTATGGAATGTGCGTAACTAGAGAACATAGTTTGAGGACCTAGATAGCTTGATAGTCATCCCCTGAACTAGAATGGAGGTCGAAATCTTAGCCAGAATTAACAATAGAGGAGTTAGCATCCGCCATGAGAATTGGAGAACATGTAAGCAGGTAAGCATGCACCACGCACACATAGTAGAGAAAATAGATCAAGATTGTGACCTAGGGGTTCGGAGCATGTGAATTGGATCAAATAAAAGTGGCTACAATTCTTTTAACTGCAAGAGAAGAGGCTACATCCAGTTTAGATTCGTTAGATAGCTATTGTTCTGACTTGAGCATTGCTGGATTGGGAGGAGCATTGTTGGAGCATTACGGTGATTGGGTGACAATAATGAGGTGGTTGCTAGCAAGAGGCTATGCTGCAGCAACCCTCTTGACCTCCTTGGCGATGTTGCAACAGTTGTGGTGGCAGGTGGTGACGTCGATGCTCCACTGCGATTGCTTGTACTTGGTCACTAGAGTGCCCTAATGGGCTGGTGACGTTATGGGAGGGGTTTGTCGGAAGCTTAGGGCACAGTGGCGGCATCGATGACCTTTGGTCGTCGCCTAACCTGCAGTATAGTGTGGAAGGGGTCGATCAAGACTCCTCTTAAGTGAGGAGGGAGAGGAGAGACCCCAAAGGGGTTGCTTAGTGGAGGAAAGGGTTGGTGGACCCTCATCGGAGGGTTGTCGACCCTGGTGGTGTTGTCGGTGAACCCTAGTTAGGGTTCTCGGTGGCCATTTCCTTTTTTCTTTTCTTTTCTTTTTTTTTAATTTTCTTGTGGTGAAAGAAAGAAAGGGGAGAGAAACAAGTAGGTACGGAACACCAGCCTAGGACCGTTGTTTTGATATCTTGTGATGATTTGAGAAATAGGAAATATTATTTTGAATCTCAAGAAACAAATGAGAGAACTTTGTCCCTTTATATAGAGAGGGTCAATTTTGTTAAGGAAATAACTCATAACAAATCAAATCTAATCATATCCCTAAAAATAGAAAGAGATAAATCACAAAATAACTTTTCAAAATTCTATAATATCTCTAACAAGAATATTCTAGTTTCTTATGAGTTATGCATAGTGATTTACTTTGTTTGTATAACCCTTGCATCCACTGTTTTTTATACTGTAAAACTGATGATGCGAATTCTTTCTTGTTAGCCTTTGAGACATGCTCTAATGTAAATAATTTTGATGGACAAAAAATAAGGGGACTTTTTGTGATTTTTTTATGAAGCAGGTTCACGATGGCGTGGTCGAAGATGTAGCATGGCACTTGAGGCATGAATATTTATTTGGTTCAGTTGGTGACGATCATCATTTGCTTATATGGGATTTGAGAAGTCAAACAGCTAATAAACCTGCGCAATCTGTAGTTGCTCATCAAGGTGAGGTAAGTGAGTCTTATTGCTTCATCTCTGTTTTTCATGCACTTTGATAGACTTAATGTTTTATCTTATCTTTTATGTTAGAGCTGTAAATCCTAAATCATTCTTTTGATCCATTACACTCTCTACTGTCACCAAATCAGCCTATCACTAAAGTAAGCTTCTTGTGTCTTGGGCTTGGTTAGTGTAACTAAGCTGTAATAGATTATATGAAAAATAAAGAAATTGCCTCACATGAGTACTTTTACCAGAATGGCTGCTAGCATTGAAATCCTGGATGCAAGTGTGTTGGATCTTGTTTTGTTTACTTACCTAATTTATCTGTCACTCATAGCTGTAGATGACAATTATTGTTGCATGTAGTTATGTAAGGTATGCTGATAATATTGGAAATATTTTGAATATTTTATCCCAAGTGCTTTTTCTAGATAGAGGGAAGTGTCTGGAATGTGATAATAACACCTGTCAAATCTCGTCCTGTTTTGTCTTGATTTCTATTTCCCTTTTGGTCATCCTTTTTGTGATTATAGCTAGAACCGTGCATGTTATTCATTATCCTGGCAATGGCAGGTTAACTGTTTGGCATTCAATCCATTCAATGAGTGGGTTCTCGCGACTGGTTCGACAGATAAAACAGTTAAGCTATTTGACCTCCGGAAGCTCACCACTGCACTCCACACCTTTGATTGCCACAAGTAAGTTGTCATTTCTGCTGATTTTTTTGAGTTTTTTCCTTAGCTATTTCATTAATATTGTTAGGAAATAAATTAGGGATTATGCTAAGTGTTTTACTATTTCTGGGTTATGTTATCTTTAGTAAATGAGTGGTTTGCATTTTCCATTTTTTGCCCTGTCCTCTCTTTATAAAAGAGGGCTAAAGGTTTCTTTTCAAATCAACCACGTTCATTTTTTTTTCAAATCTTCACATGATATCAAAGTCACCGATCTTGGTGGTTTAGGATTTAGAAAAAGAAGATCTAGACCGGGGAGGCCCTCTGACGAGCCATTGGAGAGCTCTCTCCTCTCCCCAACTCTCTTCCCTTCTCTCTTCTTCTTCCACTTTTTTTTTTTTGGCTACGGTTGCCCACTACTGGCAGAACAAAATCTTCACATGGTATCAAAGCCACTGTCCTTGGTGGTCTATTCAACCACGTTCATTTTTTCTTCAAATCTTCACATGATATCAAAGTCATCGATCTTGGTGGTTTAGGGTTTAGAAAAAGATCTAGAGCGGGGAGGCCCTCTGACGAGCCACTGGAGAGCTCTCTCCTCTCCCCAACTCTCTTCCCTTCTCTCTTCTTCTTCCACTTTTTTTTTTTTTTTTTCGGCTACGGTTGCCCACTACTGCCAGAACAAAATCTTCACATGGTATCAAAGCCACCGTCCTTGGTGGTCTAGGGTTTAGAAAAAGATCTAGAGGAGGGAGGCCCTCCGACGAGCCATTGGCGAGCTCTCTCCTCTCCCCAACTATCTTCCCTTATCTTCTTCTTCCCCTCTTTTTTTTTTTTTCCAGCTACGGCTGCCCACTATCACCAGAACAAGATTGGCCACCGACACCGTCATTGTCACCGGTGCACCACCGACGTGGGACCACTGAGGTTTGGGTTGCCAGGGCCCTTGTTACTCTTCAGTTGCTCCTCTCTAGCAAGCCACCTCCAGCTTGGTGTTTGGGGGAGCCACCTCTCTTCCAAGTCATAATGCTTCGGGCCATTATTCTCTCCACACATGTGAGAAGGAGAAGGAAAATAACCCTCTTCCCACGTACAAGGTATTGTCTGTGACGTGAAGAAAGGAGTGTAGCACCGCATCGATATTATTATCGAACCGTATTAACCTCGATCGAGGTCGAATTCTTTCCCGTCCTTTAACCAGAATCGAAGTATTTTCCAGATCAAAATTTCTCGCAGAATGATAGTGAGTTTGGAGATACAAGTTTTCGGTGAAATGAGGAAAGGGTCTAAGTCTTTGCCGTCTCCTACGTCTCGACTTGTGGGGGAGTGTTAAGAAATAAATTAAGGATTATATTAGGGGTCTTACTATTTCTTGGTTACATTATTTTTAGTAAATAAGTGGTTTGTGTCTTCCATTTTTTGTCCCATCCTCTCTCTATAAAAGAGGGCTAAAGGCTTCTTTTCAAATCAACCAAGTTCATTTTTCCTTCAAATTTCCATAAATATGTTTTTAAGCTTTTTTTCAATTTTTGCATTGTCATTTTGTCAATGTTCTCCACTTGCATTTTCAGGGAGGAGGTTTTTCAGATTGGATGGAATCCAAAGAATGAGACGATACTGGCCTCTTGTTGCCTTGGTAGGAGGCTTATGGTTTGGGATCTCAGCAGGTATTTGATGGAGACTTTCAATACTATCCATGTAAATCTTCATGTTAGTTAGTGGCTGCAACATAATCTCTTCTGAGGTCAATTATGATTTTCCTTTGTGGATGCAAATTAGCTGATACATAATATAACAAAACATGAAAAAAATCATGAAATCTGAACATTAGTGTATCCCTTGTCTATGTACAGAAATAATGTTTCATGTACAGCATTATGCTCATATGTTGGTTATGTTAATGAGAAACTATTAAAACGGCTCCTGAACTATGGCCATTGGGCCTGTGAAGTGAGCAATTTAGTTGTGAAAAGATAAAAAGATTCTGGCCTTTCTCAACATAAAGTTGGAGATATTGACGGCAGTGCTATTTTTTTGTATTTATTGTGTAGGTGAACTTAAACTGAAATATCCTGGTTCAAGTGTTACTCTCACTTGAGCAATCTGAAAAGGAATTCAGCGTGCAGATCCAACTCTTTTGGGGCTATGGGTGTTTCTTTTGTTTTTGTTTTTTTTCATTTTTATTCTTTTTGAAAGAAAAATTGGATCCTTGGAATTTCATCTAGAAGAGCTTTGTCCTTTTTTTTTTTTTTTTTGAGAGAAAAAAAGGACGATTACCGGTACTCGGTAACCATCCAGGATAGCAATTAAGAGCTTTGTCACAGTTGGGAAGGCACACAACCTCATAACCTCAATAAAACTCATGTAGATTTGGTTATTTTTATTTCTATTTTTAAATTTATTTGTAAGGGTGTGTTGGATACCTTGTTTGTTGTTGGGTTGTATTACAATTTGCCCTTTTCTCTCTCTACATAAAGGGAGGTAGGGCTCTTACAATAAATTAAGCCTTTCATTTCTTCACTTGGTATCAGAGCAACGGTCTTAAACCAGTGCCTTAGATATCTCTTCGAAATAAGCCACCAATATCTACCACCTTAACCTTAATCCTAATAGCGCCGACGGGGGCCCTTGTGTCGCCACCTCTCCATAGCGTTGCTATAGCCACAGGTAGAGTGGGAAGGAGGCGATAGGCTTCCTCGCTTGCTGCTGTGTCGCTTGGGGTGGTGCAATGCCTCCCCCCACCGCCGTAGTCATCATTGATTGCCATTGCGGGGAGGGGGGGGGGTTGTGCCGTTGCTGCAGGTTGCTACGGTGTTGCTGTTCGCTTCGCTGCTCGCTTGAGCGTCGCCGCAACTGCCTTTGGAGATCGTTGCTGGGGCTGCGACGCTCTTGATCTCCTCCTTCGACCGATAAGGGTACTTGTGGGTACTCTCCTCTCTTCCGTTGACCTCCTTGTGGGGTCCTAATAGGGAGAGGTAACCCATTCTCACTATATCTCATTTAGAGAAGGGTCACTTCGCCATTCAAGTTGAGATTCATGGCCTGAAAAATCAGTTTCAGACCATGTTTTGGTGATTTCAGATATGATTTTTGCTTCAATTCTTTGTTTTCATCTAGCGGGTGATGGGGGACTGCAGGATGGCATCCTCAAGTTCTTCTATTAGTTTCGATTCTTTCGAGATTACACCGGATATTTCTTTAGACATCGGAGGATATAAGTCTGTTTTTCGGTCCAATGATAAAATTGGACGAGACTAATTATCCACGGTAGTTCCAGTTGTTTTTGATTACCGTCGGGTGTTATGGGAAGGAGCTTATATTGAGTTAGCCTGGGCCTGTCGATAAAACCAGAGTCAACGCTTCATGGGATTGTGATAATGCGATGGTTTGTGCTTGAATGATGAATTCTGTGATACCTAGGATAGACGATGAGATTATGTACTATCCTACTGCAAGGAAGATGCATGATTCTCTCTGTGAGACATACTCTCACGAGAAGAATTTCGCTCGGGTCTTTCAGATTTATCGCAAGCTTTTTCATCTTCGTCAGGATGGGAAGACATTGGCCTAGCACTACTCTCAGGTCAAGGGGTTATTGGAGCGACAACTCCTGTAGATTTGGTTTCACATGCTCTTCTTGGCATACCTTCAAGAAAGAGCTTGTAGTTTCTTTGTTTCTCTTTAGTTTGGGACCAGAGTATGTGGCTGCACAGGATTAGATTTTGATGATGACTAACTTGCCTACTCTTGAGGAGACTTATAGTAGACTTAGCAGGATTATAGTTCCTGTTCTTATTAATGATTTCTCCCGTGTTAGCTGGTTGTTCTTGATGAACAATAAATCTGGTGTTGGTGTTGGACCAAAATGTTTCATTAGTCTTCAAAAGAAATCCTAACCCTCTTTTATATAAAGATAATTCAGATAGTTACATAAGTACCCCCTCAAGATAAAGAAAAATACAAATACCCCCTTATAACTCAACACTTCTCCTCAAGCTGAGGCGTATATGCCAATAAGCTCTAACTTGTCTCTTAAGAACTCAAGTGGTTTCTTCTTAAGGGCCTTGGTAAAAATGTCAGCTAGTTGTAGCCCAGAAGAAATATATGGGGTACTTATCCTGCCATCCAAAATGACATCTTGTATGAAATAACAATCAACCTTTATATGCTTCGTCCACTCATGAAAAGTGGGATTGAAGGCAATATATGTGGCAGACTTATTATCATAGTAAAGAGGTACTGGAGTATCAACTAGCACTCCTAAATCCTGCAGAAAATCAACCATACACATGATCTCACATGTGGCCTGTGCCATGGTTCTGTACTCTGCCTCCGTACTAGAGCGAGTAACCATACTTCTTGCTTCTCCATGAAATAAGATTTCCCAAAAAATACACAGCAAAACCTGATGTAGATCTCCTGTCGTCTATAGATCTAGCATAGTTTGCATCAGAATAAGCCACAAGTTCCAGAGTGTTACTCGAACAGTAGTACAAGCTAGTCCTGGGGTGCCCTTCAGATATCTCAGGATGAGACATACATCATGCCAATGACTGTACCTGGGATTCTGCATAAATTGGTTGCCCCGACTGACTGCAAAGCTAATGTCTGGACATGTAATAGTCAACTATAACAAACGACCAGCTGCGGTACCTGGTAACATCCTTAAACAAAGGATCTGTATTATCTAAATGGTGATTGGGTAGTGCCTTTACTGGTATCCCAGATGGCTTGGACCTAAGAAATCCAACCTCTTTTAGGATTTGCAAAGTATACTGTCTTTGAGATAAAGACAAACCTCTATCTTGACGAATAACCTCTATCCTCAGAAAGTAGTGAAGATTACCTAAATCTTTGGTGACGAAGGTAGATTGGAGAAATGCTTTCGTCTTTGCTATGCCATCAGTGCCATTACTTGTGAGGATCATATCATCGACATATGGTGTCAAAATCACAACTCTCCATATCCTACCATGCGCAGTTCGTCTGATGAATATAGAATGGTCTGTGGTAGACCTCTGAAACCTCAGTTTCCTAATCTCTAGATTGAGCCTTTCAAATCAGGCTTGTGGGCTTTGCTTTAGGCCATAAATGGCCTTCCGCAAGCGTTATACAAGCTCCTCCTGATTGTCATAACCTGATGGCTGTCACATATATACTTCTTCTGCTAGATCCCTATATAGAAAGGCATTCTCTATATCAAGTTGGTGCAACAACCAATCTTTGATCATAATGACAAAAAAATCCCGATGGAGGTAATACGTGCAATAGGTGAAAATGTCTCAAGGTAATCCATTCCATATGTTTGGATAAATCCCTTGGCCACAAGTTTGGCTTTGTATCTCTCTGCTGTCCCGTCAAACCTGTATTTGATGGTGTACACCCATCTGCAACCAACAACAGTGGCACCCTCAGGACAGGGAACAAGATCCCATGTTCCTCTGGTCTGAAGAGCCTTCATCTCATCCATGGTGGCATTTCACCTTTGATCATGAAGTGCCTACAAAATCTCTGGGAATCACTGTTGTAGTAATAGCAGACGCAAATTACCTAGCCTCTCCTTGGTGATGAGAAACAGTAGTATATTGAGAAATAGGGTGAAGAATAATATCAGATCTCCTCTACACAGTCTCCTCCCTATCTGACTCACCTCTGTTTGAAGAGATTGCAAGCTGGGTTGGCTCCTTACATGCAAAGTCCTGTGTCTGTGGCCTCCTGTAATACACCTGTGTCTTATCAATAATAGTTTCTATGGAGGATTCTTCTTCTGAGAAATAAGGAATCTTCTCAAAGAAGGTCACATCCGCAAAAATAAGATATCTTCTACATGCTAGATCACAACACCTGTAGCCTTTTTGAGTCATGAAGTAGCCTAAAAAGACACTTTGTGGCAAGCGGGTCAAACTTATCTTGGATACCATGATTTTGAACAAAACATACACATGCAAATACTCGTAGTGGCACAGGAAAAACCCCACTACAATCAGGATGTATCAGTTGATATGAAATCTAAGCCTGAAGAATAGAGGATGCTTGCCTGTTAATCAGATATGCTGTTGTGAATATGGCATCATCCTAGAATTGTCTAGGAACCTTCATATGAGACATCAAGGTCCTGGTGATATCAAGTAAATGTCACAGCTTGCGCTTTGCAACTCCATTTTGCTAGGAAGTATGAGCGTAAGAGGTCTGATGGATAATCCCCTTAGCCTTAAAGGCTTCCTGCAAGTTACTATCCATAAACTTCAATGCATTATCATTGCGAAAGACCTGAACAGGAGTATCATACTGTGTCTGTACCTCGGACAGAAAATGCTATATAATTGTAGGAATCTAACTACGAGCCTTTATCAGAAACACCCATGTAAGTCTACTATTGTCATCCACTATAGTAATAAAGTACCTGTATCCAAGGCACCCTTGTTCACCGCCAGTGCCGTAAATCTGGGAAAACAATCACACAACCTCTGCTGTCTTGTCTAATCATTTGTCTAGAACCTGAAATCCCTTCCCTCTCCAAATATCGGTGTGAAAAAATGCTGGACCCTAGGTGCCACCATGGATAACCCCCTAACAAATTGAGACGCGCCCCTTAGAGGAGAAGCCACCAGCTCCCAAAGAGGATGTCCCCTATAGCACGAACGGAAGATCCTCCCCACCAAACCTTCCTCTCTCCCAAGAAGTCTCGTAAATCACTTGGTCAAAAGGCTGACATTCATCCTTCCCACCACCCTTACTCCTAGGCCTCCCTCCTTGAGGGGTTTTCACACCTCCTCCCACACCACCAGCTTTACCCCACTCCCATTGGCCCCATAATTCATTTAGAAGCTTCTCATGAGAGGTAGAATCTTCTTCTCAATCTGTCATGGCATCTTCAACACGGCTGCAAAATATAAGGGCATCGATGCTAACACAACTTTGAGAATCACGAGTCTTCCCCCTCTAGATAGGAGCTTTGACGCCCACCTCACCGGCCCTCTTAACCAGAGGAACCCAATCCTACATTGAAACCTTCTTATCTGTAAGGGTTAACTTCAAATAGGATATAGGCAACACTCCTTTGTTCATCCCCATTGCAACACCGTAATCAATGACCTCCTCCAACAAACTGAAAGGAATGAATGTTGACTTCTCATAATTTATTTGTAGCATCGAAGCCTCTCCAAAAAGCTCCAACAATACTCTGATCCTTCTCTCCTCCGCCTCTGCCCCCTCAATGAAGAGGGTTTCATCTGCGTACTAAAGAATTGGAATCATGGTCCCATCGTCCACCGGGAACCCCCTAGTCAGACCCCTCTGACATGCTCTAACTGAAGACCTTGTCAGTGCATCCACAGCCAGTACAAAGGGCATAGGCGCCAGGGGGCACCCTTGCCGTACCCCCCTCCTCTGCTGTATCTAGCCACTTGTTGGGTTCCCATTAATGAGAATCAAGAAAGATGTTGTAACACAATTTCATCCACTATATCCAGGTCGGTGGGAACCCCCTCTTCAACATGGAAGCCCACAAGAAAGATTAGTGCACCGAATCATATGCCTTCCTAAAATCCACCTTCTACAGGAAAGCCTTACACCTTTCCCTCTTCCACTTAGCCAAGATCTCGGTGGCTGTCACATAACCATTAAGAATATTCCTCCCTGGCACAAAAGTCGTTTGCACTTGAGATACCACCCCACCAATCACCCCCTTCAACCATTTGCCAGGACCTTTGCCATGATCAAATAAATCACATTGGATAGGGCAATAGTTCTAAACTCATCAATGGCTTCCGCACCCTCCTTAGGCAACGGAAACATAAAGAATTTATTTAGCCTATGGAAGCCATGGTTCCCCTCCCTGAATTCCTCCATCACCTGCATGACATCCCTTTTAAGCATCGTCCAGAACTCCTTGTAAAAGAAAATCGGGAAGCCAATAGGGCTTGAGCAACCCTCCACATTCAAACCCCAAACCACTTGTCTCACCTCATCCTCCGTGAAAGGCCTAATCAGTCCCTTAGCCTACTCAACACTAACGGAAGGGACATCCAATCTCCTCCACCTCCAGTCTCCAGATCTTCTCTTCTCCATGAAATCTCTGAAGAAATTTGCAGCTGCCTTGCTAATCGCCTCCCTACCCAAAAACTCCATGCCTCCCACCAGAAGTCTGTCAATCCAATTCCTTTGCTGCTTGTCCGATGCCACCATGTGAAAATATCTAGTATTGGAATCCCCTTTTTTGATCCACTTCTATCTGGATCTCGCCCTACATTCTACCTCAGCCTTCTGATCCTCCTCCTGAATGGTCTTCATGTGTTCAGACCTGGCCTCCCTCTCCTCTGCTGTTAGTAGGCCTAGGTCCTCAACTCTATCCAACGCCTCAACTTCACCCATAGCCTCCTCCTTCTTGGTTCACTCCTTCACTTGCCTTCTATATTCCCTAAGGAATGACCTGAGGTCCTCAACTTTCTTCTCCAACCTTGCCGTTGCTGACCCTTTCGGTTGTAAAGAGTTCCCATATGTCCTCAACCTTCTGCTTGAACCCCTCCTCCATCAACCAAGGTCGATTGAACTTGAAGTACGTACCACACCTAGTAGCTTCATTGGACCCCCATATCAGAGGTATGTGTTTGAGAATGGTCTCTCCATAGGCCAAACCCCCTGCTAAAGGAAACCTCTGTAAGCTCTATTGAGGAAAAAAATCTGTTTAATCTGGACATTTGTTGTCCAGAGCTCCCTTATGCGTACGCGTAAGATGGAGGTAGGTCCATTACTCCATATGTGGCAACAAACTCCGAAAACTCCTGGGACCCAATGTCTCGTTTGCCTCTTCCTCCCAACCTATCATTAGCTGCCAAGGTCATGTTGAAATCCCCACCAATCAGCCATGGATACGCCTGGAACCTGACGGCAACGTGGCTAAGATCCTCCCACAGAAAATGCCTACTGGAATCTTCACACGGTCCGTAGATTGTGGAGAACACAGTGGTGAGCCTGTCGCTGTGCCTCTTGAGTTGGATCGAGACCACTCCCAACTACGAAGTCCTCTAGGGAGAAGACATCATCCTTCCAACTGACGACAATACCCTCGGATCACCCCAAAGCATCCAGGGCCACAAACTCCCCCAGAGACCCCCCTCCAATCTCCCTTCAAGTCCTTGAGTCACACAGCTGTAGCTTCGACTCCTGGAGAAACACAACATGTGGGCTGCACTTCTACAGAAATGATCTCAATTCTATCCGCCTAGATGGATCACTAAGGCCCCTAATGTTCCACGTTAGGACCTTCATTATTGGGAAGGACGATTGCCCACTCCTGTTCAATCAAAGTCTGCAGTGGCTGCCACCTCATCAACCTCTGTACGACTAAAACCCCCACTTCAACCCCTCCCCTCTCCATCTTCCCGGCCAACTCCAGTTGCCTTCTCTTGATCCCCACCTTCCAGCCTTAGCCCCATAACCCCTTCGTCCTCAGAACCCGCTACCTCTTCAGCATGAACCTCCCCCCAAACTCCGGTCGCATCCCCGCCTCATTGCCATTGGCCCCACCACTCTTAGTTGCACTATCTGGGTCATCGCCCAACACCAAAACTCGTTGCCGAAGTCGTCGCAGCCTCCATGGGCAGTCGCTTGTGGTTTAACGATGTGGTGGTAGCGGACACACCACCCCCTGCGAATGTGAGCAATCGCTGCATTCGTTGAAGATGGAATCACATCGCCCCATCATGGCAGGAGCCCGCTATGTTGCTTCTCCCTTTGCCCAAGGTCGGTGCATGATGTGCACCTCCGCCACCCCTGTTAGAGGTGTGCGACTTCTCCATCGTGGCAAAAGCCCTCTGCGTCGCTTCTCCCTCTGTTTGAGGCATGATGTGTACCTCTCTGGGGTGATGGCCCTTGGCACCTGTTGTGGATCCATAAGGAGTCCTCCTGGGAAAAGCAAGGGTTGGATCCAACTTCGGACCTGGACCTGGATCTGCACACGTTGCCCCAGACGTTTGGTGGTCCCACACGTTATCCTTACAAGGCTTCGAGTGAGATCCCCTCCTTGATCTTTGCCATTTCGAAATTTTCGCACCTTCCAGCTCAACCCCAGCCTTACGGATGCGCGTCTTGTTATCCATCGTGCGGTCTTTGAGCAACTCAACTGACCCATCGAAATCTGTGCCTTTGACTCCACCCCGACCCCTCACCTTCCAAACATGGCACGTGCTCCTCTGTTCCCCCACCGCGATGTCGCCTCTGCTATTGCTTCGATCGCTTGCGATCATCGGATCACTGCACCTACGGCGTCCACGCGGAGGATTGATGAGGGCCTCTTTGAATGACTTCTTGCCCTCCCTTATAACACTGACCCTGACGATCCATGTGGATTGCCCTAAATGTAGCACCACCTTTGAGGGGGGGCAGTCACCCCAAGGGTCATCTCTACCACTGCCCTCATCTTCGTCATATCCTCCTCCTTCACTCCCAACGAAGAACCCCTGAGGGTGGCAAAAGAAGACACGGTCGCCACCACTATCTCCTTGGTTCATAGCCATATAGGAATCCCCTCTATCTCGAGTTGCACCTCTGCCTTCGCAGGTGGCCATTCAACTAGAGCCCCATTGTGTCGCGTTGGCCATCGCCAACGCATTAAAGCATTCCTAACTGCAGTCGTGTCAAAGACCAACCTATGGGCTTCCTCCTACCCCAGCCTAAAGACCAGGCACTTTGACGTCGACAACGAAGCTGCCTTCTCTCGCAACAATGAAGCGAAAGCCTTCATGTGAGACTACTCCAAGGTTCCCTCCACCACTTCCCCTACCATGGCCACCGCTAGCTCCTTCTCGATGACTTGCACTTGCGAAGACCAAGGAATCTTCGCCTCCATGAGCGGGGCATCCAGAGGTGGAGGAAGGTTCTCCACCAACCTTGGCTCCGTTTCCCTTCAACGCACCGCTCAAGCCGCCCTGTAGTGCCCCGATCCTCCACATCTGAGACATCAGAACGAATCCCGACACTCTTTCGCCATGTGACCAAACCCTAAGCATTTGAAGCACCTTACCGGGGGATCCTTCTTCCTTTGACTCTCAACTGTCTTCCACCCACCACACTCTCCCCTTTGCTCACACCCAACGCTTTCTCCATCTGGTCATGTATGAGTTTCTCTCCATGCTTATTTGATGCTAACTATTTGGATAGTTTGGGGGACAGGAAATCCACTACAGGATATACCACCTTTCTAGGTGGAAAATTGGTGGATATGGAAAAGAAATAGAATGTGGTGTCAAGATCTAGTGTCGAGGTAGAATACAGAGCAATGACTTACATTGCCTATGAGCTTATGTGGCTTGTTCATATTCTTGAAGACTTGGGTGTGTAAGTCAAGACCCTGGTTCCCATATTCTGTTATAATAGGTCTACTATATTCATTGCATTCAACCCAGTCTTTCATGAGCCTACGAAACATATTGAAGTGGACTACCACTTCATCTGAGATATGGTGTCTATTGGAAAGATATGTACCCTTTCCACTACTTTTGAGTAGTAGATTGCTAACATATTCACCAAAGCTTTTTCTCGGAAACGTCATGAATTTTTGTGTTTCAAGCTGGGAATGCTCACATATATGCTCCAGCTTGAGGGGGAATGTTAAGAGTTACATTGTTAAGGGGGTTTATTATTTTAGTTTTCCGCCTATGGGCCTATTATGTACTTTTTCCAAGGGCCTCTCTCTATATAAAAATCCCTAGGGTTACGGAATAGAGTTGAGTTGCTCATTTTTCCTATCAGTATGTCATCATCATTAGGTTCGAATAAGTTTCCACATATGGGGTAAGCTTGTCATTCAATGTCTCGTCCACTACCATAACTCTCGACGTGTTACAATTTGAAAAGCACGTGTCGAGCACTAGATAGGCTGGATGAGAGAGCATAGACTTGGGTTATGGTTTTTTCTTTCCATTTGATTGTTTATTGGGGTTGGGGGTTTGGGAATGAGATTGAAGTATTTTTCAATTATTTGGTTTGTGTAAGAAAGTAGAGTGGCCTTATTTGTAATTTACTCATTAATAAGAGGGGAACTCCAACATCACAAAGCAAAGGTTGGCACTTGAATGATTAGTTGAAGAAAGAAATCTCTTCCCTTTTCCCTTCAAGGATGAAGATATATGGCTTGCAAATCTAGCAAGATCTTGAATACTTTTTGTGGAGAATCGGGTGGTGCCATGTAGCACTGCCGCATGACAAGTTTTGTCCACCCTAAGGGGCCTTGGCCCTAACAGGTGTTTTGGTTTTGCTTGGAGTCCAAGTTATGGCCTTTTTAGTATGGTATTGTCTTTTAGGAAGTAGTTTAGAGGATTTGGACTTTTATATTTTTAGGAGATATAATTAAGTTTATTTCCTATTTTAGAAATTCGATTTTATTTTCTTTATAAAATAGAACCTTTGTAATTGTTGGGAGATGGAGTTATGTAATACTTGTTTCAACACAACTCCCTCTCTCTCTTTCTTCACCGTTGACTGCCAGCTTTCTCTCTCTTGTTCGACGTGTGCAGCCCCCATTGGAAGCAACTTGTTGTTGCTATCTCTTCCTATGTGGAAGAGCCTCCATGCTCCAAAGCGCATCAATCTTCACATGGTATTAGAGCTTACGATCTAGGTTCTTTTTGGGAATTTTTCTACATGCATAATGAGAAGAGAAGAAAAGCCACGTTGTGCGTGACTTTTTTCTTGGTGGATAGTAGCCACGTGTGTGTCCTTTCCTCTTGTCAGATCACACACAAGAAACCTTATCTTGTGCGTGATTCCCATGTGCATCAGAACCTCATGTGTCGAGGTATCTCCGTTGACTTGTGAGTTCTCTTGAAGAACTTGAAGGACCTGGGTGCCTTACGCAAGGCCCAAGGAGGCACGCAGGGGACTCCGGCGGGTGGCTTCCCTCATGTCTCCAGCGCCTTACCCGGAGCGTACAAGTAGAGGAAGGTTCGCTTCTTGAGGACAAAGATGGTTGAGAGTGAAAACTAGATCAACACCGGAGAAGGAAATGTTATAGTTCAAGGCACTACGATTAAACTTTAGGGTGCCTCGAACTGTATCCTGTGGGTTCGAGCATTCAGGATCTTCGTAGGAGGACAAGGCAAGTAGCATATCCTTCTCGAGGAGGAGTTCGAGTCGAAGGATGCAACGAAGAAGTGGGAGAAGAACTACTTGGTGATGAATTAGTTGATGAACTTGGTCGATCCATCCATCACCTCCAACATGCTCTATAAGAAGTTAGTTCATGGGATGTGGGATTCCTTGGAGAAGAGATACTCTAAGAAGTCCAGTAATGATTGCATCACCAACATCTACACATTTGGATGGCTAATGAAGGGGATATTCCCCTTGACAAGTGCTACTCGAAGACAGAGGCATTCTTTGAAGAACTAGAGATCTATGAGCTTGTCTGCTGTGACAAGCAGGTCGTTGTACCAAAAAGGTGGCAAGTCGCAAGATCCCTGTCAGGGTTGAATCCCCGATATCAACCGGCGCATGATCAAATCCTTGCATCGGACGAGGAGTTGAATCTTGAGCCATAGTCGTCTTGAGAAGCTTGGAAAATCAGATGCAAATTCCAATAGAGCGGTGGTGTGGTGTTTTAAAACATTGCCATGGCCACCTTTAATGGAGGTACCGGACGTGGAAGAGGACATGGTTGAGGCTTAGGTTGAGTCAATCCACCATGTCAACATTTTGTATGCACCAACCATTCACAAGACCATTGGGACAAATTTGGAAGACCTACACGTGTGGAGTCTCTTACTCTTACGGGTCTCGAGGAGATAAAGGCCATATTCCTAAATGAGAGAGAAGACGGCGGTCGTCGCAACGAGTATTGAGGTTGCCTAAGAGGGAACGACTTTAAAGGTCGCAAGAGGCTACACGGTCACTCCTACCAAAGAAAAGATTGAAGATGTGGAGCTCGAGAAAGAAGAAGAGTGGTGGGGGTCTAGTCTCATCACAAAGTAGAACAAGTCATCGTCCTCCCAGACTCGACTTAAGGGGGAGTGGAGAATCAGGTGGTGCCACGTGACAGGTTTTTCCCACCCTAAGGGGTGTCGGCCCTAAGGGGTGTTTTGGTTTTGCTTGGAATCCAAGTTATGATTTTTTTAGTATGATATTTTGTCTTTTAGGAAATAGTTAAGAGGATTTGGTTTTTTCTATTTTTAGGAGATGATCAAGTTTGTTTCTTATTTTAGAGATTGAGTTTTGTTCTCTTTATAAAAGAGAACCTATGTAATTGTTTGGTGATGGAGTTATGCAATATTTGTTTCAACACAACTCCCTCTCTCCCTCTCTTCTTCACCAACTGCCATCTCTCTCTCCCCCTTGTTCAACGTGTGCAGCCCCCGTTGGCAGCAGCTTGCTGCTGCTATCTCTTCCCATATGGAAGAGCCTCCATGCTCCAAAGTGCACCAATCTCCACACTTTTAATACCATACCTGCATTTCTACTGAGAGTAATAAAACAGCTGAATGGTTTTTCATATTTTATGCACACCATACCTGGATGCTAAACATATAATCTAGTCATGATTTTTGCATTTATGAATTGTCACAAATTTAAAAACGATCATGAATCTGCATGTTGGTTTTTTTCTTTTGTGTATAAAATTGCAGTTCCCATTAGCTCGTGGGTTGCTTGTTTTTGGAGAACCATTCGAGGGTGACATTGAGGGAATCAAAGGGAAAGTTTTATCATACTCCTGAAGATTAGTTTCCATGATACATTTTAAAAATGTGATTTTTTTTTTAATATCCGTCACATTTTAACATTTAAACGGCAAACCCATACATTTAAAAGTCAAACCCATCACTTCTTAGTTTCTGAAATTGTTAATCACATTTTAAAGTTTGAACTCACTCTAGCCCTCAGGGTTTTTTTTTCTCATTTTATCTCTGACCTACACTTCAATATGAACATTTAAATCTCTATTAATGCATTTTTTTGGGCATAAATTTTCATCCATCCAGTCATGCCATTGACAGTTATTCTGAAAGTCCTTTTGCCATGTCCAGAATTCTCGTAATTGCAATCAAACCCCTTCCTTTTTGTGTCTGGGCTGCACTTACAGATAAGGGGAAGAGAGTAATGCCAATTCCAACAATGAAAAAGTCAGTTCAAAACATTAGATCTAGTAGCTGAAGATTGTGACAAGGCACATTATAAAGATGAAGAATAACAACATGCTTGCAGATTGTTAATATAATTTTTAACTTGAAGTGTCAAACTACAGTTCAGATAAATGCTCATCTGGTAGTACAATTTGTATGTGTTGATATGACTGCCTTGCTCCAATTAGGATTGGTGAGGAGCAGACCCCCGAGGACGTAGAGGATGGACCACCAGAGTTACTTTTCATCCACGGAGGTCACACAAGCAAGATCTCAGATTTCTCTTGGAATCCATGTGAGGATTGGATCATAGCCAGTGTTGCAGAGGATAACATTCTTCAAATATGGCAAATGGCGGAGAACATATACCATGATGAAGACGAAATTCCAGGTGATGAGCCGTCGAAAGCACCTTAGATAGCGGCCTTTTAAGTCACTCCTGCTTTGCTTGTCATAGCACTCACTATTCCATCAGAAATGCTTGAAGTTATAGTTGCCGTCTTTCTTTGGGAGATCTCTGGTTTGTAGCCTTTAAGAATGGTTTCGGTAACAGCTCATGCCAGCTCCAATGTCCCTAATCAGTCTTTTGACCTTTATTTGTCAGATTATTATCCTGATATCTTCTGCGGTTGCCTGTAAAGAGGTGGGGGAAATTACTATTGTGTTGAAAAAGCAAAAATTTCAGGAAAATGATCAAATTTAATGGTGTTTGATAAATTCTGCACAGTTGGTAAAACTTGCTGAATTTATATTGATCTGATGTGATTACGGTTTGGATTCTTTTGTTTATAGTTTTAACATTGCCAAGGATTGAGTTATGGTGAATCAATTACTCAAATCTTTGAATCACATGCGTACCGGGTTGAATAAAAAGTACGGGCGTGCAGATAACCTGTTAGTTGTCACTCTATGAATTTACATAAGGATACGGTAACTTTTGTTTGTTCTGTATTTTGGCCTACAATTTGATTCTCCTTTACGGTGAAAGAGTAGGACTTCCAAGTACTCCTGAGATTGGCTGTGATAATTATAACGGTAACTGCTGAGTGATGCACTCCTATGCCTATTCATGATCTTTCTTTATCCGAATCCCTGCCTACAACATGCGATGGATTTCCATTTGAATCCTGCCTTGCATTTTTTTGGAGGGCGTGTGACATGAAAGGCATGACTTTCTAGATTGAAGCAACCCCAAGGTTTTCGATTATTAAGGTGTCGTTTGGTTGTCGGGGTTAGACACTTATTCCGTTGATTGATCCGCTGAGAAAAACTTAGGTGAAAGTGGGAGATGCGGCAGTATAATGTTTATTTTGCGTTGGGTGTGGAATAAAGATAACCCACTGAAGTTAATGTCTTTCGCAAAATTAACCTTGCTGCGTTTCTGCACCATCTTGCGCTTTCAGCACCTTGTTGTTGAATGCGTTCTAGCGGGTGGCCTCCTTGCCTCCAACTTCTTGTTCCATGTATATGCTACATCCATTGGAGATGATATCACAAGTGGCGAATCAGCCATCGATAGAGGGGGTTTGGGTGACGTGGTCTGTGGCATTTTTGGATTCGTTTCGTTTTGAATTTTGTTCATTTTTCCAAGGGTTTTCGAAATTTGATTTTGGAGAAGTTGTTTTCAAGGTCAATGTATTTTGCGATTTTTGTTAGGGTTTCTCTGCTAATCTTCCACTGTGAGATGTTGATTATGCTTTTGGATGCTATTGTCTAGGGTTTGTTGAGGATTGGTTAGGGTAGGGTTTGTGGGAATGTTGTTTCTTGAGGTCTGTATTCGCCATTAGGGTTTGGAGATTGGGACTTCATGTTATGTTTGAATAGTTGGGAGTTGCGATCTGTACGATGCATCTATTCCTTAGCTTTTCGTCAGTCTCCTTAATTCACATTGTTAGCCTTTGAGGCTACGGTGTATGAGTCACAGCTTGATTTCTTACAGTGTGTTGCTCGATGTGTCACCTACGTGAGTGAATGAGGTGGTTGTTGTTGATGCTAGAGCATCATGATCATTTGTTTTGATGATAACAAAGTACGTGTTATTTAACATTTGCACTTGGAGTCTTAGATTTCAGGTTAATTGCAAATGTAGACGTGATTAGACGGAATTCGAGCTCGCATCCAGGATGGATTGGAGGAGCTTGACGGAGAACAAATGAGATTCGTGAGGAGCGATAGATTGAAGATGAAAGGACAAGAAGAATAGGATAGAATTCTATTTATTCCTTTCATGTACTTTTGTCTTTATTTTCTTGCTCTTTATTTCCTTAGAACATTATGTTAAAGAGCCTCAAAGTACCCTAATAGTAGTTCTAGGAACACCGGCACAACCCTAGGATACTTAGGTTTTCTGTAAAGAACTTATAAAACCAATATAGGGTTCAAACAGCATTTTCAGACGTCTAATTCCCAAATAAGACGTCTGATAATGTGTTTTAAGACGTTTGACTGTTGATTCAGACGTCTGATAACATTTAGGCTGGACATAGTTAGTTCTGTCTGATGAAATCAGACGTCCAGACCTTAGACCAGACGTCTGATGACTTTGCCAGACGTCCAATTTGTGGACCGTTTGCTGTCTTAGCATACACTTAAGGATATGACCGTTAGAGCCTTATCAGACGTCCTTAAGCCTTTCCAGACGTCTGATAATTGACCGTTTTACCTCGACTGGCCCGAAAATCTCTTCTCAGAGATTTTCTAGCCGTTGCAAATCCATTCCCACGAAAAAGTAGGTTTCCAGATGTCCAGACATAGTGCCAGACGTCCTGTATGTCGTCTGATGGACTTGCGCTAGAACCCTGTTTAGATCTGATTCAAGTCAGGAAGAGACCCACCCAAAATCAGACGTCTGACCTTATTTTCAGATGTCTTAAAGTGGTCTTCCAGACGTCTGATGCCAGAATTAGACGTCTGATTACCCTGTCATTGCAATCATTGTCCCTGATTTCGGCCTGATTCTCTTGGGCTTTGCACCCAACGGCTATGGAAGCTTTCCTAAGCCTTCCAAAGCCTTCCTAAGGCCTCTATAAATAGAGGGGAGCCTTTGCACACTAAGATACACCTAAGCAACATACTTTCTACTCTTTTGTGTCGAAGAAAAGCTCTTGCTCTCCAAGCTTAAGTTCCATCATCCAGAGAGCTAAATTCCCTTTGCGCACCCGCTCTCCCACCGTAGTTCACGAAGAGCGACGTTGCGCCGTCGCGTGGCTCACGCACCCGCGTCATCGATCCGACGCACTCCTTGCAAAGGGGAGTTTCCTAATTCCTATAGAAGCTAGGTTTAAATTACTTTGTTGGCTCTATAGGATTGTTGTTTCTTTATCTTTGTTATTTGGTTGGGTATTCGCTTTGCGAATTCCCGTCTCCTTCGTGGGACAAAATCCCTCTCGTGAAGAGAAGGGGTTGAGGAACGCTACCCTCTCACTTGTAGCGTGGTTGTAATTGAGGTTGAATCACCCTCGTTTAAAGTGATTCGTTTAGTGGATTTGATCAACTTGGTTGATCGGAAATCGTAACTCAAGAGGGTTAGGTGGTGGTTTTCACCCGATTTGGGTTTCCACCTAAAAATTATTGTGTACTCGTGTGATTGAATTTTTTGTGAGATTGTTTATATTCTATTCTATAATTTTTTACGTCACGCTGATCTCACCCCCTCCGAGTAGGGAAACAACAATTGGTATCAGAGCAGGTCTTGCTATTTCGGCGTAACAACCAAGCAAGAAGATCTATGGAGGGGAGCAGTTCCGCGGGCAGGATTTCCGAGGGGCAGTCCACCGTCCGACCACCCTATTTCGACGGAAGCAACTACCCCTACTGGAAGTTGCAGATGAGGACGTGGCTTCAAGCCACCGATTTCATAATTTGGGCCAGGTGCGAGACCCCCTTCGACATCCCAGAAAAACCCGTCGTAGGATACTCGCAGCAGTAGATTCGTGAGCTCTTTTTAAATGCAAAGACCATGAATGCCCTTTACTGCGCACTTAGCTCGGAGGAGTTCAATAGAATCTCGCAATGCGCCACCGCATACGAGATCTGGCACACACTTGAGGTAACTCATGAAGGTACCTCTAAGGTAAAAACTTCTAAACTAAATTTACTTTCACAAGAGTTTGAGGCTTTTTTCATGAAATCTAACGAATCCTTAAGTGAGATGAACACTAGGTTCACTCTCATTGTAAATAACTTGAATGCATTAGGGAAGACTTTCATCAAGGGGGAGCTTCAAGAGAAGCTTCTTCGTTCCCTCAGACCGGAGTGGGAATAGAAAGTCACTGCTATCGAGGAGGCGAACGAAGTGGAGGAGCTCAACATGGAAGATCTCCTAGGCAATCTAATGGCCTACGAGACAGTTGAAGCAGAAGAAGAAGGATACACCGGAGCCTAAACCGAAGAAGACTCTCGCCTTCAAAGCCACGTCGGATAGTGAGGTAAGTTTCGACAACGAAGACTTTAGAATTTTACTTAAAAAATTTTCCAAGTTTTGTAGGGAATCAAAGAAAGAGAAAAAGGAGAAGAAGGAAAGCCTGAGACGTTGCTATCACTGCAACGAGAAAGGGCACTTACGACCAGAGTGCCCTCTTCTCAAAAAGGAGAAGGAAAAGGAGAAGTCTAAGAAGAAGGCGTTCCAAGTCACTTGGGACGATTCGAGCTCGAGGAAGAAGAAGAAAAAGAAGAAGAAATCGCTTGCTTTGGTTTCATGGCCAGAGGAAGCGACAGTGAAAGCAAAAGCGACTCAGACGAGGTAAATTCTGATTTACAAGATGCTTTTAATGAGTTGTATGAGCTTAGTAAATCACTAAAAATAGAAAACAAAAGCATGAAAAAGAATCTTAGTTTTCTTAAATCTGAAAATGATAGGTTAGAAATAAAACTTAAGGATCTAGAAGCTAGTCCTAAAAACGATAACCTATTACTAGAAAATCATAACCTCATCAATGAAAAGAATAAATTGATTGAGGAAAATGTTAGTTTAAAAATAGAAATTTCTGACTTAAAGGCTAAGATGAATATTATAGAAAAAGAAATTGCATGTCTTAGGGAAAACTCCAATAAATTAATCAACAAAGTAGATAAGTTTTATAACCCTAAGGTTGAGAAAGGATCTTCGTCAAGGAGACCCGCTAACAGATCCGGATCCAAGCTCACTTGGATACCGAAGAAAAATTTGGAATCTTGTTTTATAGGGTTCAGAGATAACTACAGCACGAAGGACTGGACCTACAAGCTCAAGGCTGGTCAACTCGAGTTGGGAGAACCAAGGAGTAGACCAAGGAGGAGAACAAGAAGACCGACGAGACGACGAACAAACAACGGATCCGCCGCACGTCGACCGCCAGACTGGAGACCGACGCCAATGCTCGGGCCTCCAAGCTACGGATGGGAGCCCCATCCGATGTGGCATCCACCACCACCATTCGGGCCATTTTATTGGCCATGGTAGGTGAGGTAAAAACCATTTACCATATCTTTTTATCATAAGCATTTAGATAGGGGGAGCAAAAATTATAAGGTAATTGTCAATTTTTAAGGGGGAGATATAAGGTATCTAAATTTCCTTTAGAAAGGGGGAGAAAAATAATAGTTATCTTGTTATTATAAAAAAGGGGGAGGACATTACCTTTGTTAAAAGAAATTTATAGAAGAGCATGTTTTAAGGGGGAGTTATAGAAAATTTAAAATCAATCAAATCTTTTTGATAATGTCAAAAAGGGGGAGGATTTTTTGCATTATTATTTATGATTTTGTCATCATCAAAAAGGGGGAGATTGTTGGTGCTAGAGCACCACGATCATTTGTTTTGATGATAACAAAACACGTGTTATTTAACATTTGCACTTGGAGTCTTAGATTTCAGGTCAATTGCAAATGTAGACGTGATTAGACGGAATTTGAGCTCGCATCCAGGATGGATTGGAGGAGCTTGACGGAGAACGGAGGAGATTCGCGAGGAGAGATAGATTGAAGATGGAAGGACAAGAAGAATAGGATAGAATTCTATTTATTCCTTTCATGTACTTTTGTCTTTATTTTCTTGCTCTTTATTTCCTTAGAACATTATGTTAAAGAGCCTCAAAGTACCCTAATAGTAGTTCTAGGAACACCGGCACAACCCTAGGATACTTAGGTTTTCTGTAAAGAACTTATAAAATCAATATAGGGTTCAAACAACATTTCCAGACGTCTAATTCCCAAATCAGACGTCTGATAATGTGTTTTAAGACGTTTGACTGTTGATTCAGACGTCTGATAACATTTAGGCTGGACATAGTTAGTTCTGTCTGATGAAATCAGACGTTCAGACCTTAGACCAGACGTCTGATGACTTTGCCAGACGTCCAATTTGTGGATCGTTGGCTGTCTTAGCATACACTCAAGGATATGACCGTTAGAGCCTTATCAGACGTCCTTAAGCCTTTCCAGACGTCTGATATTGACCGTTTTGCCTCGACTGGCCCGAAAATCTCTTCTCAGAGATTTTCTAGCCGTTGCAAATCCATTCCCACGAAAAAGTAGGTTTCCAGATGTCCAGACATAGTGCCAGACGTCCTGTATGTCGTCTGATGGACTTGCGCTAGAATCCTGTTTAGATCTGATTCAAGTCAGGAAGAGACCCACCCAAAATCAGACGTCTGACCTTATTTTCAGATGTCTTAAAGTGGTCTTCCAGACGTCTGATGCCAGAATTAGACGTCTGATTACCCTGTCATTGCAATCATTGTCCCTGATTTCGGCCTGATTCTCTTGGGCTTTGCACCCAACGGCTATGGAAGCTTTCCTAAGCCTTCCAAAGCCTTCCTAAGGCCTCTATAAATAGAGGGGAGCCTTTGCACACTAAGATACACCTAAGCAACATACTTTCTACTCTTTTGTGTCGAAGAAAAGCTCTTGCTCTCCAAGCTTAAGTTCCATCATCCAGAGAGCTAAATTCCCTTTGCGCACCCGCTCTCCCACCGTAGTTCACGAAGAGCGACGTTGCGCCGTCGCGTGGCTCACGCACCCGCGTCATCGATCCGACGCACTCCTTGCAAAGGGGAGTTTCCTAATTCCTATAGAAGCTAGGTTTAAATTACTTTGTTGGCTCTATAGGATTGTTGTTTCTTTATCTTTGTTATTTGGTTGGGTATTCGCTTTGCGAATTCCCGTCTCCTTCGTGGGACAAAATCCCTCTCGTGAAGAGAAGGGGTTGAGGAACGCTACCCTCTCACTTGTAGCGTGGTTGTAATTGAGGTTGAATCACCCTCGTTTAAAGTGATTCGTTTAGTGGATTTGATCAACTTGGTTGATCGGAAATCGTAACTCAAGAGGGTTAGGTGGTGGTTTTCACCCGATTTGGGTTTCCACCTAAAAATTATTGTGTACTCGTGTGATTGAATTTTTTGTGAGATTGTTTATATTCTATTCTATAATTTTTTACGTCACGCTGATCTCACCCCCTCCGAGTAGGGAAACAACAATTGGTATCAGAGCAGGTCTTGCTATTTCGGCGTAACAACCAAGCAAGAAGATCTATGGAGGGGAGCAGTTCCGCGGGCAGGATTTCCGAGGGGCAGTCCACCGTCCGACCACCCTATTTCGACGGAAGCAACTACCCCTACTGGAAGTTGCAGATGAGGACGTGGCTTCAAGCCACCGATTTCATAATTTGGGCCAGGTGCGAGACCCCCTTCGACATCCCAGAAAAACCCGTCGTAGGATACTCGCAGCAGTAGATTCGTGAGCTCTTTTTAAATGCAAAGACCATGAATGCCCTTTACTGCGCACTTAGCTCGGAGGAGTTCAATAGAATCTCGCAATGCGCCACCGCATACGAGATCTGGCACACACTTGAGGTAACTCATGAAGGTACCTCTAAGGTAAAAACTTCTAAACTAAATTTACTTTCACAAGAGTTTGAGGCTTTTTTCATGAAATCTAACGAATCCTTAAGTGAGATGAACACTAGGTTCACTCTCATTGTAAATAACTTGAATGCATTAGGGAAGACTTTCATCAAGGGGGAGCTTCAAGAGAAGCTTCTTCGTTCCCTCAGACCGGAGTGGGAATAGAAAGTCACTGCTATCGAGGAGGCGAACGAAGTGGAGGAGCTCAACATGGAAGATCTCCTAGGCAATCTAATGGCCTACGAGACAGTTGAAGCAGAAGAAGAAGGATACACCGGAGCCTAAACCGAAGAAGACTCTCGCCTTCAAAGCCACGTCGGATAGTGAGGTAAGTTTCGACAACGAAGACTTTAGAATTTTACTTAAAAAATTTTCCAAGTTTTGTAGGGAATCAAAGAAAGAGAAAAAGGAGAAGAAGGAAAGCCTGAGACGTTGCTATCACTGCAACGAGAAAGGGCACTTACGACCAGAGTGCCCTCTTCTCAAAAAGGAGAAGGAAAAGGAGAAGTCTAAGAAGAAGGCGTTCCAAGTCACTTGGGACGATTCGAGCTCGAGGAAGAAGAAGAAAAAGAAGAAGAAATCGCTTGCTTTGGTTTCATGGCCAGAGGAAGCGACAGTGAAAGCAAAAGCGACTCAGACGAGGTAAATTCTGATTTACAAGATGCTTTTAATGAGTTGTATGAGCTTAGTAAATCACTAAAAATAGAAAACAAAAGCATGAAAAAGAATCTTAGTTTTCTTAAATCTGAAAATGATAGGTTAGAAATAAAACTTAAGGATCTAGAAGCTAGTCCTAAAAACGATAACCTATTACTAGAAAATCATAACCTCATCAATGAAAAGAATAAATTGATTGAGGAAAATGTTAGTTTAAAAATAGAAATTTCTGACTTAAAGGCTAAGATGAATATTATAGAAAAAGAAATTGCATGTCTTAGGGAAAACTCCAACAAATTAATCAACAAAGTAGATAAGTTTTATAACCCTAAGGTTGAGAAAGGATCTCCGTCAAGGAGACCCGCTAACAGATCCGGATCCAAGCTCACTTGGATACCGAAGAAAAATTTGGAATCTTGTTTTATAGGGTTCAGAGATAACTACAGCACGAAGGACTGGACCTACAAGCTCAAGGCTGGTCAACTCGAGTTGGGAGAACCAAGGAGTAGACCAAGGAGGAGAACAAGAAGACCGACGAGACGACGAACAAACAACGGATCCGCCGCACGTCGACCGCCAGACTGGAGACCGACGCCAATGCTCGGGCCTCCAAGCTACGGATGGGAGCCCCATCCGATGTGGCATCCACCACCACCATTCGGGCCATTTTATTGGCCATGGTAGGTGAGGTAAAAACCATTTACCATATCTTTTTATCATAAGCATTTAGATAGGGGGAGCAAAAATTATAAGGTAATTGTCAATTTTTAAGGGGGAGATATAAGGTATCTAAATTTCCTTTAGAAAGGGGGAGAAAAATAATAGTTATCTTGTTATTATAAAAAAGGGGGAGGACATTACCTTTGTTAAAAGAAATTTATAGAAGAGCATGTTTTAAGGGGGAGTTATAGAAAATTTAAAATCAATCAAATCTTTTTGATAATGTCAAAAAGGGGGAGGATTTTTTGCATTATTATTTATGATTTTGTCATCATCAAAAAGGGGGAGATTGTTGGTGCTAGAGCACCACGATCATTTGTTTTGATGATAACAAAACACGTGTTATTTAACATTTGCACTTGGAGTCTTAGATTTCAGGTCAATTGCAAATGTAGACGTGATTAGACGGAATTTGAGCTCGCATCCAGGATGGATTGGAGGAGCTTGACGGAGAACGGAGGAGATTCGCGAGGAGAGATAGATTGAAGATGGAAGGACAAGAAGAATAGGATAGAATTCTATTTATTCCTTTCATGTACTTTTGTCTTTATTTTCTTGCTCTTTATTTCCTTAGAACATTATGTTAAAGAGCCTCAAAGTACCCTAATAGTAGTTCTAGGAACACCGGCACAACCCTAGGATACTTAGGTTTTCTGTAAAGAACTTATAAAATCAATATAGGGTTCAAACAACATTTCCAGACGTCTAATTCCCAAATCAGACGTCTGATAATGTGTTTTAAGACGTTTGACTGTTGATTCAGACGTCTGATAACATTTAGGCTGGACATAGTTAGTTCTGTCTGATGAAATCAGACGTTCAGACCTTAGACCAGACGTCTGATGACTTTGCCAGACGTCCAATTTGTGGATCGTTGGCTGTCTTAGCATACACTCAAGGATATGACCGTTAGAGCCTTATCAGACGTCCTTAAGCCTTTCCAGACGTCTGATATTGACCGTTTTGCCTCGACTGGCCCGAAAATCTCTTCTCAGAGATTTTCTAGCCGTTGCAAATCCATTCCCACGAAAAAGTAGGTTTCCAGATGTCCAGACATAGTGCCAGACGTCCTGTATGTCGTCTGATGGACTTGCGCTAGAATCCTGTTTAGATCTGATTCAAGTCAGGAAGAGACCCACCCAAAATCAGACGTCTGACCTTATTTTCAGATGTCTTAAAGTGGTCTTCCAGACGTCTGATGCCAGAATTAGACGTCTGATTACCCTGTCATTGCAATCATTGTCCCTGATTTCGGCCTGATTCTCTTGGGCTTTGCACCCAACGGCTATGGAAGCTTTCCTAAGCCTTCCAAAGCCTTCCTAAGGCCTCTATAAATAGAGGGGAGCCTTTGCACACTAAGATACACCTAAGCAACATACTTTCTACTCTTTTGTGTCGAAGAAAAGCTCTTGCTCTCCAAGCTTAAGTTCCATCATCCAGAGAGCTAAATTCCCTTTGCGCACCCGCTCTCCCACCGTAGTTCACGAAGAGCGACGTTGCGCCGTCGCGTGGCTCACGCACCCGCGTCATCGATCCGACGCACTCCTTGCAAAGGGGAGTTTCCTAATTCCTATAGAAGCTAGGTTTAAATTACTTTGTTGGCTCTATAGGATTGTTGTTTCTTTATCTTTGTTATTTGGTTGGGTATTCGCTTTGCGAATTCCCGTCTCCTTCGTGGGACAAAATCCCTCTCGTGAAGAGAAGGGGTTGAGGAACGCTACCCTCTCACTTGTAGCGTGGTTGTAATTGAGGTTGAATCACCCTCGTTTAAAGTGATTCGTTTAGTGGATTTGATCAACTTGGTTGATCGGAAATCGTAACTCAAGAGGGTTAGGTGGTGGTTTTCACCCGATTTGGGTTTCCACCTAAAAATTATTGTGTACTCGTGTGATTGAATTTTTTGTGAGATTGTTTATATTCTATTCTATAATTTTTTACGTCACGCTGATCTCACCCCCTCCGAGTAGGGAAACAACAATTGGTATCAGAGCAGGTCTTGCTATTTCGGCGTAACAACCAAGCAAGAAGATCTATGGAGGGGAGCAGTTCCGCGGGCAGGATTTCCGAGGGGCAGTCCACCGTCCGACCACCCTATTTCGACGGAAGCAACTACCCCTATTGGAAGTTGCAGATGAGGACGTGGCTTCAAGCCACCGATTTCATAATTTGGGCCAGGTGCGAGACCCCCTTCGACATCCCAGAAAAACCCGTCGTAGGATACTCGCAGCAGTAGATTCGTGAGCTCTTTTTAAATGCAAAGACCATGAATGCCCTTTACTGCGCACTTAGCTCGGAGGAGTTCAATAGAATCTCGCAATGCGCCACCGCATACGAGATCTGGCACACACTTGAGGTAACTCATGAAGGTACCTCTAAGGTAAAAACTTCTAAACTAAATTTACTTTCACAAGAGTTTGAGGCTTTTTTCATGAAATCTAACGAATCCTTAAGTGAGATGAACACTAGGTTCACTCTCATTGTAAATAACTTGAATGCATTAGGGAAGACTTTCATCAAGGGGGAGCTTCAAGAGAAGCTTCTTCGTTCCCTCAGACCGGAGTGGGAATAGAAAGTCACTGCTATCGAGGAGGCGAACGAAGTGGAGGAGCTCAACATGGAAGATCTCCTAGGCAATCTAATGGCCTACGAGACAGTTGAAGCAGAAGAAGAAGGATACACCGGAGCCTAAACCGAAGAAGACTCTCGCCTTCAAAGCCACGTCGGATAGTGAGGTAAGTTTCGACAACGAAGACTTTAGAATTTTACTTAAAAAATTTTCCAAGTTTTGTAGGGAATCAAAGAAAGAGAAAAAGGAGAAGAAGGAAAGCCTGAGACGTTGCTATCACTGCAACGAGAAAGGGCACTTACGACCAGAGTGCCCTCTTCTCAAAAAGGAGAAGGAAAAGGAGAAGTCTAAGAAGAAGGCGTTCCAAGTCACTTGGGACGATTCGAGCTCGAGGAAGAAGAAGAAAAAGAAGAAGAAATCGCTTGCTTTGGTTTCATGGCCAGAGGAAGCGACAGTGAAAGCAAAAGCGACTCAGACGAGGTAAATTCTGATTTACAAGATGCTTTTAATGAGTTGTATGAGCTTGTAAATCACTAAAAATAGAAAACAAAAGCATGAAAAAGAATCTTAGTTTTCTTAAATCTGAAAATGATAGGTTAGAAATAAAACTTAAGGATCTAGAAGCTAGTCCTAAAAACGATAACCTATTACTAGAAAATCATAACCTCATCAATGAAAAGAATAAATTGATTGAGGAAAATGTTAGTTTAAAAATAGAAATTTCTGACTTAAAGGCTAAGATGAATATTATAGAAAAAGAAATTGCATGTCTTAGGGAAAACTCCAACAAATTAATCAACAAAGTAGATAAGTTTTATAACCCTAAGGTTGAGAAAGGATCTCCGTCAAGGAGACCCGCTAACAGATCCGGATCCAAGCTCACTTGGATACCGAAGAAAAATTTGGAATCTTGTTTTATAGGGTTCAGAGATAACTACAGCACGAAGGACTGGACCTACAAGCTCAAGGCTGGTCAACTCGAGTTGGGAGAACCAAGGAGTAGACCAAGGAGGAGAACAAGAAGACCGACGAGACGACGAACAAACAACGGATCCGCCGCACGTCGACCGCCAGACTGGAGACCGACGCCAATGCTCGGGCCTCCAAGCTACGGATGGGAGCCCCATCCGATGTGGCATCCACCACCACCATTCGGGCCATTTTATTGGCCATGGTAGGTGAGGTAAAAACCATTTACCATATCTTTTTATCATAAGCATTTAGATAGGGGGAGCAAAAATTATAAGGTAATTGTCAATTTTTAAGGGGGAGATATAAGGTATCTAAATTTCCTTTAGAAAGGGGGAGAAAAATAATAGTTATCTTGTTATTATAAAAAAGGGGGAGGACATTACCTTTGTTAAAAGAAATTTATAGAAGAGCATGTTTTAAGGGGGAGTTATAGAAAATTTAAAATCAATCAAATCTTTTTGATAATGTCAAAAAGGGGGAGGATTTTTTGCATTATTATTTATGATTTTGTCATCATCAAAAAGGGGGAGATTGTTGGTGCTAGAGCACCACGATCATTTGTTTTGATGATAACAAAACACGTGTTATTTAACATTTGCACTTGGAGTCTTAGATTTCAGGTCAATTGCAAATGTAGACGTGATTAGACGGAATTTGAGCTCGCATCCAGGATGGATTGGAGGAGCTTGACGGAGAACGGAGGAGATTCGCGAGGAGAGATAGATTGAAGATGGAAGGACAAGAAGAATAGGATAGAATTCTATTTATTCCTTTCATGTACTTTTGTCTTTATTTTCTTGCTCTTTATTTCCTTAGAACATTATGTTAAAGAGCCTCAAAGTACCCTAATAGTAGTTCTAGGAACACCGGCACAACCCTAGGATACTTAGGTTTTCTGTAAAGAACTTATAAAATCAATATAGGGTTCAAACAACATTTCCAGACGTCTAATTCCCAAATCAGACGTCTGATAATGTGTTTTAAGACGTTTGACTGTTGATTCAGACGTCTGATAACATTTAGGCTGGACATAGTTAGTTCTGTCTGATGAAATCAGACGTTCAGACCTTAGACCAGACGTCTGATGACTTTGCCAGACGTCCAATTTGTGGATCGTTGGCTGTCTTAGCATACACTCAAGGATATGACCGTTAGAGCCTTATCAGACGTCCTTAAGCCTTTCCAGACGTCTGATATTGACCGTTTTGCCTCGACTGGCCCGAAAATCTCTTCTCAGAGATTTTCTAGCCGTTGCAAATCCATTCCCACGAAAAAGTAGGTTTCCAGATGTCCAGACATAGTGCCAGACGTCCTGTATGTCGTCTGATGGACTTGCGCTAGAATCCTGTTTAGATCTGATTCAAGTCAGGAAGAGACCCACCCAAAATCAGACGTCTGACCTTATTTTCAGATGTCTTAAAGTGGTCTTCCAGACGTCTGATGCCAGAATTAGACGTCTGATTACCCTGTCATTGCAATCATTGTCCCTGATTTCGGCCTGATTCTCTTGGGCTTTGCACCCAACGGCTATGGAAGCTTTCCTAAGCCTTCCAAAGCCTTCCTAAGGCCTCTATAAATAGAGGGGAGCCTTTGCACACTAAGATACACCTAAGCAACATACTTTCTACTCTTTTGTGTCGAAGAAAAGCTCTTGCTCTCCAAGCTTAAGTTCCATCATCCAGAGAGCTAAATTCCCTTTGCGCACCCGCTCTCCCACCGTAGTTCACGAAGAGCGACGTTGCGCCGTCGCGTGGCTCACGCACCCGCGTCATCGATCCGACGCACTCCTTGCAAAGGGGAGTTTCCTAATTCCTATAGAAGCTAGGTTTAAATTACTTTGTTGGCTCTATAGGATTGTTGTTTCTTTATCTTTGTTATTTGGTTGGGTATTCGCTTTGCGAATTCCCGTCTCCTTCGTGGGACAAAATCCCTCTCGTGAAGAGAAGGGGTTGAGGAACGCTACCCTCTCACTTGTAGCGTGGTTGTAATTGAGGTTGAATCACCCTCGTTTAAAGTGATTCGTTTAGTGGATTTGATCAACTTGGTTGATCGGAAATCGTAACTCAAGAGGGTTAGGTGGTGGTTTTCACCCGATTTGGGTTTCCACCTAAAAATTATTGTGTACTCGTGTGATTGAATTTTTTGTGAGATTGTTTATATTCTATTCTATAATTTTTTACGTCACGCTGATCTCACCCCCTCCGAGTAGGGAAACAACAATTGGTATCAGAGCAGGTCTTGCTATTTCGGCGTAACAACCAAGCAAGAAGATCTATGGAGGGGAGCAGTTCCGCGGGCAGGATTTCCGAGGGGCAGTCCACCGTCCGACCACCCTATTTCGACGGAAGCAACTACCCCTATTGGAAGTTGCAGATGAGGACGTGGCTTCAAGCCACCGATTTCATAATTTGGGCCAGGTGCGAGACCCCCTTCGACATCCCAGAAAAACCCGTCGTAGGATACTCGCAGCAGTAGATTCGTGAGCTCTTTTTAAATGCAAAGACCATGAATGCCCTTTACTGCGCACTTAGCTCGGAGGAGTTCAATAGAATCTCGCAATGCGCCACCGCATACGAGATCTGGCACACACTTGAGGTAACTCATGAAGGTACCTCTAAGGTAAAAACTTCTAAACTAAATTTACTTTCACAAGAGTTTGAGGCTTTTTTCATGAAATCTAACGAATCCTTAAGTGAGATGAACACTAGGTTCACTCTCATTGTAAATAACTTGAATGCATTAGGGAAGACTTTCATCAAGGGGGAGCTTCAAGAGAAGCTTCTTCGTTCCCTCAGACCGGAGTGGGAATAGAAAGTCACTGCTATCGAGGAGGCGAACGAAGTGGAGGAGCTCAACATGGAAGATCTCCTAGGCAATCTAATGGCCTACGAGACAGTTGAAGCAGAAGAAGAAGGATACACCGGAGCCTAAACCGAAGAAGACTCTCGCCTTCAAAGCCACGTCGGATAGTGAGGTAAGTTTCGACAACGAAGACTTTAGAATTTTACTTAAAAAATTTTCCAAGTTTTGTAGGGAATCAAAGAAAGAGAAAAAGGAGAAGAAGGAAAGCCTGAGACGTTGCTATCACTGCAACGAGAAAGGGCACTTACGACCAGAGTGCCCTCTTCTCAAAAAGGAGAAGGAAAAGGAGAAGTCTAAGAAGAAGGCGTTCCAAGTCACTTGGGACGATTCGAGCTCGAGGAAGAAGAAGAAAAAGAAGAAGAAATCGCTTGCTTTGGTTTCATGGCCAGAGGAAGCGACAGTGAAAGCAAAAGCGACTCAGACGAGGTAAATTCTGATTTACAAGATGCTTTTAATGAGTTGTATGAGCTTAGTAAATCACTAAAAATAGAAAACAAAAGCATGAAAAAGAATCTTAGTTTTCTTAAATCTGAAAATGATAGGTTAGAAATAAAACTTAAGGATCTAGAAGCTAGTCCTAAAAACGATAACCTATTACTAGAAAATCATAACCTCATCAATGAAAAGAATAAATTGATTGAGGAAAATGTTAGTTTAAAAATAGAAATTTCTGACTTAAAGGCTAAGATGAATATTATAGAAAAAGAAATTGCATGTCTTAGGGAAAACTCCAACAAATTAATCAACAAAGTAGATAAGTTTTATAACCCTAAGGTTGAGAAAGGATCTCCGTCAAGGAGACCCGCTAACAGATCCGGATCCAAGCTCACTTGGATACCGAAGAAAAATTTGGAATCTTGTTTTATAGGGTTCAGAGATAACTACAGCACGAAGGACTGGACCTACAAGCTCAAGGCTGGTCAACTCGAGTTGGGAGAACCAAGGAGTAGACCAAGGAGGAGAACAAGAAGACCGACGAGACGACGAACAAACAACGGATCCGCCGCACGTCGACCGCCAGACTGGAGACCGACGCCAATGCTCGGGCCTCCAAGCTACGGATGGGAGCCCCATCCGATGTGGCATCCACCACCACCATTCGGGCCATTTTATTGGCCATGGTAGGTGAGGTAAAAACCATTTACCATATCTTTTTATCATAAGCATTTAGATAGGGGGAGCAAAAATTATAAGGTAATTGTCAATTTTTAAGGGGGAGATATAAGGTATCTAAATTTCCTTTAGAAAGGGGGAGAAAAATAATAGTTATCTTGTTATTATAAAAAAGGGGGAGGACATTACCTTTGTTAAAAGAAATTTATAGAAGAGCATGTTTTAAGGGGGAGTTATAGAAAATTTAAAATCAATCAAATCTTTTTGATAATGTCAAAAAGGGGGAGGATTTTTTGCATTATTATTTATGATTTTGTCATCATCAAAAAGGGGGAGATTGTTGGTGCTAGAGCACCACGATCATTTGTTTTGATGATAACAAAACACGTGTTATTTAACATTTGCACTTGGAGTCTTAGATTTCAGGTCAATTGCAAATGTAGACGTGATTAGACGGAATTTGAGCTCGCATCCAGGATGGATTGGAGGAGCTTGACGGAGAACGGAGGAGATTCGCGAGGAGAGATAGATTGAAGATGGAAGGACAAGAAGAATAGGATAGAATTCTATTTATTCCTTTCATGTACTTTTGTCTTTATTTTCTTGCTCTTTATTTCCTTAGAACATTATGTTAAAGAGCCTCAAAGTACCCTAATAGTAGTTCTAGGAACACCGGCACAACCCTAGGATACTTAGGTTTTCTGTAAAGAACTTATAAAATCAATATAGGGTTCAAACAACATTTCCAGACGTCTAATTCCCAAATCAGACGTCTGATAATGTGTTTTAAGACGTTTGACTGTTGATTCAGACGTCTGATAACATTTAGGCTGGACATAGTTAGTTCTGTCTGATGAAATCAGACGTTCAGACCTTAGACCAGACGTCTGATGACTTTGCCAGACGTCCAATTTGTGGATCGTTGGCTGTCTTAGCATACACTCAAGGATATGACCGTTAGAGCCTTATCAGACGTCCTTAAGCCTTTCCAGACGTCTGATATTGACCGTTTTGCCTCGACTGGCCCGAAAATCTCTTCTCAGAGATTTTCTAGCCGTTGCAAATCCATTCCCACGAAAAAGTAGGTTTCCAGATGTCCAGACATAGTGCCAGACGTCCTGTATGTCGTCTGATGGACTTGCGCTAGAATCCTGTTTAGATCTGATTCAAGTCAGGAAGAGACCCACCCAAAATCAGACGTCTGACCTTATTTTCAGATGTCTTAAAGTGGTCTTCCAGACGTCTGATGCCAGAATTAGACGTCTGATTACCCTGTCATTGCAATCATTGTCCCTGATTTCGGCCTGATTCTCTTGGGCTTTGCACCCAACGGCTATGGAAGCTTTCCTAAGCCTTCCAAAGCCTTCCTAAGGCCTCTATAAATAGAGGGGAGCCTTTGCACACTAAGATACACCTAAGCAACATACTTTCTACTCTTTTGTGTCGAAGAAAAGCTCTTGCTCTCCAAGCTTAAGTTCCATCATCCAGAGAGCTAAATTCCCTTTGCGCACCCGCTCTCCCACCGTAGTTCACGAAGAGCGACGTTGCGCCGTCGCGTGGCTCACGCACCCGCGTCATCGATCCGACGCACTCCTTGCAAAGGGGAGTTTCCTAATTCCTATAGAAGCTAGGTTTAAATTACTTTGTTGGCTCTATAGGATTGTTGTTTCTTTATCTTTGTTATTTGGTTGGGTATTCGCTTTGCGAATTCCCGTCTCCTTCGTGGGACAAAATCCCTCTCGTGAAGAGAAGGGGTTGAGGAACGCTACCCTCTCACTTGTAGCGTGGTTGTAATTGAGGTTGAATCACCCTCGTTTAAAGTGATTCGTTTAGTGGATTTGATCAACTTGGTTGATCGGAAATCGTAACTCAAGAGGGTTAGGTGGTGGTTTTCACCCGATTTGGGTTTCCACCTAAAAATTATTGTGTACTCGTGTGATTGAATTTTTTGTGAGATTGTTTATATTCTATTCTATAATTTTTTACGTCACGCTGATCTCACCCCCTCCGAGTAGGGAAACAACAATTGGTATCAGAGCAGGTCTTGCTATTTCGGCGTAACAACCAAGCAAGAAGATCTATGGAGGGGAGCAGTTCCGCGGGCAGGATTTCCGAGGGGCAGTCCACCGTCCGACCACCCTATTTCGACGGAAGCAACTACCCCTATTGGAAGTTGCAGATGAGGACGTGGCTTCAAGCCACCGATTTCATAATTTGGGCCAGGTGCGAGACCCCCTTCGACATCCCAGAAAAACCCGTCGTAGGATACTCGCAGCAGTAGATTCGTGAGCTCTTTTTAAATGCAAAGACCATGAATGCCCTTTACTGCGCACTTAGCTCGGAGGAGTTCAATAGAATCTCGCAATGCGCCACCGCATACGAGATCTGGCACACACTTGAGGTAACTCATGAAGGTACCTCTAAGGTAAAAACTTCTAAACTAAATTTACTTTCACAAGAGTTTGAGGCTTTTTTCATGAAATCTAACGAATCCTTAAGTGAGATGAACACTAGGTTCACTCTCATTGTAAATAACTTGAATGCATTAGGGAAGACTTTCATCAAGGGGGAGCTTCAAGAGAAGCTTCTTCGTTCCCTCAGACCGGAGTGGGAATAGAAAGTCACTGCTATCGAGGAGGCGAACGAAGTGGAGGAGCTCAACATGGAAGATCTCCTAGGCAATCTAATGGCCTACGAGACAGTTGAAGCAGAAGAAGAAGGATACACCGGAGCCTAAACCGAAGAAGACTCTCGCCTTCAAAGCCACGTCGGATAGTGAGGTAAGTTTCGACAACGAAGACTTTAGAATTTTACTTAAAAAATTTTCCAAGTTTTGTAGGGAATCAAAGAAAGAGAAAAAGGAGAAGAAGGAAAGCCTGAGACGTTGCTATCACTGCAACGAGAAAGGGCACTTACGACCAGAGTGCCCTCTTCTCAAAAAGGAGAAGGAAAAGGAGAAGTCTAAGAAGAAGGCGTTCCAAGTCACTTGGGACGATTCGAGCTCGAGGAAGAAGAAGAAAAAGAAGAAGAAATCGCTTGCTTTGGTTTCATGGCCAGAGGAAGCGACAGTGAAAGCAAAAGCGACTCAGACGAGGTAAATTCTGATTTACAAGATGCTTTTAATGAGTTGTATGAGCTTAGTAAATCACTAAAAATAGAAAACAAAAGCATGAAAAAGAATCTTAGTTTTCTTAAATCTGAAAATGATAGGTTAGAAATAAAACTTAAGGATCTAGAAGCTAGTCCTAAAAACGATAACCTATTACTAGAAAATCATAACCTCATCAATGAAAAGAATAAATTGATTGAGGAAAATGTTAGTTTAAAAATAGAAATTTCTGACTTAAAGGCTAAGATGAATATTATAGAAAAAGAAATTGCATGTCTTAGGGAAAACTCCAACAAATTAATCAACAAAGTAGATAAGTTTTATAACCCTAAGGTTGAGAAAGGATCTCCGTCAAGGAGACCCGCTAACAGATCCGGATCCAAGCTCACTTGGATACCGAAGAAAAATTTGGAATCTTGTTTTATAGGGTTCAGAGATAACTACAGCACGAAGGACTGGACCTACAAGCTCAAGGCTGGTCAACTCGAGTTGGGAGAACCAAGGAGTAGACCAAGGAGGAGAACAAGAAGACCGACGAGACGACGAACAAACAACGGATCCGCCGCACGTCGACCGCCAGACTGGAGACCGACGCCAATGCTCGGGCCTCCAAGCTACGGATGGGAGCCCCATCCGATGTGGCATCCACCACCACCATTCGGGCCATTTTATTGGCCATGGTAGGTGAGGTAAAAACCATTTACCATATCTTTTTATCATAAGCATTTAGATAGGGGGAGCAAAAATTATAAGGTAATTGTCAATTTTTAAGGGGGAGATATAAGGTATCTAAATTTCCTTTAGAAAGGGGGAGAAAAATAATAGTTATCTTGTTATTATAAAAAAGGGGGAGGACATTACCTTTGTTAAAAGAAATTTATAGAAGAGCATGTTTTAAGGGGGAGTTATAGAAAATTTAAAATCAATCAAATCTTTTTGATAATGTCAAAAAGGGGGAGGATTTTTTGCATTATTATTTATGATTTTGTCATCATCAAAAAGGGGGAGATTGTTGGTGCTAGAGCACCACGATCATTTGTTTTGATGATAACAAAACACGTGTTATTTAACATTTGCACTTGGAGTCTTAGATTTCAGGTCAATTGCAAATGTAGACGTGATTAGACGGAATTTGAGCTCGCATCCAGGATGGATTGGAGGAGCTTGACGGAGAACGGAGGAGATTCGCGAGGAGAGATAGATTGAAGATGGAAGGACAAGAAGAATAGGATAGAATTCTATTTATTCCTTTCATGTACTTTTGTCTTTATTTTCTTGCTCTTTATTTCCTTAGAACATTATGTTAAAGAGCCTCAAAGTACCCTAATAGTAGTTCTAGGAACACCGGCACAACCCTAGGATACTTAGGTTTTCTGTAAAGAACTTATAAAATCAATATAGGGTTCAAACAACATTTCCAGACGTCTAATTCCCAAATCAGACGTCTGATAATGTGTTTTAAGACGTTTGACTGTTGATTCAGACGTCTGATAACATTTAGGCTGGACATAGTTAGTTCTGTCTGATGAAATCAGACGTTCAGACCTTAGACCAGACGTCTGATGACTTTGCCAGACGTCCAATTTGTGGATCGTTGGCTGTCTTAGCATACACTCAAGGATATGACCGTTAGAGCCTTATCAGACGTCCTTAAGCCTTTCCAGACGTCTGATATTGACCGTTTTGCCTCGACTGGCCCGAAAATCTCTTCTCAGAGATTTTCTAGCCGTTGCAAATCCATTCCCACGAAAAAGTAGGTTTCCAGATGTCCAGACATAGTGCCAGACGTCCTGTATGTCGTCTGATGGACTTGCGCTAGAATCCTGTTTAGATCTGATTCAAGTCAGGAAGAGACCCACCCAAAATCAGACGTCTGACCTTATTTTCAGATGTCTTAAAGTGGTCTTCCAGACGTCTGATGCCAGAATTAGACGTCTGATTACCCTGTCATTGCAATCATTGTCCCTGATTTCGGCCTGATTCTCTTGGGCTTTGCACCCAACGGCTATGGAAGCTTTCCTAAGCCTTCCAAAGCCTTCCTAAGGCCTCTATAAATAGAGGGGAGCCTTTGCACACTAAGATACACCTAAGCAACATACTTTCTACTCTTTTGTGTCGAAGAAAAGCTCTTGCTCTCCAAGCTTAAGTTCCATCATCCAGAGAGCTAAATTCCCTTTGCGCACCCGCTCTCCCACCGTAGTTCACGAAGAGCGACGTTGCGCCGTCGCGTGGCTCACGCACCCGCGTCATCGATCCGACGCACTCCTTGCAAAGGGGAGTTTCCTAATTCCTATAGAAGCTAGGTTTAAATTACTTTGTTGGCTCTATAGGATTGTTGTTTCTTTATCTTTGTTATTTGGTTGGGTATTCGCTTTGCGAATTCCCGTCTCCTTCGTGGGACAAAATCCCTCTCGTGAAGAGAAGGGGTTGAGGAACGCTACCCTCGCACTTGTAGCGTGGTTGTAATTGAGGTTGAATCACCCTCGTTTAAAGTGATTCGTTTAGTGGATTTGATCAACTTGGTTGATCGGAAAATCGTAACTCGAGAGGGTTAGGTGGTGGTTTTCAGCCGGTTTGGGTTTCCACCTAAGAATTATTGTGTACTCGTGTGATTGAATTTTTTGTGAGATTGTTTATATTCTATTCCGCAATTTTTTACGTCACGCTGATCTCACCCCCTCCGAGTAGGGAAACAATAGTTGTGTTGTTAGGTCTCCTCTTGTAGCCTATGCGTGCTTGTTCTGTCCCATCTTGGGAGAATCTTGGCTACTTATATCCTTCCATATCTGATGGATGAGAAGCAAGCATAGGTTCTCATTGTTTTTGATGCATACTTGTGTGTTGTGAGGATGCATAGGCCTCCTAGCCTTGCTTGCTCTCAGTGTGGCTGCTTGACCCTTGACTTGTGGGAGTCAATTAAGTGGAAGGTGAGAAGGCAATGTCTATTTAAGTGGCTACCTTCTTTCCCTGCAACCATCACTTGGGTGGTGCTGCTTGTCCTCATTGAGGAAGAGGATGGTAAGGACTAAGTTGGTTTTCCTTTACTAATGCCTAGTAGGCATTTATCATCCATGGTTACTTGTTTGTGGTGTACTTGCAGCTGATCAAACTATCGAGAGTTGTGCTCTCCTCTGGCTAGTGAAGCATCACCACAACAGGGTTACGAAACGTCTGCTTAGGAGGTTACTACTAAAACTATTTTCGTACTATAGTTCGTCATGTGTTTGTGAATCATAGTGGAAAAGTTCTTATGTAATGACTTGAATGCAGGGATGAAGATGTTTATAAGTTAATGTTTGTGTAATGTGGTTGTCATATGATGAGTAATGTTTGTTTCTTTTGTTATGGTATTATGTACTACTTTACGACAATGGAGTCCTCAGGTATTGGTTAACCGTTGAATGTTGTAAAGCAATATATGCCTAGATTGAATTAGGGAATGTTTGCTATGTTCATTATAACCAATGTTAATGTTGGAACCAGGTGGACTGTATTGTTATTTGTAAGCTATGCTGAATGTAGTTTCACTTGCTGTTGTCATCGATTTATAAGGTTTCAGTAAATAGGATTAACCTGAAGATGAACTTTCTTCGATTCCTCTTTTTATTACTCTAATTTGTTATTTTATGAACTTTTGCATGTTGAGAAATTAGATTAATTTTCATAATTTACAAGCCTGACAGGACCATTCATTGTGGTTATAATGTTTATAATTTTATTGCTCAGATTCTTAATGTTACGAAACTTTGAATGTTGAGAAATCATGTCTAATCTTCCTAATTTAGGAGCCTAACAGTAGCATTCGTAGGTTATAATGTAAATAAAATTTGGAATGTCTTGGATGCATTTGAGTGCTATTGTCTTTCATTTAGATGTTGTAGATATCAGGTAATGGACTTTTTCTGTTATCTTCCTTGGTAGAAGAGAAATCTTCTTCAAAATATAATCCAAGGAAATATTTGATCTTGCCATATGTTGTTTGGTTGAGTGATGAGGGTATTTACTAACATGTGTTCGATCTATGTTATGGAATGGGAAACGAGTAGCAGTGGCATAGGGTTAAAAGTATAGTTTTACGTACACAGAGGCAAGTGGTCTTAAGATACTTGAGATGTACTTTATTAGGCAATGCCTTGAAATGAACGTACATAAAATTTTGAAAGTGATGTTGGCAGTAACTATTCATGTTGGTTTGTGAGTTGATGTTGGAATATTTGAAATGGTGAAAGTTCAGATTATTAGATAATGGGAGAACCCACTTAACTTCCCGTTAAAACTATACATGTATGGTTAACAAGAGAACCCTAGTATGGATGTAAGTGTTTTCAATTGTTATTATTTTATAATTTTAAATGTATGGTAATATACATGAATAGAAATAAATGTAATAGTTATGCACCATATTTTTGTTGGTTCTACATGGAAAGGTAATATTGCATATCTTAATATTTGTGGCCATCAAATGTAGTGTAATGCTAAAATTTCATGTAACTATATAATTGAATTTGTTAACTATATAATTGAATTTGTTTGGAAAATCATTATTGTTGTTGGGAAGATGTCTTCATCCTCAATTTTGCCTTACTTTTAGAATATATGAAGTTCAATATATATAGTTGCAGATATGAAGGAATGTCTGTTTGACTTCGTTAACATGTTTGCTATAATTATTAATTTGTGTAACTACCTTACACCTGAATGGTATGTGGTTGTGAATTACGTAATACTGTCTTGCATATGGTAGGACAAAAGTGGTGGTAGTATTTTCTAAATTTAAGTTTAACGTATGTTTCTGAAGTTTAATTAAAACATTCTAAATTTACCTAGTTCATTTTCGAAGATTATGTTTCATGTATTACTACTTCAGTTCAGTTATTCCTTTTACCGTAATGTATAACCTATCATCTCATTGCAAGTTATAATATTTGCAATTGCTTCCTGTTAGTAAATTTTATCATGTGGTTGTGGAAGTACCTTTATTACTTATGAACTTCCTTTAGCTGTTATACATAACAGAGAAGTTCATTCTGAAATAATATCTTGCAAGGGGAGCGGCATATCAGTAACTAAATGAAGTTAATTATGTTATTGTTTCTTAAATTGGAATATAGTCTACTGATAAGAAATTGAAGTTTATGTAGGTTGTGTTACATTAGCATAACTTTCCCAAATTGGGTTTGATCGAGCTCCTCGGTAGAGGGAGGATTCGACCCACCAATCACACAGAAGGCAACCACAAGAAAGATAGGAAGATTAGTTACCCAGTTGTACCACAAGGGGTGTACGTTTGGAGGAGAGCAAGGCTCCCAGAAAATCCACTAGAAATAGTGGTGTTACAATCTATCGGGGTTCCCCTCTCTTTCGGATTGCATGAAGAGGCCCTTGTATGGGCCTCCTTTTCTATTTATAGTTACAAAGAGTATTGTTATAGTTGAGAAATCCTATGAGATCTTTCTCCACGGTCTTGTCATGTTTCTTGGTAAGCCCGTTGTCAAGACTCGTCCATTGTCAGAGCATTAATTGCATCGGTAACCTCATAATTACTGCTGGCATGGGCATTATGGGTGTTGTTACCATGCTTTGTTGACTTTGGATGCGTTGGGCCTTTAGGAGAATCTATGCTCGCTCGGATCTGGATCTGTTGGAGTGGAGGCGGGTCGGGTTAAGTTGGGTCCACCTGTTTACTCTGAGTTTGGGTGTCCAGATCCTTATACTGGCTATGTGTAAATTTTAAGTCTGAGAGTGCTTTTTGCCTCATATATGCCCCCACTCTCTAGCGGGTGAATGTCGCTGAGAGAGTAGTAAGGATACTTAAAACTTCGCAGTATAGTATGCCCCCAAATGTTGTCCCAGCTATATGAAAAGCGAGGTAAATATTTGTAATGAGACGAAAAGTTTTAAGGTGTTCTCTTGCCGAACTTAAGAGGTGGTACGCCGACCTTAGGAGGTGGGAATGTTTAAGAGTGCGTGGGCGTAGGGGCCCAATTTTCCCCCAACCTTAAGAGGCGGCAACAATGTTAAGGGAATATGAGCGCAGGAGTCCAATTTCCCCTCGGCCTTAAGAGGTGGTTTGCCTACCTTAAGAGGCGGTTTGCCGGCCTTGAGAGGCGGTATTGCTAAGGGAACGTGAGCGTAGGGGCTCGATTTTCCATCAGCCTTATGAGGCGGTTACCCAACCTTAAGAGGCGGTTTGCCTGTCTTAAGAGGTGTCAATGTTAAGGGAATGTGAACATAGGGGCTCGATTCTCCATCAGCCTTATGAGGTGGTTACTCGACCTTAAGAGGCAGTTTGCCGGCCTTAAGAGGAGGTAATGTTAAGGGAACATGAGGCGCGTCCACTTAAGTTCCTGCCAGCCTTAAGAGGCAGCTTTTGGAGGGAGCGAAGGCATATTGATGCTTGGTCCTTGTCGACCTTAAGAGGCAGCCTTTAGAGGGAGCGAAGGCATATCGGCGCCTGGTTCCTACCTATCTTAAGAGGTGGCTACCCGAGAAATGGTGTGATGTAAGAGCCACCTTCCACGAGTGATGGCCAGTCACTGCGGGAATTGGGTTTTCTCTTGGGTGTGACAAGACCAGCATTAATTGTCATTATGATGAGGCAAAGGCCTCAAGTATCGTGCCTGTCATTGATGGGATTGCCTTCTCTGCAGTGGTGGATATGTGCGCAGGGGGTATTTAATGCCTCATAATGATGGTCGAGGTATTTTTCACTCTTGGCGGTATATTTGGAATCCGCGCTAGATATGAAGGGATTTGATTTTTTTAGAATGTATGCCTCGCAAGGGGGGAACCACCCTCCGTGGGGGATATATATAAAGTGGTGGGTTATAGTTAATGCCCCACCTACCTTGGGGAGCACTGTGCGCGGTATTTGTTTTTAGCAGGGTGCTGTAAGAGAGTGTTCTACGCCGGAGCTTCTTCGTCTCAAGCTTTCTTAGAGGAAGCATCATCATGTCAGGACTTGCAAACAAGGGTAAATCCATTGCTTCCTCTTCTAGGGTCTTTGCTAAGACGAGGGATTTGTATAATTTTTCATCAGACTTTCGAAGTCAATCTGCGATTTTGTCTTTTTTGGAGGAGTACGGACTCGATGGAGTACCATTTCATGCTTGTAGGTCCCAGACCCGTCTATGTTCAAATGGGGTAAGGGATAGGTTTATAATTTGTAGATACGCCAAAGAGCATGCTCTACGGGTACCCTTGAATCCCTTTTTGTCCTCCTTCCTTTTCTTTTATTGCCTCTCCCATTCATAGCTCAACCTTAATTGTTAGTTGGTTTTAAATGCTTTTACTGCCATCTGCCTCCACTTGGGGATTGTTCCCTGTCTTGTTTTGTTCCGCCTGCTTTTTAGGCTGATGCCCCTGAAGGTGAAGAGGGGCAAGCCTCCATCTGGTACTTACACCCCGTATAGCTGACAGATCGAGTATCAGATAGTGTGGATCTCCCCGATAGTTTGAAGGGGCAAGATCACCATTTATTTTTTCTTTCGAATATCGAAGACCTGGGAGTCTCCACCTGGCAAGGCCCTCCTGAGAGGGACCAGCCATCCCGATCCGAGGAGCTTGACTCGTTAGCGTGGGCGGACGCAAACAAAATAATTATGTTTGGTCTGATTTCTTGGTCGGAACTCAGGCGGAAGGATGTTTGGGAGGCTTTATCATGGGTGGTAGATTCGTTGCCCATGCTAAGTGGGGGGGGGGGGGGGGGGGGGAGGCAATAGATTTTGTATCGCGTATTGCATCCACCAGTTACTTATTGATCTAGTCATTTGGTTCTTTTGGTTGCAACTTTTGGGTGGTTCGCTCGGTTGATCACGCCCAAGCGTCGAGGCAGTGGGTTGGCTTGCCGTGGGTTGCGGCGAGGAAAGGCCAGTGGAGTAGGGGGAGAGGAGGCCCTTGGAGAGGGGCGAGGGGAGTCAGCTCGTTTATCAGAAGGGGCTGAAGTGAAAGGAGGAGGCCCTTGAAGAGGTCGCGGAGGAGCCAGAGGTTCCCCTGAGGCATGCTAAGAAGGGTCGTTGTGTGGAGCTTCCGTGGGAGGAGTCAATGACATCCTCTCTTCGGAGTCTCGACGAGGCAAGGGGGAAGGTGCACCCTCTGCCCCCTTGGAGCCGTCTGGGTTGCCTAAGGCGATTACCTTGAGAAACGCCACCCCAAAGGCACCTTTGGAGGTGACTTGTGAGGGGGGTATAGTCGGCTTCCTGATGTAGACACATCTATTTTGGTTAAAATGGCTATTCATGCAAATTCCTAGCTTAGGTTTGCATTTCATGTTATAAATATTGCATAGCATGCATCATTCTGCATTTAGAGTAGTTGTATATATTTTAGGTTAATTAGGTTCTTTTTATGGTTAGGAGAGAAGATGATTTATTTCAGGGCCTCGGATGGACGATCGAACTGTACGGATCTGATTAGGATGATGATCGGAGTCTAATTGGGATGCAATCCAAGGAAGATCAACTGTCGAGTGCTAGGTGACACAATCTAGAGCGTCAAATGACAAATCCGACTGCACGGATGGATTCGGGTTGACGATCGTAGCCTAACGACACAAAAATCGACTTAATCCAATCTCTGTAGCATCCCCTACAAAGGAAAGAAGATGAATGACCTAGATTGCACCACATGGCGCAACCCAGGCCGCCCATGCACACGCACACACCATCGCACGCGCGGAGGCAGCGGTAGCACCAGCGTGTATCGCACGTGCGCTTGCGACAAGGGTGCGTACGCGTGTGCTAATAGGGGCACGTGAGCGGGATCTTCACCGACGTTTGCGGTGGATCTTCAACGACGTTTATGACCGTCACTAAATGTCCTATATGTGAATTTGATTCTTTCCTCCACTATAAAAGGACCCCTACCCCTTGCATTTTTATTCATCTCTTCCTTTGTTCCTCTCACCACCTCTAAGGCTTTAGAGAGAACTTGTCCCAAGCCCGGGATGCTCCTCTAGAGTAGAAAATCAAATAGTTTTCCCTCCCCTCATCCCCATTCGTGGAGCATCCCGTGGCTGTCCTCTCACCGCCCTTTGGGAAGAAGATCCTCGCCGCGATGCCTTCTTGCCCCATCCTTCGTCCTCCAGCTACGTCCTCCTTCATCCCACTCACCACCTTCCTTCAGGTGATGTCAGATTGAGTCGTCCTCCGAGCAACTGTCGAGGGGGATTTCTCTCACCTCATTCTATCTTTTTCGCTTTCATTGTGTAGTTTTTCCGCTTTCGTAGTTGTAACAAACATTTATTCATAAATAGATGATTGCTCTTCTTTCTCTCTCTTTCCTTTATATTTTGCAAGTAAATTAGCTAGATTGCATCGACCTAATCTCTTGCCCTATTAAAAATACTAAAAAAATTAGAAAAGATAAAAATGACAAAAAGAAATAAAGCAAAACGTGGATTTTCAAAACTAAACGTTCGCCTCCCCGTGTTCGACCCGGGACTCACTTTTTGAGTTTCAGTTATAAATTTTATCTAATAGACGTGTTTTGCGAGCTATGATAACGGGTCCTCCAAACCCTGATTTTCAACACGTGAAACGCGACCATCACATAGCATCACACAAAGTCCGAGGAAGATTAATGGCCAGGGGGCAATGCGACATCCATATGGGTTTCGGAAGGAAAATCCGACTGTACGGATGGATCTAGAGCGACGATCGCAGTCCGACAACGTGGGAATCATCTTGATCTGAGCATCGTGGCACCCTCTCTAAAAGAAAGAAGATGGACGGCCTAGATGGCGCCACGTGGTGCCATCTAGGCCGCCCAACACCAGCCAGTAGTCCCAACACCAGTTCCTCTTCATCCTCATCATCAATTCTCAGCTGTTGGATCTTGATCCAATGGATGAGAAGCCATTCACACTGCTCTTCAGAGGATCCTCCACATGACCATCTCACACCGTAACAAAGTGGTGGAGAGAGGCACTCCTAAAGGAGGGGCACGGGTTCGAATCCCCGCAGCCCCACCAATTCCTCAATTAAGTCGACACAGGCACGGACGCGTGCTTACAGCCACCTGCACCGTATGCACGCAACAGTAACGCAGCGCAAGTGCCAGCATGCGCACTTGTGTGACACGGTGCATGATAGGCACGTGAGCATAGTGCCAGCGGGGGAGGGCGGATCTTCAACGACGCGGCCTTTAGTGATGCTTGCAGTTGTCACTAATTGCCCGTGTGCGCTAGTAAAGGAATTGAAGGTGTGAATCTTCAACGACAGAAGGGCAGATCTTTAGCGACGTTTACGGATGTCAGTAATGACCCAGATGCGAAGTTCTTCCTCCACTATAAAAGGACCTACCTACCACCATTCCAAACCATCTCTTCCTTTCTTCACCTCACCACCTCCAAGGCTCTAGAGAGGCTCCTCCTAAGCTCGGGATGCTCCTCTAGAGTAGAACCAAACTTTTCCCTACCTCTCACCCCCTTCGTGGAGCATCCCATGGCCGTCTCCTCACCTCCCTTCGGGAAGAAATCCTCGTCGCGACATCGTCCTGCCCTATCCTCTGTCCTCCAGCTCCATCCCCGTTCGTCCTACTCCTTACCACCTTCCTCCAGGCGACGTCAGAGCGAGTTGTCCTCCAAGCAACCGTCGAGGGGGATTTCTCTCACCTCTTTCTATCTTTTTCACTTTCGTAGTATAGATTTTCTGCTTTCGTAGTTGTAACAAACAATTATTTATAAATAGATGATTGTCTCTCTCTCTCTCCCTCTCTCTCTTATATTTTTGCAAGTAGATAAAGTTTTTATCGACCTAATCTATTGCCCGATGTTGAGCGCGAGAATCTACGCTAACGTGTTTGGTTTTTTGAAAAACCCGTCGTTGTAGTTCGAAAGCGAAGGATTCGCGTTCAACAAATAAAATTTATACCGAAATAAGAATTCCGGGTCGAACACAGGGAGGCGAACGTTTGATTTAAAAACTCCGCGTTTCTTTTTATTTTGTCACAAAGAAATTCAATTTAAACTATCTAAGTATCTACAACAAATAAAAGAGAGAGAGGGAGTAAGAGAGAGCGAAGGAATACTATACATGGAAATCAAAATGAGATGTAGAATAGACAAGGAATTTATCATAAAAGAGTTCTTTCATTACAACTAGAAAACATAAAACAATTAGTCTAGAAAGCATTAAAAGAATGGAGGGAGAAATGTCCTCCTCGACGATCGCTCGGAGGACGAAATAGACTACTCTAGAAAGCAGTAAATCTATACTAGAAAGCAGTAAAAAGAATAGGGAGAGAGAAATCCTCCTCGACGGTCGCTTGGAGGACGAGCCGGACGGGACGACGCCTGGACGAAGGAGAACGAAGCGGGACGAAGGAGGACGAAGCAGAAGAACGGGAACGAAGCAGCACGCCGTCGTCGTCGCGGGATCCACTTCCGAAGGGGGACGAAAATTTGGACTTTATCTCGCGAGAAGCATCCCGGGTGTGGGACAAGCTTCTCTTGAGCTTTGGAGAGGTAGAGAGGAGAAGGAAGGGATGAAAATTTCGTATGGAGGGGGTCTCCTTTTATAGTTGCAAGGAGTGGGGGCAAAATGGACATTACATCTTCAAAATAATAAATAAGGGGTCTTTAGTGACGGATAAAACCGTCGCTAAAGCCCCGCCGTCGCCGTCGCCGCCGCGCCACGCGCGCCCGCTCGGCTGGCCTGCGCGCGTAACGCAGACGCACGTCCGCGTCGTCTCAGCCGTCCGATCGCGAGATCGGACGGCTTAAAATCGCGCCTTCACCGCTGCCGTCCGCCCGCCTGCGCGTACGATCGTGCGTTCACCAGAGCGTCCAATTGCGCGTCGGCGCTATCGGGCGCGCGCGGCCGTTGGATCGCGATCGTGCGGTCAATTGGAGCGCGCCCGCCCGCCTCAGAAATCGCTTGGCGAGGCTCGAACGCGCGCCAGCGCCTCGCGATAAGGCGCTGGACCGCTGCGCTGCCTCGCCCAAATGGTCGCGCGGATGCTTTTAAAACGATGCGTCCACAGCCGTTGGATTGAGATCCAACGGCGGAGAGGAGACGGTGCGCGGTCTTCACCAGACGCATGCGGCCGATTGGGCGGCTGAGATGGCGTCACGTGGCGCCATCTTAGCCGTCCATCTTCTGGAAGTTGTAGATGGTGCCACGGATGTCGGATTGACTCGATTTTTGTGTCGTTGGGCTGCGATCGTCGATCCGAATTCATCCGTGTGGTCGGATTTTCCATCTGAAGTGCGGATTTACACCATCCTGGCCCTTGATCTTCTAGGGTTCCCCGGTCTCTATCTGATGCTACGGATGCCTGATTAGGGCGATCTTGGAGTCGTTGAACTCCAATCGTCGCCCTGATCATATCCATACGGTTGGATCTTTGATCCGAGGCCCCGATAAAATATTTGCCCTGTCCAAGCACATAAAAGGAGACAATTAACCTCCATTTTATTCAAACTACTCTAAATGCAAGATGATGCATGTAATGCAATATTTATATCATGAAATGCAATCCTATGCTTAAGAACATGCATAAATAGACATTTTAAGTAGTGTAAATGTGTTTACATCATACCCCCATGCCTATCTTTTGCTAGTCCCTAGCAAAAACTATATGCTATTTATAAAAGAATTAGGTTAGATTATTTGGACCTGAGTTATTTTCAATCATTAAGAAATTGTCTACTTAAGAACTGAACTTTCAAAGACACAACAGTGCCTGGGTATCAGCCAAAATGCAGACCGCCTCAAGCCTCGCCTTATTCAAAGAAAAATTTCTTTTTCTGTTTTTACTCTCTTTTTTTTTCTTTTTTTTTTTTTTTTTTTTTTTGGATTTTCAAATTTTAGGGTTTAAGAGTGGCTTTCTACGGCCATTCAACTCACCCAAGATTTGATGAGAACCCTAAGTTTTAAGCATCTTATTGTGATTGTGATAGACTCATTGACCGGCAATTAAAACGGACTTCGGATTTCTACGCCTCTAGGTGACCTCAAAAAGAATTCTGCCTAAAGGTGTATCTTTACAACCGGTAGCTTTCTCCCTACTTTTATTTTTTAACGGGGTCAACACAAGGGTGAATCCAGTGTATATCTCCCCGGTTTATTCTACTTCTCCGCTTCTTCCTAAGTGTTTTGGGAATTTTTAGTGCATTTTCTGAGCTGGGTTCTGGACAACCGGTCGATGAGCTGTTACCACCGACAACTTGCCAGCCATACTCGTGCGGCGAAGTGTGGCTTATTTCTTTTTGTTCTTTTCTCCTTTTTTTTTTTTTTTTTTTTTTTTTTTTTTTTAAGTAGGTGGCTTCCCTGGTCTAAGATTTTCCTAAAGGCAGCAAAAAGAGAAAGGTCCAGTGACTGGGCTCTGGACAACCTACCTATGGGCTGTTACCCACGATAACTTGCCAGCCATATCACCCTAGAAGGTTCATTAGCTACCCAATTTCCGTTAAAATCGCCAAACAACGAGTCAGTGCAAAGAAAGTGTGTAGATGCTTAAGACTCAAAATTCCCTCACATCAGAGGGCGGGTTGATAAGTCGTGTACTTATCACCCAAACTTATTTACTCCAATTATAATAAAATTCAGGTTGGCGAGAACTCGAAAAACAAATCCACATTTTAGTGGATACATAGGCTGATTAAGTCCAAAGACCTGAAGGGTCTTTGTGTTCAAACCATAATATAGTATTTCTTAAGATCGAAAATTTTCTTAAATCCAAATTCTCTTTCCTAATTTCGATTTTTTTTTTTTTTTTTTTTTTTTTAATAATAAAACAAATCTACGGAGCTGACGAATGAATTCAAAGATAAATATCCACCCCCCCATGCCTATCTAATGCAATGTCCTCATTGTATTGAAAAGACATAAAACAGAGTGGAAAAGCGTAGAAAGCACCTGAATTACGTGGATATCGGGTCCGCTCCGAGATGAAAATGAAAAAGAACTGTATATGTGCTGAGTTTAGTGCCTTCAGCTAGGCACACTATACAAAGAAAAGAAATGAAGAATTCACATGAGCAGGTCAGAATTAGAATAAACAGAAGAATCCTCTGACCTGTCAGCAGAGGTCCACAGATGTGGACCAGATTGTGGTGCAGACCCACACCCCATAATCGAGAATACCTTAGGTTCTGGATAAAAATTACCCAAAACCTAAAATCAGAATGCAAGCGGGGTCGGGCCTGCGATTTGTGAGGATGCAACCCAAGGCCAAAATGTCGGGTTACAGAGAATTGAAGCTCAAAAGGATAATCGTTAAATGTGTGCTTGAGTTTGACATCCTCGAAACAAATGTCGTAAGGGTTCTGATTTGATGGTTTCAGTTTAAAAGGAACCCTTCGACTCAATCTTCCATTTCCTCCAAAATTGACTTCCCAAATCAGAATTTCCCAGCTCCTATCCTCCTCATTCGGCATATCAAATTCCATGACCTCTTGTATATTCATCACCCCGTCTGAAATCTCCAAGTCTAGATGATGTGGCAAAATCAAAATTGACTTGGGTCTAATTATCTCAGAATTAGAATCATCAATAAGCTCAACAGGGTGTAACTGATAATCAGGGCATTGAATTAATTCCTCCAGAAAATGCGATTCTGGATCCGTATCTTGTGCCCTAATAAGATCAGTTTCCTCAGTTATTGGGCTATCAAATGATCTATCAGATTCCTCAGGCCCAATCGTCTCACAAAAATCGTGATCTGAAAACTCGTGTGAGACTTCGCAACTTGAATCTTCACCATCAGGATCCGTATCAATGTATGTCCCAAAATCATTTGTCACTTTGCGCTCCAAGGAGACATACGTTTCCTCGTAACCCGGCTCAGGGATTTCAGGTGAAGAAATCAAATCATCCTTAATTGGTTGTTTTAATTCAATCTGGTCAGCTTCGTAACACGTGTTCCCCCCAACAGGTGCCTGAGCGGGTTCTGTCATTGGCTTTCCTGAAGAGAGTTCATCCTGGGAATTATTCCAAGATTGAATCAAAGCAACCACGAATCTCATCCTCAATTTCGCTAATTTCCCAAGTAGAAACTCACCCGGGTTCTTATCCTTAACATCCTGGAGCCAATCCAACAAAGACTTGTTTAAATCATCAATCATTTCAATCAGGGGCTCCAATCTCTCAATGCAAGGTATTGGCTGAACTTCTAAAGATTGAATGATATTCCTCAAGTTAGCCAGAACCTTATCTTGAACCTGATTAACCTGAACCAAATGAGTTGGTTCAGGGTTGGGCGGGTTTGACATCAATGTAGAGGAATTAACGAATTGAGATTCGTTATACCCATCCTGATAATAGGTCATTTCAGATTGTTCAAAAGATGGAGATGACCTAAAGGCAGTGAAATCAGAGGATGGGTAAGGATCAGTGTATCCTTCTTGATTGTAGATCGCATTAGGTTGTTCATGAAAGGAGGACGATCTATAATCGATGCAACTCTGAGAAGGATAGAATTGAGAATCAAAGTGTTCAGGGTTAGACCCTAAACACGGGGGTCCGGAATTGTATCCCCAATCCGAATTATCCCAACTAACTGATGGTCGATTACAATACGAGTTGGGATAATCGTCATGTTGAGGATAATTTACAACAGGAGGGAAAGAGCGGGAATGCGTGAAATATGTGGAAGGATTCATGAGACACGGGAGGAAGAAAGGTGCCCTGCAATACAAACAATCAAACCTGTCCTTAAATGGGTTAGCCTACAGACCTACAGACTCTCAAAACCCATTTTGAGATAAAGGAACGATTTGATCCACTTCCGTCTGTTCAATCCAACCAGTTAGAAGGAGGGACTGGAGAGAAGGTTCTTCCTTCGGCTTGCGCCTCCGGTTCCTAGTGTACCCCCCAGCCGCGATCGTTTGACTCTACTCCCCTAGCTAGACATCAGATTGAACAGTAGAAACAGACTAATCGGAAATAATCTCGTTCTGAGTTCTGAAGAGCGAGTCCAATCCTTAAGGCCAACGTCTACTCTGTTTTATTTAGGGCTAGGTTTGAATGTGCTTTGGAATGTGATGGGCCCTTTAAATGGGTTATGCCCTTAATGATTGATTGCTTTGTGTGTGCGTGCACAACCAGTGGTTTTCAAGCAAGATTATTTTTGACGTGATGAATTTTAAGGTTCAAATCTTGCTTAGTAGCTTTTAGGATTCAACTTTAGGTGTTTTCAATCAAGTTTCATTGGCACACCAGGTTTTGCAAGCACAGGTGAAGATATTTTCCTTTAAAGTTTAAAAAGAATGTGGAGTGCCTGGTAGATCCCTAAGAGTTGAACCTAATTGGCAGCTACTTGATGAGTTGATTTTATTTGAAGTGGTGCGGCCCAAACAACTCAAACAACTGGCCTCAAATGCACCACTAAGTTAGGCACACAAAGATGGTTAACTTAGAATGATTTCTACTCTTTTATATGTTGCTTTATGTGTACTGGTCCCACAGATCAGAACCCAGTTGAGTAGAAACAAATCAATTTAGTTAAGTGCCTTTAAATGTGGGTGTACATTGTGTATTTGTTGAAAATTACCCCACAAAAGTATCTTTTTACTTTTTTTTTTTATATAAATGAAAGTGGAATGAATGTGAGTGAGAATCCAAACAACCAAACTATTCCTAGGATTTATGCAAACACCTAGGTTAATTGGAATTTGGATTCAATGTGGCGAATGAAATCTATGGAGGGGGAAAGAATGGGTGATAACTTACAAAACCCTTCACAGCACTTTACTCCAATCTACCGCTTTTGCTTGCCTCAAAAGAGTACCTGCAATTACAATAAGAAAGGAGAAAAGTGAGGTAAATGATTTGTAAGTTACAAAACGTGAAGAGAAATCAAAGATCGTTGCCTCCCCGGCAACGGCGCCAAAATGTTGAGCGCGAGAATCTACGCTAACGTGTTTGGTTTTTTGAAAAACCCGTCGTTGTAGTTCGAAAGCGAAGGATTCGCGTTCAACAAATAAAATTTATACCGAAATAAGAATTCCGGGTCGAACACAGGGAGGCGAACGTTTGATTTAAAAACTCCGCGTTTCTTTTTATTTTGTCACAAAGAAATTCAATTTAAACTATCTAAGTATCTACAACAAATAAAAGAGAGAGAGGGAGTAAGAGAGAGCGAAGGAATACTATACATGGAAATCAAAATGAGATGTAGAATAGACAAGGAATTTATCATAAAAGAGTTCTTTCATTACAACTAGAAAACATAAAACAATTAGTCTAGAAAGCATTAAAAGAATGGAGGGAGAAATGTCCTCCTCGACGATCGCTCGGAGGACGAAATAGACTACTCTAGAAAGCAGTAAATCTATACTAGAAAGCAGTAAAAAGAATAGGGAGAGAGAAATCCTCCTCGACGGTCGCTTGGAGGACGAGCCGGACGGGACGACGCCTGGACGAAGGAGAACGAAGCGGGACGAAGGAGGACGAAGCAGAAGAACGGGAACGAAGCAGCACGCCGTCGTCGTCGCGGGATCCACTTCCGAAGGGGGACGAAAATTTGGACTTTATCTCGCGAGAAGCATCCCGGGTGTGGGACAAGCTTCTCTTGAGCTTTGGAGAGGTAGAGAGGAGAAGGAAGGGATGAAAATTTCGTATGGAGGGGGTCTCCTTTTATAGTTGCAAGGAGTGGGGGCAAAATGGACATTACATCTTCAAAATAATAAATAAGGGGTCTTTAGTGACGGATAAAACCGTCGCTAAAGCCCCGCCGTCGCCGTCGCCGCCGCGCCACGCGCGCCCGCTCGGCTGGCCTGCGCGCGTAACGCAGACGCACGTCCGCGTCGTCTCAGCCGTCCGATCGCGAGATCGGACGGCTTAAAATCGCGCCTTCACCGCTGCCGTCCGCCCGCCTGCGCGTACGATCGTGCGTTCACCAGAGCGTCCAATTGCGCGTCGGCGCTATCGGGCGCGCGCGGCCGTTGGATCGCGATCGTGCGGTCAATTGGAGCGCGCCCGCCCGCCTCAGAAATCGCTTGGCGAGGCTCGAACGCGCGCCAGCGCCTCGCGATAAGGCGCTGGACCGCTGCGCTGCCTCGCCCAAATGGTCGCGCGGATGCTTTTAAAACGATGCGTCCACAGCCGTTGGATTGAGATCCAACGGCGGAGAGGAGACGGTGCGCGGTCTTCACCAGACGCATGCGACCGATTGGGCGGCTGAGATGGCGCCACGTGGCGCCATCTTAGCCGTCCATCTTCTGGAAGTTGTAGATGGTGCCACGGATGTCGGATTGACTCGATTTTTGTGTCGTTGGGCTGCGATCGTCGATCCGAATTCATCCGTGTGGTCGGATTTTCCATCTGAAGTGCGGATTTACACCATCCTGGCCCTTGATCTTCTAGGGTTCCCCGGTCTCTATCTGATGCTACGGATGCCTGATTAGGGCGATCTTGGAGTCGTTGAACTCCAATCGTCGCCCTGATCATATCCATACGGTTGGATCTTTGATCCGAGGCCCCGATAAAATATTTGCCCTGTCCAAGCACATAAAAGGAGACAATTAACCTCCATTTTATTCAAACTACTCTAAATGCAAGATGATGCATGTAATGCAATATTTATATCATGAAATGCAATCCTATGCTTAAGAACATGCATAAATAGACATTTTAAGTAGTGTAAATGTGTTTACATCACCCGATAAAAATACCAAAAAAATTAGAAAAGATAAAAACGACAAAAAGAAATAAAGCGAAACGTGGATTTTTATAGAACCAAACATTTGCCTCCCCATGTTTGACCCGGGACTCACTTTTCGATTTTTGGTTATAAATTTTATTTGATAGATGCGTTTTGCGAGCTACGACGACGGGTTGCTCCAAACCTCGATTTTAATTCGCGAAACATGCCTAAACATTTTGGCACCGTTGCTGGGGAGGCAACGGAATTTACTTTATTGTTTTCTACGCTTCTTTGTAATTACATAGCATTAACCCTGCTTATCTCTGATTTATTGTCTTGCAGGTACCCTAGCATGGAGATCCAAGTGTGGTAGACTAGAGTAAAGTGTGGGTAGAGTACTTTGTAAGTGTCCCCCACATCCCCCCCCACTAGTTTCATTTCGCCACCTTAATAATCAAGACCTAATCTACTTAGGTGTTTTCACGAACCCTAGGAGAAATTGTTTGTCTTGTTTGTCACTTCAACTCATCTCACCCCTGCATATAAAAAAAAAGAAACCCTTCTCTTGTGGGATTTTCTAAAAGATATACACATTAACACCCATAACTCTCAACTTAAGGCACACCACTCCACTTTGATTCTACTACTTAACGGAGATCTGACTTGTGGACACGGTACACCTTAACTCAACACACACATAAGTGAGTAGAAATCTGATTAGGTTAAGACTTTTTGTGTGCCTTAATCAAGTCGTGCAATAGGCCAATTGCTTGAACTGTTTGGGCCACACCACTCAATCTAAAACTGATCCATCAAGTAGCTTGCCACTTAGGGTTGATTCTTAGTGTTGAACCAGGCACTCCACATTATTTTTGATTTTTAAAGGAACATATCGTCACCCATGTTTTCAAAACTTGGAGTGTTCTACTAAACCTTGATTGAACCATCCTAAGTATTAAACCCTAAAAGCTACTAAACAAGGTTAAACCCTTAAAGACACATCAAAAAATAACCATGTTTGTAAACCATGGTTGTGCACACACACACATTTCAACTGATCATTAAGGGCACAACCCATCTTAAGGGCCCATCACATTTCAAGAGCACGATCATTCCAAGCCTGACTAAAACTGAGTAGACGTTGGTCTTAAGGATTGATTCGCTCTTCGGGGCTCAGAATGAGATTCTTTTCCATTAATCTGCTTTTGCCGGTCCATTTGATATCTAGCGAGGGGAGTAGCATCAAACGATCGCAGCTGGGGGGTACACTAGAAACCGGAGGCATAAGCCAAAGGAAGAACCTTCTCCTTAGTCTCTCATTCTAACTGGTTAGATTGACCGGATAAAAGTAGACCAAATTGATTATAATCTCAAGATGGGTCTTGGGAGTCTGTAGGTTTTTAGGCTAGCCCACCTAAGGACATGATTGATTGCTTGTATTGTAGGGCTCCTTTCTCTCTTCTGATTTCCCTCTTACTCCACAATGTATCCTTCCACATCCTACACACATTTCACATCCTATCCTCCTACCACCACTTATCCCCAAGATGATTACTCTCCCAACTTGACTTGTAATTACCCATCCACTAGCTGGGGTAACTTTGATTGGGGATATGAATCTGGACCTTAGTGTCCAGGGCCTAACCTTGGACAACAAGACTATGATTACTATCCTTCCCAAACCTACAATGATTATGGATCTCCATCCTTTGATGAAAAAATCAACTCGATCTATAATCAGGAAGGATATGCTGATTATAACACCTACCCTCCCCAGTATTCCATTGAAAATAGGTCATCACCATTCTTTGAACAACCTGAAATGACTTACTATCAGGGAGGGACCTGAGAACCTCGACATCTTGACTCCCCTTGATTTAACCCAAACCCACCCAAACCTGAATTGAACCAGTCGGTTCAGGTGAACCAGATTTAGGATAGGCTGTTGGCTAATTTGAGGACCACTGTACAATCTTTAGAAGCTTATCCAACTCCATGCATTGAAGCATTGGAGCCTATGATCAAAATGATTGATGAACTTAATAGTTCTCTATTGGATTTGCTCCAAAGTGTTAGGATAGGGACCTGGGTGAGTTTCTTCTTGGGAAATTGTCGAGGTTGAGTATGAAATTTGTGGTTGCCCTAGTCAAATCTTGGGATGATTCTCAAGATGAACCCCCTTTAGGAGAGCCAATGTCTGAACTCGCTCAGGCGCCTGTCGGGGGGGATACATATTCTGAGATTAGAGATGACCAAGTTGGTTTAGAGCAACCCTTTGAGGATGAATCGAGTTTCTCACCCGAGATCCTAGGGCTAGGGAATGATGAAAAATATGTCTCCATGGACCATGAAATGACATATGATTTTGAGACATATACAAATGAGGATCATGGATTCTTTGATTCTGAGGGTGAGGAATGTCTTAGTGAAGTCTCACTTGAGCTTAAGGAAGCTGATTTTAGTGAGACAAACAAGCTTGAGGAGTGATGAGAGCCTCATCATGAGCCATAACTAGCTCATTTTGACCTAATAAAGAGAATAAAAGCTCCTGCATAACTTAGAAGAAGGCTTAATTGGAGGAATAAGTGTTCTGAGATGAAATCATGAAATAAAGGTTAAAACTGCAATTTTACCATTGCAGTACATAAACGGGATGTCTCAGAGACAAAACATAGGTCAAATGGTCTGAATAAGATAAAAAGTGGGTTGGTTCAATCAGAAATGGGTTTATGTGCAATCCAGGAATTAAATGACATCTAGTAACCCTAAAACAGACCCGCTTAATTCAACAAGGTTTCGGTCAGGATAAAAATCAAGTAAACCCTCTAAATATCATGGAAAAATATCTCCTAGGGTTTAGAATATTCAATTTGGCCTTTGGAACCTATTTTGACCTAGATTAGGGTCCTAGCTCATCAATTGACCTAATTTAGGTTTTTACGCAAAATGTCTATTCAAACGTGGTCAAACCTAAAATTCAACTTCACCATTGGATTCTTAGGTCCAAATTAGGTTTGTACCAAAATTTGGACCTAAAGGGAGGTCATCTTGACCTACTTTGCAATTTAGTACACACAATTACATTTTGGTCCCTATCTTTTTAAAGCCATTGCATAAACCCCCCTAACTTCCTCACCAGTCTTACAAGAAGGTCCCTCCACCATTTTTGGGGAGAGATCCTACTCCGGAGAGGAATAGAGAGGGAATACTCTCTGATTCCTCAAAGATCTCCCAGATTTGGAAGGGAGATTCTCTGAGGAATTCCCTTCCATCTGAACTCGATCCTGATCTAAGATTTGCACCTAATCTCTCGTGCGAACGCATGAGAGATTTGGGTACTTAACTGTTTCCATCTCCGGCGAGGATTCCCGCACTTGGAAGCTTGGCTTCCAAGCATAAGAGTCCCTGCTTGTGCCTATAAATTAACCCCCAACTCTGGCCGCACCTCCTCAGCTCGACTTGGCTGGAATTTCATCTCAATTTCCTCTTCTCCTCCGGCCAAGGGGTCCAGCGAGCTCCAGCGAGCCCCCCTACTCTTCCTCGTCGCTCTTCCATAAAACCAGTTGCAGAGCTGTCCTCCTCATCCTCTTCCTCGTCGCGCAACACCCGCGCGAGCCACCCTAGCCCCGTCGTTGCCGCCGTCTTCCTCCACTGGATGCCGTCTTCTCCGGCGACAGCAGGTACGACCGGCCGCCTTCTCGCCCCCTCCGTCCCCTTAGTTAGGTTGGAACTGCTCTTCTCTATCTCCTCTTTCATTTCCCTCATCTTATTTCACCAAACGTTGCTTGACCGCCGCTGTCCACCACTATCTTCATCTCCGGCCACCCTCCGACAAAACGCTCCCGTCACTCCGCAGCCCCACACGTCTCTCCAACCACCACATAACCTCCGCCATACTCCACTGTATAACCTCCACTCATCCACAGGCCGCCTACACCACCACAATATCCCCCCGACCAAACCCATCCGTTCGGCCACAGAGCGACCTAGGCACGCACGCCTAGGCCGCCCCGTGGCCTGCCACCTACTGCCTCACCTTCACTGTGACACGGCGAAGGTGCTCCTGTGGTCTGATTGAGCCGCAAGGCCCTTTTTGTGTTAGGCAGGTTTCCAGCTCCAACCGCCATTAGCGGTGACTCGAGGAGGTCGCAAGCTCGTCGCAGCCTACAGTGCTCCAGGAGTCTAGGTCCAGCTAACTTGGGGAGGCCTCGTGAAGTCCTCTATTCCAGAGAGTGGCGCCGCGAAGCCTGCAGTGCTGCAATTGGAGGACGGTCTCCTGCGGGCGCGCACGAAAGAGCGGTGGAACTTTAGTCCCACCTCGGTAAGCTGTGAGGCGCTAGAGGACTTTAAATTGAATTTGTGCTATTGGTTTGTTGCCTCCGATAACACTTGGGGTGAGGTCCCTCACCTAAACACCGCTTCGTTCGTGAGCTCATCACACGGATCTGGTGCGACCCGACCCAACACCCTCCTGAGCACTCCTCACGCACCATACCCATGCCGGTGCTCCTGGACCCGGGTGCGCGACCCGACCCGTTTACCCGGCTCTGGGAGAGCGTGCTGAAGAGCGATACACACAGAGAGAGAGAGACGTGGGTGTCGGTAGCTGGATAGGTTTTGCTCTCCTTGGTTTGTGCAGGGAAGGAACTGAAGAAGGAAGCAGGGACTTAGCCGCTGCAAGCGAAGGAAAAGAAGAAGGAAGGAAGCTTTCCAGAGGAAAAAGAGAAAGGCAAGGCAGAGGGAAGAGGCGAAGCCAAAGAGAAGAGGAACTGAAGAAGGAAGAAGAAATACGGAAAGGGAAAGACAAGCAGAAGAAGAAGAGAAGCTGAAGGCAAGGGAAACAGAACCAAGGAAGGAAGAAGAAGAGAAAGCGGAGCCAAGGAGAAGAAGACCCGCAGAGAAAAGGAGAAAGATACTGCAGGAGAAGAAAGAAGCAAGGCAAGAGAAGAAAGAAGAAACACAAAGAAGAAAGGAAGAAAATCAGAAGAAGAACAAGAACAAAGAGGAGAAAACATCTTTTTAAGACGTCTGATCATGGGATCAGACGTCCAAATTCCTTCTTTTTGCCACAATTGACTTTTAAACTCATGCATTTATATATTTGGAATTAAGTTTTGAGTAATTAAGTGTTCAATTACATTCTTGAGATTAGTAATAAATTCAAATTGTTCCCTGTGTTTGACCTCAGATACTTAGGTTTTCGAGTAATAAATTTTTTATTTGTTGACAATGCTTGATCACCTATACTACGACGTAACTAACTGTTAAAACACGACAAGACGCGTTAACATTTTGGCACCGTTGCCGGGGAGCAACGTGCAATTTATCACTAGTCTCTACATTCTTTTTATCGTATTGAACACTAACTTGCCAAACTTTGCGTTGTTGTGATCTTGCAGGTATTTCACAAGAAAATCCCTCCCGCAAGTCAACCACTCTAGGGCAGGTAATTTCTTTTCTTCCTTAAACTATCCCCTAAGCTTTGAAAGACAAAAGAAAGAAAATTAATTTAGGAATCAACTACCTTCTTTCTATAGTAATCACCATCTTTAAGGCAAACGTTTCCTGATTTTGCGAAAATTTTTTCAAATCTTCTTGAAGTTGGAGTGATTTTTTTAAGATTCTATCCCACAAAATTCATGTGCCTAATAGAAATCACGGTTAATCTCCGTGGACAACACACTTCTTGTTTTTAAGTCCAAAGAGAACCTTTTCAAAAAGAAAAAGAGGATTGGAAATAGAACCAAATTAGGGTTTCTACAGTAGGGCCTTGAAGTGCTAGTCACACATGCCTGTATAAAAGGAAATGAACCCTCCCGCATCAGTGTGCTACCCAAGCCCTTGATTGAAGAGATCTAAACAAGACAAACACTAAGAAAAATTGAGCTCTAAGATCACTTGAATCTTAAAATCTTGGACCTAATAAACTGGGAGTCAAATCAGGGTGGTCTCTAGGTCCCAAGCCTAGAATCATTCTGCCATCTATAGGACAAGTTTGGTGAAGTTGACCCCTTGGGTCAACCAACCTCTAAATTAGGTCACAACATCAAAACATCTAAAGTTCAAGTGAGAGCTTTAAAGCACCTTTGAAATAAAAGTGATAGACTTAAGAGGTCAAGGTCCCCATTCTAGTCTACCTGTAATCTCAGTGACAAGAAAGGTTGGGTGGGGGAAACCCTGTAACCCGTGGGGACGCTCTACCATGTAGGGGTCTTTGCGGGACTCTCCCTCTTTGGCTGCCCAGGTAATTCTCAGGTGGACGATCTTCCGATCCAGGGGTACCATCCGCCCCGAACCTCCATAGTCATCCAAACATTTTTTTTTGGGTGTCTTGATTGGGTCAAAAACATCTCCAGTCCCTCACCTTTTCTCTTTAGAGCACACACATACATTTTCAGTGGGACTTATTCAGATCTAATCGCTTCATAACTTGATTCTACACCTTGGTTCAAACTCCGATTCTACATCTTGATTCCACCACCTGATCCAAATATGCAGCCACACCATTTAGGACTACCATTCAAGAAACCTGAATATCGGAAATCCATGAGAGATAGGATGATTGAGGATGCCCTGAAATTCTATGAAAAAGAAGACAAAACCTCAACACCAGTAGGAAAATTCAGGTTGATGTCCCAACAACCACAACCTTTATCATAACTTGTGCCCAAGTACTATTGGCAGAAGCCACAGAAGGATCAACCCGTGACTTTTGCTCATCACAGGGTATATTGAGATAGAAAAATTGCACAATCTTGAATACCTTCAATGTATGACAAATCCTCGACTTTGGAAGCAACACCAAGATAGTCTTGAAAAATGGGAAGAGATAATGAGATTAGTAAAACAAATTATCGACCAGAAGTACTTGTATATACTACAAATAGAGAATGAACCATCTTGGGACAACATCGAGGATCAATCTGATCTCGGGTTTGAGGCACAAAATGGTTGTGGATTCCCAACCCAGATGGAGTACAATGTGCCTGATATTGAAGAAGGTTGGGAAACTCCAAATGCAGGAAAACATAATGTTGAGCCCACTCTAGACCATGAATCATCAGGCTTAGAATCCCAAAACTCCTGCGATAATGAGAGTAGAACTGAACCTCTCGAGGGTATAAATTCCGTCCCTTATTCTGATAAGGTGACCCTCGAAGGTTATTCAGACCTAGATTCTAGTGATTCAACCCACATCCTAAGCCCAGGATCTAGATCTAAAACCTATTTTGAAGATTTCAAGGCTCCATATGAGGAAGATCAATCTTTCAATGAAGAATATGAGTGTGGGCCTCTATTTGATGAATATCCCTTGCCAACATCCTTAGAGGAACTAATCAATTTTTCGGAAGTCATGCCAATTTACGATACAGAAATTGAGGAGTTGGACGAGTGGGGTTTCAATTGAGTCTATCCTACCAGCTTAGAACCTGAGCTTCTACTAGATAGGGATACCTTTTTAAGCTCAGAATTAACATCTAGGCTACACCCCAGTCAGGCTGCTGAATATACAGCATATGATTTATTCTATGGTGGAACTCATGATCTTGAATCTCATTCAGATTTTGATTTTCGCAAACTCTCCGACGATTTCGAATTTGACCATAACATTGGAGAAAATTTGCTTCATGATTATAAAAAGCCTATTCTCTTTGAAGCCACCTGCTCCACATATACAGAACCAATCAAAACCCGTTCTCTACCCCGACCAGCAACCGGACTCAATTTCTATTCCGATTCACCTCTCAGTGAGCCGTTTGTAGATGATTCAACTCCATATCTATACCAGGTATCAGGTATTGATCAGACCGAAAAACAGGAGCCATCATTCTTTGATCACCCCTGTAGGGTTTCCACACCATAACCTGATTATTTTTTGGAACCCTACTCTGACCAGGCTGATTCAACTCAGCCTAAACCCGAGTTTCACTTCCATATCCATTCGAGCCACATTGCATATGGTGGGTTTCGCATCTGTTGATCTACATCTATTAACCCACCAGACTTATTGGGTTTGGGCTGCATCATCAGCCCACTGATCTTAACAAGCACCTGATTGGACCAACCAGGTTCTTAATCAAGGTGCTTGTTTTACAAAATTCCGCAGATTTGACCACTCCCTCTCCACCCCATGTTCCTCTCGGCTGAAGGCATTAAATTTATCACTTATCGGGAGGCAACCCGTCATCCCAAAAATAGAGACCCATCTGATTATCTGTCTGTACTCCACGTCCATTGCACCTTGAGTTCAGCCTTAGACAGTTGATCCCACCTCTGGTACACGTATCAGAGCTTGAAATCATCCGCATCAGTCATTTCTGACCCGTTCACCCATCCGATGTATCCTGTTCTAAGTTCCTGACCTTAACACTATTTCACACCCTCTATTTACAATGAGGACATTGCAAAACTTAGGCATGGGGGGGTGATAATGTGCATACATACAGAACCAAGAAAAGGTCAGAAGGATTCTCACAAAAAATTCACATATGTCAAAAACACAAAAAATTGAAAAAAGATTATGAAAAAGAACAAAAAAATGGAGGGAGCAAATTTTGCGGAGGAGAAAAAGAGCAAAAATGACAAAAAGGAGCACATAATGAAAATGAAAAAGAAATAGTTATTAGTAAAAGATTAAGGGATTAACTGAAGTTCTAGACCAGATCAAGAAAAGGGAAAAATAAAAGAAAAGTGCTAAGGAGACAAAACAAGAGTTTAGCGGGAACGCTGGTGATGTAAACACATTTACACTACTTAAAATGTCTATTTATGCATGTTCTTAAGCATAGGATTGCATTTCATGATATAAATATTGCATCACATGCATCATCTTGCATTTAGAGTAGTTTGAATAAAATGGAGGTTAATTGTCTCCTTTTATGTGCTTGGACAGGGCAAATATTTTATCGGGGCCTCGGATCAAAGATCCAACCGTATGGATATGATCAGGGCGACGATTGGAGTTCAACGACTCCAAGATTGCCCTAATCAGGCATCCGTAGCATCAGATAGAGACCGGGGAACCCTAGAAGATCAAGGGCCAGGATGGTGTAAATCCGCACTTCAGATGGAAAATCCGACCACACGGATGAATTCGGATCGACGATCGCAGCCGAACGACACAAAAATCGAGTCAATCCGACATCCGTGGCACCATCTACAACTTCCAGAAGATGGACGGCCAAGATAGCGCCACGTGGCGCCATCCCAGCCGCCCAATCGGCCGCAGGAGTCCTGTGAAGACCGCGCACCGTCTCCTCTCCGCCGTTGGATCTCGATCCAATGGCTGCGGTCGCTCGCGTTTAAAAACGTCCGCGCGACCATTTCGCCCGCGTAGAGCAGCGGCGACGCAGCTGCGGGCGAAGCGGAGGTCGCGGGTTCGAGCCGCGGTGAGGGGGTCGAAGGCGCGGGCGAGCGGGCGCGCACGAGCGTCAGATGAAGATCCAACGGCCGCGCGCGCCCGATAGCGCCGACGCGCAATTGGACGCTCTGGTGGGCGCGCGATCACACTCGGGCGGTGCGCTACGCAGCGGGCGCGGACGCGTTCTAAGCCGTCCGATCTCGCGATCGGACGGCTGAGACGACTCGGACGTGCGTATGCGTTACGCGCGCAGGCCAGCCGAGCGGGCGTGGCGGCGACGGCGATGGCGGGGCTTTAGCGACGGTTTTATCCGTCACTAAAGACCCCTTATTTATTATTTTGAAGATGTAATGTCCATTTTGCCCCCACTCCTTGCAACTATAAAAGGAGACCCCCTCCATACGAAATTTTCATCCCTTCCTTCTCCTCTCTACCTCTCCAAAGCTCAAGAGAAGCTTGTCCCACACCCGGGATGCTTCTCGCGAGATAAAGTCTAAATTTTCGTCCCCCTTCGGAAGTGGATCCCGCGACAACGACGGCGTGCTGCTTCGTTCCCGTTCTTTTGCTTCGTCCTCCTTCGTCCCGCTTCGTTCTCCTTCGTCCAGGCGTCGTCCCGTCCGGCTCGTCCTCCAAGCGACCGTCGAGGAGGATTTCTTTCTCCCTATTCTTTTTACTGCTTTCTAGTATAGATTTACTGCTTTCTAGAGTAGTCTATTCGTCCTCCGAGCGATCGTCGAGGAGGACATTTCTCCCTCCATTCTTTTAATGCTTTCTAGAGTAATTGTTTTATGTTTTCTAGTTGTAACGAAAGAACTCTTTTATGATAAATTCCTTGTCTATTCTACATCTCATTTTGATTTTCATGTATAGTATTCTTTCTCTCTCTCTTACTCCCTCTGTCTCTTTTATTTGTTGTAGATACTTAGATAGTTTAAATTGAATTTCTTTGTGACAAAATAAAAAGAAACGCGAAGTTTTTAAATCAAACGTTCGCCTCCCTGTGTTCGACCCGGAATTCTTATTTCGGTATAAATTTTATTTGTTGAACACGAATCCTTCGCTTTCGAACTACAACGACGGGTTTTCCAAAACCAAACACGTTAGCGTAGGTGCGTAAAATAGTCGTTCAACAGCTGGCTTAGGCCTCTTGGGCTAGATTCTTTAGCTTAAAAATTCACGTATTCGCTAAAATTTGGATAATCCTCAAGAGGTTGGGGAAAAATGCAAAGCTTAAGTATTAGGTCTAAGGCTTAGGAAGTATTCAGCCTCGTTGACTGACCTTCGATTTGCGGGATTCGGTAACCTAAGCACCCCAATCTACACACAGTCTGGTTCAGTGTGCATAACTATCAAAATCATGCAAAAGTTTTTAATGTTCTGAAAAAGTCACGTAGATTAGGAGCGACCGATCAACACAAGTTGATTTGGACAAGTTCCCGACGCTGAGAGGTGGGAAATTCCCTTTGAAGATGCGTAACAACATATCATCTCCTCGGTGCTTGTCTCTTAGGATATTTAAATATCCTATCGGGGGCATGTAAGCACTCTGCTGGTTCAGAGATCATGGGCGGCATTATCACGAAATGTCGATCGCTAGGGTCTAAATTCGGCCACGGAACGCCATGGACAGGATTATCTTGAAATCTCGAAAGCCAGGGCTCTAGGGGTTGCCATGGGTGGTGCTATCTCGAAGCATCGATAGCCAGGGACCCTTGAGGATTGATGATGGGGATGAGGAATCCGATACAGACCGTGTTGAGAAGCCAATCCGAAGCTAGAAATAAAAAGAAAAGAGAGAAAACTCTCCAAACAAATAAATCTTCTGTCTCTCTCTTAAAAAAACACACTGCAAATTGAACCTAGGCTAAAAATGTCTCAAGCATAGGTGCTTTAACCGTGGAATCCAACAAACCCTAGGATAGTTTCTGTAGGCCTTAAAAACCTTTGCGGAAGACTGAGGCTAAAGCCGGTTAGGTCTGGATTTTGGTTGGTACTTGAGTACCTCTAGGCCTATTGTCGGCATTTTGACCTGATCACAAAAGAAAAAGAGAAGCACTTATCATAATTGATGACAGACACTCAGGGTCTTGAGCAGAAGTTAAAACCTTGAAATTTTGCTAAGGGACTAGCAAAAGCTAGGCATGGGGGTATGATGAGAGCCTCATCATGAGCCATAACTAGCTCATTTTGACTTAATAAAGAGAATAAGAGCTCCTGCATAACTTAGAAGAAGGCTTAATTGGAGGAATAAGTGTTCTGAGAAGAAATCATGAAATAAAGGTTAAAACTGTAATTTTACCATTGCATTACATAAATGGGATTTCTCAGAGAAAAAACATAGGTCAAATGGTCTGAATAAGATAAAAAGTGGGTTGGTTCAATCAGAAATGGGTTTATGTGCAATCCAGGAATTAAATGACATCTGGTAACCCTAAAACAGACCTGCTTAATTCAACAAGGTTCCAGTCAGGATAAAAATCAAGTAAACCCTCTAAATATCATGGAAAAATATCTCCTAGGGTTTAGAATATTCAATTTGGCCTTTGGAACCTATTTTGACCTAGATTAGGGTCCTAGCTCATCAATTGACCTAATGTGGGTTTTTACGCAAAATGTCTAACCAAACATGGTCAAACCTAAAATTCAACTTCACCATTGGATTCCTTAGGTCCAGATTAGGTTTGTACCAAAAGTTGGACCTAAGGGGAGGTCATCTTGACCTACTTTGCAATTTAGTACGCCCAATTACATTTTGGTCCCTATCTTTTTAAAGCCATTGCATAAACAATCCTCGCCACTCTTACAAGCAGGTTCCTCCGCCATTATTGGGGAGAGATCCTACTCCGACGAGGAATAGAGAGGGAATACTCTCTGATTCCTCAGAGATCTCCCAGATTTGGATGGGAGATTCTCTGAGGAATTCCCTTCCATCTGAACTCGATCTTGATCTAAGATTTGCATCCAATCTCTTGTGCGAACACACGAGAGATTTGGGTACTTAACTGTTTCCATCTCCGGCGAGGATTCCCGCGGGCTTCCAGGCACAGGAGTCCCTGCTTGTGCCTATAAATTAACCCCAACTCCGACCGTACCTCCTCAGCTCGACTTGGCTGGAATTCCACCTCAATTTCCTCTTCTTCTCCTCTGGCCAAGGGGTCCAGCGAGCTCTGGTGATCCCCCCTACTCTTCCTTGTCTCTCTGCCACAAAACCAGTGGCAGAGCTGTCCTCCTCATCCTCCTCTGCGTCGCGCAACACCCGCGTGAGCTGCCCTAGCCCTATCGTCTTCGTAGTCTTCCTCCACTGGACGCCTTCTTCTCCGACAACAGCAGGTACTGCCAGCCGCCTTATCGCCCCCTTCGTCCCCTTAGTTAGGTTAGAACTTCTCTTCTCTATCTCCTCTTTCATTTCCCTCATCTTATTTCACCAAATGCTTCTCGACCGTCGCTGTCCACCACCATCTTCTTCATCTCCGGCCACCCTTCGGCGAGACGCTCCTGTCACTCTACAGCCCCACACGTCTCGCCAACCACCGCATAACCTCCGCCATACTCCACTGAATAACCTCCACTCATCCACAAACCGGCTACACCGCCACAACAGCCCCTTGACCAAACCCATCCGTCCGGCCACAGAGCGACCTAGGTACGCACGCTTAGGCCGCCCCATGGCCTGCCACCTACCGCCTCACCTTCGCCGTGACACGACAAAGGTGCTCCTGTGGTCTGATTGAGCCGCAAGGCCCTTTTTGTGTCAGGAAGGTTTCGATCTCCAACCGCCACTAGCGGTGACTCGAGGAGGTCGCAAGCTTGTCGCAGCCTGCATTGCTCCAGGAGTCCAGGTCCAGCTAACTCAGGGAGGCCTCGCGAAGTCCTCTGTTCCAGAGAGTGGCGCCGCGAAGCCTGCAGTGCTGCAATTGGAGGACAGTCTCCTGCGGGTGCGCGTGAAAGAGAGGTGGAACTTTAGTCCCACCTCGGTAAGCTGTGAGGTGCTGGAGGACTTTAAATTGAATTCGTGCTATTGGTTCATTGCCTCTGATAACACTTGGGGTGAGGTCCCTCACCTGAACACCGCCTCGTTCGTGAGCTCATCACACGGATCTGGCGCGGCTCGACCCGACACCCTCCTGAGCACTCCTCGCCCACCACACCGACGTCGGTGCACCTGGACCTGGGCACGTGACCCGACCTGTTTACCCGGCTCTGGGAGAGCGTGCCGAAGAGCGATACACAGAGAGAGAGAGACGTGGGTGTGGGTAGCTAGATAGGTTTTGCTCTCCTTGGTTTGTGCTGGGAAGGAACTGAAGAAGGAAGCAGGGACTTAGCCGCTGCAAGCGAAGGAAAAGAAGAAGGAAGGAAGCTTTGCAGAGGAAAAAGAGAAAGGCAAGGTAGTGGGAAGAGGCGAAGCCAAAGAGAAGAGGAACTGAAGAAGGAAGAAGAAATAAGGAAAGGGAAAGACAAGCAGAAGAAGAAGAGAAGCTGAAGGCAATGGAAACAGAACCAAGGAAGGAAGAAGAAGAGAAAGCAGAGCCAAGGAGAAGAAGACCCGCAGAGAAAAGGAGAAAGATACTGCAGGAGAAGAAAGAAGCAAGGCAAGAGAAGAAAGAAGAAGCACAAAGAAGAAAGGAAGAAAATCAGAAGAAGAAAAACAAGAACAAAGAGGAGAAAACATCTTTTTAAGATGTCTGATCATGGGATCAGACGTCCAAATTCCTTCTTTTTGCCACAATTGACTTTTAAACTCATGCATTTATATATTTGGAATTAAGTTTTGAGTAATTAAGTGTTCAATTACATTCTTGAGATTAGTAATAAATTTCAATTGCTCCCTGTGTTCGACCTCGGATACTTAGGTTTTCGAGTAATAAATTTTTTATTTGTTGATAACGCTTGATCACCTATACTACGACGTAACTAACTATTAAAACACGATCAAGACACGTCAACAAGGAGCATGATGAACCATTTGATAGCCCATTCATTGAAGATTTGATTCGGTTGGGGCTAAGTTGGAGTATTCGAATCCTCATTTACTAGAAGAATCAATCAGTAGCCCCATCCATCAACCACACCCAGAAGGGATTGACTTTGATTTAGAAATCATTACGCCCAAGTCAATCTTGATTTAGCTGCAATTATTGGACTTGGGTACTTTAGATGGGGTGTACAACGATTTGGAGGTCCCGGAAACATTGATTTCAGAGGATAGGAAGTTGGAATTGAAAATCTGGGAAGCTAGTTACGAGGGAACTTTGATTTTTGATCTGAGGGTTCCTGTTAACTTAAAACCACCTACCTTCTATTAGGACCCTTATGATATCTTTCACATGCGACCCAAGCCTGGAATAATTGACTATCTTCTTGAGTTGAACTATAAGTGGACACCCGATTTTAATGAATCAGATCAACCCGTTGTTCGACACTTTGGTCTTGGGTTGCACACCACAAAACCGTAGGCTCGGCCTCGCAAACACAATAATCTTAGGTTTTGGGTGATTTTCATCCATAACCTTAGAACCACTCAACCCTGGGGCATGGGTCTGCACCATAAATTGGTCCACATTTGTGGACATATTCTGTTGGCGGGTCTGAGGATCAATATTTTTATTTTGATTCTGACCCGCACTTGTGAATTCTCAATTTCTTTTTTGTATGTATATTATGCCTAGCTGAAGGCATTAAACTTAGCACGTGTGTATAGTCTCTTCTCTCTGCGGAGCTGACTGGGTTATCACGAAATTCAGGTGATATTCTATTTACTCTACCTTTTTCATGTCTTTATTTTTACAATGAGGACATTGCATCATTTAGGCATGGGGGGTGGATACTTTATCCTAAAATCATTTTGTTAACTTCATAGAATTTCTTTTAGTTTCTTTAAAAAAAAATTCAAAAAGACAAAAGAAAAGAAAATAGAATTAGGAGAAGAGAACTTAGGCTTTTAGGCGTTATTAACTTTAGGAAATGATATGAGAGGACCTAAACACTTAGACTCTTCAAGTCTTTGGGCTTAATTTGCTCAGGTGTCCTCTCGAATGTGGACTTAGTCTTGAGTCCTTGCCAAGTAACTCTACTTTAAATTGGTCAATAAATTGGGGTGATAAGCATATGACTTATCAACTCACCCTCTGATTTGAAGGGACTTTAATCCTAAGCATCTACACACTTTTTGCACTGACTCACTTTTCAGCGGTTTCTTCGAAAATTGGGTAGCTAATGAACTATCTAGGGTGGTATGGCTGGTAAGTTGTTTGTGGTAACAAGTCATCAGCCGGTTGTCTAAAGTCCAGCCACAAGATCATTTTCTTCGTACTTCCTTTAGGTAAATTTTAGATCATGGAAGCCACCTACTTAGAAAAAAAGAAAGAAAAGAAAAAAAAATAGGAAAAGGAGAAAAAAAAAATAAAACCACACTTCACCGCATGAGTATGGCTGACAAGTTGCTGTGGGTAACAGCCTATTGGCCGGTTGTCCAGAGCCTAGCTCACAAAAATGCACAATAATTCCCAAAACACTTAGGGAAGAAGCGGGGAAGTAGAATAAACAGGGGAGATATATACTGGGTTCGCCCTTGTGTTGACCCCATAAATAAAAGTAGGGAGAAAGCTATTGTTCGAAAAGATAAACCTCTAGGCAAGGCCACCTAGGGTCATAGAAACCCGAAGTCCGTTTTAATGGTCGCATATTGAGTCTTTCACTCTTTTCACTAGATGCTTAGCACTTGGAGTCCTTTTCGAGTCTTGGGCAGGTCGGGTAGCCATAAAAAGTTATCTCGGAACTCAAACTCTAAAAGTAAAAAAAAATTAGAAAAGAAGAAAAGGAAAAAAAATGTATCTTCCCTTTTCAAATAAGGTGAGGACTTGGGTGGTTTGCATTTTTGCATACACCTGGGTACTGTTGAGTCTTCGTAGTTTAGGACCTTAGTTGATAATTTCTACCGTTAATAAACGACTTAGGCCTAAGCGATATAATCCTAATTTTGATTTTATACATTGCATGTAGTTTAATTTTGCTAGGTACAAGCAAAAGATTTCCTTGGGGGTATGATGTAGACACATCTATTTAGGTTAAAATGGCTATTCATGCATGTTCCTAGGCTTAGATTTGCATTTCAAGTTATAAATATTGCATAGCATGCATCATTCTGCATTTAGAGTAGTATATATTTTAGGTTAATTAGGTCCATTTTATGGTCAGGAGAGAAGTGGATTTATTTCAGGGCCTTGGATGAACGATTGGACGATATGTATCTAATCAGGATGACGATCGGAGTCTAACGCCTCCAAAATCATCTAGATCGGAGTCCCGTAGCTTCACACGAAGTTCGAGGAAGGTCAACGGCCAGGGGGCAATGCAACATCCATACGGGTTTCGGATGGAAAATCCGACCATACGGATGGATCCGGAGTGATGATCGCAGTCCGGCAACGCTGGAATCATCTCGATCTGAGCCCTTGGCACCCTCTGCAACAGAAAGAAGATGGACGGCCCATATGGCTCCATGTGGCGCCATCCAGGCTACCCAACACCGGCTAGCAGTCCTAGCATCAGCTCCTGTTCATCCGCATAATCAATTCTCAGTCGTTGGATCTTGATCCAACGGCTGAGCAGCCATCCGTGCTGCTCTTCAAAGGATCCTCCACACGGGCATCTCATGCCGTAGCAAAGTGGTGGAGAGAGGCACTCCCAAAGGAGGGGCACGGGTTCGAATCCCCACAACCCCCCAATTCCTCAATTAAGCTGGCACGTGCACAGATGCGCATGCATAGCCACTCGCACCATACGCGTGCAACAGCAACGTAGCGCAAGCGCCAGCGTGCGCACCTGTGTGACACGGTGCATGATAGGCGCGCGAGCACAGTGCCAGTGGGGGAGGGCGGATGTTCAACGACGCGAGCCTTTAGTGACGCTTGCAGCTGTCACTAATGGCTCGTGCATGCCAGCAAATTAATTGAAGGTGTGAATCTTCAACAACGGAAAGGGCGGATCTGTAGCGATGCTTACGGACGTCAGTAATGGCCCAGATGCGAAGTTGTTCTTCCTCCTCCACTATAAAAGGACCTACCCACCACCATTCCAAACCATCTCTTCCTTTCTTCACCTCACCACCTCCAAGGCTCTTGAGAGAGCTTCTCCCAAGCCCAGGATGCTCCTCTAGAGTAGAACCAGACTTTTCCCTACCTCTCACCCCCCTTCATGGAGCATCCCATGACTGTCTCCTCACCTCCTGTCGGGAAGAAGATCCTCGCCGTGACTCCGTCCTGCCCCATCGTCTGTCCTTTAGCTCCGTCGCTATTTGTCCTGCTCCTCACCACCTTCCTCCAGGAGATGTCAGAGCGAGTCATCCTCCAAGCAATCGTCGAGGGGGATTTCTCTCACCTCTTTCTATTGTTTTTGCTTTCGTAGTTGTAACAAACAATTCTTTATAAATAGATGATTGTTTCTCTCTCTCTCTCTCCCTTTCTCTCTTATATTTTTGTAAGTAGATAAAGTTTTCATCGACCTAATGTGAAACATAGATTTTTATAAAACGAAATGTTCGCCCCCTCGTGTTCGACCCGGGACTCACTTTTTGAGTTTTGGTTATAAATTTTTTCTGATAGACACGTTTTGCGAGCTACGACGACGGGTTACTCCAAACCCTAATTTTAATTCGCGAAACACGCCACCTCAGTTCCCGACCCCGTCGATGTCTCCTGGAGCGTTTGCCCTGCTGACACAAGAGGTGGGTGCCACTGGTAGCATCTTTGACCAGCCGTACTATAGGTGGAGTGTAGGACTCGAATAAGTTGTGTTAATATGGTGAAATTATCGTTGAAGTTATTATAGTAGGTTAACCTAAATCGAGTCTAACCAGCTTCACAAAATTTTTTAACCTGACCTACTTGATTTTATCATGGTCGCTTTTAGGCCTAAGGTCGATCTCAGGGAGGCAGGAATTTGAAGGTTAAGGAGTTTCTATGCCTTTCCTAAAACGTATCTCTTCCTTGCGATTATTATGTTTTTGATTTCTCTATTTTTAGATTTTTGTTGGTGATAATGTTGTCCTTGAGGTACACCCTCAAAATTCAGTCCTTGGCCTTGAGCCAAATGGTTCTTGGCTTGTAGCCAACTTGGGGTTTCCAAAAATTGATCCTGTTATTCGCAAGACCGAGTACCTGCAAGACAAGAATTATCTTTTCTCTTTTACTCTTTTTTTTTTAATTTTTTTGATAGAAGAAATAAAGATAACTGAAAACAAGAGAGGTTGCTAGAAAAGAAAGAAATACGTAGCTTAATATATGTATAGATATATAGTAGATACAGTATATATATATATGTATATAGTTATATATTATATATAGGGGTGGAGGTGGAAGTGGAAATGGAGTGTAGCACAGTATCAAGTTGGTCCACGTCTAGTAAGACGCAACCAACAAAATGGAGTGCCGCATGGAGTGTGGGGCGGATGTGTCGGAGTGTGTGTGAAAGTTCTTGCTTTGCGTGGAAATCAGGAAATATCAGCAACTGGTGCAGATATTTCCGCGATATGATGCGCGGTGGAGTGACTAGTTCACGGGAGTATGGGTGGTGAAAGCGTATATATGGTTATGGGTAGGTGGATGTATACAACTATATATATATATAGTTGTATATGTATATAGATATGTATATGTATATATATGTATTTGTATATATATATGTATATATATATTTATGTATATAAGTGAGTGGATATATATATGTGTGTAGGCTTGAGTGTATAAGGGTGTGTGTGAGTGTGTACCAGTGTGTGCGTGAGTGTACAAGTGTGTGTACAAGTTGGTGTGTGTGCGCTGGCGGATGAGGGGAAGCGCAGCAGATAAGCCATCTGTTGCGCTACTCCGTTGTCTGATGCGTGAGGAGGTGTGGGCGCAGGAGGGAGAGCGCGTGCGGTGCGGTGATGGGAGCGCCTGCGCCTTCTTCATGCGCAGGCGGGTGAGGTGAGGTGCAGCGTAGCGTGCAGCGCTGCGGGCGGGTGTGGGCGCGGTTGAGTGCGGGCGACCAGTTGGAGCGGGTAATGGGTGAGGAGAGAGAGTGCGCTGCCACCGGCTAAGTGAGAAGCGAGCTGGTGGCTACAGTGTCGTGCAGACCACGCGCTACAGTGCGCTACAGTGTGCGCGTGGTCTGGCGACCGGTAGCAGCCGGTTTTGCATGGGCGGGTGCGCTGGGAAGCGCCTGTGCGCATGGAAAGAGGGTCCGCACGTCCTGCAGGTGCGTGCGCGGTGGCTGGAGGTGCTGGAGGTCGGCGTGTGGAGCTGCTGGAGCTTTGAGCTTGAAGCTCTGGCAATGGCGGAGAGGACGACTGTAGTAAAAACGAAAGGTGAATCCACCATGCCCACCTGCTCACGAAAGAGTTGGGCGGTGGTGGAACTCACAGTGGTGGTTGTGGGACCACTGTGGGTTTTCTCCTGCCCACATTGTGTCTCTTCTCAATGAGAAGAGATACTGTGTATGGAGAGGGAAAGGGGAGGAGGTTAGCCTGACGGTGCTGTGGATAAAAGTGCATGCAGGTGTGTGTAAGGGCCTCCTCGCACAAGGGAGAGGGCAAGGAATTTTAAAGAGGAGAAGGCAGCCACCGCCATGCTGCTTGCAGTGCACACCCTGCCATGCTGTTGGCAGGAGGTGAGGCGCGAAGAGGTGCCTGCATGCCCCATGCCCTGTCGCCGCGCGAGAAGAAAAATACAAAGTAAATAAAAAAAGTAAAATGGTGAAATTGCAATGTCGCATTTAATGAAGATGTTAATTAATGGTAGTGTAATGGATGACCAATTATTCACACTCTCCTCCCCTCTCTATAAATGGATGTAGTCGTCTATTTACAAATGCAATTATAGTTACATAAGATGCAATGGTAGTGCTAGGGAATAACACAAGATGGCATATTTACTGGTATATTTTTGGTGTGCAAACATACCCCCATGCCTATCTTTTGCTAGTCCCTAGCAAAATATTTTGTATTGTATTTAGAAATGATCTTAAGATGAAGATTTTCTTCTGAGGCGACATGGGTGTGTTTATCTGTTGGATATTGTGAGAACCAGTTACAGAGAAGACTACCAGTACTTTAAGTCTTACATGACATAGACCATCTCTCGACTAACCTGGACTCTTGATATTTAAACCTTAAGTACGATTTCCAGGACTCAGAGGGTTTTGCCATACTCGAAAGCTTCAGAGATTATGGTTTGTGCATAGTGAAGGATCAAGACTGACCAGATGAACATTAAGACTCAAGCCCAGGGTTTCATGAATTTTTAAGTGTAGGATGGTCCCAGTTTCAGCTCATGTCTTCAGATTGACCCTTAAAAAGATGACGGAAAACTCAACTCTCATTTTATTGCTTTTGTGGCTTAAGGAATATATGGTAGAAACAGGGTATTTATGACGTGCCCTGAAAAACTTTTTGGAGAGAAGAATTTACAGACATTTGAAAGATATACTGACTTATTTGAAAAGATTTTCTCTTTTCTCTTTTTTTCGAAACAAGTGTCAGTATATCTCTTACAACTTTATTTGGAGGAGCACACATTTTTGGTGGGAGAATTCCTTTTTGGTGGAAAGAGTTTCTCCTAGACACAAGACTAAAGCCTGGGATAAAAAGTTTACTTGCGTGCACAGGTAAGGACTCCACCTTCCTAAATGAACACTAGGGTTGGATCTTATGTTCACCTGGTCTTTCTTGATATGTGTAGTGTAAACCAAGATTACTTAGGCTCTCAAGTAAAAGCAAACCAACGAATCCTATACTGATGAGTCAGGTAAAGAATATGCCCTTAGTTAGGAGAGATTCTGATCTATCTTGTCAATGCTCAAGTGAATTAAGCCAAGCCTAAGCGAATCAAACTTCTGTGGCCTGGAAAGTCTTCCAAACAGTGGTTGAATATCCATAAAGACTTATTGTATTTTTGTTTCAGCCTTCAGATCATTGCTAAATACCTTTTTTTTTTTTTTGAAATAAGTTATGTACATATTTATAGATGGATATGTATAATGGAAGCTGCATGATATCATATAATACCCAAATCCTATGGATGCCTATCCACCCCCCCATGCCAAATGATGCTATATCCTCATAAGCATGCAGGGTAAAGCAAGGTCCAAGGATTAGGGAAGGAGAGCTGACGTGCAAGGTATATAGCAGGGTGGTAGGGTAGGTGGATGGTGGGTGGTGAAGTGAAAAGTGAATAAGTGCGAAGTGAATGGAATTGTGTAAGTGATAGTGGAGGAGTGTTGCTGGGGTGCCTCCCAACGAGCGCTAAATTTAACGTCCCTAGCTGGACTCAGAGTGAGGCTCGAAGTTAGTTACCCTCCAGCAGGGCAACAGTTTCACCAACGGGGATAGGTTCATGAGTAAGATAGGGTTTTAAACATTTCCCATTGACCGTAAATTTATGCCTATATTTGGGATCTTCAATTTCAACTGCCCCATTGGGAAATGGTCTCGAGACTAAGAAGGGACCAGTCCATTTGGACTTCAATTTCCCTGGAAATAATTTGAGTCGGGTATTGTAAAGCCAAACTTGCTGGGATGGCTCAAATTCCTTCCACCGAATTCGGCCGTCGTGAAAGGCCTTAGTATGTTGTTTGAAAGTTAAGGCAGAATCATAGGCTTCACGACGGAGCTCTTCCAGCTCCTGGAGTTGGGGTTTCCTTTCTCGACCACGCAGGTCTGGGTCGAGGTTACATTGGCGAACCGCCCAATAAGCGCGATGCTCCAACTCCACAGGCAAATGATAAGGCTTCCCGTAAACGATTCTTTAAGGAGACATACCAAGGGGAGCCTTGAAGGTGGTCCGATACGTCCGAAGTGTGTCAATCAGCTTGTCGGACCAATCCTTACGATCAGGCCGAACCATTTTCTGGAGAATTTGCTTGATTTGCCGGTTCGACACCTCAGCCTGGCCGTTCATCTGAGGATGATATGGAGATGCGATACGATGGTGAACTCCATATTTCCTCAGAAGTGCCCTAAAAGAAGCATGAGTAAAATGACTTCCTCCATCAGAGATAATGGCTCGAGGGATCCCAAAGCATGCAAAAATGTGGTCTTTGACAAATCGAGTAGATACGACATGGTCAGCATGGCACGTGGGGATAGCCTCGATCCATTTCGAAACGTAATCAATAGCAACGAGGATGTACTCAAAGCTGTTGGAAGGAGGGAAGGGACCCATGAAATCTATTCCCCAAATGTCAAAGATTTTGGCAGCTAGGATGGGTTGCAAGGGCATCATGTCACGATGTGACATTGACCCTAACGACTGGCACCTAGTGCAATGTTTGGCATAATTGTGTGCATCCTGGTGAAGGGAGGGCCAAAAGAACCTGCACTGCAACACCTTGGCTGCAGTTTTCCTCCCAGAAAAATGGCCTTCACAGGCCTGATCGTGGCAGAAGGATAACACACTGGGGAATTCACTGTCAGGAATACAGCGACAGATGATCTGGTCGGCACCTATTCAAAAAAGTAGTGGATTATCCCAGAAATAGTACTTTGCTTCTGCGATGAGACGCTTGCGCTGGTTTTTAGGCTAGCCACGTGGAAGGGAACCAGAAGCAAGGTAATTGGCAATGTCGGCATACCATGGTCCACTTGCCACATTAATTGCCAATAGGTGCTCATAAGGAAAAACCTCATTAATCGGCAGGGTAAGTCCAATGTGGTCAGGGTCCAGTCTCGAGAGATGATCAGCAACAACATTCTGGGCTCTGGCCTTATCGCGGATCTGAAGGTCAAATTCTTGGAGCAGAAGGATCCAATGAATCAGTCTAGGCTTGGCATCCTTCTTGTGCATGAGATGGCGAATGGCCACGTGGTTAGTGAATATAATAACATGCGAGTCCAGAAGGTAAGAGCAGAATTTCTCCAACCCAAAGACGACCTTCAGTAGTTCTTTCTAAGTGGTTGTATAATTACGCTGTGCCTTGTCCAACGTCTTACTGGCGTAGTACACCACGAAAGGGTGCCTATTGCGTCTTTGTCCCAAGATGGCTCCGATTGCAAGGTCGAAAGCATCACACATGAATTCAAAGTCGAGGGACCAGTCAGGTGGCTTGAGAATAGGGGCCTTGGTGACAACATCATGCAACTGCGTGAATGCTCGTATGCAGTCGGGGCCCATATCAAAGGGTACGTTGGTCGATGGGAGATGAGTTAAAGGCCTAGAAATCTTGGAGAAGTCTTTGATGAATCTCCTATAGAAACCGACGTGTCCCAAGAAGGAGCGGATTTGCTTGACAGAGCTAGGCATAGGTAAATCAGCAATCATGTCAAGCTTAGCACTATCGACCTCAATACCCCTATCGGAGATGATATGCCTGAGAACAATTTCCTCGTGTACCATAAAATGACTTTTCTCCCAAGAAAGCGCGAGGTTCACATCTATACATCTCCGAAGGATACGAGTCAGGTTGGCAAGACAGTCATCAAAAGAGGGTCCAAAGACCAAAAAGTCATCTATGAAGACTTCAAGAAAGTCACCCACCATGTCATGGAATATTGCTAGCATACATCTCTGGAAAGTTGCTAACGCGTTACAAAGTCCGAAAGGCATCCTTCTAAATGCGAAGGTGCTGAAGGGGCAGGTAAAGGTGGTTTTCTCTTGGTCCCATGGGTCAATTGCCACTTGGGTATATCTAGAGAATCCATCCAGGAAACATAAAAATTTATTTCTCGCTAACCGCTTCAGGATTTGGTCAATAAAAGGTAGCGGAAAGTGATCTTTCTTTGTTGCAGCATTCAGTTTCCTATAGTCTACACACACTCTCCAAGATGTTGGAGTGCGTGTATTGATGGATTCGCCCTTGTCTTTGATACGGATGGTGAGTCTCGCCTTTTTGGGCACGACATGAATCGGGCTTGCCCAGGGGCTATCGCTGATCGGGTAGATTATACCCGCATCAAGCCACTTAATGATTTCCTTTTTAAAGACCTCCCGCATGTTAGGGTTGAGACGTCACTGCATCTCGCGAGAAGGTCGAGCCTCCTCCTCCGTATATATATGGTGAGTGCAGTAGGAGGGGCTAATGCCTGTTAGGTCAGATAAAGACCATCCAATGGTTGCCTTGTGTTCCATAAGGACCTTTGTTAGTTTGCACTCTTGCTCCCTGGTCAATTTTGAACTAATGATTACGGGGAGCGTTTCATTTGGTCCCAAGAAAACATACTTAAGCGTGTCAGGCAGCTCTTTCGGCTCGGGAGTGGATGGTGAAAGATCTGGCATTTCTTAGGATGAGAGTGTCCCAATCGGATCAGAAGAAAGAAAGGTGGGAGGAAGAAGTTGGCCCTCAGATTGGCCAAAAAGAGGGGCATCTTGGATTGATGGATCCAAAATGGGATAGCCCCAGTGATTAGTATGTGGGCTCAAGGTCCCAATGTGGAGTTGCATTTTTGCCTGATTTGGCGGGAAAGAAAGGGAAATCCGGTCTTCAAGAGGGAGGATCGACGGTGAGTAGCCCGAATGTGACTCGGACCATGAGGTATGGGAAGCAGAGAAAACCTCGCCAGAAGTTTGGTTAGGAGAAGGTACGGGTAAAGGGAGGAATGGGGGAACGTCACGATATGTGCTAGTCAGGCGATGGTCTGTGTTTAGGGGTAATCCATAGCAGTCAGAATAGGTCCCTATAAGTCTGATACACGTGCTGATGGCCATGTCCTCATCAGACGTGTCATCATCGATGCAATTGCAATCAAAATTCTTGGTTGCCTTGAAGATGTTTAGCTTGAACTTCTTAGAGACAACGGCAATCTCAATGCAGCCCTACTTGGAGTCGATATGGGCGCGGACTGTGGCCAAGAAAGGTCGACCAAGGATGATCGGACAATTAGAAAGTGAGCTTGGAACTTCTATATCCAAAACATGTCAACAGGAAAATGGAGACTGTTGACCCTAACCACCACGTCTTCCACCACACCCTTCGGTATTTTGACAGAACGATCTGCCAATTGTAACGTGACAAGGGTGGGTTTCAGATTTCCTAAAGCAAGTTTCTCAAGCATGATGGTTGGTAAAAGATTGATGGAAGATCCTAGATCGAGCAGAGCATGGTTGAAATTATAGCCTTGGATGCTACAAGAAATAAGTGGTGCACCTGGATCTTTCTGCTTTGGTGGTAGATTTGACAGTATAGCACAACTCGCATGAGGCAAGAGAACCACCGGATTCTTTATTTTCTTTGATTGTCGCCTAGGTGTGTCTTTGAAAAATCGGGCGACAGTTGGTATATGGTCGATAGCCTCCAACAGGGGTACCTTGATTTCAACATCCCTGAATAAATTACGTAGGTTATCAAAGGCCTACGTATCCTTTTTCTTGCCTTTTGGCTCCCTCAGTAGAGCCTCAGGGAATGGGACTGATTTTGGCACTAGTTTTGGTGTATCATCCTCATGAGAATGCGGTGTGCATCCCGAATGAGAGGGCAATGAAAAAGATGGGCCAGGATCAGGTCGAGCCTGATCGACGGTTTGCTTACCGCTCCGCGTAGTAATCACATTGGACGTCGCGGGTCCTGTAGGATCATAAGGCAGAGGAGGGTTCGCAATAGGGACATAAGGGTGATGTGTTGCTGTGAGATTAGCCTGAAATCCTGGTGGAATGCTCGGAGCTTCCAGAATCTGATGAACCTGCCCTTAAGAAGGTCGTACCTGTGGTTGTGGACCACAGGGTACAAAATTTCGCGGGTTAGGAACAGGTTGGGCTGGAAGAGTGCCCTGAAATTGAGTCGCCATGCATAGTTGACTAATCTCAACATTCTGCTGTGCTAATTGGTGCTGAAGAGAGGTCATGTTTTCTTCATGGCGCATCGACATTTTCGTCACCATTCGCATCAATTTATCAAGAGGACTTGATGCGTGTTATGTTTGAGGAACGCAAGGACCTGATGGCGGATTTGGCACAGGATTAGACTGGGCCCTTGGGATGACGGGTGCAGACGGTCACATTGGCCCACCTGTGGGGTTTTGGCACTGTGAGTTACTGGACCATGCGAAATTAGGATGATTTTGCCACCGTGGGTTATAAGTAGCAGAGAACGGGTTGTTCCCTAGGGCGCAGGCATCTTCTAAGCTAGAAGATGAGTCCGCATGTATATATGCATCCGAGCACACAGAGGCTTGGTCCTCCGTGTCAAAATATTAGCCTACAGAAGCCAGATCCACATTACTTACCGAATCGCTCGGTGCGACACTCGGTAAGGATGGTCTCTCGGGTTTTTGGGAATAAGCCTAGCATTGGAAGGATTATGATTGTGACAGAGTGTGAGGTGGAGGTGTTTGCCATAAAGCGGGCGGGATTGGCCAGAAGCTCATCTAGCTTCTTGTGCACGACGGAGACTTCATCCAATTTTTGTGCAATAAGGTTAAGATCTATGGATGAATGGGAGGGTCCCGTGTCAACCTCGTGAACATTGCGAGGCAGGCTAGTACGATTAAAGGCAACAATGGAGGCATTGTTCATTGAATTTTCACACATGTTCTCAAATAATTCAAATGCTCCATTCTCGTGTTTATTCATGAAATTCCCTCTGCAGAAAGCGTCTACAATCTGCTTCAAAGTTTTATTTTGCCCATAATAGAAGATCTGGGCTATATGCCACTTAGGCAGACCATGGTGCGGACATTTCCAGAGGAGGTCATTATACCTTTCCTAAGCCTCATGAAATTGCTCGCCGTTTTGTTGCGTGAAAGAAGTTATAGCACGGTGAAGTGCATTGGTTCATCTGATTGGGAAGAATTTCTTAAGAAATGCTGTTCGCATGTCTTTCCAAGAATGGATGGTTCTCCCAAGGGTGTGCAACCATTGCGACGCTTTATCCCACAACGAAAATTGGAACATTTTCATGAAGACAATTGATAACCTGATATTTCTTAGTTTAATAGTTTCAGCTAATCGGGTTAAGTTTTCCAAATGGAGAAAAGGATCTTCACTTGCAAGACCATGGAAGTGAAAGTTAATTAGGCCAATGACATTGGGTTTTAATTCAAAATCATCCCCACCCATGGGGACCCAAATTTGTCCTATGGTCTCTGTAGCAGTGGGATTTTGATAAGAGCTAAGAGACCTAGGCTCCTCTTGTTCGAGAGGGTTCTGCATTTCCTGCAAGGTTTTCCTAATGGCTTCAATCTGCTTATTATACATTTCCATTTGGGCTTGGAGGCGGGTTATGGGGTCTACGGCTCCACCACCACCTGGTGGGATTTGAGGGGGCGGTTTCCTCCCTCGAGATTTGGGGGTGGGCGTGTAGCCATGTTTGTGGAGGAGGATGATGATGAATCAGTTTCTATTCTTCTAGAATTATTAGACAATTCAAATAATTCAGGGTTTTGTGACCTCCTCCCAAACTTGCATTACCGCAGGAAGAATTGGGGAGATAAGAAGGGAAAAGGGGATGAGAGAAACAACGCCGTATGGGTACACTTGATGACAAATCAAAGCAATCAGTTTCCTAACCTCTACAATGTGCCCTTAGACCTAAAGATCTAAGTTACCTACTATCACAACTTATGGAACCAAATGAGAGCACCGCGGAACCACCAGGCTAGATTGAAAGGCCGTTTGCCCCAGTCTTAGACACCCGATAGCACGCAGGAACCCACACCAGCAGGTAGGCGCTACATGTAGGTAGTTAGACCTCCAATCCTTAATAGGGGTCAAGTTGCTACCAGTTTTAATTTAGAGGCTTAGGATCAAGTGCTCTAGGAATGTGAAGGGCGTTGTATACGGGTAATGCCCAAGTGCGTTGATTTTTAAAGTGTGTAAATCAAGCATGCAACAGGAAAATCTCCCCGAATTGGAGTTTGAGATGGTGAATGGCTTTTAGAATTTCAGCCTTAAGTAGTATGGATTTTAGGATTCTACTGAGTTACCAATTCAACCAATCTCTGGGTTTTGAGAAAACACAAATGCATGCTAAAAATGCAATGGGCTTCCCTAGATGAAAATTTCTATGTGTGGATGCACGAGTCTATTTTAGGTCAGTGTGAAAGGGAGCCAAAACACTTCAATTCAAGTGTTCCCAATCACCAAAATAATGTTCCACACAGGGCTCAACCACAAGATGATGTAAAGAAAATTAAAATGTTGGGGTTGAAATATTCGGGATCAAATCTAAGGTACTTGAAAGGTCATGGTAGGGTTGGAATCAACTCAATTCCAAATCTCCCCACCAAAAAAGGTGATGCCGAAATGTGAACAAATGAGGTAAGGAGGGATGGCAATCAATCAATTTTAATTTGCCTCAAAGACAACTTCACACAATGAAGGATCCAAGAATCAAGATTCTTGGATTTTCACTATGCGAGGTTTTGCGGGAAATCAAGGCGCGGTGGGGGTGATAGCAAACAATCAATCAAGTGGTTTTTAATCCACTTGTCCTAAGAAATTCCAAGAAGTATTTTTAGGTTTTTTTTTTTTTAGGTGACAAGTTAACCTAAGTTACTAAGAGAGAGACACCTACCTCTTCAGCAATGTGGGTGAAGCTCCAGTGCGGCGCCGGCGACTTCACGCTCTCGCTCCCACCTTGGATTTGCCCATGTCTCTGACTTCCTCTGCTTGTCTCCTCCTTGCAATCGGTTTACCTGCACACAAGCAAACAAAACACCCATGAAGAGAAGGGTGTGAGAAGAGAAAATCAAAGGAATGAGAGTAGAAAACTTACCTCAATTTGCGCCTCCCTGGCAACGGCGCCAGAAAAAGTGTGGTAGGACTCGAATAGGTTGTGTTAATATGGTGAAATTATCGTTGAAGTTATTATAGTGGGTTAAACTAAATCGAGTCTAACCAGCTTCACAAAATTTTTTAACTTGGCTTGCTTGATTTTATCTTAGTCGCTTTTAGGCCCAGGGTCGATCTCAGGGAGGAGGGAATTTGAAGGTCAAGGAGTTTCTACGCCTTTCCTAAAACGTATCTCTTCCTTTCTTCACCTCACCACTATAAAAGGACCAGTAATGGCGATGTTTACGGACGTCAGTAATGGCCCAGATGCGAAGTTGTTCTTCCTCCTCCACTATAAAAGGACGTACCCACCACCATTCCAAACCATCTCTTCCTTTCTTCACCTCACCACCTCCAAGGCTCTAGAGAGCGCTTCTCCCAAGCCTGGGATGCTCCTCTAGAGTAGAACCAGACTTTTCCCTACCTCTCACCCCCCTTCGTGGAGCATCCCATGACTGTCTCCTCACCTCCCTTCGGGAAGAAGATCCTCACCGCGATGCTGTCCTACCCCATCATCTGTCCTTTAGCTCCGTCGCTGTTTGTCCTGCTCCTCACCACCTTCCTCCAGGCGACGTCAGAGTGAGTCATCCTCCAAGCGACCGTTGAGGGGGATTTCTCTCACCTCTTTCTATCATTTTTGCTTTCGTAATATAGATTTTTCGCTTTCGTAGTTGTAACAAACAATTCTTTATAAATAGATGATTGTTTCTCTCTCTCTCTCTCCCTTTCTCTCTTATATTTTTGCAAGTAGATAAAGTTTTCGACCTAAAGTGAAACACAGATAACGTTCGCCCCCTCGTGTTCAACTCGGGACTCACTTTTTGAGTTTTGGTTATAAATTTTTTCTGATAGACACGTTTTGCTAGCTACGACGACAGGTTACTCCAAACCCTAATTTTAATTCGCGAAACACGCCACATTAGTTCCCGACCTCGTCGACGTCTCCTGGAGCGTTTGCCTTGCTGACGCAAGAGGTGGGTGCCACTGGTAGCATCTTTGACCAGCCGTACTATAGGTGGAGTGTAGGACTCGAATAAGTTGTGTTAATATGGTGAAATTATCGTTGAAGTTATTATTGTAGGTTAACCTAAATCGAGTCTAACCAGCTTCACAAAATTTTTTAACCTGTCCTACTTGATTTTATCATGGTCGCTTTTAGGCCTAAGGTCGATCTCAGGGAGGCAGGAATTTGAAGGTCAAGGAGTTTCTATGCCTTTCCTAAAACGTATCTCTTCCTTGCGATTATTATGTTTTTGATTTCTCTATTTTTAGATTTTTGTTGGTGATAATGTTGTCCTTGAGGTACACCCTCAAAATTCAGTCCTTGGCCTTGAGCCAAATGGTTCTTGTCTTGTAGCCAACTTGGGATTTCCAAAAATTGGTCATGTTATTCGCAAGATCGAGTACCTGCAAGACAAGAATTATCTTTTCTCTTTTACTCTTTTTTTTTTAATCTTTTTAATAGCAAGAAATAAAGATAACTGAAAACAAGAGATGTTGCTAGAAAAGAAAGAAATATGTAGCTTAATATATGTATAGATACATAGTAGATACAGTATATATATATGTATATAGTTATATATTATATATAGGGGTGGAGGTGGAAGTGGAAATGGAGTGTTGCACAGTGTCAAGTTGGTCCACGTCTAGTAAGACGCAACCAACAAGACGGAGTGCTGCGTGGAGTGTGGGGCGGATGTGTGGGAGTGTGTGAGAAAGCGCTTGCTTTGCATGGAAATCGGGGAATATTAGCAACTGGTGCAGATATTCCTGCGATATGATGCGCGGTGGAGTGACTAGTGCATGGGAGTATGGGTGGTGAAGTGTATATATGGATATGTAAATATATATATATCTCTATGACTATATATGTATACATGTAGTTGTGTGTGTATATATATATATATATATATATATATATATGTAAATATATATATATATATATATATATTTGTGTATACATATATATGTATGTATATATTTATAGCTATATATATATATATAGTTGTATATGTATATAGATATGTATATGTATATATGTATATAGATGTATTTGTATATATATTTGTATATATATATATATATGCTTGTATATATATATTTATGCATATAAGTGAGTGGATATATATATATGTGTGTGTGTGTGTGTAGGTGTGAGTGTATAAGGGTGTGTGTGTGTGTGTACCAGTGTGTATGTGTGAGTGTACAAGTGTGTGTACAAGTTGGTGTGTGTGTGTGTGTTGGCGGATGAGGGGATGCGCAAAGAATAAGCCATTTGTTGCGCTGCCTTGTCGTCTGATTCGTGAGGTGGCACGGGTGCAGGTGGGAGAGCGCACGTGGTGTGCTGAGGGGAGCACCTGCGCCTTCTTTGTGCGTGTGCGGGTGTGGTGAGGCGCAGCGCTCAGCGTTGCGGGCGCGGACGAGTGCGTGCGACCGGTTGGAGCGGGTAATGGGCGAGGAGAGAGAGCGTGTTGGCACCGGCTAAGTGAGAAGCGAGCTTGTGGCTACAGTGTCGCGTAGACCACACGCTACAGTGCACGTGCGGTCTGACGACCAGCAGCGGCCAGTTTTGCGTTCGCGGACACGCTGGGAAGCACCTGCGCACGTGGAAAGATGGTCCGCATGTCTTGCAGGTGTGTGAGCGGTGGCCGGCGGTGCTGCAGGTCGGCGTGCGGAGCTGCTGGAGCTTCTGAGCTTGAAGCTCTGGCAATGGCGGAGAGGACGACTGTAGTAAAAACGAAAGGTGAATCCACCACGCCCACCTGCTCACGAAAGAGCTGGGCGGTGGTGGAACTCACTGTGGTGGTTGTGGGACCACTATGGGTTTTCTCTTTCCCACAGTGTGTCTCTTCTCAATGAGAAGAGATGCTGTGTATGGAGAGGGAAAGGGGAGGAGGTTGGCCTGACGGTGCTGTGGATAAAAGTGCATGCAGGTGTGTGTAAGGGCCTCCTCGCACAAGGGAGAGGGCAAGGCATTTTAAAGAGGAGAAGCCAGCCACCGCCATGCTGCTGGCAGTGCACACCCTGCCATGCTGTTGGCAGGAGGTGAGGCGCGAAGAGGCGCGTGCATGCCCCATGCCCTGCAGCTGCGCGAGAAGAAAAATACAAAGTAAATAAAAAAAGTACAATGGTGAAATTGCAATGCCACACTTAATGAAGATGTTAATTAATGGTAGTGGAATGGATGCCCAATTATTCACACTCTCTCCCCTCTCTATAAATGGATGCAGTCGTCTATTTACAAATGCAATTATAGCTACATAAGATGCAATGGCAGTGCTAGGAAATAACACAAGATGGCATATTTACTGGTGTATTTTTGGTGTGCAAACATGGAGCTCCACGGGTGTGAGGGTATTAGTGGATCCTCTTGGCCGGGGGGGCTCAGGGATGATCGGCTATACAGTCGGGTTTGTTGCTGGATCCGTGTTGGAGGGCGCTCATGGTGGCCCCGCACCTGATTGGGTGGTGCCGGTTCAGCCGGGGGCTTCAAGTAGTGCCCCTACCTTAGAATGGCAGGTGCTAAGGAACCTGAATGATGCTCTATCTTGGGCTACTTCTGAGCCTCGGGGCATGAACTTCAATCATGTCTTCTACTGTATGTGCATGGTAAGCTCCTGGGGCCTTTCTTTTTTCAGTTTTTTCTTGGCCAGAGCTTTTTTATCCTGATGCGCTTGTGGGTTATAGGCTGAGACTCTTGGGACCTCCTTTATTTCATGTGACAATGCTCCTTTGGACCTCCTTGGTCCGGCTAGCAATGCTGAAGTGGTGGACATGGCTGCAAAATGGATCGTCACGGCCAAGTCGGAGTAGAGGAGTTTGCTTTGCCAAGTGGTGAAGGTCGTTGCCGCTCGGGAGAAGGCATAGAAGATGACAAAGGAGGCCATTCACAAGCTCCATTCTCAGCAGCAGGTGGCCAGTTATGTGGCCCGACTGGAGGATGAGCTGAAGAAGGCCTGCCTTGCTCTGAGGGGGGCCCTCCATGTTGGCGAGGGGCTGGAAGAAAGCTTCATTAGAGAGTACAAGGCTAACATCGTGGCCCTAGAGGGCTTGTTCGAGAGGCTCTCGACCGCCTGCGCCAACATCCTTTCCTTGAAGGAGGAGGTGCAAGTGCTTTGGGCTGAACACTCCTTGTCTGTGAAGGGGTACGAAAGGGCTCTTGAGGAAGAGTGCATTCTCCTGAGTGCCTCGATTGATAGACTTACTTTTGCAAGAGCAAGTCTGGAAAAGGCAGAGGTGACTGTAGGGGACTTGAGGGCCGACCTCGTCAAGGTCCAACTGCTCGTAGGGGAGAGGGGCCAGTGGGTGGCGGAGTTGGAGGATGCTGCACAGCTGGAGCTGGATGCAGAGACTGTGATGGTGTTTTTCGCCTCAGATCCATCTATGGAGGCAAGCTAGGAGGAACTCTCGAAGGAGGTCGGGAAGCATACCCTGGCTGCTGTGCAGTCCCTTCTTGTGGGGAAGCATACTCCCATGGAGGAGTTATGTAACTAGTCTATCGACCAGTTTTTGTCAAAGTACGAGGTTAGAAAATTACCGGTCTTATTGTCGACAAAAACCCGTGGGGTTGCCCGCGGACCAGTCAGTTCCTGAAGAGGAGGCAAAATAGTCGGGGTTGTCGGAGGTTGTTGAACCACCTTCATGGGTCATTTGCTCGCTCCGCCTCTTGCTAGCTCCTGGGGGAGATATTTTTGGGCCATGGGAGGGGAGTCCCTGAGCTTTTAGTTGCTGTTGTTTTTTTTTTTTTTTTGAAATGTAATAGGCAACACTTTTTTTTTGGATGAAAAAGGAAAATTTCTATCTTTATTGCTTATCTGTATTCATACATGATACAAATGTAAATTGCTCGCATGCCAAGTGCAGGGGATACTTTTTCGCCTAGGGTCTGTAGCTTGTAGAAGTTGCCTAGACTGTCTTTGCGAACCTTGTAAGGTCCTTCCCAATGGGCATCTAGTTTCTCGTCTAACTTACTTGGCATGGAGACTTCATACTTGCGTAAGACTGTCTCCTTGGGAGAATGTCCGCTTACAGACCCGCTTACTATAGGCGGCAATAGTCGCTTCTTTATGCTTAAGCGATGCCTCTGAAGCCTTATCCCTTAGTTCATCTATGAGGTCTAAGGATAGGAGAACTTGATCATCATTGGTGGCGGAGTCATAGAGTTGTGTCCAGTAGGTGGGGAGGATTATTTTGATAGGTAGCTGGGCTTCCGTGCCGTATACCAAGCTAAATGGTGTGTGGCCTGTGGAAGTCCTTTGGCAAGTCCTGTAGCCCCACAGTACGTCTGGCAGCTTGTTCACCCATCTCCCTTTGGCTGAATCTAGCCGATGTTTTAGCGTTGAGATGATGGTGCGGGTGGTTACCTCCGCCTGTCCATTTGCCTGGGGATGTTCGATGGATGTGACGCATAGGCGGATACCCCAGCTGGTGCAAAATTCCTCAAATTTTTGTTAGGTGAACTGGATGCCATTGTCTGTGATAATGCATTGGGGTATGCCATAACGGGCTATAATGCTTTTGCGAACAAAGGAGATAACTCTATCAACTGTTGGGCTAGCCATAGCCTCAGCTTCGACCCATTTGGAGAAATAATCAACTACCACTAGTATAAATTGCTTCTCAGTTGGGGCTGGTAGGAAGGGGCTAATGAAGTCCATGCCCCATCTTGCAAAGGAGATGGGTGACATCATAGGCACCAACTTTCCAGGCGGCAAGTGGTGCAGGGTAGTGAATCGTTGGCACTTATCGCACTTGATCACGAAGTCCTAGAAATAGCTCGCCTAGAATAGCCGGGCAAGGGGTGCCTTGTGCCCTTCGTGATTCCCCCCACACGCCTTCGTGGGCTTCTTGAAGGGCCTGCTTTGCTTCCTCTTTTGCTAAGTTGCACAAAGGGGGGTGGAGTACCCCTGCTTGTATAGTTGCCCTTCTATCAAGGTGTACCTTGAGGTTTTTAGGTGGAAGGCCTTGGGCCGTGGTTCCCTTGTGGGTAGCTTGCCAGAGTTCATGTAAGTGATGATAGGCATCATCCAAGAGATGGATTGCTCTATCGTGAACATCTTGGGAGTGAGTACAGTTGGCTCTTTTAGGGTCTGGAGTCAGACATCCTCCTCTTTCCCTAATGGGACAGCAGTGGCAAGTCTAGCCAACGCATTTGCCAGGGGGTTGTCAGCTCTGGGCACTCGCCTGATCAAGATGGTCTTAATCTGCTAGCTCTTCTCAAACTTTGTCATCATATAAGATCATATTTGGATCCCGAGCTTAGTATTCGCCATTTATTTGGTTGGCGACAAGTTAGGAATTCGTGTAGGTTTTTAGGGAGGTGACGCCTCTGGATTTGGCCATTCGGATGCCTGCCAGCATGGCCTCATGCTCCGACTAGTTATTAGACACAGGGCAGTGCAATTTGATGTCATACTTATAAGTAGCATCATCTAGGGCAGTTAAGGCTATCCCATCCCCAAACACGGTTGTCATAGATGAGTCGTCAACATACAACTGCCAGGGGAGAGTGACAGAGTGATGCGATGGAGATTCGTCGCAAAAAGGTTTGAGTATGGAAAACCCGTTGTTGTAGTTCGATTCGTGAGAAAATTTGTTGATCAGATAAACTTTATAACCGAAACTCGAAAGGTGAGTCTCGGGTTGAACATGGGGAGTGATGTAAACATGTTTATATCACATAAATTGTTTATTTATGCGTATTCTTAAGCATAGAATTGCATCACATACTATAAATATTGCATAACATGCATCATCTTGCATTTAGGTTAGTCTGAATAAAATGTAGGTTAATTGTCTCCTTTTATGGCCAGGAATAGGGCAACTTCTTAATCAAGACCTCGGATCGAAGATCCAACCATACGGATCTGATTAGGGCGATGATTGGAGTTCAACGACTCTAAGATCGCCCTGATCGGACATCCGTAGCATCAGATAGAGACCGAGGAACCCTTGAGATCAAGAGTCAAGATGGTGTTAATCCACACCTTAGACAACAAATCCGACTGCACGGATGGGTTCGGATCGACGATCGTAGCCTAATAGCGCGAAAATCGGTCCAATCCGACATCCATAGCACCATCTGCAACACACAGAAGATGGATGGCTAAGATGGCACCACGTGGCACCATCCCAGCCACCCAACCTGCCCCAAGGACCCACCTCCACTTCTCTTCTTCACTCGCTCGACGAATCTCCACCGTTGGATGCTTATCCAACGGCCGCAGAGCCGCGCACACAAAAACATTAGCTTGCCTCAAGAGGAAGCGTAGTGTAGCAGTCGAGTGCCACTTCGCGAGCGAAGGGCTTGCGTTTGAGCCGCGCTGCGCTTTAAATTCAGAAGGGGCATGGGCGCAAGCACGATTGGGTCGTTAGATGGAGATCGGGCAGCCGAGGGGAGGAGGCATGGCGCACGGAGGTTCGTCGATCGTGTACGCATGCGAAGACGCGTGTTTGCATGCCTCATTGCATGCAGGCGCACGACAGTGAAGATTTGAAGGCGTTGGCGAAGGGCGTTTTAAGCCGTTCGATCTCTTGATCAGACGGCTGAGCGTGCATGATCGTGCATAGGCGTTTGAGGCATTGAAGGTGAGTGGGTGCGCACGGCACGCGTACGTCGGCCACGTTCAGGCCTTTAGTGACAGATAAATCCGTCACTAATGGTCCTGAATGAATGTTTTTAATGTTGTAATGTCCAAAATGCCCCCACTCCTTGCAACTATAAAAGGAGACCCCTACCTTACGAATTTCTCATCCCTTCTCTTCTCTCACCCCTTCTAAAGCTCTAAGAGCTTGTCCCACACTCGGGATGCTCCTCTAGAGTAAAAATCTTAATATTTTCACCTTCGTCCCCGTTTGTGGAGCATCTTGGGGTTGTCCTCTATCTGCATTCGAGAAGCAAATCCTATGACGACGACGACGTGCTGCTTCGTTCCTGTTCCTCCTGCTTCGTCCTCCTTCCCGCTCCGTTCCCTGCCTTCCAGGCATCATCCCGTCCAGCTCGTCCTCTAAGCGATCGTCGAGGAGGATATTTCTCTCTCCGTTCTCTTTACTACTTTCTTTAGTAGATTTAGTACTTTCTAGTGTAGATTTCTTGCTTTCTAGTCATAATGAGTAGTGTAATGAAACAACTTGTATTAATGAAATCCATGTTTATTCTACCTTTCTTCTTGTTTGATTTGTAATATTCTCTCTCTCTCTCTTATTCATTATTTGTTAATAGATAGCTAGTTTTCGACCAGCTAATTTATTTCGTGACAAACAAATAAAACACGTATTTTTAATCAAACGTCCGCCTCTCTATGTTCGACTTGGAACTTCTTTACGATTTTTCGGTATAAATTTTATTTGTTGAATGGATCTCTTAGTGACTCAAACTCCAACGACGGGTTTCAAATCCAACTCCGATAGCATAGTTTTCCGCCATCAACAAGGAGGCGAATGTTTGGTTTGAAAAATTTGTGTTTCGCTTTTATTTCTTTTTGTCGTTTTTATCTTTTATATTTTTTTTGTGTTTGTATCAAGTAGGAGATCAAATCAATGAAAACATTATCTAACTAATCTACTTGTAGAATATAAGAGGAGAGAGAATACCAATATATTGATGAACAAAATGTTTCCTATAGTTATGAAAGCAGAAAAACTATACTAGAATGCAGTAAAGATAGATGGAGATGAGAAGAGTCGCCCTCGACGATCACTTGGAGGATGGCTCGCTTTGACGGCACTCGAATGAAGGTGGTGAGGAGCGGGATGAGGGAGAACGGTGACGATGGAAGGAGGATAGGGCAGGTTGTTGTCGTGGCGAGGATCTTCTTCCAGAAGGAGGTGAGAGGATGGAAGTGGGATGCTCCGTGAATGGGGATTAGTGGTGGGAAAGTATTTGATTCTACTCTAGAGGAGCATCCTAGGCTTGGGACAAGCTCTCTCTAGAGCCTTGGAGGTGAGGAGAAGAAAGGAAGAGATTAAGAAGAATGGGAGGGGTAGGGGTCCTTTTATAGTGGAGAAAATGATCAATTTTGTATATAGGACATTTAGTGATGGTCATAAACGTCGCTAAAGATCCGCCGCAAACATCGTTGAAGATAGCCTTGCGCCTATGCTACCGTTGCGCTGGCATGCTCAAATCACGCGTGCATGGGTTGGCATGCGCTGCGCTGCTGCTGCCTCCGTGTGTGTCCATGCGCGCTTGCTGCGCTGTTGTGTGCATGCGGTGGTGCGTGCGTGCGCATTGCGGCCTGGGTTGCGCCACATGGCACGATCTGGGTCGTTCATCTTCTTTCCTTTGTAGGGGCTGCTACAGAGGTCGGATTAAGTCGATTTTCATGTTGTTTGGCTGCGATCGTCAAAACGAATCCATCCGTACAGTCAGATTTGTCGTTTGGAGCTCCAGATTGTGTCACCTAGTCCTTCGGCCGTTGATCTTCCTTGAACTGCATATGGTGTTACGAGACTCCGATCAAGGAAATTTTGGAGGTGTTGGACTCTGATCGTCATCCTGATCAGATCTGTTTGGTTGGATTGTCAATCCGAGGCTCCGAATTAAATCTCCTTCTCCCTTGGCCATAAAGAGGATGTAATTAACCTAAAATATACACTACTCTAAATGAAGAATGATGCATGCTCTGCAATATTTATAATATGAAATGCATATCTAAGCCTAGGAACATTCATGAATAGGCATTTTATCCTCAATAATTGTGTCTACATCAGGGAGGCATTCGAGTCCATGAATTCTGCCACGAAATCTGCCAGGACTTGTCCTTTGATGGCTCTTCTCGGTTGGTACCTGATGTCGAACTCTGCCAGTTCCATAGGCCATTTGATTTGTCGTGCTGACCCTGTAGGCTTGTGTAGCATTTGCTGTAGGGGGTAGTTTGACAAGACCATTATAGTGTGGGCTTGGAAGTAGGAGTGTAACTTCCTGGCTGTGATGACCAGAGCTAGATCTAGCTTCTGGACGACTGTATACTTGGCTTCTGCACCTTGATAGGTTTTGCTGATGAAGTATATGGGTTGTTGTGCTCCTTCCCGATCGCTAACTAAGACAACGCTGATAGCGGATGTGGAAGCCTCTAGGTACAAGGAAAGGACCTCCTTTTGCTTAGGAGCCGTTAAGACAGGGGGACTTTGGAGTGTGGCTTTTATCTCCTCTAAAGCCTTCTGGCAGTGAGGAGTGAAGTGGGCAGTGGTATAACCTTTGCCCTTTTTTATGCACTTAAAGAAGGGGAGGCATTTATCAGAGGATCGAGACAAGAACCGACCTAACAAGGTGATCTTGTCGACCACCGACCGCATCCCTTTCAAGGTGCTTGGTGATTGTAAGTCCATGATCTCTTGGATCTTGTCGGGTTTGGGTTTGATCCCTCGATTGGAGACCAAGAACCCTAAAAATTTACCAGTTGAGACCCCAAAGGTACACTTTTTGAGATTCAGGTAGAGGCAAGTGTCTCTCAGAGTTTGGAACACCTTAGCCAAATAATCTAAGTGTTGGGGGAAATTGGATCCCTTTACAAGCATATCATCTATATACACCTTAAATGATTTTCCTATTATGTTTGAGAAAATCATATTTACAAGTCACTGGTAAGTTCTCTAGCATTTTTCAAGCCAAAGGGCATGACTTTATATTGGAACATACCCCTATTGGTGATGGAGGTGTGGGGTCTGTCTGCTGGAGTAAGGCTGATCTGGTGGTACCTGTTGTAGGTGTCTAGGAAGGACATATTAGATTGTTCGCTGCAGGAGTCCACTAGAGCATCCACCCTTGGTACGGGGAACTCATCCTTTGGGCAAGCCTCATGCACCATTTGGCTTTTTTCACCATCACCATGTTCAAGAGCCATGTCGGGTATAGGGATTCTTCGATGAATCCAGCTTCAAGGAGCTTTTGGATTTCAACCTTAGCCGCTTGCCATTGTTTGATTGACTTGTGTTGGCGCACCTGTTTGACCGTGCAGGTGCCTGCTTGGATATTCAGGTGGTGTTAGATCAAGGATGGGTCGACTCTTGACAGGTCATTTGCGGACCAAGCGAAAATGTTCGTGTTGGCCCTGAGAAGGAGTAATTCCTAGACCTTGTAGGGATCAAGGTCCCCTCCGACCTCTACGAGCTTAGTCGCATTGTGAAGGAAAATCTATATAGCCATGGCTGAAGAGCTTGGCTGTAGTCCCGAAGTTGTTGGCGGATCAGGCAAGTTTTCCTCTTGTTGGATTGCTTGGACTTGGTTTCTCTTCTTCCCTCATTTCTATGGTTTAGGAGGTTTTGACTCCATGGATTGTTCTAGCTCAATCTTCAGGAGCTCCCGCCCAGCTGTTTGATCCCTGTGTACTACTATTCCTCGGGGGGAGTGGAAAAGTATGCACTAGAATTATGATGAGGGGATTAGGCGGTAGGCATGGGTTGATGGGCGGTTGATGATGCTGTTAAATGCTGCCGTCAACCCAGTTACTATGAATGTAGTTGTTCAGTTGAGGTGCTTTCCCCATCACAAACCGATAAGGGAAGGCTAATCTCCCTCTTTTGCATTACTTTGTCGTTGCCAAATGGTGAGCATGTTTTTTGCGAGAAAATTTGGAGTTATACAAACCCGACGTCGTAATTGCAAACGTTTGCTACCAAATAAATTTGCTGAAGCTCAAGGTGAGCCCCGGGTCGAGCACAGGGAGGCAATGTTTGTTTCTTTGAAATCCGTGTTTTTCTTTGTTTCTTTTGGTATTGTGATATTTTCTAATTTTTTTGTATTTTATGATAGCGAGCAAATAGGAAGAAATATTATCTAAACTACACTATTCTAGAGAGCAAGAAAGAGCTATTCTACTTGCAAATAATAAAGAGAGAGATACAGAACTACTTCTAGATATATGCTTGACAAATGCTTATTACAAGGGAAAGGGGGTGAGAAAAATCCTCTTTGTCGACTGCTTGGAGGACAAAGCTGTGTTGATGGGGCCTAGATGAAGATGTTGAGGAGTTGGAGGAAGGAGAACAGCATCGAATGATGAGGTGATGATGGGCAGCATCGTGGTGTGATATGCTTCCCAGAATAGGGTTGAGAAGAGGACCAGATGAGAGCTCCACGAATGGTGGTTAGATGGTGGAAAAATATTTTTACTTTTCTCTAGTGGAGCTTCCTAAAGGCTTGGGACACAAGCTCAAGAAGATTTTGAGCTCTAGAGAAGGTGAGGAGAGCATAGGAAGGGATGAAGAAGAATGGGAGGGGTGGTGGTCCTTTTATAGTGGAGATATGAAGGCCAAAAACATGTACGGGTTAATAATGACATTTAAATCATCGCTGAAGACCCACCACAAGCGTTGCTAAAGGCCTATTGGTGCTCACATATGCGTGTTCATTGTTGGCTACTGGGAGGACCAATGGCAGCTATTGGATTGGAAATGGAAGGCTGAGATGGCGTGGTGATCATGCTCACGGATCGTGCCTCAAGTACCTGTCAGATGATGCGTCTGATCTCAGGTTGGATCGCGCGTCTGCATCGTGCGATGCTCGTCGTGCCATGTAGCCGCCTTCTTTGTTGCTTGATTGCTCATCAATGCCTCAATTTCAATTACGCTCCACTGCTGTTGGATTCCTCCCTTCACCACGGATCGATCTCGCACTCGCGGGTTGCGGATGCTACTCGCGACCACTGAGCTACGCCTTCAAATGTGTCAAGAAGATGCATTCTGGGCGCAACGAGGAGTTGATCGTAACCGTTGGATCTTAATCCAATGTCTGGGATGCAAGGATGAGATGATGGGGGCAGGGCGCTTGCGGTAGTCCTTAGGTGGTTCGGATGATGCCACGTGGCATCATTTGGATCATCCATCTTCAAATGCTCCTTGAAAGTGCTACATATATCGGATTGGACTAATTTTCGTACTGTTGGGCTACGATCGTCGATCTGGATCCTTTCGTACAGTTGGAATCTTTATTTGGAGCTCCAAAATATATCACCCTATTCCGTAGCCATAGAAATGTGAATTAATATACAATTTATATAAGTCAACCTAAATGTAATATGATGAATGTTATGCATTATTCACAATGCTAAATGCAATGTTAAGCTTAGGAAATGGTGTAAGTATTCATTTTATCATGAATCAATGTGTATTTATCATACCCTGATGCCTATTTTTTGCTAGTCCCTAGAAAAATTAACCTAAATGCTATGTAGAAAGTAGAATCAAGATCTGATTACTTAGGCAAGATTTATTATTAACACTAGAAAATTTCAATTAAGGACCTAATTATAAAAACTCAACAATGCTTTAGTGCCTACCAAAATGTAGACCGCCCAAGTGCTTGCCTTATTTTGAAAAGGGAAGATGCATTTTTTTTCTGCTTTTTCTTTTTTTCTAATTTTTTTTGGATTTTTGAGTTTAGAGTTTCAGGGCAGCTTTCTATGGCTACCCAACCCGCCCAAGACTCGGAAGAACTTTAAATTGTAAGATCTTGTGAAAAGTGATAGATTTACTAAGCAGTAGTTAAAACAAACTTTAGATTTCTACGACCCTAGGTGACTTAAAAGTTTTTGCTTAAAGGTTTATCTTTTAGATTGGAAGCTTTCTCCCTACTTTTAAATTTTTTATGGGGTCAATACAAGGGCGAACCCAGTGTATATTTCCTGGGTTTATTCTACTTCCCCACTTCTTCCCTAAGTTTTTGGGAATTATTTGTGCTTTTTGTGAGTTGGGCTCTGGACAACCGGCCAATGGGGCGTCAAACCTATGGCAACTTGCCAGCCATACTCGTGCGGTGAAGTGTGGCTTATTTTTATTTTTTCTTTTTAAGTATTATTTTTTTCCTGAGTAGGTGGCTTCCATGATTTAAGATTTACCTAAAGGTAGCAATCAAAGAATATGGTCATGTAGTTGGCTTTGGACAATCTGCCAATGGGACGTCAAACCTATGACAACTTGCCAGTCATACTACCCTAGAAGGTTCATTAGCTACCTAATTTTCATTAAAAATTGCTGAGAAGTGAGTACGTGCAAATAGTGTGTAGATGCTTTAGACTCAAAGTCCCCTCAAATCAGAGGGCGGGTTGATAAGTCGTGTACTTATCACCCCAATTTATTAGACAAATTAAAATAAAATTAATGTGGCGAGGACTGAAGAAACAGGTCCACATTTTGGTAGACACTCGGGCTGATTAAGCTCAAAGACCTGAAGAGTCTAAGTGTTCAGATCCTATCATATCATTTCCTAAGGTTATCAAATTTCTAATACCTAAATTCTCTTCTCTTAATTCTCTAATTTTTTTTATCTTTTTGAATTTTGATTTTTTTTACATAAATAAGGAGAAAATAAAAGAATCCACAGAGCTGACAAAAATGATTCAGAATCAAGTTTCCCTTTCCTCATGCCTAGCTAATGCAATGTCCTCATTGTAAAAATTAAGGCGTGAAAAAGGCATAAAAGAAGATATCACCTGGATTCCTTGATTACCTAGTTAGCTCCAAAACAAACTATGCATGTGTTGAGTTTATTGCCTTCAGCTAGGCGATGTCCGACCAAAAGAGATCTGACCAAGGTGAGAGCAACCTTGTCCATGGCGAGTTTAAGGAGAACACGGTCAACATACGGTTTGAGACATTGCCTGTTGACCTTAAAAGAATTAGCCGTCTTTGGATCAGATATTTCAACGGCTCTGTGAGAAAATATTCGATCAATAATGAACGAGTCATTCCACTTAGACCTAAGCTTGCTAGGAAAGAGCTTAAGTCAAGAATCAAAGAGCCAGACCCTCTTATTCAGCTCAAAGCTCTTATGAGAAATCATCTGATCATGAAATGCTTTGGTTCTTACCTTATAGATTTTGGCATTCTCATAGGCATCATTTCTAAGCTCCTCCAACTCAGACAGTTGGAGTTTCCTGGTCTTCCTGGCTAACTCTAGGTCAAAATTGCATTTCTTGATGGCCCAAAATGCCCGGTGATCTATTTCTATGGGTAAGTGACAGGCTTTATCAAATACCAGATAGAACAGAGACATACCGGTAGGCATTTAGTATGCTGTACTGTAGGCCCAAAGAGGAGCATCAAACTTTTGGGTCTAGTCCTTCCTATCAGAGCTAACTATTTTCTTTAGAATATTCTTGATCTCCCGATTGGAGACCTCAGGCTGTTCATTTGTTTGGGTGTGGTAACTTGTGGAAATCCGATGATTCACCCTATATTTTGCCAGTAGATTCCTAAATTGGGCATTAGTAAAGTGGGTACCATAGTCATTAATGATAGCTCTAGGAATCCTGAACTGACTAAAGATATTTCTCTTTACAAAATCGATGACCACCTTGTGGTCATTGGTTTGGGTGGGAATAGCCTTGATCCACTTGAACACACAGTCAACAGCAACCAGAATATACTAGTGCCTAAACGAAGGGAGGAAGGGTCCCATGAAGTCGATGCCCCAAATGTTGAAGATTTCGACGGGAAGGATCGAGTTTAGGGGCATCATGTCTCTCTTGGCTATGTTTCCGAGTGTCTGGAATTGGGAACATGACCTCGAGAATTCCTGGGCATCTTTAAACAAAGACGGCCAATAGAACTCAAATTGCAGAATTTTTGCTGCCGTCTTTTTCGCGAAAAAATGTCCACCACATGCAGATGCATGGAAGAACTCAAGTATGCTTTGGAACTTTTTTTCTGCGACGGATCTACAAATAATCTGGTTAGTGCTGATGCGATATAGCTTGGGATCATCCCAAAAATAATATTTGGCCTCAGATATAAGCCTATCTCGTTATTGCTTGGTCCAATCTTGGGGGATTTGACCAACGGCCAAAAAATTGATGATGTCTGCAAACCAGGGAGTTTGGACACCTGAGACTGTAAGGATAGTCTCATCCAGAAAAGTATTAGAAATTGGGATATCCAGATGAGGAGAATCAATTAGGATTCTCAAAAGGTGATCTGCCACTACATTTTGTGCCTCAGATTTGTCTCTAATTTCAAGATCAAATTCTTGAAGTAAAAGAATCCATCGAATGAGCCAGGGCTTAGCATCCTTTTTGGCCAAGAGATGTTTCAAGGTTGACTGGTCGATATAGATAATGACATGAGAACCTAAGAGATAAGCCCTAAATTTTTCCAAAGTGAAAACTATTGCTAGCAATTCTTTTTTAGTAATGGTGTAGTTCCTTTGGGCCTCATCTAGAGTCTTACTAGCGTAGTAGATAATAGAGGACTTTTTATCTATCTTTTGACCTAAGACAGTGTTAATGCAAGCAAAATCAATGTTTAAATAATCATGTTGCAATATAGTCGAAATCGCTTTGAAAACAAATACCATTTTTATTACTCGAATAGGTTTCCAAGGTCAAACACAGGGAGCAAATGGAATTCACACACTAATCTCGACAATTAATGCAATTTGAACACAAAATATTACTCAAAAACTAATTAGGAATGTAGAGCATATGAGTATATGAAGAGTAAAAAGATTTTCAGATAAAATAATGGTGATTTGAATCACCAATTATAAGAATAATTACTCAAATCTACTTAAAGAAGGGAATATGAATTTAGACGTCTGATTTTGTAATCAAACGTCTTAAATGATTTGTGCAATAGTATCCCTCTTTATTCTTGTCTGTGTGCCTCTTCTTTTATTCTTCTCTTTCTTCTTCTATTTCTGCTTTGCTCCTTCTTTTATTCTTCTCAGGCCTTTAGCTCAGGAGTCCTTCTTCTTCTTCTTCTTCTGCCTTGCAATCCTTCTCTTCTTCTTCTTCTTCTTCCTTTCTCTTCCTTAGGCTTTCTCCTTCTTCCTTTGGCTCTCCTCTCTCAGAATTCGGCTAAGTGTTGGAGCCAATCCTCTCAGAGTAAAAACCCCCCTTCCCCCGCGTAACTTTCCTCTCTCTTTCTCTCTTTCTATTTCAGTCTCGCTCTCCCAGAGCCACAGTCGGTCGAGTAATCGGACCTATCGCATACCCGGGTCCAGGTTCACCGACGTGTGGTGATGAGCGAGGAGTGTAGGTCAGGTGGGTAGTTGGGTCGGCCAGGTCCGTGGGGGTAGTATCACAGACGAGTCCGAGTGAAGGGGGAGGAGGACCTCACCCTCAGTGTTTTGCGGCGAACAGCTAAGGGCACTGATTCTATTTATGTGGATGAAAGCGCCTCTTCATTTCTGAGGTGGGACTAAGTGTCCCACCTTGCTTCCGTACAATGCAGCACCCTGCTGCTTGGCTAAATTGGTGAGGCTGCAGCTGTTGAAGCCTTCGCTTGATGGCTTGGATGCTTGCATGCCTCAAGTTTGCACATCCTGGGGCTATCCCCTGGGCGTAGCAAGACCTGGAGCAACTTGAAGCTTGCTCGAAGCTTGGCAGCAATGGCGGGTGTTGACCTGCTACCTGAAATCAAGAACAGGGGCCTTATGGTTGCATCAGAACGCTCAGCAGGGTCGCGGTGGCATGGAGAATGTAACGGTGGCTGTGGCGTGGAGCGAGGGTGGTTGTGGTGGTCGGACGGTGACGGGAACAGTCGGTGAGAGTGGGTCTGTTCGGGGAGGTATTTGGGTGGATGATGTAGCAAATGGAGTGAGGGGAAATGATCAGGAAGGTGCGGTGGAGGTTGTAGGGTGGTCGGCGAGGTGAATGGAGGTGCATAGCGATGGGAACACCTCGCCGGAGGAGTCGTCGGAGATGGAGGAGATGACGGTGTTCAGTAGCATTGGTGGTTGGTTTTGGGAAATAGAGAGAGAGGAAGAAAGTATGAGAGAGAGGGGACCTAAGAGCCTACTCTAAGGGATGAAAGGGAAAGGGATCCCAGGCTGGTGTGGTTGCCGAATGTGGGGAAGACGAACCTCCGTAGGAGAGGCGGCGACGAAGATGGGGCAGGAATGACGTTGGCTGGTATTGCGCGACGTGGAAGACGGTGAGGGAGAGAAACCCGCCACTGGTATTGTGGTTGGGCAATGAGAAAATTAGGGAGAGACCGTTGGAGCTTGCGGAGTGTTGTGGTCGGAGAGGAGAGAGGAATAAGGGGAATTCCAACCCAATTTCAAGCTGAGGAGTACGGTTGGACCTTGGGGAGTCTTTTATAGGTTATCGGAGAGGGTTTTGTGCTTGGAAGCCAAGCTTCCAACCAAGGAATGCTCGCTGGAGATGGAAACTTCAAAAGGCAAAAATCTCTCATGTGTTCACATGAGAGATTGGGAAAGATTCAGGGCATCTAACTGGGTTCATATTGGAGAGGATTAATTGATGAATCTCCCTTCCAATTTTGGAAGGGATTCATCAATCAATCTGGGAGAAAATCCAAGTTGAAGATCGTCGGAGTAGGTTTCCTCCGCGATAATGGCAGAAGGACCTAAGTGTGAAGATGATGAAGAAGTTAGGGGGCTGATTGCAAGGGTTTTTGAAAGTTAGGGGTAGAAATGTAATCAGACAGGCCTTTTTCCAAACTAGGTCAAGACAAGTTCTCCTTAGGTTCGAATTTTGGTACAAACCTAATTTGGACCTAAAGAATCTAATGGTGAAGTTGGATTTTGGTTTTGACCATGTTTGACTAGGTAATTTATGCAAAAACCCAAATTAGGGCAAATATCTGTTTGAGACTCCATTTTAGGTTAAGATGGGTTCTGATGGCCAAATTGAAAGTAATAAATCGTAGAGAATATTTTTCTATGATTTTTAGAGGGTTTAAGTAAATTTTATTTTGACCAAAACCTTGGTTAATTAAGTGGGTCAGTTTTTAGGGTTTCAAAAGTCATTTAATTCTCAGAACACATACAAACCCTTTTCTGTCTAATCCAACCTACTTATTATCTTATTAAGATCATTTTACCTCTATTCAGCCCTTGAGAAAACCCGTGGTTGTGCTGCATTGGTAAAATTACAGTTTTAACCATAGTTTCTTATGTTTCTTTCAGAAAGGTTATGCAATGAATTATGATCTTCAGTTGGTTAGGTAGGAGCTTTTACTGACTCAATTGGGTCAAAATGAGCTAGTTAGGGCTCATGATGGTGTTCCCATCAGATAGCCTCGACTACATAATCAGAAGCGTCGACCATAATTTCAAATGGGGTTGTTCAGACCGGTGGTTGCAATATCGGGGCGTAGGTGATTGCCATTTTCGATAAATCGAATGCCTTGTGGCATGATTCATCAAACTCGAACCGTGTGTCTTTGGTCAGAAAGTTACTTAAGGGTTGAGCAACCTTCGAGAAGTCCTTAATGAATCTCCGATAGAAACCCACATACCAAGGAATGATCGAATTTGTTTAACGGATGTGGGTAGGGGAAGTTTAGAGATGGCATCGACCATAGCCTTATCAACTTCAACACCCTGGTTAAAGACCACATGACCCAATACAATGCCTTCTTGTGTCATAAAGTGACTCTTTTCCTAGCTAAGGACCAACTGTGTTTTGATGCATCTCTTGAGGTCAATTCTAGATTAGCTAGGCAAGACTTGAAAGAATCTCTAAAGACAAAAATCATCCATGAATACCTTAAGACAATCTCCAACGATGTCAGAAAAGATGGCTAGCATGCACCTTTGAAAAGTCGCGGATGCATTGCAAAGCCCAAACAGTATCCTACGGAATGCAAAGGTTCCATAGGGACATGTGAAAGTTGTCTTTTCCTGGTCTTCAGGATGGATAGAGACTATGTTATATCTCGAATAATTGTGTAGGAAGCAAAAATTCTTTTGCCCAGCTAATCTTTCAAGGATTTGATTAATGAATGGCAAAGGAAAATGATCCTTTTTGGTGGCTATGTTCAGCTTCCTATAAGCAATACAAACTCTCCAAATGGAAGCTGAACGGGTGGTGAAAGATTCCCCTTTCTCATTGGTCACCACGGTTATCCTTGCCTTCTTGGGAATAATTTGGACAGGGCTAACCTAGGGACTATATGAAATTGGGTAAATAATACCTGTATCGAGCCACTTGATTATTTCCTTCGTGGCTACTTGCATATTAGGGTTTAGTCTCCTTTGCATTTTGTGAAGGGCAGGATCCATCCTCCATAAAATACGATGATTACGGTAAGATGACTCGATCCCCCTAAGGTCATGGCTGGTCTAACAAATTGCCTCTTTATTATTCTTAAGGACCTTAATCAATTTCAGTTCTTGCTCCTTAGTCAAATTAGCACTAATAATCATATGGAGCATCTTCTTAGGTCCCAAGAACTTGTATTTTAAATTCTTAGGCAATGGTTTCAGCTCAAGCTGAGGTGGGTTTAGAATAGAAGGTAGGAAGGATGCTGATAAAGATTCATCAAGACGATTCAAAGGAAGAGGTTGGGAATGAATAAAATCAACAACTTCTTCAGTGTGTGTTGGGTTTGCCATGGAGGGTTGTGGGTTAGGCTCGTTAGTGCTAGTAGAATCCTCGACTGCATTGATCGTCATACACATCTCAACATTGAAATTAGGATCCTTGAGTTCCTCAATAAATCCACAATCATCAAATTTATTCATCGCCTTGAAAATATAAAGTGTTGGTTTTCTGTCTCCAAAGGCGATCTCCATGCTATCTCTTTCATAATTGATGTTGGCCTTGGCGGTAGTGAGGAACGAATGCCCCAGGATGATGGGCATGTTTCTCAAGTTTTCAGGTACATCCATGCCAAGGACTAGGAAATCTATGAGAAAATAGAAGTCCTTGACCTTGACAATAACATCCTCAATGATGCCTTTCGGTGTAGTGACCGAATGGTTTGCTAACTGTAGAGTTACTGGGGTTGGTCAGAGTTCACCTAATCCAAACTTTTTGTATAGGGAAGTCGAAATTAGGTTGATGGATGCACCTAGATCTAATAGTGTTCGTTCAAAAGTGTAATCCTTGATGACATATGAAATCAAGAGGGCACCTGGATCTCTCTTCTACTGAGGAAGGTGATGTAGGATAACAAAACTAGCTTGCTCGAAGAGTATCACCTTCCGTAGGGTAGGTTCTTTCGGCTTACGCTTTTGAGTACATAAATTTTTCAAGAACTTAGCATAAGCTAAAATGTGCTTAATAGCATCGAGGAGCGGGATATTGATCTCTACACTCTTGAATATATTTAGGAGCTCCTCGTTGCTATCTATAGGTTTCTTCTTCCTGGTTTTTAATAAGGCTTCAGAGAACAAGATGTGGGTGATGTCCTCAGTTTCAGGTTCCTGAGCCCTATTTTGTTCTTCAACTTTCTCCTTTTCTTCCTTAGGCTCACTCGAGTTTTAGTTACTAGAAGAAGGTAGTCTAGGGTCTTGGGTTTGCTTCCTACTCATCAGAGTGACATAATTTGCAATCACATATTGATTCAGGTTTTGGGGAGGGTTAGGGAAGATAGGAGGGGCTTGACTAGACAGATAACCAGGGATAAAAGAAGAAGGATCCTGCTCAACCACCTAAGCATGTGTGTGTGAGTACCTTTGATTCCCGTACCCTTGGGCTCTATTGCCCTGACTTTGTACATTGTGGGGGTTGGGTACGAGTTGAGATGGTAGAGATTTAGGTTGTTGGGTGTTAGCAATTGACGAGTCGATTTTCGCTTTCGAAATTGATGATTAAGAAGATTTATTGTATTTCTAAGTGGTGGAAAATCGACTAATCAAAATAATTAAAAATTAAACCACTCACAGGAGAGCGGGTCATATCCACAGGGAGGCAGAGGCCTATTAAAATCACAATTAGGTAGAAATCGAGTTCGCTGAAATATTCATCAAATCAAACAATGTATATGTCGCTCTGAATGTAAACCTTAAATTTATGGAGAAGTCAAGGGTTGTTGACGTAATTTTCATGTAAGAAAATTGTTCATGTGCAAGGGTATATCATGTACTTTTCACTTGCATGCATACTAAAATGTAACTCAAAATTAAATGCAATGCATATTGAGATGAATCATAAAGGCTTGACAATTATATAGAAGAATAAGCATAAAGTTGTAATTTCACCTCAATTTAATTAATCTAAGAAATCAAAAAATGATTCTTGACAATGGCAATTCCTATAATTTAAAATGCAAACTAAAATAGGGGGTTCTACCTCTCTCCTCCTTGCGCACGGGCGAAAGGTTCATTCGAGGAGCTACTTTGGGAACAAGTCGGCCAGAGTGAGGCCTTCGCGATGGAGTAGGAGGTGTGGTCAGAGGTGGCCGGCGGTGAGCGCTCACAGGTGGAGAGGCCGACGATCGTGCATCGACCTGCTGCATGGTGTAGAGGTGGTTGTGCTACTAGGCATGCACATGGCCGCTAGAGGTGCTGGAGGATGCACGCTCTGCGCATGGGTGGAGCTGCTAGAGTAGTGTGTGCTCCGCACGTGTGGGTTGGAGGCGAGGGCCAGTGGGGGGCACTCTGTTGCTGCTGGAGCAGTAACTTGGAGTGGCTGCGGGCGGAGGTGCAGCAAGGGGGGCGTGGAGGCTGTGTGGGCGTGCAGTGGTTTGGCTCTGCTGCACATGGCATGGGAGGCGTAGGCGGAGGTACAGTGCTCTGTAGCGCGCAAGCAGAGTTGCTGCTGGTGATGCGTGTGGCAGGCACGTGGGTGCGTGCGTGTAGCTGCACGGGGAGCCGGTGAAGGACTTGCTGCACGCGACATTTCTGCAGGGCGTGAAGTGCGTTGAGTTGCTGTGAGTGTGTGGAGTGGATGGGCCGGTGGCGAGAAGTGAGGTGAGGAGGTGCGCACGTGTTGCTGCAGTTGCAACTACCGCGTGAGCTAGGCGATGACGAGTAAAGTTGGGTTTGTTTTTGAGGTGGAAGGGAAACAGAGGAGAAAGTGGTGGGGGATGTGGAGTTGGTGGTCAGGCGGTTGCATGGTGAGTTTGTTGTGCAGAGCTCTGTGATGGCGGTGCAAACTATCACCCTGCACGCCCACGATGGCAAAGCTCCGCCGTGGTTGAGGCCAGTGGTAGTGGAGCGGATGCGAAACTATTGCACAGTGAAGAAAGGGGTGGTGGCCTCTTATGAATGGCAGCCATTCCTCCTCCTTTGTAGTTATGGCTACAAGGATTTGAAATCCAAACAGGTGGGAGGAGATCCATCGTCGAGTGAATGCTGGCAGCTGTGAAGAGTGAATGCGCAGGAGGAGGCGGAGGCGGAGCAGTTACCTGCAGGAGGAGAAGAAGAATAATAATAAAATAATTAGGATTATTTATACATAACTCCTTAACTTCTATGCTAATTAAAACAATGTATGTAATGCACCTAATTAATTAACTAATCAAATGCATGCAATTCTAGGTTAATTCTAAATGCATTTAGATATGGATGTCACACATGAATTATGCACTTAAGCTAAAAATATGAACTAATTTATTTACATCCTAATGTATGCTATCTAAATGTTAAAATTAACTTAATGTTTAGGCACTTAAATATTTAAATAGCCCACAAATATGGGCTAATCAAATACCCCCCCATGCCTAGTTTTTGCTAGTCCCTAGCAAATCTAAGCAATAACCTAGCACTCCAAGTAGACTAGCCAACCCAATCGGTCTTCCTTTAGAAACATGTTAAGTTCAGACTTTAGACCTAAGGTTCCCAAGTAGTTGTTAAGTTACAGACTAGGTCAACTAAAGATGAGTTGCAGGCACAGGTTTCTCTGATTTCTAACTCTACCTTAGGGTTTATTGTCCCAAAGATTAAAGCATCCATGCATGTGCATTGTTCTGAGTTATTTGAGGTTGGTATGATTTCCAACCTAGAAAGAGAGTAAGAACTATTTTTTTTTGTAATATATATATTTTTATTTGATTCCTCTAAGTTTAACCTTGGATCAACTATCAACACGGTCTGTGTCGGATTCATTTTCCCCATCACCGAACCTCGAAGGGTGCTTGGCTTTCGATGCTTCGAGATAGCATTGCCCATAGCAACCCCATGTTGATTCACAAACTCTCATCTCGTGGGAGCTTGTAAAGAATGAAATCCCGAGCCCCGGAATTGAGTGGACCTAGAATTGTTTCCAGAATGTCCAGCCATCTACTCTTCCATCCTTTTGGCAACCAGATCCCCCTTATATAACTTATTACAAATCAATTCCATGTTAAATGAATGAGAATTCTGAATCTCATTAGCATTTGACCTGGGCTGTTAGGATTGATTGAAAGTTTCCTTAGAGGTGTGGCTTATAGAGTTCTCGCTCATTTCCTTAAACAAGTTATGTGTTCTATTTGCATCCTTGTTGAGGAAATTGCCTCCACAAGAAACGTCCACGTGGTTATGGAGTTGATCATTCAACTCGTGATAGAATATCTGCATGAGCTGCCATTTAGGCACCTTGTGGCGTGGACATCTCCGTAATAATTCCTGGAATCGCTCCCAGGCACCAAGATGGGGTTCCCCCAGCCGTTGGACGAAAGTGGTAATCGCTCGTCGCAAAGCATTAATACGTCTGACTGGAAAGAATTTCTTTAGGAAGGTCGATTTAAGATCATTTGATGTAGCTATCGACCTTCCAATAGTCTGGTAACAATGTGCAGCCTTATCCCTGAGAGAGTGGGGGAAAAGCCTGATGATCATTTGCTCCTCATTTACATTCTGAGTTGTGATGGTATGAACCAAAGTGGTTAAGTCCTCCAAATGCTGGAATGGGTACTCGGAGCCAAGCCCATGAAACTGTTTGATCAGGCTTAATACCTAGGGCTTGATTTTAACATCACTTACGAGGATCACAACACCAAGACGATCCCCGCAAATTGAAGGATCATAGAAATCCTTCAAGGGCTGAGTGCTTTGACCATTCATTCGCTGGAACCATTGTTGCATCTGCTGCAACTATTCTAGTTGCCTTTGAATTAGCTCCTACTGGTTCAGAGGCGGGGGAGGTGGTTGTTGATCAGCCATGGGATCTGCTTGACTGTAACTCAACCTACGCATTTGCGAATGGTCCTTCCAGTTGAGGATTTGGTGACCTCTCAAACATACACCGGAAGGAAGTCGGAAGGATGGGAAAAATGGAGCCTTGTAGCACAAAAATACAAGCTTGACCTTAAGTTGGGTAGCTTAAGGACCTATGCTTTAGAAATAAACTCTGATCACACAACGAATTTGATGTTGTCCTTACTCCCGAAGGTGGTAAAGTTGGGCCGGCAAAGCAAGGGGAGTGTGTCCCGAGGGTCGCTAATTATGCCAAACCTCTGCTTAGTTAAGTCGTTTAACAATTAGACCCCTCAACTTAGCACCTTTTGAAGCAAATAGACATCACTAATTCGAAATGTGTTTAAAAGAGTACCCTGAAAAGAACTCTATGAATCCTAGGGCCAACGTCTACTCAATTTTAATTAAGGCCTTGGTTAATGGTGATTTTGGAATGTGATGGGCCCTTAATTGGGTTATGCCCTTAATGATCAATTAGTGAGTGCGTATGTGCACAACCAATGGTTTTCAAGAAATATTATTTTTTTTGATGAGGGGAATTTTGAAATTTGAATGTTGCTTAGCAGCTTTTTAGGATTTAGATATTAGGTATATTTAGCCAAGTTTTGTAAGGCATACCAAGTTTGAAAGCATGGGTTCAAGTATATTCCTTTATAAATCAATAAAATATGGAGTGCCTGGTTTGACCTAAAAATTTGAATCCTATGGGGCAGCTACAAGATGGATTGTTTTTAAGTTAGGTGGTGCAACCCAAGCAACTCAAACTATTGGCCTTGATGCACCACCAATTAAGGCCAGCAAAAATGGTTAACCTAATCCGATTTCTACTCTTTTATATGTGGATTTATGCATGTACCGGTTCCACATGTCAAAATCTCGGTTGAGTAGAAAAATCAAAAGAGATTATGTGCCTCAAGTGTGGGTGTATGGAGTGTATATGTTTTAAATCAATCCCACAATCAGATTGAAAAATTCTTTTTTTTTTATTTTCTTTTTATGCGGGAGTTAGGTGGGTGAAGATGACAAGCAAGACAAGCAAATCTCTCCTAGGGTTTATGAGAACACCGAAATAGATTTGGGTCTTGATTATTAAGGTGACAAAATGAACTAGTGGGTGGGGAAGTGGGGGTATACTTACAAATGTCTCTACCCGCACTTTACTCCAATCTACTGCCTTCAGCTCCTTGATCAGGTTCCTGCAAGACAGTGAATCTAAGAAGAAAGATAGGCTAGAAAAATATACAAGTAATGTGGGAAAATATGGAAAATCGAATCAAAGTCTGTCGCCTCTCTGGCAACGGTGCCAAAATGGTGAGCGTGATTTTTGCGAGAAAAATTGGACTTATAGAAAACCCGTCGTCGTAGTCGCAAAAGTTCGCTACCAAATAAATTTACTGAAACTCAAGGTGAGCCCTGGGTCGAACATAGGGAGGTGACGTTTGATTCTTTGAAATCCGTGTTTGGTTTGTTTCTTTTTGGTATTTTGATATTTGCTAATTTTTTTGTATTTTATGATAGTGAGCAAATAGGAAGAAATATTATCTAAACTACACTATTCTAGAGAGCAAGAAAGAGCTATTCTACTTGCAAATAATAAAGAGAGAGATACAAAACTACTTCTAGATATATGCTTGACATATGTTTATTACAAATGATTCTACAGTATGAAAGTAGTAAAAGGGAAGGGGGTGAGAAAAATCCTCTTTGTCGACTTCTTGAAGGACGAAGCTACATTAACGGGGCCTAGATGAAGATGTTGAGGAGTTGGAGGAAGGAGAACGGCATTGGAAGATGAGGTGAGGACGAGCAGTGTCGCAGCGTCATCCGCTTCCCAGAATGGGCTTGAGAAGAGGGTCGATGGGAGCTCCACGAATGGTGGTGAGATGGTGGAAAATTATTTTTATTTTTCTTTAGTGGAGCATCCGAAAGGCTTGGGACACAAGCTCAAGAAGATTTTGAGCTCTAGAGAAGGTAAGAAGAGCATAGGAAGAGATAAAGAAGAATGGGAGGGGTGGTGATAGGCCAAAACATGTTCGGGTCAACAACGACATTTAAATCGTCGCTGAAGACCCGCTGCAAGTGTTGCTGAAGGCCTGTTGGTGCTCGCACACGCATGTGCGACGCGCGTGCATTGTTGGCTATGGTGAGGACAAATGGTAGCTGTTGGATTGGAAATGGATGGCTGAGATGGTGAGGAGATTGTGCTCACGGATCGCGCCTGAAGCACCCATCAGATGACGCTTCTGATCCTGCATTGGATCTCACATCTGCATCGCGCGGTGTTCTTCATGCCACATAGCCGCCTTCTTCACTGCCTGATTGCTCATCAAAAACTCAATTTCAATTGTGCTCCATTGCTGCTGGATTCCTCCCCTTATTGCGGATTGATGTCGCGCTCGTGGGTTGTGAACGCTACTCACGACCGCTGAGCTACTCCTTCCAATGTGTCGAGAAGCTGCATTTCTGGGTGCAACGAGGAGTTGATCTTGGCCGTTGGATCTTGATCCAAGGGCTGATATGGGAGGGCAAGATGATGGGGGTGCGGTACCTGCGGTAGTCATTGGGCGGTTCAGATGTTGCCACGTGGCATCATATGGACCATCCATCTTCAAATGCTCCTTGGAAGTGCTATGGATATCGGATTGGATTGATTTTCGCGCTGTTGGGTTGCGATCGTCGATCTGGATACATTCATACAGTTGTGTTCTTCATCTGGAGCTTTGAAATATGTCTCCCTGTTCCCTATCCATAGAAATAAAGGAATTAATATACAATTTATACAACTCAACCTAAATGCAATATGATGAATGTTATGCATTATTGATAATGCTAAATGTAATGTTAACTTTAGGAACTGACATAATTAGGCATTTTATCTTGAATCAATGCATATTTATCACCAAAGCCGACAATCGGGTGGGTTGATGGGGAGAGTTGCTCCTCTCGAATGCCTAGCTTGAGCAGTGTCCTTATGAACAAGACATCTATCGTGCTGCCTTCGTCCACCAATAGCCTAGGTTGTAGTTGCCCTACTAGGAGGAGTACCACTAGAAGTGGGTCCGTGTGTTCTGCCGGATCGGGTAGGGAGGTAGCTGGGACCCCGCTTGCTTAACTGCACTCCTCTCACCTCACTGAAGAGTGGGGAAGGCGCTTGGGAGGGCAGGCTTGGGAGGAGTGGCTTGTTGGCCTGGGGTGGCATTGACCCCAAAGATTACCTCGACCCTTGCGTTGATATGCTCAGGCGATAGGAGGTGAGCCCTTTGGGGTAACATGGGCATCGCCGCTAGGACTTGGTGGTGGTATTCTGCCGGGAGTAGACAGGGTGACACTGCTGACTCAACTAGGTGGGCCGTCGACTTGTCTAGCTCCTAGTCTATGAAGTGGACCACATTGACTCCTCAGAGCTGCTGGTGCTTCTCCTTATGGTAGTCTTCCGGGCCCTCCATGGGCCCCTTGCCTTTGTCTTGGCTCTCATTTAGCTTGACGAAGTGATCCAAGTTCTTGTTTCGGATCTGGGACTCAATCTGGTCACACAGACCTTCACAATCTTCGATGGTATGACCCTAGGCCTTGTGGTATTTACAATAGGGCCCAGAATCAGCCCTCCTCCTCATTGGCTTTGGTGGGGGTAGCAGGTCCTCATTCGTAGACCAGACTTCCGCCAACATGTTCACCTGGTTCACGGCCAGGGGAGTGTATTCCTCAAAGGACTCCTACCTTGTTTGGAGGGGTTTGTACTTGCGACTCTTGGCAGGTCGTTCGCTCCTTTGATCGAGGAAGGGGGACCCTTGCTTGTGGAAGTGACCACTTCTGCGGGAGAGCATTGGAGCATGCTCTCTAGAAGCCCTCCTTTCCTCCATGGGGTTGGCGTCATTGCCATGCCCCTCAACCAGCCGACAGTGGGAGCAAAAGCAGTCGTCCTGCTCCGCGGACCTCATGGCTTTGTCCCAGAGCTCCGCCATGTCCCTTGGCCGGAAATAGTCGATGTCGTACCAAAACCTTTGAGTTAGGACGCTCGACTTGAAGTATTGGATGGCTATCACGTCATGGGGCCTTTTGCACTTGAAGTACTGAGCCTTGAACCGGTCCAGGTAGGATCGAAAAGACTCAATCTTTCGTTGCCTGGCTTCCGACAGCCTCTCACGGTTGTCTCTAACCCTTTGGTGCCCAGCAAAGTACTGGTAGAACTTGTCTGCCAGGTCTTAGAAGTATGCAATCTGCCCGGATGGCAGGTCGTTGAACCATTCATGGGCCATGCTGGACAGATACGATAGTGATACTCGGCAGAGTACTCTGTCAGGGCAGCAGTGCACCAGCATCATCTGGCGATAGCTCCCAATGAAACTGTTGGGGTGTGTCATCCCATTGTACTGGGCCATGATTGGCTGCTTGAATTTCTTGGGCAAGGTGGCCGTCATCACCTCCTTTGTGAACACGTAGGTGGTGACGTATGCGTGTGGGTGTATGCTCCTCATTGCTCGAGTGACTTGGCGAACGATCTCAGGAATGGAACCTCCGCCGCTAGAGAGGGGTTGATCACCCGAATGCTCCCCCAACAAAGGTAAGGGTGGAGCTTTTGGTGGGCTAAGGGGAAGTTCACCTTGCTGGTTACTAAGCTTGTGCTTTAGCTTTTTGAGTTGTTCATGCAGGCGGGCGTTTTCCTTCTCTACCACACACTGCCATTTCGACTGTTCATCGCTGGGGCTCCTTCTGCGGAGTCTTGCGGGACTCTCGGATCGTCTTCATTTCGAGGAGTTGGGCGACAAGGGCCTGATGCTCCTCCCTCAGAGCCTCCAACCTAGCTTTGTACTCGTCCTCCCTCGCTTGCATTTTGAGGAGGGGGTCTTGCTCGGGGCCCTCGAGCAATCGTTCAAGTTGCATCGATTTCCCTTTATTGGGACCAGCTTGTTGATGGTGCCTCTTGGACATGGAGATGCTGGACTTTGCTTGGTCCTTTTTGGGGTGGCTGCTAGCAGAGTTATGAGTGGTTGGGGCCATTACTAGGATTTCTGCAAAGGGAAAGGCATCAAAGGACAATCACCTTTCCCACATACGGTGCCAACTGATCGGGCTCCTCGGTAGAGGGAGGATCTGACCCATAAATCACATAAAAGGCAACCATAAGAAAGATAGGGAGATTGGTTACCCAGTTCTACCGCAAGGGGTGTACGTCTGGGGGGAAAGCAAGGCTCCCAGAAAATCCACTAGAAATAGCGGTGTTACAATCTCTCGGGGTTCCCCTCTCTCTCGGATTTCATGAAGAGGGCCTTGTATGGGCCTCCTTCTCTATGTATAGTTACAAAGAGTGTTGTTACGGTTGGGAAATCCTACGAGATCATTCTCTGTGGTCTTGTCATGTTTCTTGGTAAGCTCGTTGTCAGGGCTTGTGCATTGTCAGAGCATTAATTGCATTAGTAACCTCATAATTATTGCTAGCATGGGCATTATGGGTGCTATTACTGTGCTTTGTTGACTTTGGATGCACTGGGATTTTAGGAGAGGTCGTGCTCACCCTGATCTAGATTTGCTGGAGTGGAGGCAGGTCGGGTTAGGCCAGGTCTGCCTGTTTAATTCGAGCCTGGGTGTCCGGATCCTTATACGGGCTATATGAGAACTTTTAAATCTGAGGATGCTTTTTGCCCCCTCATTTGGGTTCAATTTTTGTTAATTACATTAACTAATACCTAATTATGAACTAAGAAATACAAAGTAAATTAATGTTACGGTATAGAAGTGGTAGTGAAATAATCAGTGCTCTAATTTTGAAATTCACATACTTTATGGAATGAGTTGAATGGGCCATGCCATCCCCTTACCCACATCAGAACCAACATAATAGGCTGAATCAAGCTGTGTTTGGAGTAAGAGGGTGAAGAACTGGACTCTTGAGATGAACTCAAAGTTGATGTTGATTTTCAACGATCACTATAAGCATGGGGGTTTGGAAGGTGGTTCATTCACCAAACTTGCATGGCAGGAGATTGTGGTTGAGTTTAATTAGGAGACACATTTAGGTTATGACCAGCACAAACTTCTCCATAGATGGAGGATGTTGAAGAAGAAATTTAGATCTTACCATTGTGTCCTAAACATGAGTGGTTGGGGTATGGACCCAACTATAATATGTCCGATAGCTCCAACTCCGGTAGTTTGGTTAGAGGTATCTGAATACATTCACCTTTGAATGTCATATCCATTCATTGCGCTAGGTTATCTATATTACTGATTTCCATTTTCTAATTTTGTAGTTACCTTCGAAGAAATGGAAGTTAAAGGGTAAACCCTTCCCTTTCTATGATGAGGTGAACAACGTTGTTAGTAAGGACATTGCTACAGGGGAGCATGCGATGTCGTCTAACTGATGAGAGCCTCATCATGAGCCATAACTATCTCATTTTGACTTAATAAAGGAGTAAAACCTCCTACATGACCTAGAAGAGGGCCTAATTGAAGGTATAAGTGTTCTGAGAAGAAAACATGAAATAAAGGTTAGAACTGTAATTTTACCATTGCAGTACATAAACAGGATTTCTCAGAGACAAAACATAGGTAAAATGGTCTAAATGAGATAAAAAGTGGGTTGAATCAATCAGAAATGGGTTCATGTGCAATCCAGGAATTAAATGACATCTTGTAACCCTAAAACAGACCCGCTTAATTCAACAAGGTTCCGATCAGGATAAAAATCAAGTAAACCCTCTAAAATTCATGGAAAAATATCCTTTAGGGTTTATAACATTCAAATTGGCCTTTGGAACCTAGTTTGGCCTAGATTAGGATCCTAGCTCATCAATTGACCTAATTTGGGTTTTTACGCAAAATATCTAGTCAAACATGGTCAAACATAAAATCCAACTTCACCATTGGATTCCTTAGGTCAAAATTATGTTTGTACCAAAATTTAGACCTAAGGGGAGGTCATCTTGACCTACTTTGCAATTTAGTACACTCAATCACATTTTGGTCCCTATCTTTTGAAAACCATCACATAGAACCCCCTAGCTTCCTCGCCAATCTTGCAATCAAGTCCTTCCGCCATTATTGGGGCAGAATCCTTCTCCGGCGAGGTTGACAGGGGGGATATGCTCAGATCCCTCAGAGATCTCCTCCCAGAATTGGAAGGGAGATTCTCTGAGGAATCCCCTTCCATCTGAGCCCGATCATGATCCCAGATTTGCACCCAATCTCTCGTGCGAACGCACGAGAGATTTGGGTATCTAACCACCTTCCATCTCCGGCGAGACGTCGGTGGCTAGAAGCTTGCCCTCCACGCACCAGAAGCACGGCCAAGCACCTATAAATTAAACCCTAACTCCGGCCGAACCTCCTCAGCTTGACTTGGCTGGGATTCCACCTTAAATTCATCTCCTTCTTCTTCGGCCAAGGTGTCCAGTGAGCTCCGGCGAGCCCTCCTCCCCTTCCTCTTCGCTCTGCCACAAAACCATTGACAGAGCCGTCTTCCTCATCCTCCTCCACGTTGTGCAACACCCGCTCGCGCTGCCCTAGCCCCGTCATCGCCGCCGTCTTCCCCCACTGGGCATCTTCTTCTTCGGCGACTGCAGGTACTGCCATCTGCCTCCTCGTCCCCTTCGTCCCTTTAATTAGGTTAAAACTCTTCTTCTCTATCCCCTCTTTCATTCCCCTCATTTTATTTCATCAAAAACCCCTCGACTGCCGCTGTTCACCATCACCTTCCTCATCTCCGGTCACCCTCCGTCGAGTCTCTCCCATTGCTTCGCAGCCCCACACGCCTCACCGACCATCACATAACCTCCACCTCACCTCACCGAGTAACATCCGCCCATCCACCGTCCCTCTACACCTCAACAATAGTCCCCCGAACTCACCCATCCATCCGGCCACAAGACGACCTAGGCACGCACGCCTAGGCCACCCTGTGGCCTGCCACATAGCTCATCACCTTCGTCGTGACACGGGGAAGGTTCCCCAGTGATTTGATTAGGCCGCGAGGCTCTTTTCGTGTCTGACAGGTTCCACTCCCCGGCCGCCATTGACGGCAACTCGAGGAAGCTCCACGCTCGCTCCAGGTTTCAAGAGAGCAAGGCTCCAGGTGCAGCTCACTCGGGGAGGCATTGCAAAGATATCTGATCCAGCAAGAGACGCTACGAAGTCCGCAGCTGTGGAAATTGAATGAGAGAGACTTCTGCGGGCGCGCGCGAGAGAAGGCTGGGAGTTTTAGTCCCACATCGGGAAGGAAGAAAGAAGGAAGGAGTGAAGCCAACCCTTAGCCGCTGCTAGCAAGGGAAGAAGAAAAGGAAGCAGAGGCAAAAATGAAGAAGGAAGGAAGCCATTGAAAAGAGAAGGAAGAGGCGAAGGAAAAAGAGAAGAAGAACTGAAGAAGAAAAGAAATAGAAGACAAGCAGAAGAAGAAGCGGAAACTGAAGCAGAGGCAAGTAAGAAGACCCGTAGATGACAGAAGAAAATAGAAAGAAGCAAGGCAGAAGAAAAGCAAGAAGCACTGCGGAAGAAAAAGAACAAGCACAAAGAAGAAGAAGAATCAAAGAAGGGAAAACCTACTTTTAAGACGTCTGATCCGACGTCTGATCATAGGATCAGACGTCCAATTCTTTCTTTTTACCTCAATTATTCTTCAAACTCATGCATTTACATTTAAATTAAAGTGTTCAATTCCATTCTTGAGATTAGTAGTAAATTCCAATTGCTCCCTGTGTTCGACCTCGGATACTTCGATTTTCGAGTAATAAAACTTTTATTTGTTGACGACGCTTGATCACCTATACTACGACGTAATTAACTGTTAAAACACGATCGAGTTTCGCATGTCTACACTAACCGTCCATTTGATTCATCTGAGGATGACACATCGACACCTTACATTCCCGAAGTTCCACCCCAGGATCCTCCACCTCCGCAGTCCTTTCACTTTACCCACCCATTGTATGAGGATGGTTTTTCGGAGTAGAATTTTAGCTTCGAGGAGCTCCTTTCTTTGGGGCAACGAGGTTATGGTTATGGTTCTACAACAAACCCTTTTTAGAGTCAACTAGATAGTTAAGATCCTTAGCAGAGTAGTTCGCCACGTGCTATGCCAAATGAAGATTGTGGTAGTTCTAGCGGTGGTAAAAGGTGTCGCTCCAGTTTCAAAAACGTTGTCCTGAAAGGTTACAAGAGACCAACTTGTTACTTAGGAAGATTGTCGGCCACCACATTTCTAAGCCCAACAAGATTGACAAAAGCAACGAGATTGGTCGTTGCCTTGAGATGGTTAAGGATCGAGTGGCCTTCCTCTCTCCATCTAATTGGTGCAACATTTCTCCAGGAGTGGCAACCATGTAGTTTTCATGAATGTAGTTGATATTGCGAAAGCATTCCACGATTGGTTGCATCGTGTCCTTCAGGCATGAGCTAAGTTCCATCATTCCTTAAATCATTTGAGCACATCTGCATCATATGATTTGTCATTTCATCTCATCAGCAAGGAATTCGATTTTCTTCCACCAAAGCTTCAATATCTCCTTGGCCTTTCGGGTCGTACTTGTTCTCCTTGTCCATTTTATTATATTCCATGCTACCTTCATATTCTCCATGCTTATGTAATAACTTTGAACACTTTATCCTACTTTATTATACATGGAGGCTTTTGATGTTTAACATGAACTCGAATAATTCTTATTTTATTTCATTATCTCTCTGAAAATATTCATATTTAATGTTCGAGCATATATGCTCTCAAGAGTATACTAGAGTGTTGGGAAGTTGTCTGTTATGTTATTACTCTTAAATTTCAGGGATGTCAAACTCGAGTACTTCGAATAGTACAGAAAGTTCAACGGACTCCTCTTATCATCAAGTCGTAACTCCATTTTTGATAGTATGGAGTGCTCCGAAGATGAGATGGTCGTCGTGGAGCTACTCCAGTTGTAGTAATGGTGCAGTGTCTCCCAACTCCTTCGCTAAGAATTCCGTGAAACACTAATTCCATAACAGGACACAAGTGGGTCCAAGAAATTCTCTGCCACCCTAACCCGAAGTGTTGTAGAGATGAATTTTGAATGGCAAAGGAAGCTTCTGGACATTTGTTGATTTGCTTAAAGAGCAAACTACTCAGCAACACATGAACATGATGGTGTAGGAGCAATTGGCTATTTTCCTTTCTGTTTTGGGATACAATGGTTCGAATCACCACCTCATGGAGAGATTTCAACATTTAGGGGAAACGATTAGTCGATACGTTAATCGAGTTGTATGATAGATCATAGAAATGAAGTGACTTTTCATTAAGTTACCTACAACAGATGCAACCGTTCTTGATGAGATCAGCAAGAACCAAAAGTTCTGCCCTTACTTTCAGGCACTCTCTCACATGTAACCATATTTTCCATTGTTCCAAATTTGGAAAGTACTAAATGACATACTTGTTTCTATCATGCTAGGACATTCTAGGTGCCATTGATGTCTTTCATATAAAGGTGATAGGAATGATTAGCAAGCACGATTTTGTTGTAGGAAGTAATTCACATCTCAGAATGTCATAGTTGTTGTAAACTTTAATATGGATTTCTTATATGTCGTGATTCGTTTCGAGGGCGTCGTAGCTGACATGCAGGTCTTGAATTGGGCAATTGAGCTCGGGAACTTTCGTGCCCCACAAGGAAAATGAAACTTGGTCGATCGGTAGTATGCAAATACGGATAGGTTCTTGGCTCCATATTGAGGTGTTGCAAACCACCTTAAGGAGTACAGGGGTCGTGGCTATCATAATGTGATGGGCCTCAGAGGGCCACCAAGAGATTTGCTAGCGTAGGAGGGTAGAGCAATGATACACAAGCATACACAGAGGAGAACAGGGATTTGGTGACCTAGTTCCACCGCAAAGGGATTACGTTTGGGGAGAGGATGGTACTCCCAACTATGCACTAGGATTTCGGGGATGCATACACTACAACATACTCTACTTTTGCTGTCGGTTGGAAACTGACAGGCAAACCCATATAATCGACTCCATTAAGCGATTTTATTATCATCTCTATTTCGTTTTCTCGTCAGTTAGAGGGCACATTCGACGTCAAAATAGTGTTCGACCACTGAACGGATTGGATATTTCGACGTCGTTTTAAAACTGATGGTAATTGTATTTGCCATTGCTTATTTCATAAGCGATGGAAAAATAGTGTTCAACCACCAGATGGTTTGGATGTTTCGACGTCATTTTAGAACCGATGGTAATTATATGTTCTGTCGCTTATGAAATAAGCGATGGCATTTATAATTTTAGACTAACTGATGGTATAAGTCTAAATTAAATCCTTTATCCCGGTTAACTTTTAGCCGTTAATTTTAATTAACTTTTCACCGTCACTTATTACACAAACCGACGGCCAAAATATATTTCTTATCGATTAAGTAACCGACGGTAAATATTAATGACAACCGCACGCCCATCACTTCTTTCTAATTGATGTAAGGGGGAGTACATGCATTCACCGTCGCTTATTTAAATAAGCGACGGTAAAAATATTTTTTTCGTCGCTTTATAAAATCGACGGCACATAACTGACGGGATATCCCATTTTTCTAGTAATGATTTTGCATAATCTCACTCCCTCTCCTGGGGAAGAGCCCCCTTCCATTAGGGGCCTCCCTTTCTATTTGTAACATGGGGTTAACTCTTACTAATGGGCTCTAGTACCCCTATCTATCAAGCTATATGGTAGTTGTCAGGGTGTAGGTGGTTAGGCGCATCATATCGTATCTTCTTCCCTTGCTGCATAAGATCTTTTGGCAACTAGGCTGGTGTTGATTGGGATCCGACCGATCTTCAGTGGGGCAGGGTGCCAATTCTGCCTGTATACCCTACGTCCAGGTAGTCGGATCCTTTATTGGATCATGAGTGGAGTTTTGGATCCGAGGGTAATTTTTGGCCCTTATCATATGCCCCCACTCTCTAACAAGTGTGAACTGCTGAGAGAATAGTGAGAGTGGCAAAACTCCGCTATAGATGATGCCTCCAGATGTTCTTCCTATTATGCTGCCTTGGGGAGAACATCTATGATGGAGGAGTTGAATGGCCTTCGCCTGCTTCCAGTTGCTTGGAAGAGCTTCCTTGTTAGGGCTCATGAGGTCGAGTTTGACCTGATTGTGTGAGGCAGCATCAACTTCGGCGTGGGGCACACGAGCTTGAGCTGGTGCCGGCCTTAGGAGGTGGCGTAACTTTGGTGAGGGGGTGTGTGAGCCCGAGTTAGTGCCGACCTTAGGAGGCTGCATAACTTTAGCGTTTGGGCGTGTAAGCCCAAGTTAATGCTTGCCTTGGGAGGCGGTAGATGTTAGGCATGGGGCATATTAGCCGGAGTCGGTAGTAAAAGTTAGGCGTGGGGTGTATTAGCCTGAACTGGTGTTAGCCTTAAGAGGCGGCAGAAGTTAGGCATGAGGTGTATTAGCCTAAGCTGGTGCCGACCTTAAGAGGTGGCGAAAGTTAGGCATGGGTCATATTAGCTCGAGCCGATGCCGACCTTAAGTGGCAGCAGAAGTTGGGAGTGAGGCGTATTAGCCCGAGATGGTGCCAACCTTGGGAGGCGGCAGTTTGCCTGGTTGAGACGCTGAGGCTAGCATTAGCTGTTATTGCTGTAAAAGGGCATGGCCTGAATCATCGGGACTTTCTTAAAAGGCGTGAGAGGCTTTTTCGAATACCGTCGTGTAATAATGCGAGGGGGTCCTTGATCAGTGGTTTTATTGGTGCATTCATGCAACCGCTGAATTCGTGCTGAATCTTGAGGGATTTGGTTTCTTGGGAATTGGCGATCTGTAGGGAAGGTAGAAAGACGTTACCACCCTCGGGAGCTCATGAGGTGGGGCTATAAATAGAGGCCCGATGTGGGACTTGCTTTATTGCCTTTCATCATCTTTTGATGGGGCTGAGGGACTTAAGAGTCGTGGAGAGGACCACGTTCATGTTGCTCGTTCCTTGGGTAGAGCTCTGTTGTCGAACTTTGACATGTTTGGCAGAGTGACTAAAGGGTGGTCATGTGTAGCTTTTCGGACGGGGGTGAGCCCCTCTTCATGTCCTCGCTCAATGCATAGGTTAAGGTAAGGGCTTCCATTTTTACAGATGCCTATTATGGCTTGACATCCCTCTTGCGTAGTTATCTTGGTTTATTTTTCTGGTGCAGGCTTCAAGGGGTTTTTGTTGCTGGATGATATTGGATGTCATGACGGCTTCTCCCGGTTAGGGGCCCGTTCCTCGTAGGGGAAGCTTGCCTGGTGGGGCACGAAGAGGCGGGCCTCTTGCTTACGAGGAGCTCAAGGGGGGTGGGCGATGATCCGAGAAGGGGCGGAGTAGGTTCCCTTATGGCACCTGTGAAGTGAATCCAGTGGGGCATCCGTTGTGAAGGAGTCAGCCGTGTCCATCTTTGTAGACCTCGGCGGGGGGCAAGACTAGGGACGTTCCGTTGGGGGTGCTGCCTCCTTGGGTCTCTTGTGGAGAACCCACCAGATGCTAGGTCGCAGAGGTGTCACGTAGGGCCTGGGTGAAGGTCGTGCCTTTATGGAGGCTCGACGCTTCCACAGCTTCCCTTGGGTCCCTTGGTGACTACATGAGGGTGGAGCAGAGGGTGCTTTTGCCAGTAGCTCCTCTGGTGGGAGAGTACTTTTCTTGGGTAGAAGTGGGGTGGGACACATCGGACATACGTTTGCCTAGGAAGTTGGGCTCAAGTGGCTATTCTCGTATGAACAACTTGCCGGAGGCCTTACGGCTTCGACCATATGGGGCACCTCGTTGATGTATGGGAATGATATAGACACATCTATTTAGGTTAAAATGCCTAATCATGCATGTTCCTAGGCTTAGATTTGCATTTCATGTTATAAATATTGCATAGCATGCATCATTCTACATTTAGAGTAGTATATATTTTAGGTTAATTAGGCCCTTTTATGGTTAGGAGAGAAGATGATTTATTTCAAGGCCTCAGATGGGTGATCGGATCATATGGATTTGATCAGGACAACGATCGGAGGCTAACGCCTCCAAAATCGTCTAGAACGGAGTCTCGTAGTATCATATGAAGTCCAAGGAAGATCAATGGCTAGGAGGGCAATGCGACATCCTAACAGGCCTCAGATGAAAAATCCGATCGTACGGATGGATCCGGAGTGACGATCGTAGTCTGGAAACGCGAAAATCAACTCAATCCAAGCACCGTGGCACCCTCTGCAATAGAAAGAAGAATGGATGACCCAGATGGCACCACGTGGTGCCATCCAGGCCACCCAACATCGGCTAGCAACACCTGCTCCCACCTCTCCATTATCCGCGACTTTCATTCTTAGCCGTTGGATCTTTATCCAACGGCTGAGAAGCTCTCCTCCACCACACGCATTAAGTCGTCCGCTCGACGCATCCAACGTCTTGGTGCGTTTGTTGGGGCACTGCACTCCCAAAGGAGGGGTGCGGGTTCGAATCCCTTGCATGCCCTAATTCCTCAATTAAGCCGACACACGTACGGATACGCGTGCACAACCAGCCACACCGCACACGCACAGCAGTAGCGCAGAGCAAGAGCCAGCGTGCGCACCCGTGCGATACGGCGTGTGATAAGAGCGTGAGCACAATGCCAGCGGGGCGTTCCAGCAGGGAAGGGCGGATCTTCAGTGACGTAGACCTTCAGTGACGCTTGCAGTCGTCACTAATGGCCCGTGCGTGCCAACAAAGGAATTGAAGGCACAGATCTTCAGCGACAGAAAAGGCGGATCTGTAGCGATGTTTACGGACGTCAGTAATGACCCAGATGCGAATTTGTTCTTCCTCCACTATAAAAGGACCTACCCACTAACATTCCAAACCATCTCTTCCTTTCTTCCTCTTACCATCTCCACGGCTCTAGAGAGAGCTTGTCCTAAGCCTGGGATTCTCCTCTAGAGTAGAAAAGAAAATAGTTTTCCAACCTCTCATCCCCATTTGTGGAGCATCCCGTGGCTGTCCTCTCACCGCCCTTCAGGAAGAAGATCCTCGCCACGACACTGTCCTGCCCTGCTCTCCGTCCTCTAGCTCCATCCTCCTTCGTCCCACTCCTCACCACCTTCCTCCAGGAGATGTTAGAGCGAGTCGTCCTCTGAGCGACCATTGAGGGTGATTTTCTCATCTCCATCTATCTTTACTGCTTTCTAGTGTAGTTTTTCCTGCTTTCTTAGTTGTAGAAAACATTGGATTCATAAATATATGTGATTCTCTCTCTCTCTGTTATATTTTTTTGCAAGTAGATAAAGTTTTCATCGACCTAATCTCTTGAGTGATAAAAATTCCAAAAAAAAATTATAAAAGATAAAAATGACAAAAACAAATAAAAGCGAAACATGGATTTTTCAAAACCAAACATTTGCCTCCCCGTGTTTGATCCAAGACTCACTTTTTGAGTTTTGGTTATAAATTGTATCTGATAGACACGTTTTGCGAGCTATGACAACAGGTCCTCCGAACCCTAATTTGAATTCTCGAAACATGCCTCATCATTTTGGCATTGTTACCGAGGAGGCAACGCTCTTTGGTTTTTCTTGCGTTTTTCCACCTTACTTAACTTTTTAGCTCACTTTCCTCCTTTCTTTCTATGATTACAGGTACCTTTCCATGGCGAGCCAATGCAGGTAGATTGGAGTAAAGTGCAGTTAAATGGTTTTGTAAGTTTATCCTCACCACCCCTACCCTAGATTTCATTTCACACACTAATAACTCAAACCCAAATCAACTTAGGTGCTTTTTAGAAACCATAGGATAGATTTGATTGTTTGATTGCCACTTTGCTTCACCTCACCCACCTGCATATATATTAAAAAAATAATCTTCTCTTGTGGGATTTAACTGAAAGCTACACACTAAACACCTACAACTTTTCACCCTAAGGCTCAAAATCACATCGATTCTACCATTTAACTGGGATCTGACTTGTGGACCTGGTACACTTAACTCAACACATAAATAAGTGAGTAGAAATATGAATAGGTCAAACATTTATGTGTGCCTTAACTAAGTGGTGCAATAGGCTAATTGATTGAACTGTTTGGGCCGCACCACTTAAGATAAAAGCGATCTAGCAAGTAGCTTGCCTCTTAGGGTTGATTTCTAAGGTTGAACCAGACACTCCACATTTTTTTTCTGATTTCTAAAGGAATATATCATCACTAGTGCTTGTAAAACTTGGAATGTTCTATTGAATCCTGATTGAACGAACCTAAAGATTAAACCCTAAAAGCTACTAAACAAGGTTAAACCCTAAAAGACACATCATCAAATAACCTTATTTGTAAACCTTGATTGTGCATGCACAGACATTTGAATCAATCATTAAGGGCACAACCCATTTAAAGGACCCATCACATTCTAAGAGCACAATCATCCCAAGCCTAATTAAAACTCAGTAGACGTTGGCCTTAAGGATTGATTCGCTCTTCGGGGCTCAGACTGAGATTTTTTTTGATTAATCTGCTTCTGCCGATCCATCTGATGTCTAGCTAAGGGAGTAGCGTCAAACGATCGTGGATGGGGGGTACACTGGGAACTGGAGGCGTAAGCCAAAGGAAGAACCTTCTCAGTCTCTCCTTCTAACTGGTTGGATTGACCGGATAAAAGTAAACAAAATCGTTTATAATCTCAAGACGAGTCCTGGGAGTCTGTAGGTCTTTAGGCTAACCCACCTAAGGACAGGGTTGGTTGCTTGTATTGCAGGGCTCCTTTCTTTCTCTTCTGATTTCCCTCCTTACTTCACCATGTACCCTTCCACATCTTACACACATTTCCAATCCTATCCTCCTACCACCACTTATCCCCAAGATGATTACTATCCTAACTTGACTTGTAATTACCCATCCACTAGCTGGGAGAACTTTGATTGGGGACCTCATTATCCAGGGCCTAACCCTGGACAACAAGACTATGATTACTATCCTTCCCAGAGCTCAATGATTATAGATCTCCATCCTTTAATGATCAACCTAATCTGATCTACAATCAAGAAGGATAAGTTGACTATAACACCTACCCTCCTTAGTATTCCACTGAATATAGGCCACCACCATTCTTTGAACAACTCGAGATGACCTACTATCAGGGAGGGACCCGAGAACCTCAATATCTTGACTCCCCTAGAATGAACCCAAACCCACCCAACCTTGAACCAAACCAGTCTGTTCAGGTGAACCAGATCCAGGATAGAGTGTTGGCTAATTTGAGGAACACTATATAATCTTTAGAAGCTCAGCTAACACCATGCACTGAAGCACTGGAGCCTATGATCAAAATGATTGATGAACTTAATAGTTCTTTATTTGATTTTCTCCAAAGTGTTAGGGATAGGGACTTGGGTGAGTTTCTTCTTGGTAAATTGTCAAGGTTGAGGATGAAATTTGTAGATACCCTAGTCAAATCTTGGGATGATTCTCAAGATGAACCTCCTTCAGGATAGCCAATGTCTGAACCCGTTCAGGCACTTGTCGGGGGGATACATATTCTGAGATTGGAGATGACCAGATTGGTTTAGAGCAACCCTTTGAGGATGAACCGATTGATTCACCCAAGATACCCAAAACAGGAAACAAAGAAAAATGTCTCCTTGGATCATGAAATGATATATGATTTTGAGACATATATAAATGAGGATCATCAATTCTTTGACTTTAAGGGTGAAGAATCTTTAGGTGAAGTCTCACTTGAGCATGAGGAAAATGATTTTAGTGAGACAAACATGCCTGAGGAATTTGATGAACCATTTGACAACCCGATAATAGAGGAATTTGATTCGATTCGGGTTAACTTGGAGGATCCAAATCTAGATGATTCAATCAGTGACCCCATTCCTCATCCTCACCCCGAAGAGCTGACTTTTGAGATCATTGTACCCAAGTCAATTTTGATTCAACCACAATTGTTGGACTTGGTTAGATGGAGTGTACAACGATTTGGAGGTCCTAGAAACATTGATTTCGGAGGATAGGAAGTGGGAAATAAAAATCTAGGAAGCTACTTCTAAGGGAACTATGAGTTTGGATTTAAGGGATCCTGTTGACCTAAAATCACCTACTTTTTATCAGGACCCTTATGATATCTTTGACATGATACCCAAGCTTGGTAATTGACTATCTTCCTAAGCTGAACTATAAGTGGACACCTGATTTTAATGAATCAGATCAACCCGTTGTTCGACACTTTGGTCTTGGGTTGCACACCACAAACCTGCAGGCTTGGCCCTGCAAACATAATAATCTTATGTTCTGGGTGATTTTCATCCAAAACCTTAGAACCACTCAACCCTGAGGCATGGGTCTGCATCATAATCTGGTCCACATTTGTGGACATCTTCTGCCGATGGGTTTCAGGATCAACCTTTTGATTTTGATTTTAACCTACACTTGTGAATTCTCAATTTCTTCCTTGTATGTATGTTATGCCTAGTTGAAGGCAATAAACTTAGCGCATGTGTATACTCCTCTCTGCAGAGCTGACTAGGTTGTCATGAAATTCAGGTGATTTTGTTTACTCTGCCCTTTTCATGTCTTTATTTTTACAATGAGGATATTGCATCATTTAGGCATGGAGGGTGGAAACTTTATCATGAAATCATTTTGTTGACTCTATAGAATTTTTTTTAGTTTCTTTAAAAGAAATTGAAAATTCAAAAAAAGAAAAAAATATAATTAAGAGAAGATAACTTAGGCTTTTGGAAGTTATTAACTTTAGGAAACGATACGATAGGACCTGAACACTTAGATTCTTCAGGCTTTCGGGCATAATTAGCCTGGGTGTCCACTTGAATGTGGACTTAACTTGAGTCCTCGCCAAGTAATTCTATTTTAAATCGATCAATAAATTAGGGTGATAAGTATACGACTTATCAACCTGCCCTTTGATTTAAGGGGACTTTAAGCCTAAGCATTTACACACTTTTTGCATTGACTCAATTTTCGGTAATTTCTTTGGAAATTGGGTAGCTAATGAACCGTCTAGGGTGGTATGGCTAGCAAGTTGGTGGTAACAGCTCATCGATCGTTGTCCAGAGCCTAGCCACAAGACTATTTTCTTCGTATTGCCGTTAGGTAAATCTTAGATCATGGAAGCCACCTACTTTAAAAAGAAAAGAAGAAAAATAGAAAAAGGAGAAAAATAAATAAATAAAACCACACTTCACCGGACGAGTATGGCTAGCAAGTTGTCGTGGGTAACAGCCCATTGGCTGGTTGTCCAGAGCTTAGCTCACAAAAATGCACAATAATTCCCAAAACACTTAGGGAAGAAGCGGGGAAGTAGAATAAACCTAGGAGATATACACTGGGCTCGCCCTTGTGTTGAGCCCGTAAATAAAAGAAGTAGGGAGAAAGCTACCATTCGAAAAGATAAACCTCTAGGCAAGGTCACTTAGGGTCATAGAAACCTGGAGTCCATTTTAACGTCCACCTAGTGAGTCTTTCACTCTTTCCACTAGATGTTTATCACTTAGAGTCCTTTTCGAGTCTTGGGCAGGTCGGATAGCTGTAAAAAGTTATCTTGACACTCTCAAACTTAAAAAGTCCAAAAAAAAGAAAAAGAAAAGAAGAAAAATAAAAAAATGTATCTTCCCTTTTCAAATAAGGCAAGGACTTGGGTGGTTTGCATTTTGGCAGACACCGGGGTATTGTTGAGTTTTTGTTGTTTAGGACTTCAGTTGAAATTTTCTATTGTTAATAAATGACTTAGGCCTAAGTGATAGAATCCTAATTTTGTTTTTATACATAGCATGTAGTTTAATTTTGCTAGGGACTAGCAAAAGATAGGCATTGAGGTATGATATAGACACATCTATTTAGGTTAAAATGCCAAATCATGCATGTTCCTAGGCTTAGATTTGCATTTCATGTTATAAATATTGCATAGCATGCATCATTCTGCATTTAGAGTAGTTGCATATATTTTAGGTTAATTAGGTCCTTTTTATGTTTAGGAGAGAAGAGAATTTATTTTAGGGCCTCGAATGGATGATCGGACCGTACGGATCTGATCAAGACGACTATTGGAGGCTAACGCTTTCAAAATCGTCTAGATCAGAGTCTCTTAGCATCCATCATATGAAGTTTGAGGAAGATTAATGGCCAAGAGGGCAATGCGACATCCTTATGGGCTTCGGATAAAAAATATGATCGTACGGATGGATCTGGAGCGACGATTGCAGTCTGGAAATGCGAAAATCAACTCGATCCAAGCACCGTGGCACCCTCTGCAACAGAAAGAAGAATGGATGGTCCAGATGGTACCACGTGGCACCATCCAGGGCCGCCCAACATCTGCCAGCAACACCCGCTCCCACCTCTCCATCATCCGCGATCTTCATTCCCAGTCGTTGGATTTTGATCCAATGGCTAAGAAGCTCTCCTCCATCGCACACGTTAAGTTGTTCGCTCGACGCATCCGACGTCTTGGAATGTTTGTTGGGGCGCTGTAATCGCAAAGGAGAGGCGCGGGTTCGAATCCCCATAGCCCCCTTAATTCCTCAATTAAGCCGACACATGCACGGACACACGCGCACAACCACCTGCACCGTGCGCGCACAGCAACAGCGCAGCGTAAGTGCCAGCGCGCGACACGGTTCGTGATAGGCACGCGAGCACAGCGCCAGTGGAGGAGGGTGGATCTTCAGTGACGCAGGCCTTGAGTGACGCTTGCAGCTGTCACTAATGGCTTGTGCGTGCCAACAAAGGAATTGAAGGCAAGAATCTTCAACGACAGAAAGGGCAGATCTGTAGCGACGTTTACGGACGTCGGTAATGACCCAGATGCGAATTTGTTCTTCCTCCTCCACTATAAAAGGACCTACCCACCATTCCAAATCATCTTTTCCTTTCTTCCTCTCACCACCTCCAAGGCTCTAGAGAGCTTGTCCCAAGCCCGGGGTGCTCCTCTAGAGTAGAAAAGAAAATAGTTTTCCTACCTCTCATCCCCATTCGTGGAGCATCCTGTGGTCGTCCTCTCACTGCCCTTCAGGAAGAAGATCCTCGTTGCAACATCGTCCTGCTCCATCCTTCGACCTCTGGCTCCGTCCTCTGTCCTCCGGCTCTGTCCTCCTTTGTCTCGCTCCTCGCCACCTTCCTCTAGGTGACGTCAGAACGAGTCATCCTCTAAGCGATCGTCAAGGGGATTTTCTCATCTCCATCTATCTTTACCACTTTCTAGTGTAGTTTTTCCTACTTAGTTGTAGAAAACATTGGATTCAGAAATATATGTGATTCTCTCTTTCTGTTATATTTTTTTGCAAGTAGATAAAGTTTTCATTGACCTAATCTCTTGCGTGAAAAAAATACCAGAAAAAATTATAAAAGGTAAAAACAACAAAAATAAATAAAAGCGAAATGTAAATTTTTCAAAACCAAATGTTCGCCTCCTCGTGTTCGACCTGAGACTCACTTTTCAAGTTTCGGTTATAAATTGTATCTAATAGATGTGTTTTATGAGCTACAATGATGGGTCCTCAGAACCCTAATTTTAATTTGCAAAACACGCCTCATTAGGGAGGGTAGACTGCATGGCTTGGCTGTTGTGCTTGCCTTGCACCAACTCCCTGGCATGCCAAAACTTGCCACTCCACCTGCGACATTACTCGGTCAGTCCTCTTCTTCTGCGGATGGGACTGAGGGGGAGTTCACTCCGCTTGATCGGGGGTCTGCCTTGGGGGCACGGTGTTGGCTGGGGAAAGACGGACCTTCGCTGAGGAACCAGCTCAAGCTGTAAGGCCTGCCAGTCTTGATGCCGCACTATCACCCATGTTGTTGAAGGTGAGTGGGATTGAAGACTTGGGGTGATGCTGCTGAGTGGTGATGACTGGTGTCGACTTTTCCCTTGTACTAGTTTGCCTTCTGCCAATTGTAATTTAGCCGGAGACAATATTCCGGGGGATGTAACAGTCAATGTTTATTATAAAGGAAGAAATTTTTTCGTTCCTTGTATGAAGAACTGCTCGTATGCCAAGTGTGACTCCCTCATTCACTTGAACGACCTGGCATAGAGACTTTCCTGTTAGTCCTTCCTGGTTAATTATTGGTGTGGCCAAATGAGATGCTCTTGGGGAGGGCTATCTAAGGTATTTGCTAGGAGCTCGTGGTTCGCGCCTGTAATGGGACAGGCAAGTGACCCTTGGGGATCCTTTTATGGACTCCGAGGTACGATTACTCACTTGGCATCTCGTCCACCCATCTTAGCCTGGTACACGGGGTGACCATGTTGGCCGTAGGCGGAATAGGTGCTTCAACCGTGCCCCATTCGTATGATGGGGTGGGCGAATGCAGTCCCCTTGGCATGATTTCTTTTGGTAAAAGGTTGCATTAAGGCTACTTGGTGTGTAGCGCTTGTTTCCCATAAGGCAGTTGGGCTAGGGGCGGTTATTGTGAACGCCTTGCCCTTGATTGACCCTCCTTGCGAGGTGGCGATAGGAGGGAGTAGAGAGTTCTGGTTTGTCTTCTTGACCTTTTAAGCGGGATGCCCCGACCCACTACGCGTCACTCCGAGGGTCGGTTGCTTACGAGGGCATTCCTTAAAGGGTGGCCAAAAAAGGGGCATCCTTGGAAGGTGGCCCAAAGGGAAAAGTGGCTTTGGGGTGTGAGAGGCCAAGCTCGTGTCATTATGTGGCATTGTGTCACCTAGGAGATGGGGCGATAGGGTCTTGATCCCTTGCTTGCGTTGCCAATAGGACGATTGTTGGTTGAGGTGGCTCAGACCCTCGCCCATTATTTTTGTGGGCAGATGCCTCTGAGGGCAGGGTGGCCCAACTCTTGCCAGTGGGCAGTGTGTTGAACCTCAAGTTGCATGGGCTCGGGTCCTTATTGGCCTGAGGAGCTGGCCTTATAGCAGCTGGAACGTGGGGCACGAGGGTCTTGGTTCCGCAGTTCTCCTGGGATGACTCTCCTTATGGGGTGGTAGAAGGAGGGGGTAGAGAGTTCCTGCTTGCCTTGGTGGCTTTTGGGCGGGACACACCGGTCCTCCATGTAGTCCTTGGAATCAGTCGCCGCTTGACAGGGTCTGCCTAGGGTGGAGTTAAGAGGATACTCCAGCTTTGTCTGTGCCACCCAGGCCCTTCTGTCTGGGTGGCGGAGGGCCGAGGAGCTATGGATGAGTTTGGTGATGCTGTCCCTCTGTCCTTTTGTTGAGGACCGCAAGAGTCGAGGCTCCTCTTCTTAAGGCTTGCCCCTTTATCCGGGGGATGTTTAGTCGGGTCTCCTAAGAAACCCCATGGTTGGGATAGGTCTGTCTTTGATGATACTCACTGCGTATCCCTCGTGGGGATTGGGTAGAAGTGGCTGATGCAGGTGCACCTGTCCTTGATGAGGGAGCCCTGAGGCAGGATTTGTCGATGGGGCTTATGGGATGTGCCATTTTAGGGTCGCCACTTCCCTCAAGAGTCGTGCTTGCCTCAGGCATCCAGGGGAGCCAACTTTGAGAGTTCTTCGAGCCTTGGCCTTGACCTCTTATTATGGTTGGATAATTGTCGCCCAAGTGGGTGGATCCCTTGCCTGGACGAGCTAGGAGGCTTTGTCGGGGTGGGATTGAGTAGTCGAGGTTGAAGAGCCTGGCAATAATCTTACGAGGGTTAATTTGGGCCTGATTGTTGAACCGCTATCTGTCACCTTGGCCTTTTCACAGAGATGAGGAGCTGGAAGTTGGCTGTCAGGGGGGGCTTGCCATATCTGAGAAGGGGGGGAGCGGCCCAGCCACTTTCTAGACACAGTTATTCTACCATTGAGCCTGCTCTTGTGAGGGGAGATTGTGGTCATAGCAGTAGGGTGTGATACTATCGAGCATTTGCTTACCTGGCTATGCCCCTGGGCGGAGCAAGTGCAAAGGGATTTCTACGTGGGTCGACCCTTGAAGGTGACCATCACCTAGAGCCTTCCATAGAGGATGATCATGAAGTGGGGCCGACCTTGGAAGGTGGCGACGAGAGCCAAGAGGGGGCACTCGGGCTCTTGCTAATGGAGGCTCGGGAGTGTGCCAGGTGGGGTTTGGAGCGTAGGGGTCCAAACCTGCGTTATGGGCGTTGCGTGACACGGGTCCCTGGGGTTCTGACTCGACTTTTGGTGGCCAGTATGGTGGCTGTTGGGCAAGATGGCCCGAACCCTCAGCATTGCTCCAGTGGGCAGATGACTCTACTTGTGGAGCTGTCAGGGTTCTGCCCACGGGCAGTGTGTGGAACTTTCAGGGCACATGGGCCTGAGTCCTTACCAGCCCGGTGAGATGGTGTCATAGTCGTTGGAACATAAGGCATGGAAGCCTTAGTTTCGCCATTTCTCGTGGACGACATTTTGGTAGCCATTAAATGGGGCGTGAGTGCCTTGGTTCGGGTTCACGCTAGCAATCGAGGGTTGTGTTGGCCATAGGAGGTGGCTATTCCCAGGTTCGGAGGGTGGGTTCACTCGACCCCTAGCCAACTCGGAGAGATGTCTTGCCAGCTTGAATAACTGGCGACACAAGAGAGCGTTTAGTGGGTCCCTATGAATTTGCGCCGACCTTGTGAGGTGGCAAGATAACGAACATTGCACGCGTTCGTTCAGGTTTGTGCCGACTTAATGAGGCAGTAATACGTCAGACGCGTTTGTTTGAGTTTTTGCCATCCTTAAGAGGTTGCTTGGCAGTCTCCAGAAGCGACAATAGATGGGACGTTGGATATGTCCGTCCAAGTTTTTACCGACCTTAAGAGGTGGCTTGCCGTCTTGAAGGGGTGGCAATATGTGGAACCTCCAATGAGTTCGTCGGAGTTCTGGTCGACCTTAAGAGGTGGCTTACTAGACGAAGTTGGCGGCAAGATGTGGAACGTTGGACGTGTCCGTCCGAGTTGTCGCCTACCTTAAGATGTGGCTTGCCGGCCTGAAGAGGCGGAAATTGATGGAACATCGGACGCATTCGTCCGAGTTGGGATCGACTTGAAGAGGTGGCTTGTTGGCCTGAAGAGGCAACAATTGATGGAACGTCAGACGTGTTCATCTAAGTTCACGCCGTCCTGGAGAGGTGGCTTGTCGGCCCGAAGAGGCGACAATTGATGGAATGTTGGACACGTTCGTTTGAGTTCGCGCTGACTTGAAGAGGTGGCTTGCCAGCCTAAAGAGGGGGTAATTGATGGAATGTCGGACTCATCCATCCGAGTTCGCGCTAACTTGAAGAGGTGGCTTGGTGGGCTGATATTCGATCCCTGTTGTACCTTTGAGGAGAATTGCCGAGTGAAGGTGTGGAGCAAGCATAGCTTGTTGCAGACGGTGGCAAACTATCGCGAGAGATATGTCCCTACCTTCGATAGGACAGGTCGGGCCTCTTATCACTGTTGTGGTAAGGTGGGGGCCCCAAACGCCTAGTCCAGCAGCTTCTAGATCGCTCCTCACATGGTAGGTACCGCCTGCGTAGGGGGTATCCAGCGTTAGCCACCCTCATGGGGTGAGCTCGCCATTGCAGGGACTCTGGGGGTCACCCTGGTTCCTGAAAGCCTCACGGGCCTGTTTTTGGGCACACTGGCCCCTTCGAGGGTTATCATCCCTGGACCTCCAGAAGGAGTGGGATCCTTCCTTACCTCGATGAGCTTAGTCGTGTCATGAGGAAAGAGGAGAAGGAGGTGAAAGCCACAACTGAAGTGTCTGGTTGTGATCTCGAAATTGCTTGGTAGATCAGCCGGGTTGGTCCCTCGCTGGATTGCACGAACTTGGTTCTCCTTTCCTTTCTTTATGTGGGCTCCTCGGGTTGCTTCGCCTAGACTCTGGGGGGCTTATGCTGGGTTGCGGCTTCTCCGTGTCCGGCGCTTCACCTCTAAGGGAGTCAGGCACGTAACGGAAGGTCCTGGCGGTAGGCGTGCACCAGTGATTAGCCGGTAGGGCCACCTACTTCTACTGTCAAACTGGCTCCTTAGGTATGGCAACTGGTCGGAGGAGGGCCATTTTCTTCCCCTCTCCCTTTTCCTTGACTACCAAAGGTTTGTGATCGAAATGGCTGTCGGGAGGAGAGGGAGGCATTTTCACCGGAGTGGTGGATGCATTATGGGCGTGCTGACCTGGAAAGGGTAACTTGGAAGGTATCTCGACTCGAGTGTCTCGGAGCACTGTGAGCGTTACCATTGGGAGTTTGTTAAGTGGGCTATGGACTCGTTTTAGGCGTCATCACTCCTGGAGGCTACCTCGATCTACGTACTGATGCACCCAGGATACTGGAGGCGGAGACCTCGGACCATCACAGGTACCACCGCATTGGTAACTTCTTCATGGTCCATGGCTAAGGGAGCATGTTTTTCGATGGGCTTAGTGCTGCCTCGAAGGTGGAAGACTCTTGCCGCGACAAACTTGGACGCTTCATCGGATTTTGCGGGGAGACTTGGTTGTATCCTCCTTTCTCGGATAAAAGTTGGGAGGGAGGTACCTTAACCTTTGTGTTGATGTGCTCAGGCATCAAGAGGAGAGGACATCAGGTGGTGCGAGCGTTACCGGCAGAGCTTGGTGGCGATGTCCTTCAGGAGGGGGAGCCGGGGTGACGCCACTTGACTGCTGTGGCAGGGTGCTAACCTGCCTGGCTCTCAGTTTTGCCTGGGAGACAGCATTACCCATTCGCAGTCATCAGTGCCCCCTTTTTCGGGTGGTCCTCCAAATGCTTCACAGGCCTTGTATCCCTTTGCTTGATGGAGCCTTGGGATAACGGGTCTTTGTTCGGAGGCTAGCCCCCTTTCAGCACGCTCGCTGATTATCAGAAATTGTTCATTACACTACTCATTACGACTAGAAAGCGGGAAATGATTGCACTAGAAAGTAGTAAATCTAGTCTAGAAAGTAGAAAAAAGAATGGAGAGAGAGATATCCTCCTCGACGATCGCTTGGAGGACGAGCCGGATGGGACGATGCCTGGAAGACGAAGAATGAAGCGAGAAGAAGGAGGTCGAGGCAGGAAGAACAAGAATGGGGCAACACATCGTCGTCATTGCGGGATCCTCTTCCGAAATGGGGGTGAAAATTTGACTTTACCTCTTGAGAAGCATCCTGGGTGTGGGCCAAGCTTCTCTTGAGCTTTGGAGAGGGAGAAGAGAAGGAAGGGATGCCAATTTCGTATGGAGGGGGTCTCCTTTTATAGTTGCAAGGAGTGAGGGCAATTTGGTCATTTTATGTTGAAAATCATTAATTCAGGACCTTTAGTGACGGATAAATCCGTCACTAAAGGCCTGAACGTGGCTGTAGTGGGCGATGCGCACGTGCCCGCTCACCTTCCCATGCCTCAACGTGCTTTCACGTCCTCCAAATCTCGGCCGTTCGATCGTGAGATCGAATGGTTGAGAGCGCTCCTCGCCGTGCCTCATCTACGCGCGCATACGTGTGTGATCCCACGTCATGCGAGGGCGTGCAATGGCGCGGGATGCTATTGGGTGCGCACAGCCGCTGGATCTTCATCGGGCGATTGATCGTGCCCGCATGCCCGCTCCAATTGAGGCGTTTCTCGTGGCTTGAACCTGCACCCTATCGTGGCCAAACGCCTTATCCACTGCGCTGCGCACGTGGATGGGTGGGCAGTGTGCGTTAGGGAGCGAGATCTGTACCATTGGTTTGAGATCCAACGGTTGAGGCTATATCTTCAATTGGGCTTCAGAGAATGAAGGCGCCAGTTGGGATCCACTCTCAGCCTTTGGATCTTGATCCAACGGCGGAAAGGCGTGGGCGCTAGAGGCTTTAGCAATTGTGGGCGACCGGTTGGGCGGTTGAGATGGCACCACGTGGTGCCATCTTGGTTGTCCATCTTCTGGATGATGTAGATGGTGCCACAGGTATCGGATTGAGTTGATTTCCACACCATTAGGCTGCGATCGTCAATTCGAATCCATCTGTGCGGTTGGATTTGTCATCTGAAGTGCGGATTCACACCATCTTGGCCCTTTATCTTCTAGGGTTCCTCAGTCTCTGTCTAACTCTACGGATTTCTGATTTGGGTGATCTTGGAGTCGTTGAACTCCAATCGTCGCCTTGATTAGATCCGTATGATTAGATCTTCGATCCAAGGCCCCGATAAAAAGTCACCCTGTCCCTGAACATAAAAGGGGACAATTAACCTCCATTTTATTCAAACTAATCTAAATACAAGATGATGCAGGCTATGAAATATCTATAGTATGTAATGCAATTCTATTATTAAGAACATGCATAAATAGACATTTTATGTAATATAAACAAGTTTACGTCACACCCCCATGCCTATCTTTTGCTAGTCCCTGGCAAAAACTATATGCTCTTTATAAAAGAATTAGGTTGGATTATTTGGGCATAAGTTATTTTCAACATTAAGAAAATGTTTACTTAGGATCTGAACTTTCAAAGACATAATAGTGCTCGGGTATCTGCCAAAATGCAGACCGCCTCAAGCCCTCGCCTTATTCAAAGAAAAATTTATTTTTCTCTTTTTTTTCTTTTCTAATTTTTTTGGGTTTTTGAGTTTAGGGTTAAAGAGTGGCTTTCTACGGCCATTCGACTCACCCAAGATTTGATGAGAACCCTAAGTTCTAAGCATCTTATTGTGAATGTGATAGACTCGTTGATCAGCAATTAGAGCGGACTTCGGGTTTCTACGGCTCTAGGTGGCCTTAAAAAGAGAGTTCTACCTAAAGGTGTATCTTTACAACTAGTAGCTTTCTCCTTACTTTAATTTTTATGAGGTCAACACAAGGGTGAATCCAGTGTATATCTCCTTGGTTTATTCT